>CAJGYO010000010.1:47896997-49096997 GCA_904845875.1 Miscanthus lutarioriparius | reverse complement strand
TTCGCTAAGTTCACTGGCCAAGACAGTACAAGCATGATAGAACATATCAGTTGGTATATCACACAATTGGGCGAAGCGTCAGTTGAGGATGTCCATCGAGTTCGTTTCTTCTCTCTGTCCTTATAAGGGCTAGCTTTCACTTGGTTTCCATCATTGCCAGTCAAATCCATTGCCAATTGGGTTGACCTAGAGAAGAAGTTTCATACATATGTTTACACTAGGACTAGAGAAAAGAAGATTACCAATCTGACAACTATAAGATAGAAGACTAATGAATCGGGCACTGAATTTCTTTAGAGGTTCTAAGAAACCAGGAACTTGTGCTTCTCCTTAAACTTGGCCGATGATCAACTAGCTGCTTTAGCTGTTTAAGGAATGCTGCCGATGTGGAAAGAAAAGCTACTGGGACAAGAATTTGACAACTTGGGACAATTGGCACAATGAGTAGCAGTGCTCAATAGCCAATTCCAGAGCATGCGCAGAGATACCCGGTTCTAGAAGAATACCACAGTAGCCGAAGCTTACGATTATAAAAATGAAGAAGAGGTTGCTACGGCTGAATGGAATTGGGGCAAGAAGACAGTGATGGTGCCCAATCCTTGGGGAAGAGGAGTCGAGGAAAGCTATGACTTTGATGTCACCAAATTAGACAAGCTTTTAGATTTCTTGCTTGAGAAAGGGCAGATCAAGTTGCCCGATGGTCATGTCATGTTACCCCCTGATTAGTTAAAGAATAAGAAGTTCTGGAATCCCATAACGCTACTTCTCATTCCACTAATGAATGCAGAATCTTCAGGTAGCATATACAGAGAGCTATTCAGTAGGGGAGGCTCAAATTTGATACGCCTTGGAAAATGAAAGTCGATGATAATCCTTTCCTAGGAGATCAAAACATGGTTGATGCTGGGCTATTCGAAGGAAAAACTAAGGTCCTAACATCAACAAAATCAAAATAAGCTGGAACAGTCAATCCCTAGATGCAAATATCGGCTGACGAGTACAGAGAGATTAGAAGACATCGTGCCGAGTAGAAGAGCCAATACGAGTAGGGGAAGACGTCGAAAGCAAAGACGACAAAGCCGTGGGTCACATCTCGGATTCTGTTGAATAAATGGCAGTGGCAGAAGGAAAAGGATTATCAGTGTTTGCTAAAATATCAAGCATACCAGCATCAACTGAAACAAGAAAGGTATGAGAGGGAACATGCTGAATTACATTGGAATTGTCCCTTCTTCAGACATTGCTGGAATGAAGGTTTGAAATTGCCTACCAAGCATGACTATCCAGCATGCAGCAATCAATATCGGGAGTATAGGCAGTCTCAAACCAACCGCCGGTCTATCCATGCTCAAGATACATATCATCATAACAACATGGATCGACGCCAAAAAAATAAAAGCGTTCATGATCGGCTTGGAAAAAGAGTCGTTGATCAGGACTGAGCTGATCATGAAGAGGAAAGCACTGAAAGAAGATATGTGTGGCAGGAAGGCCAGTGGTGCCTAGGAAGTTTAACAGGAAGCCATAAGAGAAGGGTGCAACACCTAAGGAATAAAGAGATGGAATAGGCTCAGGCATCCGGTAAGACTCAAGTGTGGCGTACCAAGCAAATAGCCGATAGAAAGTAACCATCAGCTAATATCCAAATGGCTTTTCCGTTACCATCGGAATTTAGAGCTCCGGCAGATAAAGAAGTTTACTCAGATTTTGATGAATCAGAGTATGAGGATATAGTTGCCAAATTGATGGTTGTACAACAAGCAATATTTGACAAACCGGTCAAACATCGGCACTTAAAAGCGTTATATATGAAAGGTCTTGTCGATGGGAAGCCGATGAACAAGATGTTGGTGGACGGAGGTGCATCTGTCAATCTTATGCCTTATAGTACTTTTCATAAACTTGACAAAGGACCAGAAGATCTGATGGAGACTGACATGATGCTTAAGGATTTTGGAGGTAATACGTTTAAGACTCGGGGGCAATAAATGTCGAACTAACAATTGGAAGCAAGACTCTGCTCACTACATTCTTCGTCATCGATGGGAAAGGGTCTTACAGTTTGCTCCTCGGTCGTGATTGGATTCATGCGAATTGCTGCATACCATCAACCAAGCATCAGTGTTTGATCTAATGACATGGAGATGACGTTGAACTGGTTCGCGCTGATGAGTCCGTGAGCATCGCAACAGCCGATCCGGTCTTCTGGGAACTAGGAGACTTCGAATGTTTTTCTGGCAAGTCATGGGAAGGAGGCTTCATTAAGATCATCAATGAAAGCCAACAGCCGATGCAAGCGATCGGCTCTAAAAGCTTGTTTTAGTAGAAAAATCACGACTTCACGTCGGCCATTAGATTAAAGGAAAAATAAGCGTTGAGTCTTGGAGATGGATTTAGGCCGCGTATGTGAATGCTGAGTCCAAGTGTAAGTGCGATTCAGAGTTAATGGATTTCTTAAAGAAGATCTGTTTCGCTTAATAGGATGTTCGACCTGGGTTGATTAATCGTTAGACTTTCGATATGAAAAGTTCTATGGTACGTTATCCTGACACCCGGTCAACATTTGATAGCTGATTCATTCTCGGCTCTAATAGCCGGTACCAGAAGGGTATCGCCTCTTGTTCAAAAAAATAAAAATCTTCATAGACAATAAAAGCCGATACGATATGTATCGCTTATAGAGCAAAAATGAAAGATAAAAACTATCATACGCAAGAGCATTGTACTGAGTTACATTCACAAAAATAACAGGAGTCCTTGTTCATCAGATGGCCCTAGATACAATCTAACCAAAGATCTTGTTCACCACATCCTGGGCGGATGTGATGTCTACTATGGCCTCCGCTGCCATGACAAATTCTTCAAGCAGGTCCTCATGCTCCTCAGGGCCATCGCCCATAGGGAAACCAGTCTCCATGGCGTGGAGCTCATACCTAGTCTGGACTTGTGCCGCGGTCAGCGCCACCACCGCACCATGACGAACGCCACGGAGGGCGATCTCCTGAACGTGGACCGGGACGTCTTGGAGACAAGTGTCGATAGGGGAACCCTGGGCATTGATGGCGTCTACGGCCGCATTCGCCGCCAGTTGGAGATATTCCAACTGCGCTGTCAGGGCTGACAATCATAAAAACAAGAAGACTATCAAGATGAAGATAATGGAAGTCGGAGTAAAAAGTCTTCATAGAGTTCATCTTACCCGCCATCATGGCGTCGGATTCGGCCAGCCGCGCTCGGATGGCGCTGGTCTCCTCCTCGGCTACATGAAGAACGGCCTGGGAAACCCCGAGGCGGATCTCGAGCTGACCAATCTCTCGAGTCACCTCGGAGTAGCGGTTTTGAGCGGACCCTTCTGGCTTGCTACGTGTGTCCTCGGCATGGGACAAAAATTCTATGTCGACACAATGCCAGCGTCCGGTCGAAGACCGATGCCTGTGCGTTCTCTGCTACCACTGACCGGATGCAAGACCCCAGCGTCCGGTCACTGCGTGACCAGCGTTTGGTGCACTCTGTGAAATCCTGTCTTTTTTGTATAGGGCCCCGGTGGCACCGTCGGACTGTCCGCACTCTACGGGCAGACACTCTACTGGTGGAGTTTCGAACCCTTCTCGCCTCTGTTCCATCACCGAGTTGATCCACATCAACTCCAACTTCATCTGCTTTGTAAATGTTCCAACACCACCGAGTGTACACCACCATGTGCATGTGTGTTAGCATTTTTACAATCATTTTCCCAAGGATTAGCCACTCAATTTGCCACGCAACTCAATCCTAGCGACGATGCAAAGTTAGATCACTCGAGTGGCACTAGATGGCCGATATGCAAACAAGTTTGCCCCTCTTGATAGTACGACCATCTATCCTAAACCCGGTCATCAACTTCTCTACACACCTATGACCGGTGAAATGAAATGCCCTAGGTTATACCTTTGCCTTGCGCATTCCATTCCATCTCCTCCAATGTTGATGCAACACATGCACCACCATGATCAACAATGGTATGATCCACTTCATATCATCACGTGATCATATTGGTTCATCGATCTTGACTTCACTTGCTTTTCACCATTGCCTTCGTCCATCGGCGCCAAGTCTTGCTCAAGCTTCACCGCCACGCGGTCCATCGCTCCAAAGCCTCAGACTTGCCCTTCACGCTTGTAATCGGTCCATCAAGCCAAGTCTTGTCTTCATCTTCTCCACCTTGATCACATGACTCAATGTCATGTCTCATTTGCAATGAACTCCTTCATCGTCACATGTGTGAGCTTTGCAACATCTCCAAGCCATTTTCACCTTCATGGCATATGTTGCTCACACACATGTACCTGTGGACTAATCACCTATGTATCTCACATAAACACAATTAGTCCACCTACGTTGTCACTCAATTAACAAAACCACACAAGGACCTTTCAGCTGCGCAGCCACCCGCTCGAGCAGCGTTCGAACCTCATGGTGGGCCCGTCGATCCTCGGGCGTCGCAGGGTTTGGAAGCCCCCTGAGCAAGGCTGCTACAGTAGCGATGTTCTGGCTTGCCCGTGCAAAGCGCGGGAGCGCCTGGTCGTCCTCGATGATCCTCCAGTTCACGTCATGGGCCATGGCGTGTGCGTGTCCTCCATCTCCATGGCGCTCGATCTCGTGATCGAGCTCTGTGCATTCCTGCTCGAGCTAGTGTCGCGCTTCCTCAAGGTCCAGGTGTCGGGCCTTCAGCTACTCCACTCGCAGGTGAGGGGGGGCTCCTGCACCCCCCTCGTCCTCGTCGTCGAGGTTGTTGGTCAGGGTAGCCTCCACTTCACGGATGCTCTCGACATGTCCCTTGGGGGTATCTGTCATGAAGCATTCACGAGAGGGGTGATGGCTCCCCCTGCTGGAGTCAGAGCCAAAGAGCGACTCTGGTTCCTCTACGAGGAGGTCATGGAAAGACTCCGCGACGTGTTTGATCACCCCCATGAACTCATTGCTCATGGGGGACGGAATCATGCGTTGCTCCACAAGGTGGCCAACGGTCTCTGCGGCTTTGCGGAGACCGAACCAGAGCACTATCGGGCCGCCCCAGATGAGGTATTCTAGGGAGAGTGGCTCTCCACTAGTAAGCGGCGTCATGACATTGGTGAATGAGAAGGTGAGGTGGCGCAAGTCTTCCCGGGACGGTTGGGGTCCCAGGAAGACGCCGAGCTGACATTCCAACCTCCCGTAGTCAAAGTCGAGGAGCTAGCCGCTCCCGGGGGCGCGGGCCTCTAGCGCATGCAGCCGCAGCTCCTCGAGCGCCTCGGCGATCGTGTTGAGGCCAGCGGAGTGGAGGGGTTGGGCGATGATGGGCACTCGTGCCAGCTCTCCCTCCGCCGTGACGATGTAGTCCAGGTCCCCGAAGCGCATGTGTGCGCCCGGGACCCAGCTGATGTCGTGACTAGCCATCCGAGGCCTGGTGTTGATGTCGAAATGCACAAAAGACCCCTACCTGGCGCGCCAACTGTCGGTGTTTCGAGTAGGCACCGGCTAGTAAATTTGTATATTACGCGTCTGACCCGGATGGTGTTCTAAGAGGACACAAGGATTATACTGGTTCGGGCTGAATATCCCTACGTCCAGTTTCGGGCAGCTCGTGTTACTAGCACTGAGTTTGTAGTATGGGGTTACAAACTGGAGAGAGAGGGAGGTGGCTCCCAAGTCTCTGGTGTGATGTGGTGTGTTTGTTCGATGAATCGATGTGCGATGAGTCGATCCCCTAGTCGGATGCCCTGCTTTCCCTTTTATAGGTCAAGGGAAAGCGGGGGTTACAACCGAAGGGAGGAGAAGAAAGGAAAGAGAAATAAGGCTCCCAGAGGTGTGCTGTCTTCCTCTTCGTGTGGGTCCCGCTAACCCTGTAGATCGTGGTGGCAGCAGCGTCGTACCGAGGTCCTGTTGGCCGCTGCAGCTTACGTGCGGGCGTCGTGCGCCTTTCTTGTCTTCCGTTCTATCCGAGCGGACGGAATGGTCAGAGGGTCCCCTGACAGAAGCCATGCGGGGGGCTAGCGGTACAGTGCCAGTCAACTAATGCCGGTTGACTGACGTTGGACGGTGGTCAGGCAGAGAGTTGACAGCACAGTGCTGGCCTATTGACGCGATGGGTGACGCAAGTTTCCTAGCATGGCCCAATGTGACCACCAGTCGCATCAGGACACGTCCAAGACGTGCTCCCGAGCGTGCGCTTCCATGCTGTAGTGGTTGAAGCTGTTCGAGCCCTACCCTAGGACCACTGCTTTGGTCCGATAGCAGATCCGATCCCGTAAGGATCGGGCGAGGTGGAAATCTCTCCCTGGGAGCCGGACGAGACGAAATCCGAACCCCAGGGGTCGGACAAGGCGGGGTCCTCCCTGTGGGACTGGACGAGGCGTGTCCCGGCTCTTGGGGGTCGGACGATGCGGAAACCTCATCCTCGGCGTCGGACGAGACGTGGCCCGGCCCCTGGGGGTCGGACGAGGCGGAAACCTCGTTCTCGGCGTTGGACGAGACTTTGCCCGGCCCCTGGGGTCGGATGAGGCGGAAACCTCGTCCTCGGAGTCGGACAAGGCCGTGGTTGCGTCTTTAACCATCGGATGAGGCGACGTGATGCTTTTTAATCTTTTGGCTCGGATACCCGGGTATAGATATCCGATACAAATAGATTTCATTCCTATTGCCAATACAAATAAGTACATGAACAAAAGAGGACCCCTGCGAAAAAATAGTGGGGATCAAATTGGTTCATTTCTTGTAAGAGTTTTGTGCATAGGCTAGAAACTTGTTCTTCTGTCTAAGAAGATTTATTTACGCAAGGATTTGTTCTAGCTAGTTGATCGAGCGAACAGAAACCATAATGATGATGACCATGCAGAGAGTAGCCACCAACATCAAACCACACGAGACGTCCACCAGTTTAAAGAAATTCGCGAAATCCGGACCCTGTGGAAAACGCTGGGATTCAACAGTCAGACCAAGGCCTGCGGCAGCTCCTGTGGCAATCAGCACAGCAAACACCTGCAGCATGCAGACATCCACTCAATTAGTACTAAGCATTTTAGCCGGAACAATGTTTTTCAGCTTCTCTTATAATCTATTTTTTTCAGCTTGTTTTTTCAGCCGGAACAGTTTTTTTCTCTCACAACAAATCAGCCGGAATAGTATTTCGGCTTGTTTTTTCAGCGAAGCGAACGGGCCAGTCACTGATGCTACTCCTAAGTGCGAACCAAAGGTTTTCGATTCAAATTTAAGGTTTTGGTGGAGAAAGAAGATTTTGGTTTCTGAATAGAATAAAGATATATTAATTGTAGGAATGGCATAAAAAACTTCGATGTTTTCTCTATTGCCTGTTTGGCTCCCAAGAATTGAAAGAAATTGAAAAATAATGCATACTACTATAAAATGATAAGTAGTTTTTAGATATTTGTTTCAACGCATGAGATCCAAACTGACCTTAAGAAATAAAGCAGAGTGTTACGAATGAAGGGATGTCCTCCTCACAAAACGAAAAAAAAGATGCCCTTTTGTATCTCTATAGGCAGTGGAGATCGATCTTACGACATCAGTAAAAATAAGGAGAGCTATCGCACGACGATCACGCCCAATTCTCCTCTCCTGGGCCACATGGATGGCGGCGAACGGAAGCACTAGCAAAGTGTACGCACCTCCAATGACAGCAGCAGAGAGAACATACCTGAAAAAATAAAAGAACAAATACACACGAGGTTAAGACTGAGCAACTATAAATCCACAACAGAAAAGAAATTGACAGGTTAGGAGAGGAGGTGACGAAGTTCACCGGTATGCGTAGAAGTCCCGAAAGGTGATATTTGGTGGGTCTACTACATTCCTAAACGGTGCATATATTTTGTTGGTCACTAGAATGACTATAGAAGCTACGAGGAGGAGGAGCGTGAGAACCCGCAGGAGCAGCGATGCAGTAGCTGCTGCTCTCTCTGAGTCCGAGAAGGCCATTTCTTTGCACACAAGGTGGGAAGTTGGGAGCTATGGCCGGTTCTTATTTCAAGGCTAATATGTAATACTAGGTGATACTGCATTTTTTTTTGTCTTAGTCTCTTGGAGGCTTGTATAGTTGACATTGCACTATTGTGAAGACATTTGGCACAGTACGTACAAGTCCTTGTTCCAGTTAATAACTATCTTGAAGATGTCGTGAACATCCAGGCCGCATCGGGCCAAGATATACAGCTTAGCATTTTTGTTTGTTTCGGATGGAGCGCAGGTTGAGGTTGGTGCCAACTAGCAGGAGCCGGCTAAATGGCTGCATATACAACTTGCAGACTATTTTATAACGGTAATACGGCAGACTATAGATCAGATCCACCGAACTAGAAACTCAATTCCGCTGCTGCTGCACCACACTCATTTATTTGCATGCGAGACATTTGTAAATGCGCCACATGTGATTTAGTAGCATCGAGTTTCAACTATAATGGGTTGAGCCATACACTCACTGTCCACGTACCAGACCAGCACGTGATCCCATTAGCAACCTGTCAACACTTCGTCGCCTGATACTCTGAAGACACATCATCGAAGGAGCAGGCCTGGCCCATCCGCAAGCACCGGCCCAACGCCAAGGTCACTGGACCAGAATGGGAAGCGTAGGAGTAGTACCTAGCTGAGAGAGTGGAGAGAGGCAGACCTGAATGTAACCAGTTGTTCATTTTTACAATTAAGCACTTCATGTATCGTTAATACTTTCAGTTATACATTCAGTTCGTCATATTCCCTGTTCTTCTTCCCGAGTAAGGCATCCCTGGCTCACAATTGGTATCGGATTTCGCCACTCCTGATCCTGCTCGTCTTCCCTGTTCGCTACGCCTTGATCCGGCAACGTAATCCCCGACGGCTGGTTGATGCTCGTTCTTCACTTCGGTGTCATTCGCGGGATCCCATAGGTCCGTGCCGAGGTCGTTGTGTTTGACGGCGCCAACCCAGTCGAGCTGGAACCCCACGAGATCCACCACGATCACTTCACCCGCTTCCGCTTAACCCTAGGAGCCATGGATCCACAACTCAAGATCATCCTCGATGAGATTCAGAAGTAGAAGGACGACTTCAATCGCCGATTCGACGACAACGAGGAGCAGTGGTCGCGTCGGTTCTCCGATCTCGACAATGCCTGCGCCGACCGCACTGCCGCCGCCGACAAGCGCTTCGACGTCCTCGAATCAACCTAGTCCGACCTCGCCTTTGACATCGGCAAGCGGGTTCTCCAACCTGGAGGCTCTCCGTGGCGTATCAACCTGGAGGCTAGATTCACCGCCCTCGAAGTCGCTGCCACGGACCTCGGTACATGGCGCCAAGAGATCGAGGCCCTCGTGGATGATCTGAAGATCGAGGTGAAGAAGCTGTCTCAAGTGCACGACCACAAGGTGTTCGATGCCCAGCCTCCCTAGATCAGTGTCGGTGCTTCTCCATCCTCAACGTCCCCTCGAGCTCTGGCCGATGTGACCGTCGATGCGCCCAGTGGGCACGGCGTTGCATCATCTCACCAGGATGTTGGGTTCGGGACAGTGACGACCTGGACTAATGTACCTGTCATGGGTAAGCCTCCGGATCCTCATCTAGCTCCTACCTTAGAGTTTACCCCTGTTTCGTCCGCCATGCCACGTCCTCCGCCTCCACTTTCCTATCGCCCTCCACCTCCGGTCATCATTCCACCTCGCCCACCATTTCACCCTCCTATGTTCCAATCGCCTTCCCCTAACCATCACAACCATACCACTCATCCCACCGGTCGCCTGCCTAAACTTCCTTTCAACAAATTCAATGGTGAAAATCCCCGCCTCTAGTGCTCTAATTGCGAGAAATACTTCAACATAAACGCAGTTGATCCCTCTGTGTGGGTTAGCGTGGCTTCCATGTATTTGGAAGGCAATGCTTCTTGCTGGTTTGAGTCCATCGATAACACACCAGCCGTAGCTACCTGGACAGCTTTTTGTCAATCTCTTCATGATTGTTTCGATCGTGACCAACATGAGGCCTTGATACGCCAGCTTTTCCAGATTAAACAAACCTCTACTGTCACCGAGTGTGTCGAGCATTTTACCAAACTCGTTGATCAGCTCAAGGCCTATTCCGCCACCACCGATCTCCTCTTTTACACTATGCGGTTCATAGATGGCCTTCACCCTGAACTTAAAGCGATCATTCTTGTTTCTCATCCCAAAACATTGGATGCTGCCATCTCTATGGCTTTGGTGCAGGAAGAGGTGGGCACTACTTCATCAACCTGCACCATGTTCAAGGCTGACTGGACATCAGCGAGCAAGTTTCCTCCCAAGACGGCGTTGCCTCTGCCTCCTCCTCCTCCACGTGTCGACAAGCAGCAGCCTACATCCGTTGCTACTGAGTCACAAGCTGCTTCTTCCATCGACAACAAGCTCGCTGCGATCAAGACGTATCGGCGTGCCTTGGGCCTATGCTAAAAGTGCGGGGAGAAATGGAGCAAGGAGCACAAGTGTGGCCCTCAAGTTCATTTCCACATCGCCCAAGAGCTGTGGGATTTGTTTACCAATGAAGACGATCCGGCAGCTTCACTAAAATGATCCACGATTTTCTCGAAGGGAAATCCACAGATTACATCATAATATGATAATCCCAGAAGACCAAGCTATCATATTATCATTATTCAGCTGATATCACAATCATACATCATGGAATTACAAGATTACAAGGCATTACAACACTTGATAACACACCTAAGAACATTGTTATTCTAGCGAAACGCACACAGATCTTCATCAGAGTTGATGTCGCGCGTCGGTGGGTGAAGGCTCCTCCTTCACGGGCAATCATTAGAGTAGGCGTAGAATGTTAGCGGGCGTAGACTTCATCTCGTCAACCAAACTTGAGCATAGGAACGAGACCATCTAATCCTTCTAACCTTCATTGTCGTCATCGTAGGTGACATCAAAAACCTGCCAAATATCTTTCAGTATGATTTGTACTGGCCACTGGCTCCGACCCTATAGTTTGCGTATGCTTTGTGGTAAGTGGAACGCAAGGGTAGAGCAAAAGGCCTATATATGGCTATAGGTTTCCAATGCAAGTTCATCAATATTTTATAATAGTTCATCAAGTTTTAAACCATCTCATCCACTTGTTCACCCATCCCATCACACACATCTGACCACACTCTCACTCTCTAGGTGGCAAGGATGACTCCATCTCGTACCTTGCCTTATCGGCTAATAGCCAAAGTCCAACAAATCCAGGGGGAGAAGAAGAAAGGGCACCTCTCACTAATCAAGAGAAGCGTAGGTCATGGGAATGTCCATATCCACGGACACAACTATATGTATAGATCGATCAATTCTGCAGAGCGTGTACACGTGGAACCACAAGATCACCATCATCGATGGAGCACCCCGCCTAGGCTAACACCGAGCTGTCTCCCAAACTAGTGCGATACCACCCTACCATTCAGCCCTGGGCCATCCCGGAGTCCACCGGCATGCTGAGACTGTGAGACGTAGTACCGGGCCACCAGAGGCCACTACGCTAACTTAGGAGGGTGTGAGCCATACGCCTGTACCTCCCTACAATATCAACTAACAACCTAGCTGTAGTGGCACCGCCCTAGTAGGTCAACATCCGTCCCTCGCCCAACCAGGGACGAGTGGTGTGTACGTAGGGTCCTATGATATGGTTCTCTCGACATACCAGTCCTTAGGGGGACCGGACATGACATCATCTAAAGGGGCGAACCAATGCCCCGTGCCTCGACGACACCTCCATCCCGGGGCTTCCTCATCTCACATGTACCCGCCATAGGTACCTCTCATAGGGAATGCCCAGGTCGCATTCCCCTGGCAAGACTTGTCCAAAGACTCATCGTAGAATCATGTCCAGTCGACTCAACCCTCACCACACACCCAAGACGCATGCCAAGATCTCCCCAAGTTGTTACCAGTTTTTAGCGGCACAATGTGCCTTATCCACTAACAAACAATCCTCCACCAATCACCACATCACAGATATAATGCGTAGTAGAAGCAAGTAGTAAGTAGTATGCGAGCGTCTATCCTAACAGCAGGTGTGCAGGGGTAAAGGTTGCGTCAAGGTAATAGCTTTCAAGTAATTTGCCATGCAATCTATCACAGATCATTTGCATGAAAGTAAAGCACTAGCAGCTACATTATTGCATGTCAAATAGGATTCCACTAGGTTGGGTGAGACATGGCACCTATTGATTGGTTATGTCCGAGGTCCTCAGTGTACTCGTAGCCATTCTCCTCATGGTCCTGTTGTCGTTCGAACGGGTTCCAGTCTGATCGACGTTATCCTCAATGTAACTACCTCTATAGAGCGACAAACAATGCAAAAAGCAATCAATACTCCAAAAAGGCAACAAGACACGGAAGAACAACTACACCAAAAGAACACCAAGGGGAAATGACTTAGCCCTCTCGATGGATGTCCGATCCCTGGGCCAAAGAAACAGAAGTGGTTGTTTGCTAAGAACAAGCATAAGTGCTAGCCTATCCAGTACTTCCGAGGTCGATCGTGCCGACCTATACGGCTTCAATAAAAATGGCATAGACCATAGCTCATCTTAAACGAACACCATGGCTAGCTGTCTTCCAATCCGAGCATCATGGAGATTGACGGGAATCGAAAAGAGTGGATAAGGGGGAAAGGTAGCAGTTCTGGTCTCTCTCAATCCTTACACCATTATAATTGACGAGAACCAAGAGAAGGTGGAACGGGGGAGAGAAGAGAAGGGAGGTGGTCTACTTCTTCCAATCCACACGCCATGGCAAGAGACAAGGCATCGAAAGGAGCGACACACAAGAGAACACAAGTGCCTAGCTACTTGTAGGGTACCACGACCTAGGTGCACTAAATGCACTAAGACATCCCTAGGGTTCTTAGCGGTGCGATTGTCACCGCAAGAACCAAAGAGATGCTACGGTCTAAATAGGTACAAGCATACAAGGGTTTAAGCATGATAGAACCAAAAGAGGGGGACACAGGATTCAGCTTCCTTTGATCCACTCACCATAGCAAACGACGGGAATCGAAGGAATGGAATCAAGAGAGCAATAAACACCAAACAACGAAGGGCTCAATCCACATCTTACTGGATCGACAAGGATTGAGAACAAGAGAGGAGAGAAGAATGGAATCCGCACTCTTTCGGCCAACTCATCAACGAACAGACTAAGGTTGGAAGAAAGGAGGCACGATCCCATGATCCATACCCACTCGTAGGGCACCACGACTGTGCAACTAAATCGGCACAAGGCTATCCCTAAGGTCCATAGCGATGCGGCTGTCACCGCTAGATCCGAAGGAACACTATGGTCAATGTGGTACAAACATACAAGGTGGTTAGGATAAACAAGTGAGCTAAATAGGTAAAGCCCGATGGTCATGGCGAGGCAACTCGCGGCCATGAGCTTCACCTAACGAGTTGGCTTCTGATGGTTCCACGAAGGTTGCCTCCTTAATTCGTATCCCACCAGACTAGGTCACATAGGCCTCAAAATGTGCGGGTAACAACCACGTCGATATCGACATCAAGTCCACAATGGCCATGTCCTATGGACGTGGATAGGAGCTAGCGTTCATGGTACTTCAAGGCCAACAAAGAAGCAAGGGAATGAGTTACACTCGGCGTTATGGCCATAGCGGGATGAACCAATGACCGAAACGATCGAACGAAGTATGATCCCTCAACTGTCTCGAAGGCATGGTCCACAGATAACAACAACAAACACACAAAGAACCACAACACAACAACTGATGGAGGAGTAGCACAAACATCCATAGCATCAAGATAGACCGGCATGAAGGCACGGCACAGGCACAGATATAGATATCATGTAGATGATCATGTATCAAGTATGAATGATGATATATAGATGTATGAGTAAGTATGAATGATGATAAAAGGAGGCTTTGTCGATGTTGGGGTCGGCGCCGGCAAAAGTTGGAGGAATTGACCTTGCTGTGGATGAAGGGCTACGGCGGGCTTGCTACTAGCTTGTTGCAGCCGCACTCAGTGGGCTGCTGCTTGCTGCCGGTTGGCTGTGGCTTGCCATGGCTTGGCCATAGCTTGCTGTAGCTTGGCCATGGCTTGCTCCAGGTGGCTAGGGTTGGCTGCTATCGCCCGGAAAAGGGCAATAGGTGGCTAGGAGGCGACGGAGCTCTGACGTCGCGGAACAGGGCAGCCATGCGAAGGAAGGAGCAAGGCACAGCCTTGCTGCATGGTGAAAGATGGTGGCACAAAGGCGGTCTCAGCATGACAGCGATGGAAAGAGAGAAGGATAGGAGCCTGGCCCTTGGGAGCTCACCAACGGCAGAGGAGATGATGCGTCGTGGACGGCAAGGTTGAGGATGAGCTCAAGGTGGTGACATGCTCGGTGTGGCGTGGATGGCAGGGCGAGGCCATGGCCTTGGACACGACGTGGAGGAGGTGGCGTGGCTTTGATGAGGCACCGTGCTGTGTTGTGGGCTCAGGGTGGAGCACGACAGTGTCGACGAGGGAAGTCGATGATGGGTCTGCCAGAACAAGCTTGAAGGAGGGAGAGGATGGGGATGGTGGTGGCGGCGGATGAGGAATGGTAAAGAGGAGATGTGGCTGCGCGATTTATACGGGAGCGTCGCTATGGTTAGAGTTGCGCGTGATGCTGTGGACGGCGGTGACTGTGGTACTTATAGCCGTGTGGGCTAGGGTTCTTAAGGGCACCGGTGATCCTCATCGTCCGTGCGAGGGTAGGGACATGCGACGCGCATCCTGTGGGTGACGGTACGGACGCTGAGGCACGAGGATGGGGGCTAGGACGCGTGGTTGGGCACGTCAGGTGTGTAGGGGCACAGTCACGTCAGTGGCGCTTGGATGTTGTGCGCTCCCCTAGGGTTTGGAGAGGCAGGGGCCCGATGGGCCTGCGGGGGCCAGCTCTGGGCTAGCGGGCTGCGGCGCTGCTAGGCCAATGGAGGGTGCATGGGGCAGGCCGTCCTAGGTTGCCGATCAGGCCAGCGGTAAAAGAGAAAGGGGAGGGGAGTTGGGCCGTGGGAAGGAGGGAGGCCATGGTGGGCCGACGAGATGGGAAGAGAAGGGGGAGTGGGCCAGCTGAATGAGATGACCTGTTGGGCCGAATGGGGTAGAAAAGGAAAATGGATTCTCCTTTTATTATTCCATTAATTTGAGAGAGATCCCAAGAAGAATTTGGAGATGAATCCGAAGAGGGGATTTGAGATGGCATTCTTGCTACGGATTTGTGCACTCCAAACCCCCACAAGACTCAGACACGAAAACCTCTCAAGAGCATAGGAACTTCCTACAAACAATTCTACATGGATGCAACAATTTATTAGTGGGTTAGACTCGGGTTTTTCCTAGAGGCTACATGCTTCACACAATTGCAGGAAAATTTTAAAAAAGCTCACATTTTTGGATGCTCAAAAACCCAGGTTGTTACAGTCCTCTCCCCTCACAGGAATCTCATCCCCAAGATTAAGGTGTTGCTTGGTCGGTGAATAGGTGGGGGTGCTGCTTCTGAAGTTCTTCTTACTTCTCTCATGTTGCTTCTTGTTCAGTATGGTTGCTCCAAAAGACTTTGCAAAAGGAACAGGTGTCCTTTTGGTTTCTTGATAGCTCGATCCAGATTCTTTACGACGTGCTCAAGGTATTTAAGCGGGTCTTGCAGGTCTATAGCCTTAGTATGAACATCTTCTTCTAGAATGCTTTAAGCACCTCCTCAGTCATGAGACGTGGAACACAGGGTCTACTCCGGCTAGATTAGTTGGCGACTCCAACTTGCAAGTGATCTCTCCAATTTTTGGTTAATATCTTGCAGGTGTCTACGTAGCGAGGTGCTAGCTTGCTTTTGACTTGAAACTTCACGGTGCCTCCGTGAAATCATACCATCTATAGCCAACTTCAAGCTCGAAATATTCATAGTCATTAACCTTGAAACTGAGATCTCGCCTTGTTTCTGCCAGTATAGCTCTTTAGACGGGTCTGGGCTATCTTTAGGTTCTCTCTGACCTTAGTCACTTGCTCTTCGGCTTCTTTTATCACTATTGGTCCAAGAACTACCTTTCTCTGGCTTCTGATCTCATAAGCGGGGTCGTGCTTGATAGCTGTTGCTGTAGGAGAACTCAGCGAAGGATAGGCTTTTCTGCTAATCTGGTCCATAGGTTAAGATTTGCACTAAGCAGGTCTTCCACAATCTGATTCACTCTTCAGTGTGAACCAACAAAAGAAGATATGATCTCAGTTTCTAGGGTCTTCCCAAGAATAAATGATTCACTCGGTCCAATGATTGATTATGACCCATTTTGAGTCATTTCCTTTCTAAGTGCGGGGTAACCTTATTGTGATGTCCATACCAACTGTAATGTTCATAAAAGATGCCAACTGTATTGTCCATGCTGATATCTTCCTATTTCCTTCGAAGAATGTCCAAGGGATGAAGTGATCATGCAGGTCTCGATTGTTCAGTCTTCACTTTTTGGCAAATGTCGCATCTTAGCCACATAATCTGCAATGTTGGATTTCTAGTACTTTGAAAGGATGGCTTCTTGGATTCGCTGATTTATGGAACAAGTAGATGATCCTTCAATCACAAGGTGTCTTGTGCATCGATCCGGTACTTCTGGAGCTCTCTTCTCCCATAAGTGTCCTGATTTCTCGTATATCCTTGCATGATTTATGCGCTTCTCGGATCTTCTTCTCTTGGGTGTAGGTGACTGCTATCGTAAGCTTCTCAAACCCTTCAGGAAACTTAGGCAAGCGCTCCCTAGCAGTCAAGGTGTTGCAATAATTCTTCCTACTCAAGACATTTGCTTTAATACTGGCTTTTTCTGGATGGTAATGAATCTCTAGATCGTAATCCTTGATCGATTCTAACCATCTATGTTGTCTCATATTCAGCTCATTCTACTTGAAGGAATACTTAAGACTCTTGTATTTGGTGTAGATTTCACACTTGTTGATCAGGTAGTGCTTCCAAATTTTGAGGGCATGAATACTACAGCTAACTTCAAGGTCATACGTGTGGTAGTTATTCTCATGATCTCTCAACTATCGTGAAGCATAAGCAATCACTCGATCATTCTGCATACTCATACTTCCTATTTCTTGCTCGGGTCATCACATTATGCCACAAAAAATCTAATGACTATCGGGTAAGGTCAACGACAATGTCCAGCTAATCCAAGAAAATTTATGATATAGGTACCTCTCTATGGCTGCTCCCATCTTGCGGACTACTTCAATTGGATGGTTCTATTGAAAATTCCATCTGTGGTCATCACATACGAGCTTTTTAAAACCATAATTCACATTTCTTGAACTCGACATACAACTGATTCTGCATTAGCTTTTCTGGCACTTCTCTGAGATACTTCTCATGTCTTTTGTCTGTTTCTAAATAGATTAGGAGGTTGTCAAAACTGCAGCAAATTTGTCTAGCTCTTCGCTATGAAGGTCCTGTATCAGGTTCATGAAGTACGCGGGCGCACTAGTCAATTCGAAGGAACCACTACGAACTCAATGTTCCGATTAGAGGGCTTTCCAAGTATCCCCTCTGGAAAGGTATCCGATCACTTAGACAACTAGCACATCTTGCATTGTCTTCTCTGTCAAGGCAGGAGGTTCAACTCTCTCTGCATTACCTAAATGATATGTAGCATCAATCTATACTCGAAACTCTAGGGTGCTCTAGCTACAAATCAAGAGGATATGGGTTTCAATGCTTGTGCTTGGTCCATCAACTTATTCCAAGAATCAGGTCAATTTCACCATTAGATGTGAGGACCATCAGATCTGCTAGTATTATATTGTGCGCTTTAGAGTCTTGCTGATTTGCATACAAAGGTGCAGTTAATGGCTTCTTAGGTGAATTAAGACTGTTGTGGGGTTTCCATTGCATTCTTTGGATGTGACATGATCAAACCACTGAAGTTAAGCTTGGCAAGATAGAAGTAGAAGGAACCCCTTTCTCTTGGTTGGTATGCTAGCATGCTTCGAGCTAGTAGGGATCGACTTCCAATGGTGCAACTGTACCAATAATTGACGTCAAGGGAAAACTTAGTCCCTATGTCCAATCTGGTGACAAGTGTGGCAAACATCAATTACCTTCATCTTCTTGCTCTTAGTGCACTTGGCACATCTATTCCGGGTGTACTTGTCTTGCTTCTCCCATGTGCTAAGAAGCCTGCCATGTGCTTAGGCTATTCCTAGCCTCGTTGTGGTAGGGGTCTAGATAGCTTGAGTTGGGGATAGGGAGCTATCACAACTCTGAGCCTACAAGAGCTTGAATTCTCAAGATTCAACTAAGGTCTCTGTCTCTTTTCATTACAGGGTGCTTCTTCCTCCCAGCGCATTCTGCTTAAGATTCATTTCCATGAGTGTAGCTATGTTGGTTCGCTTCTTTAGAGTCGGGCAACTGTGGGTGACGAGAATGCTTGCAAGGCTTGGGGGAGACTGAGCAAGCACTACTACGTGAAGAGTCATGGTACTCAGGCACATATTCTCAACTTGGTGGTGTATTCTTGATCTGGCATGGTTCCCATTTGCATCTTCTTGAATCCTTTTGCCATTGCCTCCATTTTTCCTTCCATGAGGTGGTACTTGCCGAATGTTTGTGCAAACTCGGTCCAATCAATGTTGATGGGTTTTCAGGGTGGTTAGCACAAAATCAATCTCTCCACGAGATGGCATTACCTTGTAGCTGAGAGGAGGCAATGTTCAAACCTTCCTTGTTGGTGCATTTCACTAGTTCAAGCCTCTTCATTTGATTTCATATAACTAATCTTCTGCCTCGATTGGGTTGTTAGCATGGTCAAGGGTAGAAGGGGGTCTAGGTCATTGGACTTCTTGAGCTTTTCGCTGGAAGATGGCTCATCTGCTACTGCATTGGCAATCTCTTCTTCAAGATATAGGTCTATTGCGCTATAGCCGTTGTCAAACTGGTGCCTCTGGACTCTGGTCAGGCTTTGGGTGTATCCAAGGTTCACTTCAAGGCAATGGACTATGGCATCTGAGATTCACACTGGGGCGATGGGTGTCTAGAATTGCACCAGGGTCATTGAAATTCCGACTCTCCAAGCTAAGACTACTGATAGATTGTCTATCTCTTTTTAGCTCAAGTCCTCCTGTTCTCCAACTTGACATTCTTCTTAGGGCTGGTATCCAGTCATCCACGGTAAGGCGGCTTGGGTTTAGTTAGCTAGGTTGGCCAGGGTCTAGAGTCTCGCACACATAAAACAGGTTCTATAGCCTACACTCAGGCATTGCAACACAAGATCCAGGCAATCAAATAGCATTACAACTCCTAATGCATAGTGATGACTTAAGGCAACTCCTAGACCTTCAAAGTCTCACTCAACTACCGATCTAGCGTGGGTGGTAATTTGGAAGGTTCTCTATAGGTCAACTTTCCAAAATAGGGGGCTCAGTTAGCACTAGAATTCAAGGTGGAGGGGGAAACAAGTGTTAGCACCTCTAGTTCTACAATAAACATGATGGTTGGCTTCTATACTATTGTTTGGTCCTAAGGGTCTCGTTCTAGGGTCAAGTATGGCTTCGATACCAATGGAAATGATCCATAATTTTCTCGAAGGGAAATCTATAGATTACATCATAATGTGGTAATCCCAGAAGACCAAGCTATCACATTATCGTTATTCAGCTAATATTACGGTCATACATCATGGAATTACAAGATTACAAGGCATTACAACACTTGATAACACACCTAAGTACATCGTTATTCTATAGGAAATGCACATAGATCTTCATAAGAGTTGACGTAGCACGTCGGCGGGTGAAGGCTCCTCCTTCATGGGCAATCATCAGAGTAGGCATCGAATGTCAGCGGGTGTAGACTTCGTCTCCTCAACTAAACTTGAGCATAGGAACAAGACCATCTAATCCTTCTAACCTTCATTGTCTCTGTTGTAGGTGACATCCAAAACCTACCAAAATTCTTTCAGTCGGATTTGTACTGGCCACTGGCTCCCACCTTATGCTTTGGGTATGCTTTGTGGTAAGTGGAATGCAAGCGTAGAGCAAAAGGCCTATATATGGCTGTAGGTTTCTTATGCAAGTTCATCAATATTTTATAATAGTTCATCAAGTTTTAACCCATCTCATCCACACGTTCACCCATCCCATCACACACATCTCACCACACTCTCACTCTCTAGGCAGCAAGGATGACACTCTCTCGTACCTTACCTTATTGGCTAATAGCCGAAGTCCAACAAACCCAGGGGGGAGAAGAAGAAATGACACCTCTCACTAATCAAGGGAAGCGTAGGTCATAGGAAAGTCCATATCCGTGGACATGGCTATATGTATAGATTGATCAACTCTGTAGAGCATGTACACCTAGAACCACAAGATCACCATCATCGACGGAGCGCCCCGCCTAGGCTGATACCGAGCTGTCTCCCAAACTTGTGCGATACCACGCTACCACTTAGTCCTGGGCCACCCCGGAGTCCACCGGCACGCTGAGACTATGAGACGTAGTACTAGGCTCCTAGAGGTCACTATGCTGTCTTAGGAGGGTGTGAGCCATATGTTCGTACCTCCCTACACTATCTACTAACAACCTAGCAGTAGTGGCACCGCCCTAGTAGGTTCAACATCCATTGCCCACCCAACCAGGGACGAGTGGTGTGTATGTAGGGTCATATGATCTAGTTCTCTCAACATACCAGTCCTTAGGGGGACCCGAGAGGACATCTTCTCAAGGGGACAGCCAACGCCCTGTGCCTCGATGGCACCTCCATCCCGGGGCTTCATCCCACAAAGACACTCCACCCCAGGACCTCCTCATCTCACATGTACCCACCACAGGTACCCCTCGTAGGGAATGCCCAGGTCACATTCCCCTAGCAAGACTAGTCCAAAGACTCATCATAGAATCCTATAAAGTCGACTCAACCCTCACCACACACTCAAGACGCATGCCAAGAACTCCCTAAGTTGTTACCAGTTTTAGCGGCACCATGTGCCTTAGCCACTCACAAACAATCCTACACCAAGCATCACATCACAGATATAATGCATAGTAGAAGCAAGTAGTAAGTAGTATGCGAGCATCTATCCTAACAGCAGGTGTGTAGGGGTAAAGGTTGTGTCAAGGTAATGGCTTTCAAGTAATTCTACCATGTAACCTATCACAGATCATTTGTATGAAAGTAAAGCACTAGCAGCTACATTATTGCATGTCTAATAGGATTCTATGAGGTTGGGTGGGACGTGGCACCTATTGATTAGTTATCTTCGAGGTCCTCAGTGTACTCGTAGCTGTTCTACTCATGGTCCTGTTGTCGTTCGCATTCCCTTCCTCCAACGGGTTCCGGTCCGATCGACGTTATCCTCAATGTTACTACCTCGATAGAGCGACAAACAAGGCAAAAAGCAATCAATACTCTAAAAAGGCAACAAGACACGGAAGAACAACTACACCAAAAGAACACCAAGGGAAAACAACTTAGCCCTCTTGACGGATGTCCGATCCCTGGGCCAAAGAAACAAAAGTCGTTGTTTTCTAAGCACAAGCTTAATCCTAGCCTAGCCAGTACTTCCTGGGTCGATCATGACAGCCTGTACGACTTCAATAAAAAGGGCATATACCCTAGCTCATCTTAAGCAAACACCATGGGTCGCGGTCTTTCAATCCGAGCGTCATGGAGATTGACGAGAATCGAAAAGAGCGGCTAAGGGGGAAAGGTAGCAGTTCTAGTCTCTCTCAATCCTTACACCATTATAATTGACTAGAACCAAGAGAAGGTGGAACGGGGGAGAGAAGAGAAGGGAGGTGTTCTACTTCTTCCAATCCACATGCCATGGCAAGAGATGGGGCATCAAAAGGAGCGACACACAAGAGAACACGAGTGCCCATCTACTTGTAGGGTACCACGACCTAGGTGCACTAAATGCACTAAGACATCCCTAGGGTTCTTAGCTGTAACAACCTAGTGTTAAGCCTTGCATTTCATGAGCACAAGCATCATCCAAGCATTCGTGAGCAGGAGCATATGAAGTTTCATTTCATTCACCTTCTCTTTATCACATGTGATGTTGCTTATATACTTACATATGCTTGTAATCATGTATGACCAATGTATGAAATGGTTGTGAGGTCATGAAAACACCTTATACACATCTAGGATGGTAAATGGAACAATTTTTGTATTCATGACATGAACCAATTTTGCTCCTAAGTGTTGGTTTACTTGGAAATGCCATTTTCATGATGCTAGTTTGACTAAAGTTGAATAGTTGTTTGGAGAGCTTGCATGGCTATGTGACCTAAATAAATGTTGTAGTTCTTGTCATGAGTAACAAACTTTATTTAAGGGCCATGAGCTAATTCTATGCCTAACTTAGTCAAATAGAGCTCAAAAGTTTCAACTTAATGTTGTTTGTAACTTAGAAAATTTTGCTAAGTCCTACACTGGTTTTCAGTTTCAAAGTAGTCTACTTTGGAACATTGTAGTTTGAAAACCATTGTGATTTAGACAAAACTCCTTTAAGCAATCTTGTAGTACTCATATAGCTCTCACTTGGTATTAATGAAGTTTTCACAAATTCACTATGGATTAGGAGATTTAGGGGCTCAAAGATCATGGGTTCAGTCAACTCAATCGGCACTTTGCCGATTTTGACGCCGGCCATCGTGGCCGACCGCGCACAGGCTACGGCCACCACCTGGTGGCCGACCGCGAAATTTATTGAGCACTAGAAATATTTACTCTGTAAATCCCCTTATTATCTAAGGAAATTAATAAATGAATATAAATAAATTAGTTATGTTTAACCATGATGTTTTCTGTGGTGCTTGTGATGCATATGATCTGTTGACGTTATTAGTTAGGCTTAGAAGTAATTGGTTGTATGCAACTAGTTAATTATTGCTTTACAATTCAACTAGATGGCTGCATGTATAGTTTCTATTGTGGTGATAATTGCACGATGATAATGACCTTTTCTTTTGAACTTGTTAATAATAAAGTTGTAGATAACTTACTTATCTACGTTTTGTTAAATTTTCATAGTCATAGACCTGATGGTTTAGGAATTATAGCTGTTAGAAGTCTACTGTCAGAAATGCTTGCTCCCTGGACTGCTGAATCACATTAAGATGATTAAAAGAAAGTTGTAGGCAATTTCATAAGCTTTCTAGAAAGTCCACAACCATATTATTTTGATGTGTATAACTCTAGTTATGATCAAAACAAGTGGTTGTTGTCTTGTAGTCCAGAAAATGATTTACATAAGTGTTTGTTTAAGTTACTAGAGAAGAGATATGCACCTACTTAGTAAAAAAATATAACTTGTTATCACCTTAATGCAATGCTATTGAGAACACTTATGAGGATGCATTCATCACATCATATCACATTATACATGTCATTATATATGCATCCATGATATCTTATTCCGTGCTCATGCATATAGGATCATCCGAAGCAATAACTCTATTGGAGTTCGAAGAAGAGCCAGAGGAACAACAGGAGGCACCTTAGGACATAGCTCTAGAAGGACAGGAGCAAACTCTTGAAGACTTACCTAAGTGCCTAAACAATAGGCCAACTTCTTTTCTCAAAGGCAAGCCCCGGAGCATTTTAAGCCTCCCATGTTTTACAAAATATCACTTGAATCCTTTATGTTTGATGCATTAGGTTATAAGAGTTGATTGGAAACACTTAATGCATAGAACAACCTTGTCCAGATACATATACATTTAACCCTGTGTAGGTCTAGGATCGAATATATGCTTAGTCATGCTTAGACCGGTAGAAGTCAAGTGATTTCCTATCACCTGCGAGATGTAGGTGGATACCAGAACACTGTTGGCTATATTTGCTATCATGGAAAAGAACCATGGGATAATATAACTGGAGGACGGACGGAGTCTATGCGTAGGTTGACTCATGTGATTCTGTCTATGCCGATTAAGGACCATACTGTTGTTGGCACTTTTTTCGAGATTGAACACATGCGTCTCAATTAGCTAGCTGGATAACTCGTTCCAACCGCGAAGCCGAGTAGCTCAACTCAGGTCGAGCCCCATTCTATAAAAGTGCGCACTATGGATGGTAGTAAGGATGTGTGGGGAGCCAGACGTGAGCCCAAGGGCAGGGTAGTCCTGATCGTCTTGGCACCTGGTTGTCCCTGATTTGCGACACTGGTCGAACCCGCGAAATGTGTACCTGAGTTGTACCAAAGATGATCTAAGGTGACCGTTGATCTGTTCTGCCTAGGTTTGTGTGAGGAATAAATTTCTAGCTGATTGAAATCGATTTGAATCGCCGTCTCTCCCGGACAGTGAGAAACTTGGCTAGCCCCAACATCGTAGTAACTGTATTATGGAATGATGGTTATGATGAACATGGAATTACTCACCGGCTATGGTTACAATTGTATGCTACTAAATGATATACCACATGTTTGGCATAGATTAGTTGCTAATCTAGAGATGAATAGCTATAATTGTCTTGATGACCGAATTATAAATGTACAACTGAATTAGTCGCTTTTTATGCAAAATGTTGTCAAGTTAGCTCCACTTATAAAGCCTTGCATGATCCTTAGAGTCACTTTATTTTTGGTTTATGATGGGTAAGTTTAGCTGAGTACCTTCTTGTACTCAGGGTTTATTTTCCATTGTTGCAGATAATACGATGTATGATGGCTACTATAAGAACTGCTTCTATCCTGCCATGGACGAGGAGTTGGGCCCTAGGCAAGGCCTTTCTGGTTAATCCATCTCTTATGCTTTTGTGGGATTGTGATCATGAGCTGGCACAGTATTTGAACAATAATGGAAATGTTGGTTTTAAACTTTAATTGCATCTTAGACTGGCCTTGACTTCTATTACTTTTCTGGGTGTTTCTACGGCTGCCTTGGAACTGTTTGTTCTAGTTTTGTTCTTCCATTCTTCTGCGGATGTCATAGTTAGATCTGTAGTACTTCTCGAATTCGCTATAGAGGTCTTTGATGGTCCTTGTTTTTTCTCTTGCTAGGTGGGCTGTGAAGGGCCCTATGCGAAGGCCCTTAATTGCTACCTCAATTGCGACGTCTTCCGAGACATTTGGTGCCTTTGCCTTCATTTGTACAAACTTCTAGAAGTAGTCTTTCAGTGCTTCTCCATGGTTTTGCTTGCAATGGAATAGATCCATCGAAGTTAAAGATTCGGTTGTGAATACTTTGAAATTTGCTATGATTTTGTCGTGGAGGTCCTCCCATGAGTACACGGAGCTTGGCTTTAGCATTGAGTACTAGGCTAGTGCGTCGCCTTCAGCTGCAATGACAAAAGACTTGGCAAGGACCGTGTCATTTCCACTAGCGGAGGCCACGGCCGCCTCAAAGCTCATGATGAACTGTCGTGGATCTAACCTCCCATTGAATTTTGGGAGAGTGATGGGTTTATAAGCGGTGGGCCAAGGTGAGTTTTGGATGCCTTCGGATAGGGGCGACTTAGGGTCGGTGGTTCTGTGCACTTGTGGCGAAGTGTAAGGCGTGCCGAAGGCTGGTTGAGCTGTAGTGCGTGGTGGGGGGTTGGGTTGGCTTTTTGGTTCGTTGAGTGAAGCTGATTAGATGTGTTGAAGCTAGGTTGCAAAGGATGCATACTTTGTATCTCTGCCTATAGGACGGCTAACCATTGCCTAATTTCTGCTACCTAAGCTGATGCTTGGCTCTCTCACTGACTTGCAGCGAAGGCCATGGTGACCCTGTCTCTTTCTTGCTGCATGGTTCGAAGCTGAGCCTGCAACAATTGAAGCTCTTGCTCTGGAGTTGGGTCTGGGGACTGTTTATCGTCGGAAGCCGGAGGCTGTTCTTTGGCGATCGGCTCTTCCGTGGCTTGGTCTTCTGCAGCAATGGCGTAGGTGCTATGGGCGCTGCACCTTGGTGTTCCCCTTGGTGCGGGGTTCCTTGATGCCATTGCGGAGGCTGCTCTGTTCCTCGCCATTGTGAGGTTTGCTTGGCCAACAGGCGGTGGGCGCCACTATTGGAAAACTGGGGTTTCCAGCAAGTAATACCCGGAAGACCTTCGCCCAGCCGGGTGCCCCGAGCGAATGTATGAGAAGAGGAAAGTGGGCCCAAGCTTAGTTAGGGTTCCATAAATGTACTCACCAAAAACCATCCCCTTTTTTATACAGTACCACTTGCCAATTTCGTATATTACAATCCTACCCTCTAACCACTCAGGCATTTTCCTAAGATATTCCTACACTAGTTCTAACCCTCAAGGTGCTCTCTGACTATGTCCTCCTAGACTGCTTGTGTTCCTCGGGCCTTGATTCCAAGCCCACTAAGGGCCCATTTCCAGTTTTTGGGCCATACTGTTTCTGCCATCTTCCGCATAACCTGGTTCTTTGCTCAGGGCACAGGTTTCTCCGCCCTTCGCTTCCAAGCCTCTGCCTTTGACTTCCTGCCGCTCCTATGCGAGCTCACGGGCAGGCCTTCGCTCGTCCCGTCGGTTACTGGCGGAGGCCTCACCGTGCCCGGCGAAGGCTCTGTGGGATCGCCTTCCAGGTCCCCCACGTGGACCTCCGCCTTCGCCTCCCAGGTCTCCACGCCGTCTTGGCCTTCAAGCGAAGGCTCTCCACCGGGTGCTCCTGCAAAACATCCAAAGACGACCCGAGGTAGTTAAGCAATATTAGCCTTAGCCTCCGCGAATCCGTGTTCTAGTGTCCCAACACAATGTTCATGTACTTGTCGTTAGAGTGCGCAGCAGATTTGGCCCAGTTCGCTATACACACGAGCTGACACCCCATCAGGCCCAGGACCAATGGAGCCCACAATATACCAAAGCCTTGGCCTAATTCAACCCAAAAACCTAGCATTATCGGTGAAGACCGTCCCCGACTTATATATTGTGCGCCCCCACCATTAATTACCGTTGTATGGGACTAAACCTAACACTTGTGACATTAATAAATTGTGTATAAATGTTATATGTAAATGTTGCAAACTAGACCAAGACCAAAAAAGATTAGAGCTTCAAATGAGTAGAGGGGGCACTAGGAAATTAGGCCTAATAAATGCCCTCTGGGAGAAGGAAAGAACACCAAGTTACAACAGTTCCCCGTGGTACCTCAAAGTGAAGTTACCTTAAGGTTGACAATTTTTTATCTGAAAAACAAACTACCAATATTTATTTATATTATTCCTCAAAAATTTTAGTCAAAGTTAAGATGGCTTAATATAATTAATGTATGACCTTACATGCTAGAATATTTTTTTATACAAGGTGTATTTTGTATTAATAGAGGCAGACCTTTTCCCATGACGGCTGCCACCTCCCCGTCGCCACCAGCGCCGGCTGAGCCGGCGTTCAGCTCCCCGTCCCCACCTCCTCCTCCCTCACGCTACTCCCTTCCTCGTCGGGAGAACTCGGTGCAACCACCTGCCAGCATGCTAGCAGAGCCGCTGCAGTCCGCCTCCTACATGCAGGAGCAGCCCGGCGAGCCTGGGTCTCGAGGCGCACAGCCCACCACCGGGTCGCCGCTCCTGGGGGGCCTTTGGGGCACCGCCGGAGCCGGAGCCGGCAACAGCCATGGTGACGGCGTCCTACTGCTCCACTAGACCAGATCCACTCGATTCCTCCACTGCGTCCCCCACTAATCCCGTGTATAGCTCCCCGTCTCCCACCGAGGGTGCCCTTCACCAGCCACACGCGCCTCTATGGTGCATGCACGGACGTCGACGCGCGTGAGGCTCCACCTCCAGGGCTGGATTCCATGGCCGCGGCTGCCTCCCAGCCACACAATGGGGCCGGGTCTGGCGCCGCCGGCGACCGTGACGGTCGGTCTATCACGCAGCCACCGCCATAGGGCATGGGTCCCTCACCCATGCCAGGGATTACCACCGCGAGCCCAGTTTTAGGGTAGTCGCCCTCCCTCTCCCTAGCCCCTTGCCGCCCCCTTTCACCCAAGGGGTTCGGCAGGGCGCTCCAAGGCACTTCGATGGACAGACGACGACCTCCTCGTCGACTCTGATGCAGATGCGTCACTGACCGCCTCCCGAACCCCTACCTCAATGTGGTTCTTTGTGAGTCGCAGCCATCGAGGATGTCATCACTGTCTACGATGGCTCGCCCCACGGCTATTTGTGGCATTGGCCATGCCGGCGGGTGGCGTAGGCGCATCAACCATCGTCGGCCATGACCGAGGCTCATCCATGGGCTTCCTGTCCATGGCAAGGATGCGGACGCTAGCAGCGGCTGTGTTGCACGGCACATGCCAGCCCATCTGAGGCTTGGACCATGCTTTGGCGGCAGCAGGTGTATCTCTGCTCCGGTTGCTGAGGCTTGCATGAGGTCCTGTCGCGGGGGACGCCAAGCGGACCCAACGGGGCACACCCTGTGCGTCTTGCATGTTCGGAGGAATGTCCACCCTCCGCCCACTTTCTGCCAAACCTACATGGAAGTGCTTCAATTGTCTCTCGTTCTCGCACCGGGTGGTGACCTGCAAGATACCTCTGTGTTGCCTACGTTGCAGGAGGTTCCGACACCTCATGCACGATTGCAAACGGCGGCGGAGGAAGCCTCCTACAACTACTGGCACAGGCGGCCAGCCACGACCACTTGTCTGGGACTATACCTCGGCCACCCAACCACCCGCCCATGGCGGTTCGACGGAGTCGGGTGGAGCTGTGCATGCGTCGACTGCTGCTGCATCTGTCGGCCGAGGGTGGTGGCAGCAGCGAATGAGGCGACGGCGGACGAGACGCCGGAGATGACCGGTGGTAGACAACACCGACTCCTCCAGCGAAGCTATAGCCGACCGTGGCACAACAATGTTTTCCTAAACGCTAAACGGTACAAAGTCGGTCATCTACCGTTTAGTCATTATTCGGGCTAAACAGTCCTTTAAATGTGCTAAATGGACAATTAAACGGGGTAAATGGATGATTAAACGGAAACGGAGCACCGCCGTGTAGTGTTTACATGGTGTTTAAGCGGGCTAAACAGCCGTTTAGGCGAACAGTGGGCACAATAGATATTCCACATAACACATTTTATATATAAGATGAAGATTATCTTGCTAATTAACTCATTGTAGTTGTGGTCTACCCCCCTGAATCTTTCTAACATAACACATTTTTATTTTTCAGGGCACAATAGATATTTCACATATTGTACCTTTTTTGAAAAACAAAACAAGTCGTCTTGTCAAATGCTTTATCATAGAGATCTAGCTCTTTTAGAGAATCTGTTAATGGGACCAGGATCCTAGGGGTTTGCCACAGGGCGATTACTCGCCATGGGCTTGGGCCGGCTCATGGTCTGCTTGAAGATACGGAACAAGGTGGCGTAATCTCAAAGTTATCAAGGACCGACCTAGTCGGGTTACTAGGAAAGTTAGTCTATGTAATAGAACTATGACTCTTCTATTGTAACTGAGTAGGACTAGATCAATACGCCCTGCCCTCTGGACTATATAAAGAGAGTAAGGGGCACCCCCTTGTACAATCAATCATACACAACAACCAACACAAAGGCATCACTCCTAACTGGACTAGGGTATTACACTATTCAGCAACCTGAACCAGTATAAATCGCTATCTTCGCCTTAACCAGGTGACCCCAACGCAAAGGCATCATGCCTAATTGGACTAGGGTAAACGTTTACCATCGAGTTCTGCATACACCGAAGCCTTCCAATCACTATCCCAGTTAACCCCATGACGTATTATTGCCGGTCATCAAACACCGATATGTGCTCCTCCAGACACTAATATTGTATTCATTTGTCCGTCGGTTAAAAACTTTTAACAGAGGCAGGCAGGCCGTTCGCCTCCACTATAACACCTATGTGAATTAGGATTTATGGAGGCGGATAAATGCCAGTATTTGTTAAAAATAAAAAAAAATAACGAGCACAACGGTCGCCTGCTGAGCCCATCGATGTGGCCCGTCGAGCCCATTGACCCACTGTCGTCACCCCTTGCCGGATCTGCATGCACACCGTCACCGCTCGTCGTATCAGTGCGAGTTGCCACTGCTGCTCAGATCTGGATGGTCATGAGCCCTCGCTACCGTGCTGCTGCGAGATCACGCCGCTACGAGCCCCGCATGCCACCACGAGCATGGCCGCGGGATCCTGCTGCAGCCACTGTCGTGAGCCCACGCGCGCTGCCACGAGCCCACACGCATCGCAGCACACACGGGCCGCGAGCCCCCGTGCACCGCGCCTCCGTGAGATCACGCTGTCGCCGCCGCCGCCACCGCTAGCCCCCACGCACCCTGTGAACATGGGCAATCACAAGACCGGCCCCACGCGCACCGAGCCGTGAACACCCTCCGCCACGGCGCCTTCACTGCTCATGAGCACCCGCCGTCGCACAGAGAGAGAGAGAGATTGTGTGGCTGGGGTTGGGTCTTGGGGGGCGCTGTGCGGCTGGAGTGGAGAGGCTAGTTATAGATACTAGGATTTGTAGCGGGCTGAGTGGGCAGGATGGACTTGGCTCGAAGAAAAGTGGCTCTAAAAATGGTGGTCATTTTCAGAGGCGGACCTCTTATAAGGCCTACATATGTTAATTGATTTATGGAGATGGTCATTTTTTTGGTGGTGCCTATGAAAATGGTTTGTCCGCTGAAAATCAGTGCTTATTTTAGGAGATACGTAGATTTCATAGTCGCCTATGTTAATGCTTGGGTTGTGTCTGAGAAAACCTTTTACTTAGTAGTACGTGTGCTTGGCTGCTTGCAAGTATGCAACACGCACACACCAATCGATTTTATAGCGAAGAGTTCTATTTTTTTCAATTTTTATTTAAATAAGAGTTTGTATTTAAAGGATGGTAACAATTAATCCTGTACGTATTGGAACAATTAATGGATGGGATACCGAGCAGTTAAATCATTCTTAGTATTACTACAAGCGTCTTGACCACGCACGTGCATGCATGTGTTGTGTGCTTCCTCCGTATTAAAAAACAAAGTCGTTTTCACAAAGTTTGGGTCAAACATTGAGAATATAAATCATGAATAACTTTTAAGTTGTTGAGTTTAAAAATGTGAAAACTATATAAATAGATTTGTCTTGAAAAATACTTTCATAAAAATATACATATATCACTTTTTGATAAATATTTTTATACAAACAAGGAGTCAAACACTAGTAAAAAAAGGCTTCTATTCCCGGCTGCCAACCCCCTTTATTCCCGATTACGCAGCCGGGAATAGGAGTTCGGGAATAAAGGGTTAGCAGCCGGGAATAGAAGTGAACCTTTAGTCCTGGTCGGTGATACCAACCGGGACTAAAAAGGTAGCCACGCCAGCGCCTGGGCTAACCCCTTTATTCCCGGTTAGTATTACCAACCGGGACTAAAGGGTCTTTTTTTCTTTTCCTGCTTATTTCAATTGATGATTCTTTTTTGTTTTAATTTGGTTTTCGAATACGCATTATTCGCTGCAAAGTAATATACGTATACGCGTGCGTACTGTAAAGTTTTCGCTCGATCAATGCACGCAAGCAACACAAGTAAAAGTAAACTAAAACATAATATTACATTTCATCGTCACATGTAAAGTTTGCATTAATTGTACATTTCATCATCACATGTTCTTTGGATCAATATGAAATTTGGCTTTCATCGTCACATATTTGGGTCATAGTAAAACTCGCTGTGGGGGATATACCCCCGGGTACCACAAGATGGTACATGGGCCGCACCATCCGAGGTGGCCCCGCCCGTAAGATCAAGGCGTGCACATCAAGATTACAAGTTGTACTAGATATTGTAATAGTACCAAATTGGATACTTTACTTGTAACCTTGTCTCTTCAGAGTATATAAGGAGAGATAAGGGTCCCCTAGAGGACAGGTTAATCTGTATACATCTCAATACAATACACCAAAGACACAGGACGTAGGGTATTACGTCAACCAGACAGCCCGAACCTGTCTAAATCGCTGTCTCTGTGCCTTGTGTCACCATCTGGTTACTGATTACACGCACCGTCTACCGATAATCTACCACCACGGGCACCCCCCTCGGTGGACTGCCAACCATATTTCGTCGACAGTGGCGCGCCAGGTAGGGGGTGTGCGCGCTGATCCATGGCGAGCCAGATGGACCACAAGATCAACATCATCCATCGGCAACTCGGCGTCGGGCAAGAGATCAGATCACTGTTCTTCGCGCCGCCGTTGTCGTCGACGGGATCTGCTATTTTCCGCCGATCTCATCAATTTATTGCTATCGAGTTGAAGACGGAGTCGGTTTTCGTGTCGCTGCCGCCAGATCCAATTCGATGCCCTTAGCTGCGCCTCGACAACGCAATTTCTCATCTACGTAAAGCCGTTCGTGCTGTCAGCCAAGGATCAGAGGCGAGAAGGCTTTGTCCACCCGATGCTACGCCGCTGTTCCTGATCTGGGAGCCAAGGATTAATAGTGCTGTCAGCCAAGGAAGTTATCTACTACAGCATCAATCATGAAGACGATGCATGCAAGGCTTTAGCACATGCACATACAGATTAATCAAAGACATGCAAGCCGACTACAGATTGCCAAGGCACTTGCATGCGCGCATGCACGTACGCACCGTCTCCCGGAGCATGCAAGGGCCGACTCCGCGCATACACGTACGCCAAACAAAGGAGGTTTCGGACTGCATCTTGCCCCAGTTGGACATGCCCGAGGGCTTCATCTCTTCACGTAGATTGACTCCATCAGTCTTCGATGTCGCCTAGACTACTTACTCCGACCACCGAACTGATCGAGCTCCGACCACGTCGACCACGTCTCGAGCGGCTCCGTCGAGCTCCGACTACGTCGACCACGGACCATGTCGACCACGTCCCGAGCAGCTCTGCTGAGCTCCGACCACGACCACGTCGACCACGTCCCGAGCAGCTCCGTCGAGCTCCGACCACATCGACCACCAGACCACGTCGCAATAATGATCGCCGCGAAGAACGGCGCTACGACAACCACGACCACCGTCATGGCGACAGGTCGGAAAGCTCGAGGACCGGACAACTTCATCACCGCCGACCAGATTTCTATCCAAAGATAAGTACACTTCTAATATTTATATTTAACACAATTTTCATTACGACGTTTCTCCACAACATCCTTGTCATAATTATTCTTCAAATAACGTTTGTCCATGTATACCATCTTAAATATAACATACAGCTATAGTTAATGCAAATCCTTGACCAGTCATGTTGACGCTCGATGTCTCCAGAAAAAGGCCCTGTCTCCGGCTCCTCCCTACACGTGCACGAGCGTCTGCCCTCTACGTTATGGGTGGTCGGCAGCGGCTCCTTAGCAACGCTTTGTTCTTCCTACACGTGCACGGGCTCCACGCCCCGCGTTATGGTTAACGGGCTAGCTAGGGCTGGAAGCTCAGCTACATACTAACTGGTCGGACGATTTATATTAAGTATAAACACAAACTTCACATTAACACTGATGTTTACAAAGCACCAACTGCTTTATCACATCATGCTCATTTGCAAATGACCGCTGAGCGTCATACGTTATTTCTTCACCGCTGATTTTTCTCCATAATTTATTATTTTGTACATCATGTACTACCATTCTACATATTTATATTGCAGTAATTTCGAGCTATGCTCGGGGACTTCTTCGCTCGCTTCTCGACCTACGGCTCAGGGACAGCCTTGACCACTCTCCGACCATGGCTCGGGAACTTTGTCGCTTGCTTCTCATGCACGGGGATTGCCTCGATCACTCTCCAACCACAGCTCAGGGACTTCGTCGCTCGCTCCTCGACCAGTGCTCGGGGACTGCCTCGACCACTCTCCGACTATGGCTCGGGGACATCGTCGCTCGCTCCTCGACCTGTGCTCGGGGACTACCTCGACCACTCTCCGACCACAGCTCGGGGACTTCATCGCTCGCTCCTCGACCTGTGCTCGGGGACTGCCTCAACCACTCTCTGACCATGGCTCGGGGACTTCGTCGCTCACTCCTTGACCTGTGCTCGGGAACTGCCTCGACCACTCTCCGACCACGGCTCGGGGACTTCGTCGCTCGCTCCTCGACCTATGCTCGGGGACTGCTCGACCACTCTCCGACCACGGCTCGGGGACTTTGTGTCTCGACTACATGCGACTGGCGACTCGCATACAGTTGGGATATTTTTTCTCACTTAGACCTTGCTACAAGGCTCATACCTCGCCTTCCAGCAAGCTCGGGGACTACATCGGTACGATGCACCTGCCGGTGCATCTTGTATCGCTTGTACGACGATTGGATTCTCAACTTAACTGGGAATTCTTTTTAGACCCTGGCACCACGTGCCTACGTCACCTACTACCAGGCTCGGGGACTAAGTGGGCACACTTCACCTTGCGGTGAATGTGCTTGTTTTTCGACCACTACGTCTCTGACGATCAAAGACGCTACGCTTCAAGACACACTTACATTTATTTTCAGAAATACAAGTGGGCACACTTCCTAGGACGGCAATCTTTTTCTTTCTTCTTAAGAGCACCATACATTCTTCGGACAACCTACTTCTCCGGCGACAACGGTGGTCGGAGACATCAAGAACTCAAACCTCACTATTCGGAGAAGGTTGAAACGGCGTGTCGCATCAGAATACATGGCGCTCGGGGACTAGCTGTGGGGGGTATACCCCCAGGTACCACAAGATGGTACATGGGCCGCACCATCCGAGGTGGCCCGGCCCGTAAGATCAAGGCGTGCACATCAAGATTACAAGTTGTACTAGATATTGTAATAGTACCAAATTGGATACTTTACTTGTAACCTTGTCTCTTCGGAGTATATAAGGAGAGACAAGGGTCCCCTAGAGGACAGGTTAATCTATATACATCTCAATACAATACACCAAAGACATAGGATGTAGGGTATTACGTCGACCAGACGGCCCGAACCTGTCTCAATCGCTGTCTCTGCGCCTTGTGTCACCATCTGGTTCCTGATTACACGCACCGTCTACCAATAATCTACCACCACGGGCACCCCCCTCGGTGGACTGCCGACCATATTTCGTCGACCATAAGACGTTGCCTTCACACAGCTAAAACAATAACTTACGTCACCTCCGGTACTCACTGCTCCAAGAGAAGACGAAACACTCCTGCTATACATTGCGGCTACCAATCGAGTGGTCTCCACGACCATGGTGGTCGAGCGAGACGAGCCTAGCCACGTCTACAAGGTACAGCGGCCAATCTATTTCATTAGTGAGGTACTCAACGAGTCCAAGACCAGGTACCCACAGATTTAGAAGTTGATCTACGCCATACTGATAACATCTCGAAAGTTGAAACACTACTTTGACGGATATCGTGTGGTGGTCGTGACTGAGTACCCTCTGCGAGACATCATTAGCAACAAGGATGCGAATGGGCGCATCGTCAAATGGGCAATGGAACTATGCCCCTTTTCCTTGGAATTTGCAAGCCGCACTACAATCAAGTCTCAGGCACTTGTCGATTTCATCGTCGAGTGGACAGACTTAAGCACGCCTGCCTCTCCCGGATCCGACAAATATTGGACGATGTACTTCGACGGCTCTCTCAACATTGACGGTGCGGGAGCAGGAGTCCTTTTTATATCACCATCCAAGGAGCAGCTCCGATACGTCCTCAGGATTTATTTCCCAGCATCTAATAATGCCGCCGAGTACGAAGCATGCCTACATGGTTTGCGCATTGTGATTGAGCTTGGCGTTAAACGTCTCTATGTCTATGGAGACTCTGCTCTGGTCATCAACGAACTCAACAAGGACTGGGACACAACCAGCAAAAAGATGGATGCATACTGCAATTTGATCAGAAAGCTGGAAGGCAGGTTCTATGGCATCGAGTACATACACGTGGTCCGGGACAAGAATCAAGCAGCGGATGCACTGTCAAAGTTAGGATCATCCCGAGCAAAAATCCCACATGTCGTATTCGTCCAAGACCTGCTCACGCCGTCCATCGAAGAGAAAGATTCCACGGCAGACAAGCCTCCAGACCAGCAATTGGTGGCTACGGTTCCGGCGTCAAGCACCGCCGAGCCCCCTCCGACCACTCATGAGCCTGACTGGAGAATACCTTTCATCAAGTACCTAACAGATGGCAGTGGTTACACTGATCGGACAAAGAACGAGCTCCTGATGCGTCGCAGTAAGCAGTACCTGCTCGTTGATGGCAAGCTGTGGCGCAAGAACGCAAAAGAGGAAATCTTGATGAAGTGTATAACCCAGGAGGATGGCGAACATCTCCTGGACCAAATCCACTCTGGCTCCTACGGCAACCACGCGGCCTCAAGAACGCTGGTCGGCAAGGCTTTCCGAGCAGGGTTCTATTGGCCGTCAGCAGTATCCGACGTAGAGAAGCTAGTCCGCCACTGTGAGGGTTGTCAGTTCTTCACCAAGAGAATCCACGTACCAGCACATGAGATCCAGACAATACCAGCCTCCTGGCCCTTCGCATGCTGGGGACTGGATATGATCGGGCCCTTCAAATCGGCTCTAGGGAAATTTGCATGCGTCTTTGTGCTGATCGACAAATTTTCTAAGTGGATAGAATACATGCCTTTGGTACAGGCATCCTCAGAAAAGGCTATCACGTTCCTCGACCAGGTCATCCATCGTTTTGGCATACCAAACAGCATCATCACCGATCTGGGTACTCAGTTCATCGGGAACGCTTTTTGGGACTTCTGCGATGAAAGGAGCATAGTAGTAAAATACGTCTCGGTGGAGCACCCTAGAGCTAATGGACAGGTCGAGCGGGCAAATGGCATGATCTTGGACGCGTTGAAGAAGAGGGTGTATAGAGAAAATGACAAGGCTCCCGGAAGATGGCTCAAAGAGTTACCAGCCGTGGTCTGGGGACTCAGAACTCAGCCCAGCCATAACACCGGCGTCTCGCCATACTTTATGGTTTACGACGCTGAGGCGGTCCTACCTGCAGATATAGCTTTTAGATTAGCACGGGTAGAGAACTTTGACAAAGGCAAGGCCAATGAAGTGCGTGAGCTAGAAGTGAATAGCGCAGAAGAGAAGCGACTCGATTCTTGTGTACGTATGGCCAAATACCTTGCTGTTTTGCGCAGGTACTACAACAAGAACGTTAAAGAGCGGTTTTTTGTGGTCGGGGATCTGGTCCTGAAGTGGAAGACGAACCAGGCTGGTGTCCATAAACTTGCAACCCCATGGGAGGGGCCCTTCATGATCAAGGAGGTCACACGACCAACGTCTTACAGGTTAGCTCACCTGGACGGTACGGACGTACCAAACTCATGGCACATCGACAAGCTTAGACGTTTCTATGCTTAACTACTGAGATATGTACCCCTTTTGTATTTTTGATTTACTTCAATAAAGCTGTTATTATTTCTCTGACCACTCTAATGTGTCACTTCGACTTTTATGTTTATTCTAACTTAGCCAGTAAAAGCCGACCACCACTCCTTCTACGGTTTTCGGAGCAGGACCTGTCTCCGGTTCCTCCCAACACGTGCATGGGATCTGCTCCCTATGTTGCGGGTGATCGGCAGGTCCCCCTTGGTTTGACTTGTTCGCGTCTGCGTGTGCACAGGTCACGAACCTCACACTCCGACCACATGGCAAACTAGGGCCGCACAAACTTTTCAGGATGATGTGTCGAGCAAAATGGTACAACTAAACAGAACGTTATTATGTTCTCACTTAGTTTCACCAACATAAGTTTCAAGCTTAAATACGCTTTATACAAAGCAAACAAGCTTATGATGATATATAGTTACGTTATTACAAGCTTGCCTGAAGAGGCCCAAGTTTACAATAACACAACTATGTCCTCCTTCTATAGCTCTAAGCCTATTACATTGGCTGGTCGGGGCGCGCGACACCTACTGCTCGCTGCTTCCGATATCCTACTCGAGTCTCGGGGACTCTTGTGCTAGTCGAGCTGAAGGGGATGGCCTCGCCGATGATTGGCTGGTCGAGACCGCAGGCTTCGTCGGTTGGCTAGCAACAGATGGCATTTCTAGCTGACTTGTCGATGGCGTACCCTGTACAGGTGCTGTCCCACCTCCACATAGGTTAATGTCGCCAATTATCTTTGATGACAGGTCCAGCTGGGCCACCCGAAGCTCCTCCACCTTGTCTGGGTCTACTTCCTTCGGGTATCTAGCCTCCAGGCGCTTGAGATCGATAAGAGGGTAGTGGGCACGCACCATGCTTAGCACATGGGTGCCCGTGTACTCACCCGCCTCCTTCATGAACTCCTGGAACCATCCCCATGCTTGTCTACATCTCTCGACTAGTCCGAGCTGGGGGGTCTTTGGCTCTTCCTCTGTGAGCGCCGGGTCGACAAGGTCGAGGATGGGCAAAATGCCAGTTGCCACTTCCTGGTACCGGTTCTTCCATGTGTCCCGATCCTCGGTGGCCTCACGCTCTTTCATCACGACTTCTAGATGCCTCTTGGCATTGGCTTTTAAAACTGCACACCGTACAAGACATCAAATGTAAAGGCACGACAAGTCAAGGCGGGCAACAGAATGAGAACGGTGGCCTAGAATACTTACTCTTCAGTTCCTCCTTCATTTTGGTGGTGTGGTCCTGGAGTTGAGACTGGCTGCGCACCAGTTTCTCGTTGTCCTCCTTCAGGTAACCACACTCTGCGGTCACGCGGCTATTCTCCTCTTGGAGGCGGGTTACCTCAGCTTCTAAGCCTGCATTACAGCTGTCATTACCAACAATGCAACAACACGTGTCATACACTTGATGTGATAAAATGACAACTTACTTGTTTTTTGACGTTCTTTGTCATTGAGCTGGCCGACCAGGTTCTGGTTCTGTGCTTCTTGCTCTATCCTCTCCTGGTCGGTGGCTTCAAGTTGGCGGCACAAGGGTTCCACCTCGGCCGCCAGTTCTCTATTGCTCGCCATGATTCCCTCAATCTGGTCGAAGCACCTCTTTCGGTACTTTGCGGTCTTCATCAAATCCTGCATATAAACAAGCTAAGTCAGACAGTTTGACTACATTACAGGGTCAAGTGGTCAAGCCAAACATACCTGGACTTCGGTCACCAAACGCTTTGCCGCTCGTTCATCTTTTTGGGTCTCTTCGATCTCGGGGATTTCTTCATGCATAACTCACTCGTCGTTCCGCCTGCGCGACACATATACATGTTGCCGTTTGTCTTTGGGACGGACTAGGATCTCTTTGATTTCGTCCTCTTCGGCCTCTTGTTCAGGGGGCGGCGCTAGGCCGGAGATAGTAGTCTCCGCAACCACTATGGCTTTCCCAAGAGCCGTAGCATCGGCAAGCGTATTCTGTGCCAACTCCGGTTGCTGCTCCTTGGCTCGGTCTGGTTCCCTTGGCGCCAAGGTATCCGCCTCAGCAGGGCTAGTGCTCGGAGCATTTGTACTTTGCTCGGTTGTCTTCTCGACCAGCTGCTCGGGGACTGACGTCGGGCTGCTCGTGTGCTGAGGTTCCGGCGGAATTTCTTCTACAGGTTCCTCTGTAGTTAGCTACCGAGCAGTTCTTTCCGCCAGTACTGGCGAAGCCGTGCCACAACCGGCTATCTGGTCGGGATTTTCGGTGGACGCCGACCTAATATACCAGAGAAAGTTCAGAAGACAATAGTATTTAATAAAAATTATAAGATTATATCAAAGTTACAGATACTTACAGCTCAGAAGCACGGAATAACATGGCGAATGAACGTCTCTTCGACCGCGCCTGCTCCACGTGCTCGACGGGTTCCACCGGGTCTTTTTCCACCACCGGTACTGGCGTCGAGGTTTGGTGCTCGACACTTCCCCCGCTTGTCTTCTGTGTTGCAGTGGTCGGTGGTGCGATCACTGCTGGCACAGAGGAGCTACCCTACTCTGTTGACCCCATTTGTCTCCTCCTCTTTCGAGGGATGAGTCAGAAGATGTCTGCATCCTCTGTTTCATCGTCTAAAAGGGGGAAGATGGCCTGGTGACGTTTGTTGGCAGCTGGCCGCTTGCCAGCAGCCCTGGCCGTTACATCCTCCCCATCTCCAAGTACCGCCCAGTCGATGTCTTTGGTACTGGCACTGGTCTGGGCGGTTGAGCTGGCAATTTGCGGCCAATCCACGCCAGGGGGCGGAGACACAAACACTGCTGCTCGGTCATCACCATTACTCTGGGAAACATAAAGGAGACAACAGTCAATTTTTTGTTGCAACATAAATCTATAGGTACAAGGAGGCGTCATTTACCTTTGGGGGAGGTCGGGCCAGCTTGAAGGTGTGCTTGATGTTGTTTAACCTGACATAATTGGGGTCGGCTAGATTGAATAGCTCCCCAATTCTGGCCTTGATTTCTATCTTGTTGAGCGCCTCTTTCCTGGTCCTTGTCGGATCTGCGCTACCCTGGTACTCGAAGCCAGGATGTACCCTCTTTTGGCAGGACTGGATCCTTCGGCTAACGAAGTTCCTGACCACGCTTGGACCATCCAGCTTTCCCCACGGGATCAACCCGAGCAGTTCTGCGATCTGCTCCAAGTGCTCGGGCTTCTCTGACCAGCTGTTCTTCTTCTCCGGAATCAACCCCACGTCACACAGGGTGATCGTGTTCGGCTCTTCGTGGATGTAGAACCATTTCTTGTACCATTCGTCCAGTGAGGTGTTCCATGGGCAGTGCAGGTACTGGGCCTTCATACCGTCATGCAGATTGAGGTATACGCCTCCGGCTATCTTTGAGCCTCTGCTCCCTTTCTTCCGCAGATAGAACAGATGGCGAAAGAGGTCGAAATGGGGCTGGAAGCCACCATAAGCTTCGCAAAGATGGATGAAGGTGGAGACAAGAAGAATCGAGTTGGGATGCAGATTGCAAATCCCAATCTCGTAATACAAGCAGAGCCCCTGAAGGAAAGGGTCCACTGGAACCCCAAAACCCCGCTTGAAGAAATCCTCGAAAACCACAATCTCACCTGGTTGTGGATCGGGGAAGCTTTCTCCTTCCGGCGCACGCCATCCCACGAGTGCCTTGTTGTGGAGCACTCCCATGGCGACGAGGTCTTTGATGGTCTGCTCATTGCTCCTTGACTTCCACCACTCCTTCGCCATGACTCCGCCTTTCTTCTGGGCATTTCTCTTCGCCATTAATCTGCCCTTGTTAAGAGGGTGGATGCGGTGGCGGAGGGATTGGTGGTGATTTTCGGAGGAGTAGGGTTCGGCGAGAGGAAGAAGAAGGTTGCGGCGGTGAATGACAATGGGGATCGGTAAAAAGTAACTTATCAGCTCTATATTATAAATAACCAAGGGCTCTGTCGTTTTGTCCGCCCGAGATTCTTGGGAGACATGCGCACGCGCCGCAGACGGTTGTTTTCACAACCTCGAGATCTATGCCAACAAATGCGCCTCTTCATTTCCAGTGTACGCACCTCTTCGTTGATAATGTGAGAGGGCCCACACTGACGCACCTCCATACAGGCGCCAAGCGACTGTTTGCCAGAAAGAGTAAGAAGGTAGAGTGATATGTTATATCCGTTTGCTTTTTTGACCAGACGTGGCAGATTGGACTTGACAGAGTAAGGAGATAAATAAATACACCAAATAATAATACAAGAGGCGTTCTTTTTTTTGGCTACATATCTTGAGCTCAATGATGGACCAGACCACTGCTGTGCTCGGGGACTACCCAGACCACTGCCGTGCTCGGGCCCTGCCCAGACCACTGCCACGCTTGGGGACTGCTCCGGCTACTGATGTGCTCGGGGACTATCCTGACCACTGCTCGGAGATCGTTCTTCTCGGCTACATGTGATTTGTACTCACATATAGTTGAGAGACATTTATTTAGACCTTGCTACAAGGCTCCTACTTCTCCTTCCAGCAAGCTCGGGGACTACATCGGTACGATGCACCTGCCGGTGCATCTTGTATCGCTTGTACGACAATTGGATTCTCAACTTAACTGGGAATTCATTTTAGACCCTGGCACCACGTGCCTACGTCACCTACTACCAGGCTCGGGGACTAAGTGGGCACACTTCACCTTGCGGTGCATGTGCTTGTTTTTCGACCACTACGTCTCTGACGATCAAAGACGCTACGCTTCAAGACACACTTACATTTCTTTTCAGAAATACAAGTGGGCACACTTCCCAGGATGGAAATCTTTTTCTTTTTTCTTAAGAGCACCATATATTCTTCGGACAACCGACTTCTCCGGCGACAACGGTGGTTAGAGACGTCAAGGACTTAAGCCTTACTTGTCGGAGAAGGCATCATTGGCTCAAATATGACCATGCCAACCACTTCTATACCAAAGGTGCAACCATTCTATATGAGGCATATCATTGATGCATTTGATGAATTGGTGCTCCACAATAAAATGTGTATATTTTCATTTTTAGAATTACTTACATGGATCAAGGGAAGGTTTGATTGCATATGGAAAGCATGGAAGGTTAATGAAGTTGATTGGGGACCAAATCCAAGTATTCCCAACGTCCTCCACCTGGACACCACATCACTTTTGGTCCAAGGAAAGAAAGAGATCAAATCCAACACGTTTTGGGGCTAGATTCGGACTCCAGGACAGCTCCAACTTGTGATGTTAACCACGGTCGCATATGGACTCGTATTGGGGCGTTCAAGTACTTCATGGAATCCTTATGAAGTGTATTTTCACATGGATCTGGAATCATGTCCATAACTATTCTGAGGCGGCCGCAATGACCAAATTACTACCGAGAGATTTTCTGTTCAAAGGTGTTGCGTCGCCTTAGTTTGGTCCAATGGGCCGTGTATCAAGTTGGGTCCATTAGGGACGCGTCCTAGGGTTGGAGCATGACCCCAACACCCTAGTGGTCGTCCTTCCACCTTCATATACCCCATATCCGCCACCAAGAACAGTTGGGTTTTGTTTGTTGAAAGTTTAGCCATTGCTACTTCCTTGTAGACACGTGTGTCGACTAGACCATCCATTCTACTTGATTTAGAACCCCAACTTTGTGAGTTCAGATTGGTTTTTCATCTCCATATTTGCAATTGAGTTGCTTGTTCTACTTGTTCTTACTTGTTCCTCGATTGCTTGCAGGAATTACCCTAGTGGTTTGGTTGATCGTGCTCCACAAGATCGCGACAGCCGTTGGAGGTGGTGTATCGGTTGCTAAGGCGCAGCTTGGAAGGCTGTAGTCGGGCCATGAACGTCGTCTCCACCCATCAATCGAGTTATCCCACACCTCTCATCGAAAGATCGGGAACGAACCCTAGCGGGATCATATCAGTTGGTATCAGAGCAAGGTTGATCATGAGTTAAGACCTGATCATTCAGAAATCCACCTATTGTCTCTTGGATTGCTTTGAGATGGTGTGTGTCTAGGGTTTTTTCCTTCAACCAACGAGTCTTCAATTTGAGATATGAGATAAAGAAAAAGTATATTATATATATATATATATATATGTATCAAGAATAATGATAAATAAATTGTATCTATCACGAATATATATATATATATATTTATATAAATATATGTATGAAGAATATATATATATGTGTACACTTACCCTTTTTTGCTCTAGACTAGTTCTTTTTTAGCACTCTCATGAACCCGCAAACATAGTATCCATAGAGATTGGTCCCCTGGGGCTGCTGCAGAACCCACTTTACGAGAAAAAGATTCGTCATCATCCGAGAATAGGGAAATTGAACTAAGGTAGGTATATAGTACTTACTTTGTATAGCACTACTTTCAGTGGCACTTTGCGTTTCATATGGTGTTCCTGACAGACCTTTTCCCAACAACTACCAAATAACATAAAAAATATTTGGACCATTAATTTGCATGCAGAGAGACTGGAATAGTTTTGCTAGTGAGACTGCAATTACCTCTGAATAATATCTATCATCTCTTGGAACTCTTTTTGCTCTTTTCTCATCGAGTCCCAGATGCCTAGAAGACCTTTCTCCAGATCGAGTTCCATCAATATCCAGTGTTCACTGCCATGTCCATTAACACTCATTAATTAGCTAACAGGTACAGTGAACATATATATATGGATACACGATCGTCGATATTATGAACACTTACCTGAAGTTGTAGGGGAAGAGTATACATTTCTTGTCACGTTGCTTCTCTAAGAACATCTTGATATTGGCCTCCGTTTCTACTTTCCATGTTGGTTGGGGATTAGGGTTTTTGAATACGATATGTGGATCAATGAAACCAATATCAGTACACCCTCTCTTTTTGCACTCTCCCATCTCAAACCTGCATCATATATATAGAGTGAGGATAATAAACATAGACATGTACATACGTAGCGACTTATTATTAATTAGTAGAAAGAATCACTTACAAACAATAGCAGTTGATGAGAGTCTTGTCGAGAGAGTTCCGGTGGACTAGTTGGTGTAATTCAGCAAACTCAATGTACATAACGTCATCGCCACGGAACCAATGGTCATCTTTGATTCTGACAGAAATATAGAACTCTTTCCGGTGACACGCGTCGAGGTACAAGGTGTTTAGCTTGAACAATTGTGTACCCAGTTCATTGATGATCTTAGGATTCCATAGACTCCTGCCATGCTCATATTTCGGCCATTCATCCGCTACCGGCGCACTTTCGAAGAGGAAATCACCAAGGTCGATACCTCTCATAGCATAAAAGTTAGCAAGTTCCGCCATATCCACTTCTTTATCAGCAGGTATTTCCATCATATCCAGCATATCTATGTTTGAACCATATTCATTAGCAATAACTAGAGGAGGGACTAATTGCAATTCTTGTTCTCCGAGTTGTGCAACAGTTTTCCCTGCTTTAGCAGCTTTCTTGATTATCTTGCTAAGTGTGCGGTCAAAGTTTGATGGTGGCGAGGGCTTACGAGCTTGCCGCCTCTTTTTCTGCTCAACTTCCACCATTCGCCTTAGTTTAGCTGGAGGTCGGTGGAAGTGCTTCTGCTCCTGCTGCTTCCTCTTCCCTGTGCCTGAGAAGAATGCTTCGACGGTTTTTTTAACCGCATCATCTAACTCCTCTTTACTCATTTCACCAGGCAATTTCTGTGGAATTGGCCTTGGTTTCACGGGGGCCTTCTTGGTCATCTTCGCCGGCGGGGTAGATGGCTTATTTGTTTGCAGCCGTCTTCCCTGGTTCATGGGAGGAGGTGGGGGAACAGCCGTTGGAGACCTTCGAGGCGGGGTTGGGGAACACCTTGGAGGCGGTGGCGGCGGCGGTGGAGACCGTCTTGGAGATGGTGGGGATGCAGCCGTGTCTTCTACCCCATCGTAACCGCCACCCAGAGCACTATGCTGGTCTGGTGATTGTACTATTGGACTTAGGTTGAGGGAGGCCCTGCTGTGTGCGTACAGAAGACAATGAGTCAATTGTTATTTAAGAGGCAATATAAAATTAATAAAAAATTGTTTCGTTCACTTTCATCCGTACCTATTGTGCGGCAATGGCTTCCCGGGAATATTGATGTAGCGCTTGCGCCATGCAATGAATGACTTCTCTGCTTCTCCCACGGTCTTCTCCCCATCACCTCCATGAATGTCAAGAGGCACATCGCTAAAACCTTCAATAGCTTTATCCACCGAGACGGTAGCATATCCAGCTGGTACTACTGCCCCATGGATTCTTGGTGTCTTGGTATGCTCGATAGGGTTTACAACACCAATAGCCACCTTCACTGTGCCATTATCTTTTGGAATGTGCAGCTCACATGATGTAAAAGGTTCAGTGACGTCATCCACGGGGAAGCACAGCTCTACATCTTTTATGGCATTAGGCAGCTCCATAGAAGCACAACTGCTTCTCAACTGATCGGAGCTAATGTTGATTCCCGGAGCTGTTGTAATCCCATGGGCACTCAATTGTATTTGCACTTGCCTTGCGACTTCCTCTTGCATTTTTGCTTGCATTTCTTTTTCTCGCCTTTGTGATTCAAGCACCGCTTCCCGTGACTCAATAACATATTACTGCAAGATGCGGATCCTCTCTGCCTCCTCATCCTTCCATCTCTGGTGGCTTCTGTACGAATCGATCCATTCAGGGAAACCTTGCACCCACGGAATGACCCCTTTGCCTCTATTTCGTCCACAATGCTCAGCAGTCCCGATGGAATATGTCGGTTCATCTTTCTCTCTGTTGGGCCGGAATAGTCCACTATCTCTAGCTTTTAGAATTTGAATCAACCTTTCTGTTGCTCTTTCGAGTTTTGTGCCATGGACGAGCTTCCCGATGACTGGGTCCAATCCTCCCCCATGACCTAAAAACCAACGCTTTGTGCGTTCAGGCCACGGTGCTGATTCAGGTACGACCCCCTTGGCAATAAGGTCTGCTTCCATTTTTTGCCACTTGGGAACAGAAGACGCGTAGCCACCTGATCCCATGTTATGGTGGTATTGCTTTTGTCTATAATTCTCTTGGATCCTTCTCGCCCATTCCGCACCCTCTTCTGATGTCTTGTACTGTACAAATTCCTCCCAATAGGGCCTTGCCTTTGCGATTGGGCCCTTATCATTCCAATTTAGAGTCTTGTTCTTCTTGACGTATGATTTGTACAGTTGCTTCTTCCAAGATTGGAATTGGGTGGCCATCTTCTTCATTGTCCAGTGCCTAACTCGCTCCGTCAACCTTTCATGGGTGATGTCTTCATGATAATCATCTGTTTGGAGCGTGAAATGTGCAAGAACATCTTGCCAAATCAGCTCCTTGTCCTTATCAGAGACATAACTAATATGAGGAGGATTGTTATTTTTTTTCCATTCACGGGCATTGATCGGGAGCTTGTCCCTTACAAGGTACCCACAGTGGTACATAAATTTCTATGCATATTGTCCTAGTGGTTTGTCTATAGCCACATTGAATTCTGAGATGATGTAGCGGCCTTCCAACGGCTTTTTGGCCCCTCGAACATTCTTTGTGTTCCCCGTCATCGTCGTCGATCCAGACGGCTATGTACGCATAGAAACACAAAAGGTATTATAAAACAAAGGTCGATCCAGTGGGCTACATGTATGCATAATAAATAAATGAGAGCTAGATATTGAGAAATATATACCTCGCCGGAATTATCTTCATGAACAACTTCCTCAACAATATGATCGAGATTCAAGTATTGACTCCCGTCATCTTCCTGCTGGTCATTATCAACATCGGCATAATGTTCAGTGCCGGCGTTGATAATATCCATCATTTCCGCCTCCAGGTCATCGTCTCTCGGGTCGGCCATAGAAAGCCTAAACAATTATAAAACAATAATTATGCAATTAGGGTTTCATAGACATTTCACACACATTTTGGGGCGGTGGTGCCTGTGCAGGGCGGCCAGCCAGCGTCGGTGGCTGGGGAGGGTTTAGGGTGGTTTAGGGTTTAGCGTGGTTTAGGGTTTACGGTATAGGCCACATGGTATCAGAATATAACAGAATTGATTTTTTCCTAAGGAAAAATTATACATGTATACATTAATTGATATATATATACACACATTAATTTCATACATATATACATTAATTGATATATATATACACACATTTCATACAAATATAATTTCATACATATATACATTAATACACATTTCGTCAATATAATTCATAAATATAATAAATATAATATATATATATACCGGTGGTTTAGAATTAATGGAGTGTTGGCGACGGGCGGTGGTGGACAGCGGCACTAGATCGAGGCACGGAGGCTCCTGGCTGGGCATGGCGTCGTCGGGGCTACTCCGGCGAGGCGTGGGTGGGCGTCGGGATGCCCTATGGTGAGGAAGAAGGCGCGGTGGCTCGGGAAAGCGAAATCGGCGGCAGCATGGCGCGCGCGCGGCGTCGGGGGTAGCCAGGGGCTCCTCCTTGAGGGGCGCGGCGTCGGGGCTACTCCGGCGAGGTGGGCGGGCGTCAGGGTGCTCTCCTGTGAGGAAGGCGGCATCGGGGGTGGCCGGGAAGGTGAAATCGGCGGCGGCGTGGCGCGCGCGGCGTCGGGGGCGGCCGGGGGCTCCTCGGTGAGGGGCGCGGCGTCGGGGCTACTCCGGCGAGGTGGGCGAGCCTCGGGTCGCCCTCCGGTGAGGAAGCAGGCAGCGTCGGGGGTGGCCGGGGAGGCGAATCGGCGGCGGCGGAGTTCTGGGGACGCGCTGAAGACGAAGACGATCGATGAGGAGGAAGACAGAAGGGAGGCGACGGTATATAGGAGAGGGTCCTTTAGTCCCGGCTCCATGCACCGCCCAGGACTAAAGCTGTTTACATGTGGTATCTTTTAGCATCATATAACCTTTCCCTTTGCATTGCATCCTAGCAAGTAAATAGTTCTTAAATTCCAAATTTTTTATTATTTGCTTGTTTTGGTCATGTTGTCATCAATCACCAAAAAGGGGGAGATTGTAAGGAAAATGGACCCTAGGCCCATTTACTTTGGATTTTGGTGTTTGATGACCAACACAACCAAATTGGACTAATGAATTTGCAAGTAATTATTTTGTAGTTCAATATGGTGCAAGACGTGACTTGGACGAAGGTGACATGATGATCCCACGATCAACACCATAAGCAAGACCCTATAAGCACAAGAGAATACCCAAGATATAAAGCATAGTCCAAGCATGAAGATGGGAACCAAGCCGGACGCAAGATCGCGAAGAAACGAGCTCAGCTGAGGTGACCGGATGCGGCCCTTATAGGGACCAGAAGTGTCTGATCAGTTGCTCAACAATAGCAGGCATCAGCAGCTGTGACCGGACGCTGAGTGAAGTAGTGACCGAACGCACCGATGATAATGTTCTTTGTCAAGGCAATGTTTTTAGCGTGACCGGATGCAGCGGCATTGGACGACCGGACGCACAAAGTACAGCGTCCGATTGAGTCCAGAGAGGTTCCAGAGCGGCGCCAGCATGACCGAACATGCCCGATCGAGTAAGACTGGACTTGGCCCAGAGTCCGATCAACGCGCGTGCTCTAACGGTCGGGATGACCGGACGTGTCCGGTTAGGACGACAGCAGCGTCCGGTCTGTAGAAGAAAGCTAGGTTTCACCGCCAACGGCTACTTTCTCGGTGGGGCTTATATAAAGAAACCCCCAACCGGGCATTTAAGAGGTGGAGAGTTGAGGAAACATAACAAGGGTGTTGATACACCATTTTAGTGATCTCCACTTGCATAGTGCTTAGTGATTCATTAGGTGATTAGCGCAGGTGCTTTTGCGAAGTGCATAGGTTGATTAGACCACCTCTTATGGGCTTGCTTTAGGTTTAAGAGTAGTGTTTAGTGAGGTTTGCATACCTCTTACCACTCGGTGCTTGCGCGCACCATTGTTGTACATCAGAGGGGCTTGTAGTCTTGCGAGATCACACTAACCGCGTTTGTGGTGTGGCCACCACCGTGTACCGGAGGGAACAAGGCCCACAACATTTTGGCCGGAAGCTTGATAGTGAAAACGGCAGGGAGAGGTCTGGGAGAGGCTTTGCCACAAGTGGCTTAACCGGAGACCCGCTTGCGCGTGGGAAAGGCCCAGAGCTATCCACGGAGTTACCCGACTAAGAGCTTGGCCCTTGCGAGGGATTCCTTGCGAGGGCCTCCAACAAGGACTATGGTGAAGCTTGCACGCTTCTCGATACCTCGGTAAAAATACCGGAGTCGTCGATGGGAGTTTGCATATCTCTAGCTTACTCTTTAGCTTCCGCCTTTACATTGTTTGCATAACTCCTTTTTGCGGTAGAGATAGCAACACACTAGCAAAATTGTAGTTGAACATTTAGATTATTTTCTTGCATAGGTTTTGACTAAGTAGAAAAAGAGGCCATAGTTTAGAGTTAGAGTTTTAAGTTGCCTAATTCACCCCCCCCATTAGGCGTCACGGTCCCTTTCAGTCTCATTCGACCTAGTTCGTCTCCATGGGATTGTCTAGCTTTATTTATAAAGAAGAAGGATAAATCCTTGCGGATGTGTGTGGATTATAGGCCGCTTAATGTTGTGACTATTAAGAACAAGTATCCTTTGCCCTGTATCGATATTTTGTTCGATCAACTAGCAAAAGCAAAGGTATTCTCTAAGATTAACTTGAGATCCGGGTATCACCGGATTAAGATCAGGCCAGAAGATATACCTAAGACAGCTTTCTCCACTAGGTATGGCCTGTATAAGTATTTGGTCATGTCTTTTGGACTGACAAATGCTCCTGCCTACTTCATGTATTTGATGAATTTAATATTCATGCCCAAGCTCGACAAGTTCATAGTCGTGTTTATCAATGATATCTTGATTTACTCAGAGAATGAGGTAGATTAGGCATGACATCTGAGGATTGTCTTATCTAGGTTGAGGGCGCATGAATTATATGCCAAATTTAGCAAGTGTGAATTCTGCTTGAGGAAAGTACCTTTCTTAGGTCACATCTTATCTGAAGATGGAATTTCTGTAGACCCATCTAAAGTACAAGAGGTCATGGATTGGAAGGCCCTGACTTCGGTTCATGAAGTTCAGAGTTTTCTAGGACTAGCAGGCTACTTTTGTCATTTCATTCTGGATTTCTCCAAGATAGCTAAGCCCATGACCAGACTAGTCCAGAAGGATGAGAATTTTAATTGGACGTCGGAGTGTGAAGCTGCTTTTCACACCTTATGGACCTTATTAACTACAACTCTTGTTTTAGCACAACCCCACATTGAAAAGCCTTTTGATGTGTTCTGTGATGCATCGAGTACAGGCTTGGCGTGTGTGCTCATGCAAGAAGATCGAGTTATTGCCTATGCTTCTCAACAATTGAGAAAGCATGAAGTCAACTATCCCACACAAGATTTGGAGCTTGTAGCAGTTGTTCACGCTTTAAAGATATGGAGACAATACTTGTTGGCAAACATATGCCACATATACACTGATCACAAGAGTCTCAAATATATATTCACTCAACCTGAGCTGAACCGGAGACAACGTAGGTGGTTAGAGCTAATCAAGGACTATAATTTGGATGTGCACTACCATCTAGGGAAAGCTAATGTTGTAGCAGATGCACTCAGTCGGAAATCTCATTGTAACACCTTGGAAGCCTTGTTGGAAGATGGATTTAATTTGTTACATCCTGTTGTGCTACACAATATCACTGTCAGTTGCTCACTTGAGAGCAAAATCATAGAACTACAGAAGATAAATGTGGGTGTATTCCACATCAAGCGAAAGATGAAAGAACAGGAAACCAAGCATTTTAGGTTGGATGAAAGAGGTGTGCTATGGTTCGAGGAGCGACTTGTGGTACCAAAAGACCGAGAGCTTAGAAATCAAATTTTAGATGAAGCTCATTCATCCAAGTTGTCTATCCATCTAGGTAGTAGCAAAATGTACCAAGATTTGAAACATGTTTTTGGTGGACCAAAATAAAGAAGGAAATCGCCTCCTATGTCGCTAGGTGTGATAATTGCAATAGGGTCAAGGCCATTCATTTGAGATCTGCTGGATTACTTGAGCCGTTGCCTATTCTAGGCTGGAAATGGGAAGAAATAAGTATGGACTTTATTACAGGCCTCCCGCTGACACAACAAGGTCATGATTCCATATGGGTCATTGTATATCGCCTTACCAAGTCAGCACATTTTGTACCAGTTAACACAAGGTATCACGCTAGGAGGTACGCTGAGCTATACGTTTCTCAGATCGTGAGACTACATGGAGTACCAAGGACCATAATCTTAGATCAGGGACCACAGTTTGTAGCTCACTTCTAGGAACACTTGCACCAGGCCTTGGGAACTAAACTAATCAGAAGTTCATCATATCATCCACAAACTTCGGGACAGACAGAACGAGTGAACCAGATCTTAGAAGATTTGTTGAGAGCTTGTGTTATATCTTCCAAGGGTTCATGGGAAAAGTGGCTACCTTTAACCGAGTTTTCCTACAACAATAGTTATCAAGAGAGCATCAAAATGGCTCCTTTTGAGGCCGTGTACGGTCGCAAATGTAGAACTCCTTTGAATTGGATTGAGCCCAGAGAAAGAAGATATTATGGCATTGACTTTGTCGCAAAAGCTAAAGAGCAAGTACACGTTATCCAATAGCACATGAAAGTAGCTCAATCAAGACAAAAGAGTTATGCTGATAAAAGGAGAAGACCACTAACCTTTGAAGTGGGAGACTATGTGTACTTAAAGGTTTCGCCCACGAAGGGAGTGCAGAGATTTGGAGTAAAAAGGAAACTTGTGCCTAGATATGTTGGGCCATACCAGATTATTGAACAGAAGGGAAATGTCACCTACAAGTTACAACTTCCCCCAGAGATGGGTGCTATATTTAATGTCTTCCATGTTTCTCAGTTAAAAAGATGTCTTCACATACCTGAGGAAGCCATTGCACCCACCAACATTAAGCTCCAATTGGATTTGACCTATGAAGAGAAACCGATCTGAATGCTAGAAGAAATGGAAAGATTAACCCAGTGTAAAGTCATTAAGTTCTACAAGGTGGTGTGGAATACCCACAGTGAACAAGATGCCACGTGAGAACGGGAGTATTATTTGCGTGAGGTCTATCCCGCTTTTTATGAAGAATGGTAGGTCTTGCAAATCTCAGGATGAGATTTCTATAAGGGGGAGGGGCTCTAACACCCTAGTGATAAGCCTTGCATTTGGCACTTGCATTTCATGAGCACAAGCATCATCCAAGCATTCATGAGCATGAGCATATGAAGTTTCATTTCATTCACCTTCTCTTTATCACATGTGATGTTGCTTATATACTTACATATGCTTGTAATCATGTATGACCAATGTATGAAATGGTTGTGAGGTCGTGAAAACACCTTAGACACATCTAGGATGGTAAATGGAACAATTTTTGTATTCAAGACATGAACCAATTGTGCTCCTAAGTGTTGGTTTACTTGGAAATGCCATTTTCATGATGTTAGTTTGACTAAAGTTAAACAGTAGTTTAGAGAGCTTGCATGGCTGTGTAACCTAAATAAAAGTTGTAGTTCTTGTCATGAGTAACAAACTTTATTTAAGGGTCCTGAGCTAATTCAGTGCCTAACTTAGTCAAATAGAGCTCAAAAGTTTCAACTTAATGATGTTTGTAACTGAGAAAATTTTGCTAAGTCCTACACTAGTTTTCAGTTTCAAAGTAGTCTACTTTGGAGCATTGTAGTTTGAAAACCATTGCGATTTAGACAAAACTCCTTTAAGCAATCTTGTAGTACTCATATAGCTCTCACTTGGTATTAATGAAGTTTTCACAAATTCACTACGGATTAGGAGATTTAGGGGCTCAAAGATCGCGGGTTAAGTCAACTGAATCGACACTTAGCCAATTTCGACGCCGGCCGTCGTGGCCGACCACGCGCAGGCTGCGGCCGCCACCTAGTGGCCGTACGTCGGTGATGGTCCCACCAGTCAGGCTGATGCAGGTAGCAAAACTATACCAACACGCCCTCCCTCCTCACATGCCCTCCAATTGGGTGTATAGGCCGGATGCACCTAGCTGTAGCGCACGGTTGGAAATTTAATTTAATTTATTTATTTTTCATAGATTTTGTTACAATGTAACACCCTAAAATTTGCTTTTCTTCAAATAGAGTTAAATTCATCTAATTATGTATTTTTGTGTACATTTAAACCTAGGGAAAATAATAATTTTATTGAAATTAAAATTCATCATAAGGTAGCAACATGGTTGTGCATATATGCTATTGCATAGTATTTCTTTTGTATTATGTGGTCTGAAACTAAACTTCAAATTGTTTCTAATGGATTTGAAAATGCATTTGAAAAACACTTGAGATAAAAAGAAAATGGAATTTCCTCTCCATTCCTGGTTTTTGGCCTAGTCGGCCTGCTCTCCACCGTGGCCCAGCTCCCTTCCATTTCCCCACGGCCCGCGTCACCTGTTTTCACACGTAGGCCCAAGCTAGTAGCACTGACCCGTTCTCCTCTCCCACGTGGGCCTATAGCGCCCCGGCCCAGACCGCAGCCATGCATGCGCTCATCCCTCTCTTCCTCGGTTCACTGACAGCCCGACCCCATTGTCTTGTTTCACTGACATCCCAGGCCCACATGTCAGTGCCCTCTTCTATCTCTCGTCGTCGACCTGGACACCGCACTACTGCCAAGTCCGCCTCTGCCACCCTGCGCTTGGCGTGCTACCCACGCTGCCCCGCTGTCGATGTTTCACCACCGATAGCCTGCCACGGGGGTACACGAGGCAGTTTGTTCGGGCTTTAGCGTATGCAGAACTCGACGGTTAACGCAAGAGACAGTCGATTTATCCTAGTTTAGACCCTCGATCATGATCGAGTAATAAACCTACGTCCAGTCAGCGTTAGCCTTTGCGTTGGATTGATTGTAAAGTGTTGTCCCCCGTCTCTAGGAACCCTACCCTCCTTTATATAGTTAGGAGGCTAGAGTTCTAGTTGGTTTACAATGAGAGTTCCTAGTAGGATTACAGAATAATACTACTACTAAGATTACATGGGAAGAATCCTAGTTAGACTAGATCTTCTGCCTTCCTTGTGGGGTATCCCATGGGTCCCGCATCGACAAGCCCCCGAGCACTTCATGGTTGAGCTCTAGAAGCCTTATCTTGTTCCTCTAGGTCTTGCCGAGCAGGAACAAGCGTCGCCCGAGTGCTTTCTTGAGTGAAACCATGTAGCGCTTCTTGGGATCTTCGAGTGGTGTGTGCTTTTTTGAAGAAAAAATACTCCCATCTTGGTGTAGCCCTCGAGCCTCTTGCTATTTGGAACAAGGAGCTGGAGGGTCTTGCCTTGAAATTGCTCTGATTCTTCGTCGAAGGGCTCCCGAGCATTTACCCAGGTTCTTTATCAAAAAAGAACTTGGATATAGCTTGGTCCAGGTTTTTTTTGTCGTGAGGCCTTGAAGTGGTCTGTCTTGAAGAAGTCTTCTTGGTGACATGCGCTTTTTCGAAGAAAAAAGTGCACTCACTGAGTGTAGCCACCGAGCCTCTTGCTATTTGGAACAAAAAGTTGGAGGGTCTTGAATCTTATGTTGTTTGAAAACTCCTGTCTTGAAGAAGTCTTCTGAGTGATGTGCCCTTTTTTGAAGAAAAAGTGCACTCACTGAGTGTAGCCCCCGAGCCTCTTGCTATTTGGAATAAAGAGTTGGAGGGTCTTGATTCTGAGTTGTTCAAGGAACTAAAAACCTCTTCTGTTGCAGCCACCGAGCATATATTTGGGTTCTTTTATTCAAAAAGAACTCGAATACGGTGTCTTGGCATATTCTCTGGTAGTCTGTTGTTGCCTAATGTAGCTTTATGGTGGTGGTTGAGTGTAAATGCTGTTCGTTCATGAGTTGTACAGTGTTGGTATATTCTTCCGAATATGCTCGTTCTTGAGTACTGTTCCTTCACGCCTGAGTCCTCTTTCATTGAATTCTGTCTTTTCACTGTGTCCTTTGTTAGGTTTGTTCCGTTGGTGCTCCCGGTCCATGTGCACCGCTTTTTGGTCTATAAGTACCCTCCTGGTGTGCTGTTTTGATTCATCGAGCATCTTGTTGCGTGGTCTGAAATCTCCGTAGTCATGAATATGATAGTTTGTGAAGTGGAGCAGCCCCGGGCGTATTTTGTAGTTATTGTATATCTTGTCGTAGCAGGAGGTAGTCTTGTGATAGGGATTAGAGGTAGACTAATCCCGCAGCGGCATTGTACTAGGAAGTACATGGCGGTAGTTGGAGGATGTCTTGTGATGTGGGATATGTTCCTTCATCCAGCAGTTCTGGGTTGATCCTTGTCGCCTGCCCTGACACTATCCGGTGCAGATCAACACCATATCCAGCATCACATCAGACTTGGGTAGACAGATGCCTGTCGGCCTCCCCTGGTCCATGTTGTCCCGCCGTGCTGCTGATTTCCGCCTTGGATGTACTGTGTTTGTCCTTTGAAGAAAACAGTGTAGCCGAGTGCGGTTTATTCTACCGAGTAGCAATTTGGAACACGTAGTCATTCCAGAGCCTAGTTGTGTCTGGGTTCCTCTTTGCTACCTTGCTTGTCGTAGTACCGAGTTCATTGGGTCTTGTAAGATGTGTAATCTTATATTTTTTGAAGCCATTTATAATGGAAAGAATCTTGTTTTCTGAGTTGTCATTCTTTTTTCTGCTGATGTCCTGGTTGTTTATGAGATTCCCGAGTTCTTTCTATAAAAACCGGGTTCTTATGTTCCTTGTGAGGTAACCCTTTGTTGCTTCATGGTTGATGAGTTCTTTATGTAGCAATATGATAACTCTTCCGTGGTGCTGGATGGATAAGTCTGAAATCTACCCGTTGAACTGTACCTTTGTGTAGAAGTGTGCCATCCGTCATTTCAGTTGTGTCAGTTGTGGTGAGAAATGGATCGTTGCGTTCTCATGCTGTGTTTAAATGGGCCTGGTGGGCTGTGTTTCTATTGCTGTAAAATCTATTTAAAGGCATTTCTTCTTCTTTTTCTTTGCTGCCCTGCTTTTCCCTTGAAAACCCTAGTCTTCAAAACTCCGCCGCCGCCATTGTCGCCGTCATCTGAGCGCCGCCATCTGAGCCTCATCGTTTCTTAGTGCTTTATTGCTTTCGCTAGTATATGGGTAGGAAGAAATTAGCAAGCAAGTCCCAGGCAACCTTTGTAGACGAGGAGGCATCGCTTTCTGTGATTGAAAATCAAGAATTTATGGCCATGAGGGCTGCTCAGAAGATTTGGCCGGCTCCGACTACGACTGAGGATCAGTTGCACGAGCTTGTCAGTGATGGTCTAATCTAGGGCAAGGAGTTTGCTGATTGGAAAGCTCTAGGCCAGCATCGGGTCCCAACTCCAGGTCCTGATGAGATTGTTCTTTTTGTCTCCTTTATCCGTGCTAGACTCTACCTTCCTGCTTCTGCTTTTCTTCATCGATTTCACAGTTATTTTGGGATTAGCTTGAACCATCTTGCTCCCAATGCTGTCCTTCATCTTTCTATTTTTGTTCATCTTTATGAAACTTTTCTTGAAATTCCTCCTTCTCTTTCTCTCTTTCGTTACTTCTTCTGTCTGAAGCCACAACCCCGCCGCGATGACACCCATGTTCTTGGTGGCTGTGGGATTCAGTTTTGTCAGGGTCTTAAGAGTAAATTCTTTGATTATGACTTGGTTGATTCTGTGAGGGATTGGCGTGCTGACTGGTTTTATGCCGCCAATTTGATTCCTCCTCTTGATGTTCATTCTGGTTCTGGTCCCGTGGTTAGTGATCGATGGGAAAAGAATCCCCTAACGATGGATGAGCTCCAGGCGATCAAGCCATTTTTCTTGAGAGGATATGTACTCTAAAACAGCAGGGCTTGATCGGCTTCGGTATCGTTTCCAGTTTTCTTCGCCGCCGTGTTCAGCCTCTGAAGGAGTGAGAGAATTATGGTTTTGAGTACTCTGGGGCGGAGGATCCTTCTCGTATGGTCCCTGCCCTTGAGTTAACTGATGAGGAGGTGCTCGAGCACCTTCAGAAGATGTTGAAAGCAGTAAGCGTCATTCCGCATGCTGTTCTTGAGTATTGTGCTAACAACCCGCCTCCTGCTGTGAGTTGTTTTTTCTTATGCGGGTACTTTTTGTATTTCCTTTGCTGTCTCCACTTTTTGCTTAATCTTTCTTGTCTGGTTGTTTTACTCTTTTATAGGAATTAGGGCGTAACTTCATTGATCTGATACCCCTTGATGACTGCCCTGCCATTGTGGAGACTTGGGAGAGTCTTGCTGGGGCATCTTTAACCAGTAAGTTTCAAACCACCACGATGTTTCCTAGTGTTTCTTCCACAGTTCTTGATGTATATGTAGAGCATGTTCCTCGTCCAGTTCCTCAAGCTCCTCGTAGTGTCGAAAAAAGGGTGCGAGCGGATTGTTCTTCTTCTAGTTTGTCTGCTACCAAGAAGCCTCACCAGTCGAGTACTCATCCAGGTACTCAAGTTTTAGGTAGCATGCTCCTAGGTGAGCATATTAATACGCTTTGTCTTCTTGTTGTTTGTTTGTCCCTTTAACCGAGTACTTTCCTCCTTTTTCAGATGGCACTGTGGTTGCCATGTTTGAGAATGAGGAAGATGAGGATGATGCGGCCCTTGTCATGCGTCGGTGAGTTGTTTTCTTATTTTTCTGTTGTTGAACGCCTCTTTTTGTTCTAACTTTGGACTTGTTCTCTTGTAGTAAGCGGTCGTCGAGCTTGAGTTCTTCTAGGGCTCCGGTACCGACCACGCCACTCCTATCGTAGGGTGGTGGTGATATTTTTGCTGCTATAGTTCCCCCTCTAAGATCTTCTGTTCATCTTAGGGATTTTATGAAGAAGAAGATAGCTAAGTGAGTGAATCTTGATTATATTTCTTTGCTTCTGTTTTTCCTTTTTTGTGATTCATATTCTTATCATCAAGTTTCCTTATCATCTTGCAGACCCTCGCCTTCCCTTAAGTCTCAGTCGACCTCTTGTCAGTCCTCTGGTGTGCCCCTGTGTGCTGAGTCTCGGGACTCGGAATGTACGGTCGGCGAGGTGGCTGTGAGGGAGACAGGGTTCCCTGGTGATGACGCTGCTGCTGATTTGCTGGCTCTGGGGGCGACCGTGGCCGCGGCGGTGGGTCCATCTGAGGAGGTAGCCGGGGCTTCCTATGATACGGCCCTGGTCTTGCCTTCTTTGCATCGGTTGGCTTCTCCCTCTGCTCCTCTTGGTGCTAGTGATCAGTGTTTGGATGATGATGTGTTGCAACAATTCGATGACACTCATCGGTTGTCAGAGCTGACCGCTGCCTAGGGAACCTTTGCGACCTTTGTGACTTCTTTTGGGGAAAAACTCCAGGTAAGTTTTTCTAAAGTTCTTTCTTTGGATGTTCGTCTTTCTTCTGTTCTTATCTCTTGTTTTCCTCTCTCTCTTTTTGTTCAGTCTTTTTCTCGGAATCATACCGATTTCTTTTTCTCGTCTGAAACCAAGAAAAAGTTATCTTCTGAGGTTAGTGCCCTAAAAACAGAGCTTGACCTCTGTCGGGTCGAGATGGAGACCGAGCGTCAAACGCACCAGAAGGAGGAACAGGCTCTCCATGCCCGGGTAGTTGAGGCAGAAGAGCGGAGGGATGCTACTGTCCAAGAGGCCTTGAAGAATGTGGAGGCCATGAAGAAAGAGTGCAATGGTATTGCGGGTTCTTTTTTGTTTCCTTTTGTATTCAAATTTCCCTTTCTGCTGACTTGTTTTTTGGTGTCTGGTCTAGCTCTTCGAGTTGAAAAGTAGAAGCTCTCGGAGGGTATTGAGGAAATGAAGATACTTGTTCGCAATAATCACAACAGGGTTGAGGAGGTAATTTCTCGTGTTGCGAGTTGAAAAGTAGAAGCTCTCGGAGGGTATTGAGGAAATGAAGATACTTGTTCGCAATAATCACAACAGGCTCTCGGAGGGTATTGATTAGGCGTGGAGCTGACATGGATCTTGTGCAGGCCCAAAAAACTGTTGAAGTCTTGACTGGTAAGTTGACGACGGCTACTGAGAACTGGAATGCTTTGTGGAAATCATTTCGGTCAGTAGCCGACCTTCTCCGGACTCCAATGGATGATGGTCAATCTTGGGCTCAGTTTATTCCCAAAGTTCCAACCTGTTTCTAGGAGTTCGTGAAGAGGTGCGCCCAGCTATGTACTAGAAACATTCTTGCCCAGGTCCGGGTTCTTGCTCCGGAGGTCCCTTTGTCCAAAATTGCAGAGGAAGCCGAGAGTCAAGAATATCTGGATGCCCTTGAAAAGGTGGAGCCTGAGGTCGAAGATTTAGCCAGGAGGATTGCTGATAATCTTAATATTGATATTTCTTCTCCTGATGACGATGCTTGATGTAATTGACCTTTGTACTCTAGCCTCTGTAATAGGACATTATACTTCTTTTTGAATGAAGATTCTTTGTTTTTTGTTGATGTCTTCTTTGCCTGGATGTCTTCGCCTTGTAAACAACTCGGTATCTGTAGATTGTTGTCTTGACAAACTTTCTTGATTTGTCGAGTGCTTGTCTGGCTGCCATGTAAACAACTCGGGGTAAGTAGTTCTTTGTCCTTACAACCTTTTTGTTCTTGTTAGTACTAAAAAGACTTAGGACCAGCGATCTCAAGTATCTTCAGCTTCTTCTTTTTAGCTTTTTTGCTTAACTCAAGATGTGGCCAGCATCTGGCTCATTTCCTGGTTGTAAAAACATCTTTGGATCAGTTCTAGTGTTGGCTTATCAGTTACCCTCATCGGCACGCTCAAGCATCTTTTCAGCTCTTTTGCTCTCGGCCGGTATGCTCAGGCACAATTTCAGCCATTTTGCTTTTTGGTTTAGGTGTTAGCTTATTAGCTACCCTCATCGGTGAGCTCAAGCATCTTTTCAGCTCTTTTGCTCTCGGCCGATATGCTCAGGCATAATTTCAACCATTTTGCTTTTTGGTTTGGGTGTTAGCTTATTAGCTACCCTCATCGGTGGGCTCAAGCATCTTTTCAGCTCTTTTGTTCTCGGCCGGTATGCTCAGGCATAATTTCAGCCATTTTGCTTTTTGGTTCGGGTGTTAGCTTATTAGCTACCCTCATCAGCGGGCTCAAGCATCTTTTCAGCTCTTTTGCTCTCGGCCGGTATGCTCAGGCATAATTTCAGCCATTTTGCTTTTTTGGTTCGGGTGTTAGCTTATTAGCTACCCTCATCGGTGGGCTCAATCATCTTTTTAGCTCTTTTGCTCTCAACCGGTATGCTCAGGCATAATTTCAGCCATTTTGCTTTTTGGTTCAGGTGTTAGCTTATTAGCTACCCTCATCGGCGGGCTCAAGCATCTTTTCAGCTCTTTTGCTCTCGGCCGGTATGCTCAGTGAAAACAACTCAGGGAAAGCCATAATAAGACATATGTTGTCAAAAAAAACCATCTTTATTGATCATGAACGTTGATAAGCCATAATAATACATATGTTGTCGAGGAACACCATCTTTATTGATCATGAACGTTGATCTCTTGTGGCTTTTATATATATATTCTTCCTTGAGTTGTTTTCATGCGTAGAATCTTCTTAGTTGGCTGATGTGCCATGTATTGTTGACTTCTTTTCCATCTTCAGTTATCAACTTGTATGTGCCTGGTCCGATGACTTTTGTGACGATAAAAGGACCTTCCCATGGACTGAGTAGTTTATGGCATCTGTCAGTTTTTTGTATTCTTCTTAGTACTAGGTCTTCGATTTGGAGTGATCGAGGCTAGGTATTCTTGTTGTAGTGGCGTCTTAAACCTTGTAGGTATCTGGCTGATTGAAGGGTAGCGTTTACTCTAACTTCTTCTGTACTGTCGAGTTCTAACCTTCAGGTGTGTTCTGCTTCTCTTTTGTCATATTGTTCTATCCTTGGTGACGTCTAGATCAAGTCGGCAGGTAGTACGGCTTCTGATCCGTAAACTAGGAAGAAAGGTGAGTATCTGGTGGCTCTGTTTATTTGAGTTTGTAGCCCCCATACTACTTTGGGTAATTCTTCAATCCATTTGGATCCATAGTCCACTAGTTCTTCATACAATCTTGGTTTTAATCCGGCTAGTATGAGTCCATTAGCCCTTTCTACCTGTCTGTTGGCTTCTGGATGTGCGACGGATGTGTAATCTATGCCGAAGCCGCAATCCTGTGCCCAACTTTGGAATTCTGTAGCTGTGAAGGGAGAACCCAAATCTATGATGATTCGATTGGGCATGCCGAAGCGGTGCATAATGTCTTGGATGAACTCGACTGCTTTGGCTGCGCTGTATTTTGCGAGTGGTTTGTATTCAATCCACTTGGTGAACTTGTCAATTGCTATAAAGATGTACTCGAAACCGCCCTTTGCTTTCTTGAGAGGTCCTACTTGATCCAGCCCCCAGCAGGAGAAAGGCCAAGCGGGTGGGATGCATATGAGATTGTGAGCTGGCACATGAGCTTGTCTTGTGAACATTTGATAACCTTTGCATTTTCTAACGAGTTCTTCTGCGTCTTTGAAAGCGGTTGGCCAGTAGAATCCGGTGTGGAATGCTTTGTCAACTAGTGTTCTTAAAGCGGCATGATTTCCACAGCAACCTAGGTGTATTTCGTCTAAGATCTCTTTGCCTTTTTCAAATGAGACACATTTTAGGAGTACTCCTGATGATGCGGCTCTTCTGTAGAGCTTGTCCCCCACTAGGACGTAGTTTTTGCTTCTACGAACAACTCGGGTAGCCTCCTCTTTATCTACTGGCAACTTATTCTCTTTGATATAATCAATAAAAACCTGGGTTCATGAGGTGTTGATTATCAAAATCTGGGTGCCTTTGGCTGGGAGTTCAGGGGTTATCTCACCGTGTTGTTTGATAGAGGGAGCTAATAATTCCTCTATGAATACGCCGGGTGGGACCTTCGCCCTGTCCGATCCAAGCTTGGCGAGTACGTCTGCTCCACTATTAGAGTCACGCAGGACATGTAGAATTTCTAATCCTTGAAAATGTTTTTCAAGTTTTCGTATTTCAGCATAGTAAGCGCCCATGTTTTCTTTGGTGCAGTCCCAATCTTTGTTGACTTGGTTGATGACTACTGCTGAATCGCCGTATACGAGTAATCGCTTGATTCCGAGGGTAATTGCCACTCGGAGCCTGTGGATGAGGGCTTTGTATTCTGCTTCATTGTTTGTAGCTTGCCATAATATCTGAAGGACATACTTGAGTTGTTTTCCGTCTAGAGAAATGAAGAGAACGCCTGCACCGGCTCCGCCTAGCTTGAGTGATCCATCAAAGTACATCTTCCAATGGTCAAGGATGGTATTTGACATAGGTTGTTGAATTTATGTCCACTCGGCAATAAAATCGGCCAGGGCTTGAGATTTAATTGCCTTCTATGGGGTGAAATCGATATTGAGAGCACCAAGTTCGACTGCCCACTTAGATATGCGTCCTGTTGCATCCCTATTGTGTAGGATGTCTTCGAGTGGGAAATCTATCACCACGGTAATCTTGTGGCTTTCAAAATAGTGGCGAAGCTTGCGTGAAGTGATCAGGAGGGCGTAGAGTAGTTTTTGCACATGCGGGTATCGGATTTTTGATTCTAACAGTACTTCGCTGATGTAGTATACGGGGCGTTGTACTTTATATGCGCGCCCTTCTTTTTCTCTTTCTACGACTATCGCTGTGCTGATCACAGTAGAAGTTGCTGCAATGTACAACATCATGTCTTCGTGTTTGTTTGGAGGTGTGAGAACGGGCGAGGAGGTGAGGTATGCCTTAAGTTTTTTGAAAGCTTCGTTGGCTTCTTCTATCCATTCGAACTTGTCTATCTTCTTTAGTAGTTTAAAGAAAGGTAACCCTTTTTCGCCGAGTCTTGATATGAAACGATTGAGGGCCGCCATGGAGCCTGTTAGTTTCTGCACATCTTTGACACTTCAAGGAGGGCCCATCTCTGTTATGGCTCGAATTTGCTTGGTGCTGGCTTCGATTCCACGATGACTGACCAAGAATCCGAGTAGTTGTCCTGAAGGAACCCCGAATACACACTTGTTTGGGTTCAGTTTCCACCTCCACCTTTTCGGGTTTTCGAAGGTTTGCTTTAAGTCTTCAATTAGTGTGTCCGGGTTCTTTGTTTTTACTACAACGTCATCCACATATGCCTCTACATTTTCACCGATCTGTTTGCCAAGGCATGCTTGGATAGCTCTTTGGTAAGTAGCACCGGCATTCTTGAGTCCAAACGACATGGTCTTGTAGCAGTAGGCATCGAATGGAGTGATGAAAGATGTCTTGCTCTGGTCTTGTTCCTTTAATGCGATCTTGTGATATCCTGAATAGCAATCAAGAAAGGATAATAGGGTAGATCCTGCTGTTGAATCAACTATCTGATCAATGCGTGGTAGCCCGAATGGATCTTTCAGGCAGTGTTTGTTGAAATCTGTGTAGTCAACGCACATGCGCCACTCATCCATATTCTTTTTTTGTACTAGAACTGGGTTTGCTAGCCAATCTGGATGAAGGATTTCTCTGATGAATCCTACTGCCATTAGCTTTGTGATTTGTTTTTTAATTGCTGCCTTCTTGTCGGGTGAGAATTGTCGTAGCCGTTGCTTCACAGGCTTGGAGCCTTCATTGATATCGATTCTATGCTCAGCCAACTCTCTTGGGACACCTGGCATGTCGGCCGGCTTCCAAGCGAAGATATCTTTGTTGTCCCAAAGAAAGTTGGTGAGCGCGAGTTCCTATTTTGCCGATAGGTGGGCGCTGATGATTGCCGTTTTGGAGGGATGGCCGATAGGTGGGCGCTGATGATGGCCGACAGGCTCGGGTGCCCAGGTCGATTTGCTTGACGTCGGCTTCTTTTGGTGGTGCAAGGATGTTGGGCTTTTTAGCCGGTATCTCTAGCTCTTTTGGGCTCATTTCTGTGGCAATAGTGGCTATTTCTTTTCTACCATTGGCGGCTTGTGCTTTGGCAGCAATTTGGATTGCTTGAATGTCGCAGTCAAAACTGCGCTTCAAATCACTTCGAAGGGAAAGGACACCGTTAGGCCCTGGCATCTTAAGCAATAGGTACGGATAATGCGGTATCGCCATGAATTTTGCTAGTGCTGGGCGCCCGAGGATTGCGTGATATGATGAATCAAAGTCTGCAACTTCAAACTTGATGAACTCTGTACGGTAGTTTCAGGGAGTTCCAAAAGTAACTGGTAGAGTGATTTGCCCAAGTGACATGGCTACCTTGCCGGGTACTATCCCATAAAAAAGGATGCTCGTTGGTGTAATCATCTCGGCGAGTTGTAGTCCCATCTTCCTTAGCGTGTCTGAAAAAATGATGTTGAGTCCGGCTCCCCCATCGATTAGTACTTTTGTGACAGTCATACCGGCGATAGTTGGATCTAGAACCAGTGGGTAATGGCCTGCGTTTCCTATGCTAGTCCATTGGTCTTCTCTTAAAAACTGGATTGGATACTATGACCAATTGAGATATCTTGGAGTAGCCGGTTCTGCTGCCATGATGGTTTGTAGAGCTAGCTTTTCTTGATGTTTGCTTCTGGAATTTGGGGCCCCAGCGAAGATTACTGCTACTGTCCCCCTGGATTTTTGGAATCCCTTGTCTTCATGGTTCTCTTCATCTTTTTTCTGACTGTCTTCTTTAGTGTTTCCCTTACTATCTTTTCTTATGTATCGATCATTGAAGGTGTAGCAATTTTTGATGGTGTGATTTCCTTTAGGGTGCAAGATGCAATGCATGTTTTCAATGTCATCATACTTCCTAGGTTTGGAAAACTTCTTGATTTGTCAGCCACCGCTATGGTGTTGTCTAGTCCATGTTTTCTTTCATGATGTCTGATGTTTCGATGATTTTGGTTTTCCAGGTTGTCTCGGTTGTTTCTATCCGGGAACCTTTCTTGTGTCTTCTCCTCTGCAGTAATCATCTTTTCTACTGTGCGTCTGAATTCTTCATTGTTTCTCAGGTTCTCTTTGCAGAAGTCCTGAAATTGCCACCTAGCCATGATTCTGTGAGAGAAAGCCTCGATTACTTCTCGTTCGGTGATGTCATGTAATTGAGCACGTAGTTCGCCAAATCATCGATAGTAATTTCTGAGACTTTCGCCCCCTTTCTGCTTGAGTCCTTTTAATTCTACGTGGGTGATGGGGTGCGTAATGATAACCGCGAAATTTTCATAGAAAACTCTTTGCAAGTCCTCCCAATTTCTGATTGACCCTGGATTCAATTTGTCGAACCATCGGAGGGGCATGGTTTCTAGGGCTATGGGAAAGAACAAGGTCCTGATATCGTCGTCTCCTCTGGCTAGTTCAATCGATTGCAAGTAAATCCTGAGCCACTGCCTTGGTTCGGTCTTGCCATCATATTTAGAGTGGTTGGACGGCTTGAACTTGTGAGGTAGTCGTATTGAAGCAAGTCTGTTTGCAAAACAGGGAAATCTATCGTGTGTTTCGGCTTCTTTGTATTCTGATTAAGCACCTCCTTCCAGCCAACTGTTGTTTTGTTGAGAGTAGTTCTGCGGGGCTGTCTGAATGGGTGCTTCGCTTCTGATCTTTCTTAGTTGTTCGACTCGGTAGTTTTGACTATGGTCCCTTCTACTTTCTCTGTTGTGACTTCCACTTGCTCTAGGTCTCTCGAAAGCGGACTTCCTTTGATTTTGATCTTCCTTCCTATGAGATGTTGACATGGCAGGTAATCTTGAGCGGGTCCTTCTGTCATGCGTCCTTAGGGCCGCTGACCGGAGAAGGTCCTGGAGCTATTCCTGTTTTTCGCTAGGATGTGATGTTGCTTCGAGTTCTTCTAGTGCTTCTCGGATCCTATTGTAGGGTGTATTTGCCGTGAGTCTTTCTTCGACTTCTTGTTCTAATTTTCTTCTATTGTACTCGGCCAAATCTGACTCATATCTGATCCAAGCTTCCTTGTGATGCCTAGCATAGCATTGGCGTCCTTGTTTCAATTTGTTTCTTCTTTCTCTGGCTTGCTTCTGATTCTCGGCCTCACCATCGTGCCCCTGGATAAAGGGTGATATGTTGGACTCAGATTCATCCAATGACCTGATGTCGGGTGCTTCTGGGGGGACCAATGGTGATCGAGGATGGAGAACCATGAATACTTCTCGTGCGTGAATTGTTCTGTTATCGGCATTGGTTTCCACACTATCGTAGTTGTTGATAACTTTAGTAGGGGCTTCAAGGTCGTAGATCGAGTCTCCTTCTTGGTAGGGTAGAATTGCTGTTGTCGTCGTGCCGACTAGTCGGGTACCGCTATCCTCAAGAACAGAACCTGGCTTTTGGACGATGTAGTCTTGAGATGTTATAGTTAGTACGAGACCTTCCTGAGCTCCTTTCAGTGGCATTCTGAGCACCGGATCAAGGGACCCTTCGAGCCGTGCCTGATAAGATTTTGCCATGTTGTGGAGTCCGAACGAAAAAGGATCTGACTTCTTGAAAAGACTCTGAGTGTATTCTAAGTTGTATTCTTGATAGGCCGAGGCCGCGTTCTGGAGTCCCACCGGAAAAGAACTCAGTTTCTCGAAAGAACTCGGATAAGACTCCATCTCGGATGTGGAGCTTGAGTTTGAATCGGATGCATAGAGCCGCGAAATTTGAGTTGGATCGGACATCACGAGCTACGCGAATCTTCTGGCGAGTTGATCTGTCGTAGTTGTCGAAATAGAAAGGTCTTCATGGTGATCCAAATCTTTGAGGAGGCGGCTTTGGAGCTTGCCATTGTCGTCCGCCTTGTAGATCCATGAGCCGAAGATGAAGGTTGATCCCATCGAGAAGATCATGTTGTCGAGGTCCGTCGAGCTCTCGGATGCAAATTTGCTGAAAGCCCCTACCTGGCACGCCAGCTGTCGATGTTTCACCACCGATAGCCTGCCATGGGGGTACCCGGGGCAGTTTGTTCGGGCTTTAGCGTATGCAGAACTCGACGGTTAACGCAAGAGATAGTCGATTTATCCTAGTTCGGACCCTCGATCGTGATCGAGTAATAGCCCTACGTCCAGTTGGCGTTAGCCTTTGCGTTGGATTGATTGTAAAGTGTTGTCCCCCATCTCCAGGAACCCTGCCCTCCTTTATATAGTCAGGAGGCCAGAGTCCTAGTCGGTTTACAATGAGAGTTCCTAGTAGGATTACAGAATAATACTACTACTAAGATTACATGGGAAGAATCCTAGTTAGACTAGATCTTCTCCCTTCCTTGTGGGGTATCCTATGGGTCTCGCATCGACACCCGCCCTTAAATAGCTCCCTTGTTTCGCACCTACACGCCGCCGCCTCTGCCCTAGCTCCCTGCCGCACGCATGCTCACTTCAGATCTCGCTGTCGAAGCAGAGCTCGGCAGCCACCATTGAAGCCCTTGTTCGCTGCCTTTCCATCGCCTTGAGCCCACTACCGCGTTTGGCACCGAGGTTTCGAAGCTTCCTAGCCCTTGTCTCCTCTTTCCCTTGCTCTCGTGTGCTCACTTTTCACCGCCAAACTGTTGTAGGGAGCCGTTGTCCGCCCTGTCGTGCCCTGCGCCGTCACTGAGCTGTCTCTGCCCAAGAGGTGTGTCTAGGTGAGTTTGCCGTCGCCCGCTGGACGTTCCTATGCCCTTACCAAAGCAAACCGAGCTCGAAAACCCGATTATGGCGAGGTGCTTGCCACCATCAGTGGAGCTCCACCACTCGGTCCTCTGTTTCAGCCAGCGAACTATGCGAAGCCACCACAGCCGTCCATCTAAAGATCTATGGCCCAGATTAGAACATAACCTTTCGCTGGTATTTTTATTAAAGAGCCCCTCAGCTTTCGGATATTTGCGACCGTCGTCCCTGGTTTCTTTCAAAAGGGACCCCTGCGCTTTTCTATTATCAAACCTGCGATCGATTGCGTATTCCACAGATTATGCCTTCTTCTAAAAGCGTATTTTGTTCGGTTGACTTCAAAATATGTTTTCAGTTATTTACAGTTTTGCCACTAGATTTATTTGGGCTATAACTTGGTCATTTTAACTGTGATTTGACCCGTTTGAATTGCGTTAGGTTCGTATTTACGTTGTCTATGTGTTCATACTACTATTCAGTATGTTTCCAACTTTTAAAATTTGAGGTTAGATTTAATCTATTAGATTACTAAGGGAAATCTTGTTTAATTCATAACTTCTCCGTTTTAACTCTGATTTGATTGATTCTCGCGTCTGTGTGCTCGTAGCATCACGTAGAATAGTTTTAAAACCCTTTTAACTTTTATTTCTACTGTTTGGTATAATGTTCTAATTAGCTTATATTTGTTTGCTATGCATGTGTGTATGGATGTCTGTGTGGTGCTGGTTGATCTCGAGTAGATAGTGAGTTTTGTGTTGTTGCTCTAGAGTAACTCTTTGAAGATCAAGAAAAGCAGTGATACATTGAATTAAGGCAAGTATAATATGAGACTCCTTGTTACCTATTCACTTTAATGCAATCTCAATTCATATGCATATGTTAATGAACCGCTTGGAGTCTATTTACCTTTACATTGATTATCCTGTCCTTGATTTACCAATGGGTTTTGCATGTGGGTAGTATGCTCAGTTTGCAACATGGAGTCTATTGATTAAAGAATGCAATTAGAGATATATGCAACATGGTATTAAAAGATGCTTTTTAGCAACATGGAACCAAGGGGGCTAGAGCATTGGGCCTTTTCCTAGGGTGCTCTAGTTTCTCTCCATAAGAACTCATCTTTAAGTGACAACCCGGGACTTACAGTACAACCATTAGGAGCACATGGCTCTAGTCTTAGTCCAGTACCTTGCTCTTTCTAGTTTGTAGTAGTTTACCGAAAAGGGCAAGAGGGGTATACCAGGCTGGGTATGGGCCTCATCCCTAGGGTGTGTACTATGTTGCATGTATTAGTGCCACTTTTGGAGATGACTCCATAACACATGGGAGATGGAATACCTAGCGGCTGCTCCTTATTAGAATGACTGGGGAAAAGCTTCATAGTGTACCATTCCTGCTCACCTTGGAAGTGTTTTGGGAGTAATTAACCCGAGAATATTGGCAACACGACTCATGGTGAAAGTGTACAACTTCTGCAGAGTGTAAAACAGGTATATCAGCCATCCTCACGGACAAGAGCGACCTGGATCCTTACTGAATAGTTGGTTACTTGGATGGTTTGGGTTATGATTAAATTGCTGGTATCTCTAATAATTCATATTCGAGAGCCTAAGCATAACTTAGCAACTTATGATTAATAATAAAATATGAGCAACTAAAAGTGCTTACCGCAGTTCAGCCGTGTCAAGCCTTTTGAGCCTACATCCCCCTATGTTATGCTTGCTAAGCGGTAGTAGCTTACGCTTGTTTTATTTTAATACTTTGGCAAAATCCCAGATGGGTACTAGATGGAGGTTCTTCAGTGGAGTTTTCCAAGAGATATTAGGCTTGTGATCAACCAGTTGATGATTCCTGTGGTGTTGGAGGCTTGGCTAGAAGAATTAGAGCTATAGTATATACTGTAAAGTAAGACTATGTCTTTTGTAACAAATACTTATGTGCTATGTAATAAAGGCATTGACTTTGTTATTACCCCTTCATTTGTAACTATATGTGTGAATTGAATTCCTGGGCACACATATGGTGTGTATCTGGTTTTGTTCTTAAAACTAGGTGCTACAAAGTGGTATCAAAGCTATGTCGGCTGTAGGATGCAAGCCTAGTTAGAAAATGGTCGTTTTAAGGTTCAGAATTTGCTATGAAATCCTTGGTCTATAAACCTTGCTATTTTCTCCTATACTATATTCTTGTCTTTGCTATTCATCTCCCCCTTGTTGTTATAAATTTTGTCCCCTTGCTTTGAATTGCTTTTAGAACTATCACTTACCACATTCTCGCGCAACATGAAGGTGAAGCTACAGAGTTTTGAGCCCTTGATACAACAAGAACGCTAGTAACGTGAGTAGAGTCCTTGAGTCATAATGCTTGAATTGTGAACCATTAATGTCTGAATGGTTGTCTTGATGTTCTTGCTTGATTTGGATCTTTGTAATGGTTGCAATGATTTTGTGGGTTCTGCTCACAATTTCATTTAGATTACATGATAAGGCATAAGGACCAATGATTAGATAGTTGGGTTGGTCTTTCTTGTCTCTGCGTGTGCTGTTTTCTGAGCAGTCAGTGTTCATTGGGTTATATCTCCAAAGGTAGATGCCCAAAAGTCAAGAAAGTTTTATGGATGAAAGTAGACTTCTGTACCTTTCATATGCCACTGGAATCACCTTCATATCTGTTATGGATTGGGAGTTATGACCTCTACAAGTTGAAGTTCTGCACTGTCTGGGAGTCTGAACAGTTTCGGTTGCGCCCTGTTTCCGACTAAATTAACCTCAGAATCTAGCAAGGTGGTTTATACGAAAGTTGTAGGGAATTTCATAAGCTTTCCATCCATATAAGGGCTGTCTTCATATGATTTCTGGAACTTGAGATATGGCTGTCTTTCTGAACTACTACTGGTAGTTCTCGTCCAGAAAATTTCCGATTGATTGTTTTATCATGTGAACTACTTCCGGGTCATGGATTACAACCAACAATTGTGCTAAATGTTGCAAATGGTTGGTTTCTACTAGGTGAAGTGCTTCACGTGATGGTAGAAGGAATGCCCCCAATGCTAATCCACCACCACCAAATCCTCCAACTATAGAGCAATCTATGATGACATAGACTCAATTGTTACAGACCTATGTTCAGAATGTATGCATCAACCCACATCAAGCACCACCAAGAGAGAAGAGTGGTGAATTTATGAAGGGACATCCACAGACATTCTCTCATGCAAGCGACCCACTAGAAGCTGATGACTGGCTTAGAGCTGTGGAGCGACAACTTAACATAGCTCAGTGTAATGACCAACATAAAGTGCTTTATGCTTCCGGTCAACTTCAAGGAGTAGCTTCAGACTGGTGGAAACTATTTTAGATTGAGAAAGATGTAAATTAGACATGTTGGGAATATTTCAAGTCTGCCTTTAGATCTTACCATGTTCCAAAAGGTTTGGTGGAGATCAAGGAGGAGGAGTTCCACAACTTGAAACAAGGCTCCATGACCGTGTGTGAGTATCGTAACAAATTCACTCAGCTACCACGTTATGCTACAGGAGAGGTGGTTAATGATGCCATGAAACAAAAACGCTTCTTGAAAGGATTGAATGATGGACTTCAACTGCAGTTGATGACTGTTGAGTATCATGACTTCTAAACTTTGGTGAATAGGGCCATTTTGATTAAGAACAAGCATTGGGAAATGGAAGAGAAGAAAAAGAGAGTTCAAAGCCAATCTGTAGGTAGCAACACACGCCCCCGCTACACTCCCTAGCAAGAATTTTAGTAGAGGTACCAGGAACCAACTAGTTAGTGGGATTTTGATCCTCCTCAACAACACCCTCAGTACCAGCAAGAGCAACAGTATGTGAACCAGAGTCCACCCCAAGAACCCCTCATCAGCTCCCTAATGAAGGATAGTGTGCTCAACACTCTCCCTTCAGGCAAGAAGTGCTACCATTGTGGTGAACTCGGTCACTATGCAAGTCAGTGTCCAAAGAAGCCAAACAAGCAACAATCCCACAACGGAAACCATAACCAACGGAATCATGTGCAAGGCAGGGTCAATTATGTGATGATAGAATCTGCACAAGAAGCCCTAGATGTTGTGTTTGGCATGTGTCTAGTCAACTCTAGCCCTGCATCAATTTTGTTTGATTCAGGAGCTTCACATTCCTTCATTGCATATCATTTTGTTAAGGAGCACAATATGCCAAAGTGTCCTATGAAGAAATAGATGTTAGTTGACTCACCTTGTGGGGATATGCAAGCTACTCTAATGTGTCCCAGTGTAACAGTTGAAATAAGGGGGGTAGAGTTTTTGGCAAATCCGATTGTGCTGAAGTCTTCAAGTGTAGATGTAATTCTTGGAATAGATTGGCTAAATCCACGAAAGGGTATTATCCAATGGGAGAATGGTACAGTACACTTGACATCTAAGTCAGGAGAAGAAGTTATATGCAAGGCAACTACAAAACCAAGAAAGGTGTGCAATGTTAATCAGATGAATGGTGCAACCATGGATAAGACCAAGGTTGTTAATTAGTTTCTAGATGTTTTTCCTGATGATTTGCCGGGTATGCCGCCAGATCGTGATATTGGGTTTATAATTGAGCTTTTGCCTGGAACTGCACCTATAGCCAAGAGACCATAATGGATGGGAGTTAGTGAGCTAGAAGAACTTAAGAAACAGTTAAAGGAGCTACAGGATAAAGGTTTCATATGTCCTAGTTCTTCACCGTGGGGAGCACCAGTTATATTTGTTGAGAAGAAAGATGGTACACAGAGGATGTGTGTGGATTATTGCTCTCTCAATGAGGTATCCATTAAGAACAAATATCCTTTGCCTAGAATTGATGATCTATTTGATCAATTACGAGGTGCTTGTGTGTTCTCCAAGATTGATCTTCGCTCTGGTTATCATCAGTTGAGGATTTGTTCATCGAACATTCCCAAGACTGCCTTTACCACTCGGTATGGATTATATGAGTACACAGTTATGTCTTTTGGATTGACTAATGCCCCTGCAAACTTCATGTATATGATGAATAAGGTGTTTATGGAATATCTCGACAATTTTGTTGTGGTTTTCATTGATGATATTCTAGTCTTCTCCAAAACAGAAGTAGAACATGAAGAGCATTTGAGATTAGTTCTACAAAAACTTAGAGAACATCAACTGTATGCTAAGTTAAGCAAGTGCGAGTTCTGGCTGAAGGAAGACTCTTTTCTTGGGCATGTTATCTCTAATGGTGGAGTAGTTGTGAATCCCAAGAAGGTTAGTGATGTGTTGAGTTGGATTCCGCCTCAAGATGTAAGTCAAATCTAGAGTTTCCTAGGCATGGCCAGATATTATCGGAGGTTCATTGAAGGTTTTTCTAAGATTGCCAAGCCTATGACATCGCTACTTGAGAAGAATGCTAAGTTTGTATGGACTGAGCAATGCCAAGCCAGTTTTGAAGAGTTGAAGAAAAGATTGACTATAGCTCTGGTGCTGGTACTACCAGATCTAAACAAGAGTTTCTCCATCTACTATGATGCATCTCAACTTGGTCTGGGTTGTGTTCTTATGCAAGAAGGACAAGTAGTGGCTTATTCATCTAGGCAACTAAAGAAGCATGAACTAAATTATCCCACCCATGATTTGGAGTTAGCAGCTATGGTTCATGCATTGAAGATTTAGAGACATTATCTTGTTGGGCATAAGTGTGACATCTATACAGACCACAAGAGTTTGAAGTATATCTTCACTCAGTCAAAGCTGAACCTGAGGCAACATCATTGGTTAGAGCTAATCAAGGACTATGATTTGGAGGTACACTATCACCCTGGCAAGGCAAATGTTGTAGCTGATGCTCTGAGCCGAAGGAGCTATGTTAATGCAGCTCTAGTGACATAGTTACCTAAGGAGTTATGTGCTAAATTCGAGCATCTTAATTTGGGAATAGTTGCTAATGCGATGGAATTGGAAGTGGAACCTACACTTGAACAAGAGATCCACAAGGGTCAGTTGGAAGAAGAGAAAATCAAGGAGATAGCAGAAGTTATCACAATTGGCAAAGCACTGGGTTTTCGATTGGATGATTAGGGAATAGTATGGTTTAGAAAAAGAATATGTGTGCCAGAGATAAAGTCCATTCGAGAGATGATTCTAAGAGAAGCTCATGACTCAGCATACTCTATCCATCCAGGTAGTACTAAGATGTACCTCGATCTGAAGGAGAAGTATTGGTGGTATGGTTTGAAAAGAGATGTGGCCGAGTATGTAGCAATATGTGACACATGTCAGCGAGTTAAGGCAGAACATCAAAGGCCAGCAGGTTTACTTCAACCTATGAAGATACCTGAGTTGAAGTGGGAAGAAGTTGGTATGGATTTTATTGTTGGTTTACCATACACTCAGAGTGGTTATGACTCAATTTGGATAATAGTAGATCAGTTGACTAAGGTTGCTCATTTCATACCGGTCAAGACTACAAATACGGGTGCAAAGTTGGCAGAATTATACATGCAAGGGATAGTATGTTTGCATGGAGTTCCTAAGAAGATTGTTTCGGATAGAGGTACTCAGTTTACATCACACTTTTGGAAGAAATTGCATGGGTCTATGGACATTAAATTGAACTTCAGCTCAGCTTATCATCCATAAACTGATGGACAAACAGAGAGAACCAATCCGATCTTAGAGGATATGTTGAGAGCTTGTGCTTTATAGTATGGCATGAGTTGGGATAATAGTTTGTGTTATGCTGAGTTCTCCTACAACAATAGTTACCAGAAGAGTCTCAAGATGGCACCATTCAAAGCACTATATGGTAGAAAGTGCAGAACTCCATTGTTCTAGAATCAGACTGGAGAAAGTCAAGTGTTTGGACCTGAGATCCTTAAGGATGCTGAAAGGCAAGTGTAGACTATCAGGGAAAACTTAAGAGTGGCACAGTCAAGGCAAAAGAGTTATGCTGACACGCGAAGAAGAGAGTTGGTATTTGTACCTAGAGATTATGTCTATCTCAAAGTGTCACCCATGAAAGGTATAAAGCGGTTTAATGTGAAGGGCAAGTTAGTACCTCGCTATATTGGTCCGTTTAAGGTTCTAGAGAGAAAAGGCAAAGTGGCTTATCAGTTGGAATTGCCAGAGAGCTTGTCTGGGGTACATGATGTATTCCATGTGTCTTAACTGAAGAAGTGTTTGCGTGTGCTGGAGGAACAAATACCTTTGAAGGAGCTCAACATGAAAGAGGACCTTACATACAAAGAGTATCCAGTCAAGATCTTGGAAACAACTGAGAGAGTTACTCGGAGTAAGGTGATCAGGATGTGCAAGGTTCAATGGAATCGATACTCAGAGATTCATTCTAAGGGGGGTAGGTTTGTAACACCCTAAAATTTGCTTTTCTTCAAATAGAGTTAAATTCATCTAATTATGTATTTTTGTGTACACTTAAACCTAGGGAAAATAATAATTTTTATTGAAATTAAAATTCATCATAAGGTAGCAACATGGTTGTGCATACATGCTGTTACCTAGTATTTCTTTTGTATTGTGTGGTTTTAAACTAAACTTCAAATTGTTTCTAATGGATTTCAAAATGCATTTGAAAAACACTTGAGATAAAAAGAAAATGGAATTTCGTCTCCATTCCTGTTTTTTGGCCTAGTCGGCCTACTCTCCACCGTGGCCCAGCTCCCTTCCTCTTCCCCATGGCCCGTGTCACCCGTTTTCACGCGCAGGCCCAAGCTAGTAGCACCGGCTCATTCTCCTCTCCTGCGTGGGCCTGCAACGCCCCAGCATAGGCCACAGCCATGCTTGCGCTCATCCCTCTCTCCCTCGGTTCACTAACAGCCCAACCCCATTGCCTATTTCATTGACATCCCGGGCCCACATGTTAATGCCCTCTTCTACCTCTCGTCGTCGACCTAGACACCGCACCGCCGCCGAGTCCGCCTAAGCCACGCTGCGCTTGGCGTGCTGCCCATGCTGCCCCACCCTTAAATAGCGCCCCCATTTCACATCTAAATGCCGCCGCCTTTGCCCTATCTCCCTGTGGTACGCTTGCTCGCTTTGGATCTCGCCGTCGATGCAGAGCTCGGCCGCTGCCGTTGAAGCCCTTGTTCGCTGCCTTTTCCATCGCCTTGAGCCCACTACCACGTTTGGCACCGAGGTTTCGAAGCTTCCAAGCCCTTATCTCCTCTTTCCCTTGCTCTCATGTGCTCACTTTTTGCCGTGAAACTGTTGCAGGGAGCCACCGTCTGCCCCGTCGTGCCCTGCACCATCACCGAGTCGTTTCCTCCCAAGAGGAGTGTCTAGGTGAGTTCATCGTCGCCCGCTGGACCTCCCTGTGCCCTTACCGAAGCCAACCGAGCTCGAAAACCCGATTCCGGCGAGGTGCTTGCCGCCGTCAATGGAGCACCCCCGCGCGGCCCTCTGTTCTGGCTGGCGAACTGTGCGAAGCCACCACAGCCGTCCATCTGAAGATCTATGGCCCAGATTAGAAGATACCCTTTTGCTGGTATTTTTATTAAACAACCCCTCGGCTTTTGGATTTTTGCGCCCGCCGTCCCTGGTTTCTTTCAAAAGGGACCCCTGCGCTTTTCTATTATCGAACCCGTGGTCCATTGCGTATTCCATAGATTATGCCTTCTTCTTTTAAAAGTGTATTTTGTTCGGTTGACTTCAAAAATACGTTTTCAGTTATTTATAGTTTTGCCACTAGATTTATTTAGGCTATAACTTGGTCGTTTTAACTCCGATTTGACCCGTTCAAATTGCGTTAGGTTCGTATTTATGTTGTCTACATGTCCATACTATTGTGAAGTATGTTTTCAGTTTTTAAAATTCAAGGTTAGATTTAATCTATTACTTTAATAACGGAAATCTTGTTTAATTCATAACTTCTCCGTTTTAACTCCGATTTGAGTGATTCTCAGCGTCTGTGTGCTCGTAGCATTGCGTAGAACAGTTTTAAAACCTTTTTAACTTTTATTTCTATTGTTTGGTGTAATGTTCTAATTAGCTTATATTTGTTTGCTACTCATGTGTGTATGGATGCCTGTGTGGTGTTGCTTGATCTCAAGTAGACGGTGAGTTTTGTGTTGGTGCTCTAGAGCAACTTTTTGAAGATCAAGACCAGCAGTGATACATTGAATTAAGGCAAGTATAATATGAGGCTCCTTGTTACCTATTCACTTTAGTACAATCTCAATTCATATGCATATGTTAATGAACCGCTTGGAGTCTATTTACCTTGACATTGATTATCCTGTCCTTGATTTACCTATGGGTTTTGCATGTGGATAGTATGCTCAGTTTGCTGCAACTAATATTGATTAAAGAATGCAATTAAAGATATATGCAACATGGTATTAAAAGATGCTTTTTAGCAACATGGAACCAAGGAGGCTAGAGCATTGGGCCTTTTCCTAGGGTGCTCTAGTTTCTCTCCATAAGGACTCATCTTTAAGTGACAACCTAGGACTTACAGTACAACCATGAGGACCACATGGCTCTGGTCTTAGTCTAGTACCTTGCTCTTTCTAGTTTGTAGCAGTTTACTGAAAGGGCAAGAGGGGCATACCAGGCTCGGTATGGGCCTCATCCCCAGGGTGTGTACTATGCTGTGTGTATTAGTGCCACTTTTGGAGATGACTCCATAACACATGGGAGATGGAATACCTAGCGGCTGCTCCTTATTAGAATGACTAGGGAAAAGCTTCATAGTGTACCCTGCCTGCTCACCTTAGAAGTGTTTTGGTAGTAATTAACCCGGGCATATGGGAAACACGACTCATGGTAAAAGTGTACAACCACTACAAAGTGTAAAACTGGTATATCAGCCATGCTCACGGACAAGAGCAACCTAGATCCCTACTAAATAGTTGGTTACTTAGATGGTTTGGGTTATGATTAAATTGCTGATATCTTTAATAATTCATATTCTGGAGCCTAAGCATAACTTAGCAACTTATGATTAATAATAAAATATGACCAACTAAAAGTGCTTACCGTAGTTCAGCGTGTCAAGCCTTTTGAGCCTGCATCCCCCCATGTTATGCTTGCTAAGCGGTAGTAGCTTACGCTTGTTTTATTTCAATACTTTGGCAAAATCCCAGATGGGTACCAGATGGAGGTTCTTCAGTGGAGTTTTCCAAGAGGTGTTAGGCTTGTGATCAACCAGTTGACGATTCCTGTGGTGTTGGAGGCTTCGCTAGAAGAATTAGAGCTATAGTATATACTGTAAAGTAAGACTATGTCTTCTGTAACAAATACTTATGCGCTATGTAATAGAGGCATTGACTTTGATATTACCACTTCATTTGTAACTATACGTGTAAATTGAATTCCTAGGCACACAGATGATGTATCTGGTTTTGTCCTTAAAACCAGGTGCTACATACAAGCTTCAAAAATTTATATATGGAGCAAGGAGTATCCAAATGGTGTGAACCAAATTTTCTTGGATTCATCTTGAAGTGTACTATTTGATAAAAATATGAAATTTACTGTTTAAGGTATTTTTCTGGGAGAATTAAATTGAATAATATAAGTGCTTTTAAAATAGTTTCTATCTTGTAAATTGCATAACTTGAGCTAGGAAAGTGATAAAATTGTGATTCCAATTTTGGTGGTCTTGTGTTGACATGCTATAGCTAGGAAAAATAATAAACCTATAGTAGGTATAATTGAAATATGGTCTTCATATTTAATCCTATTTAATTGCTAGTTTCTAGTGAAATTAATTGGGGTAAAAATACATAACATACGATCATACAAATTTTTACATAGTATTCTCGTGCTAGGAGAAAAGTAAGAAAAATATTAAATCAGTTGTTTGATACTTTTCACTATGCTAAACTATTTTTGCTAAAATAAGCATATGTAAATTATCATTTTTGTAGAGGTAGCTATACTTATTCAAATGACATGACATTTGTACAGTAGACTATTAGGGTCATGTGAAGCCTACTGTAATTTTATCAGAATTTATTGAGCAATGGAAATATTTACTTTGTAAATCCCCTTATTATTTAAGGAAATTAATAAATAAATATAAATAAATTAGTTATGTTTAACCATGATGTTTTATGTGGTGCTTGTGACGCATATGCTCTGTTGACATTAGTAGTTAGGCTTAGAAGTAATTGGTTGTATGCAACTAGTTAGTTATTGCTTTATAATTCAACTAGATGGCTGCATGTATAGTTTCTGTTGTGGTGATAATTTCATGATGATAATGATCTTTTATGTGGAACTTGTTAATAACAAAGTTGGAGATAACTTACTTATATACCCTGTGTTAAATTTTCATAGTCATATACCTAATTGTTTAAGAATTATAGATGTCAGAAGTCTACTGTCAGAAATGCTTGCTCTCTGGATAGATCTAAAAGATTGATTTGTTTGACCTAGATAACTGTTGAATCACATTAAGATGATTAAAAGAAAGTTGTAGGCAATTTCATAAGATTTCCAGAAAGTGCACAAAAATATTATTTTGATGTGTATAACTCCAGTTATGATCAAAACAATTGGCTGTTGTCTTATAGTCCAGAAAATGATTTACATAAGTGTTTGTTTAAGTTAATAGAGAAGAGATATGCACCTACTCAGTAAGCAATGCTACTAAGAACACTTATGAGGATGCATTCATCACATTATATCATATTATACATGTCATTATATATGCATCCATGATATCTTATTTCGTGCTCATGCATATAGGATTGTTCGAACGGATACCTCTATTGGAGTTCGAAGAAGAGCTGGAGGAACAACAGGAGGTACCTCTCTCCAGAAGGAGAGGAGCAAACTCTTGAAGACTTACCCGAGTGTCTAGACCATAGGCCAACTTCTTTTTTCAAAGGCACGCCCCGGAGCATTTTAAGCCTCACATGTTTTACAAAATATCACTTGAGTCCTTTTATGTTTGATGCATTAGGTTATAAGAGTTGATTGGAAACACTTGATGCATAGAACTACCTTGTCCAGATACATATACCTTTAACCCTGTATAGGTCTAGGATCGAATATATGCTTAGCCATGCTTAGACCGGTAGAAGTCGGGTGATTTCCTGTCACCTGCGAGATATAGGTGGATACCGGAGCACGGTTGTCTATATTTGCTATTGTGGAAAAGAACCATGGGATAATGTAACTGTAACAACCCAAAAATCCACACACCAAAAATACTAACAAATAAACCATAAAGTATTGCATACATTGTTAATTCAAATTGTGATTTGGATTTCCATTTGCTTTATGTTATGCTTAACAACTCCATTAAAGTAATAAACCATAAAGTAATTATTAATTGAATCAAAAGAATAAATACTTAAGGAGAAAACTAACCCTATTTTTGTATAACAAAACCACATCTATTTTTGTTATACAAAATAGCTAAACAAAATTCCCTAAACTCCAATAAATAGGTTACATCAATTTTGAATTCATAATTCAAACCAAATTTGAATTCAAACAAAAGGAGAAGAAATGAAAAAAATAGAAAAAGGAAAAAGAAAAGAAGAAGGAAGCCTCGCTGTGGCCCAGGCCCGCTCGGCTTCACAGCACATCCAGCCCCACTGCGCCTACTGGCCTGCCAACCGCGCTCGCCTTCACCCAGAGCGCGCGTGCGGCCCAGCTTGCGGCCCAGCACACGTCGCCCATGCCCGCGCGTCCTCTGCTCGCATGCCGTCACTACCGCCGGACCCCACGCGTCAGCCGCATGTCGCCCACGCTCACGCGCCTCTCCGCTTTCTCCTTGCTGCCGCTGCCACATGGCCCCGCATGTCAGCCACCCCCATCCACCGTGTTGTCTTCTCCTCGCCCACGCCCAACCGCCCACGTGACCGAGCCCCGACAGCGGTGGCAGGGGGGACTAGGGGGTCACGCCCGGGGCATGGCCCTGTCTCCCTTGCGCCGCGCTCACGCAACCTCACGCGAGCCGTCTGATGCATCGCATGCCTCTCCACCGCTCGATCGCCGCCCGCCATGGGAGCATGGAGCTCGGTTATAAAACCCCGGCCTCGGATGCCCGAGCGCTCTCCTGTGCCCCGCCGCCACCTTGTGGCCGTCCATAGCACACCCGAGCCAAGAGAGAAGAGGGAGAAGAGGAAGAAGGGGGGGGGGAAACGCCGAAGCCGCTGCGAGGGGGAAGAGCTTGCCGAAGTCGCCAGAGCCGAAGGCGACGCCGTCGTCCTCATCATGGTCGGGGGTCGGCACGGCACTTCTTCCGGAGCTACACGGCCGCAACCCGCCACTGCACCACCATCCTATCTCCCATAACACCTACGGTGAGCCTCCCAGTCTCTCCTTGCTCGCCACCGGACCTTACCATGTCGGCCATGGCGCTCCACACCGGGAGCGCGTAGGCCAGGGCCGTCTCCGGCCTCTAGGAACACATGCACCCACGCGCACACCCGTGACCACGCCATGACCGCCCAACCGGAGCCCCGTGGTGCACCCGCGCGTGCATGCTGCGCTCACGATGCCGCCGTCGTACCATGCACCACCACTCGCGCGCCCCGCCGCCTCGCCGGACTAGGACATAGTCGTAGCACCGCCATGATGTCTAGAGAACAGCCGCGTAGACCGAGTCGTTGATAGCCGGCCACGGTGACTTGGCCACATGCACCAGACCACCACCAGACCTCCGCCATGGCCGAAGCAAGCCGCCGCCATGGCCAAAGCCACCGGAGGCCCTAGAGGACCCCTTGACCTGCCCAACATGCCCGCTGGAGCATTATGACTCTCACGCACCACAAACCCGGCCTATGCCGCTGCACCCGCGCCACCCCCGCACGCTGGTTGTGCTCGAGCCGTCGTTCACCGTGGCTAGCGACCTAGGAAGCCCTATCCGTCGCCTCGACCCCACCGTTGCAATCAACATGGCACGGGGAGACTTTTCGCCACCTCAATTGGACGCCTGAGCCGTTGCGGGAGCTCGCCGGTGAGCACGTCGCCGGCGGGAGCACGCCGTGGAAGAAACAGAGGAGAAGGGGGCGAGTTGAGCAGCGCAGCCCTACACCCGGTGCACATGAGCCGAGCCGAGAGGGAAGGACGATGGACTTGGTCCACCATGGACCCCGCCTTAGGTCCATGGACCATGAACTTGGGTCCACCATGAGTCTCGCTCACGCCCACAGCCAAGAAACGAAGCTCAGTAAGAGCCCAACTGGGCCACATGGCAACGCCACAGCACGCCACGTGTCCAGGTCAGCCTGGCCTAGACCGGCCCAAATCCAGCCCCGTCCAGGCCCAGTTTGGACCCAGCCCATGTTGGCCATTGACCGGTCAACGCTGACTGTTGACTTGGCCCCACATGTCAGTGGCACAGACACACTGGACCCACATGTCAGATGCTGACGTCATGCTGACGACGTGATGACGTCACGCGGGACCCACCTGTCAGTAGCAGCACGGCCGAGGTGACGTCATGTTGACGTCACGCTGACATCAGCTGCTGACGTCAGTAGCCCTGGCCCCACACGTTAGTGACCCTGACCGTTGACCGTAGACCGTTGACCATTGACTTGCCATTGACTGACGTTGACCTTGACTGGACCCACATGTCAGTGACCCAAGAGCCCCTGGACCCACCTGTCGGAACTGACGACGTTGATGACGTCATGCTGACATCAGCTGGACCCCACCTAGCAGCTCGGAACCGAGACGATGATGTCATGCTGATGTCAGCATGCCACGTGGACCAGTCACAGCGTGACGCATGTCAGTCCAGGATTAATTCAGCCTTTTTCATTTTCAGAAATGGATTTAATCTTTGGAAATTCATAACTAATTCATATGACCTCAGAAAAATACGAAACTAGGACCAAAATTCAACTAAAATCAAGCTCTACACAATGAACCCATGTTTGAGTGCATTTGACTCTTTTGAATTTTCATTGCTTCTTTGTGCCATTCTATAGACGTCGGTAACACGACCATAATGTGATCGTTTGTAGACTCGGAGGAGAACCGGACGGACGAGGATCGTGAGTACCGTGAGGAGTACGGAGACGACTACACTGAAGGTGCCACATCCCACCCAACCTCGTAGCACCTATTACGCATGGCTAAAATAGAAATGCTAGTGCTTTACTGTATTATTGTAATCACACTATGATAGGACTTGCATGGTAGAATGCTTTCTTGATGGCCTTTACCTTGACGCAACCTTACCCCTGCTCACCCTACTGTTAGGCTAGTCACACGCTTTCTATTATATTTCATCGCTTATTACTTCTACTACGCTTGCACTACATTGATGCATGGTGGAAACTAGTGATTGGGGAGAGTGTTGCGTGTCTGACTTGGGTGCGTGGAGGGTGAGGGTTGTGTCAACCAAGTTGGAGTATACGATGAGCCTGGGGCAAGTCTTGCCGTGGGGTGCAACCTGGGCACCCCTGGAATGGATACCCATGGTGGGTAAATGGTATATGAGGTGGCCTTGGGTGTGATCCTATGATGGAAGGAGCCTAGGGTGGAGGTGCTGTGGTGGCACGGTAAATGGAAACCCTGATGAAGACATTCTAGCTTGGTCATCACTAAGGACTTACTAGTACTCAGATTCACCGGGAAGCCTTACGTACCACTCGCCCTATATGGTGCGGGACGGCCGGACTACTTGGTAGGATATTGCCACTACTGCTAGGTTGATAGCGGACAGTGTAAGGAGGTACGGGGCGCGGAGGATTTCCCCCACACCCTTCCGAGACTTCATGGAGACCTTGTGGACCCGGCTCATGACTCACAGTTTCATCCACCCCAGACTGGACTTGGGGTGTACCAGGGCTGAATGGTAGAGTGGCATTATCCTAGGCTAGCAAGCGGCCGGAATCAGCCCAGTTGACGACGGTCAGCGACGAAGGCGGATCTTGTGGTTATGTAAAACCTCTGTAGAGTGTATGGTTGATCGATCGATACATATGCCGACTTGTCGGCTATGGACCTTTCCTAGGTTTCGCTTAAACTAGATAGTGAGCTGAGTCCTTCTTTTCTCCCCCTGGGAGTGAGTGTTCGGACGTAGCCAGGGGCTACAGGCCTTGAGACAGTGCCGAGAGGGAGTTGGCCTGTTGACTGAGCGATGGTATGGGTGTGGTATGGTGATGGTGTGGAGATGGTGGTATATCGATCCTAGGATCGAAACCTGGCTCTAGAATAGGAATGGGGTGGAATGTGTGAGAATGGTGTTAAAACTTGACCAACTATTATTATGTACTTGACATGCTAATACATAGGAAACCCCAGCCTTATAGGTTCCTTTTTTATTATATCCAACTTGCATCCAAATTTCACAAAGCAATGCTCATAGGGTTGGGAGTGGCCAGTACAAATCGTACTGATAAATTTTGGCACACAGGTTCTGCTGAGGAGTATAGCTCCAAGGAGTTTGACGGTTGAGGGGTTCGTTCCTACGCTCGAGTTTGGCGATCTTATCTTCAAGCTATTCTGAATGGATGCTACTTTTGATTCCGCCAATGCGGCGATGTAATAATTTATGTAATTCCGCACTATTTGTACTCTGATATTATCGTTGTATGGATGTGATATTTGACTGGAATTTGGGTAATATGATCTACAACGGTCCTATTACACTTCGACTCTATGGATTTCCCTTCACGGAAATCGGGGTTGTTTCAGTTGGTATCAGAGCCATACTTGACCATAGGATGAAACCCTTAGAAATGGACGATAGAATAGGACTTGAACAGCCCTTATTTTGGTTATATACCAACCCTGCATTCACTTTTATGCAAGGCTTATCTATTATTGACCTGCTAACACCTGTTTCCCTAAAAACATGTAGATGGCAACGAACGTCGAATGGCCGCCTCTAGGACCGCTACCTCTGGACCGCGCCAAGCTTACCTTCAACCTACATGAGCACGGGGATTTTGCACAGACCCTCTGCCGAGTTCTCGTCACGTTAGGAGTCCCTGACGAGCTTGTCAAGGTCACCTGCACTGGAAAGACATCTCAGGATGGAGGAATCGAAGGACTAGTTGTCACCTCTATCGAGTTCCCGGCTAGCACTACCTTACCTTCTATCCTAGCTTTCACCGAGTTGACTATAGAGGACACAGTTGAGGAGGGACTACGAGCTGTCTCACACAAGGCACTTTGCAGAGTGATGAGGCACCACTACGAGCACCTGAAGATGATAGAGTTCCATCTACTTCCCCAGGCCCTCGACCTCAGCCTTACCCCTAGTGAGTAGAGTTTCACAGCTGGCAGACTTATCTTTGCAGAGGAGGACAGATGCCTTCGTGTCTCAGCTATCCACCTACTAGAGCAGGACAGGTACGTGACCTAGCTTGACCAGAAGAGACGTCAGGACCGGGCTCTTCTATGGGAGTGCTAGGAGCGAGACTCGCAGGGAGCACAGGAGCGAGCTAGTCTGCTCAAGACAGTTGCCAAGCTAGAGGACGAGCTCAACCATCGTGAAGAAGTCCACAGAGCCGAGGTTGCTGACTTACAGGACAAAGCAGCCGACCTAGGCAACAGGAACTGCTACCTCGACAGCAAGGTCTTGGAGTTGTAGAGGGAGTTGGACGACAAGAAGGCCAAGTTCCACCGCAGAGGAGACAGAGAGAGGTCCAAGGGGATTGATATGCTGAAAATCCAATCTCGGAACAAGACCATGACCCAGGAGCTAGAGGAGTTTAGGAAGAAGGCCGTTCGCAACCAGGGTCACCTGATCGAGGCACTCAGGCAGAACGAGTACCTACAGGACAAGTGTGAGAGGACTTGGCAGGCTTGGCAGAAGTCTGACAAGAAGCGCCTCAGGGAGATGAAGGGTATGTGGGATCAGCTACCCAAGGAGATTCGCAGCAAGACGAAGCCGAGGATAGAGGAGTTTGAGTTAGCACCGACTCGCCTCAACCTAGATGCCTGCCCTACCCTACCTAGAGCCAAGCCTACTGAGGAGCTCGCCGAGGCCTTGAAGTACGTGTCCTGACTTCACAAGTCTGACGAGGAGATCGAGATCGAGAATAGTCGTATTCCAGCTGTGGTGTATGAGTTAGAGTAGATGACCCTGCGTGGTCATGAGTTATGTCAGTAGCTTCCATGAGTTATACCCCATGATGTACCCCTTATGAGATGTATTATGAGACACTATGCATAGTATGATTCTCGCACGTCTTCAAGTGTAGCTACTGGAGATGATGCTATGTAATAAAACCCATGTAATGAATGTTTTGGATCTTATTGCATCTTATGAATCTTATTGCTTCTTTGTAATGATTGTTGGATAGTATAAATGTTTTTCTTTAAATCGTCAAAATCATGTAATCATATTGAATTATAAGCACTGATGGCACAAGCACTAAAATTCCTATGATCCGTGTTGCAGATGCTGAACCGCCGATCTGCTCGCCTAATGAACCGTGGATGTGCGCCCATCCCCGAACTAGTCGAACCAAACGGGGGCCGTGGTGGCAACAACCGTGGCCATGGCCGTGGCTGTGGACACGGAGGGATACCCTTCAACCTGGAGAATACCCCACCGCCTGCCGAGGAGAACATTCCGCCACCACCACCACCGAACCTGGCAGAAGTGATGGCGTAGCAGACCCAGCTTCTTGCAGCTCTTGTGGAAGGAGCAAACCGTCGCTAGGGAGGTCAGCAAAATGATTTCCAATGGAAGCTAGAAGGATTCCTGAAGCTAAGGCCACCTACCTATGATGGCACCGACCCTGACCCGCTTGTAGCCGATGGCTGGCTCAAGGAGATGGAGAAGAAGCTTGACCTCACCACTTTCACCGACGATGAGTGTGTTGGAGCTGCCGCACACCAGCTCACAGGTGCAGCACGCGCCTAGTGGGACAGTTTCAGTGATTCCCATGAGGACCCTGCCAACATCTCGTGGGATGAGTTTGCCGAAGCATTCACTGAGTATCACATTCCCAAGGGTATCATGGAGGCCAAAGCCGAGGAGTTCCGTAACATCAAGATGGGAAAGGACAAGGTGACTGAGTACACTACTCGTTTCACCAACCTTCTGCGCTATGCACCTTCCTATGTTGTGAACTCTGAGAAGGAGAAGTTGTACTATTACCGCAAGGGACTTAACCCGCACATCAAACTAAAGTTTGGCGGTATTGAGAGTAACACGTTGCGTGCTCTGGTGGATCACTGCATCCAGATTGAGAAGGACCGTGCTAAAGTTGGAGAAGAGTACAGGGAGAGGAAGCGTAAGCCTGAGGAGTCTTTCCGTGGCCGTGATCGCAAGAGGTTCTGCAGGGATGCACCATCCAGGGAACGCTCACGCCACAACAGGGATGACGACCCCGGATCGAGTAGGGGAAGTGGAGGCTACACCGCCAAACACTCCCGCCCTTCTCAGGATCGTTATACCCGGGACTGTTATGCTCAGGACCGCAACACTCAGGACCGTTTCAACCGTCCCCGCTCTATGAATGAACGCCCAGCACAGAACCACTCCTCACTAGGCACTAGAAACTGGAAGGCACCCGCGCCAACCCCTACAGGCGGTGCGCCTTTCACCTGCTTCGCTTGTGGCCAACCGGGTCACAAAGCTGCTGAATGCCCACAGAACTCAGCTACTCAGAAGTCTCAGTTCAAGGGATCTGCTACCCATGGACGTCTCAACCATCTAGACGCCGAGGAAGCACAGGCTACTCCTAACGTTGTGTACGGTATGTTTTTAGTTAATGGCAATACTACATCAGTTCTATTTGACTCTGGAGCAACTTGTTCATACATATCATCCAAGTTTGCACGAGAGCATGACCTGCCTGTAACCCCACGTGAAAAGCCTATCATCACCAGCTCACCTTTAGGAGACCTAAAATGCACCCACATCTGTAAGGGAGTGAGTCTTACCATTGAGGGTCTTACCTTTAAAGCCGACCTAACCCTGTTACCTTCCACTAACCTAGATGTCATCTTAGGCATGGATTGGTTAACCATTCACCGAGGCATCATATCATGTTCACCTAGATACGTCCAAGTGACCCACCCATCAGGCCAAGTCATTAGATGTGAACCCCAGTCCGGAAGGTCCACCTCTATCCTATGTGCCCTTAAAGCAAGTTCAGAATCACAAAAAGAGGAAAAGACAGTTCATGATGTGCCTGTGGTCAGAGACTATCCCGATGTATTCCCTGAAGAATTACTAGGTATGCCACCAGACCGTGATGTAGAATTCATCATTGACCTTTTGCTGGGAACAAGACCCATTGCCAAGAGACCCTATCGCATGTCAGTTGATGAACTGGCCGAGCTCAAGAAACAGCTTGATGAGCTCATCTCGAAGGGATATATCAGACCCAGTGCTTCACCCTGGGGATCCCCTATTCTGTTTGTTAAGAAGAAGGATGGCTCAATGAGAATGTGCATTGATTACCGGAACTTGAACGCAGTCACCATCAAGAACAAGTACCCCCTACCAAGGATTGATGATTTGCTTGATCAGCTTAGAGGTGCCAAGTATTTCTCCAAGATTGATCTCAGATCTGGCTATCATCAGATGAAGATTCAAGAGAGTGACATCCCAAAGATAGCTTTCGTGACTAGGTATGGGCAGTTTGAGTTCACTGTGGTATCCTTTGGACTCACGAATGCACCCGCATACTTCATGAACATGATGAATAAGGTTTTCATGGATGATCTGGATAAGTTCATGGTAGTATTCATTGATGACATCCTTGTCTATTCATCCACCGCTGAAGAACACGAACATCATCTAAGAACTGTACTTGAGAAGCTAGCCCAACATCAGCTCTACGCAAAGTTCAGCAAATGTGAGTTTTGGCTACAGGAAGTTGCCTTCCTAGGCCATGTACTATTAGCTGGAGGTGTTGCAGTTGACCCAGCTAAGATTGAGGCTATGAAAGAATGGGATCAACCCTGTAATGTGATAGAAGTCAGAAGTTTCTTGGGATTGGCTGGATATTATCGTCGATTCATCGAAAACTTCTCCAAGATAGCACGTTCGATGACTAACCTTCTGAAGAAGACTAAGGAGTTTGAATGGACGCCCGAGTGCGAGCGAAGCTTCCAGGAATTGAAACAGAAGCTTACCACAACTCCTGTGCTAGCATTGCCTGATATCAGCAAAGATTTCGTGGTCTATTGTGATGCATCCCGCCAAGGACTTGGCTGTGTATTGATGCAAGGAGGAAGAGTGATAGCTTATGCGTCTCGACAGTTGAAAGAACACGAGAACTGTTACCCTACTTATGATCTTGAGTTAGCAGCAGTTGTGCATGCCTTGAAGATCTGGAGGCACTACTTGATAGGCAACAAGTGTGATATCTACACCGATCACAAGAGCTTGAAGTACTTTTTCACTCAGGAAGATCTGAATATGAGGCAACGCCGATGGCTAGAATTGATTAAGGACTATGACCTAGAAATTCACTATCACCCAAGAAAAGCTAATGTAGTTGCAGATGCTCTCAGCCACAAGAGTTACTATCACATATTGATCACTGAATCCGTACCACCTGAGCTCAAGGAAGAGACTGATGATTTCCAACTTGAGATACTACCGCATGGCTTGCTGAATGAGCTCCGCATACAGTATGATCTCACAGATCGCATCCGTCGAGCTCAGAAAAATTATGAAGAGATCGAATATCTCCGTGGACTGATGAAACTAGGCTACAAGACCAACCACCATGAAGATGAACAAGGGACCATCTGGTTCAAGGATAGAATCTGTGTACCTTCTGATCCAACCCTACGAGAGGAAATTCTGTCAGAAGCCCATGATTCTAAGTATTGTATTCACCCTGGAGGTTCGAAGATGTATCAAGACTTGAAGAAACACTTTTGGTAGAAAGGCATGAAGACGGACATTGCAGGACATGTGGCACGATGTGACACCTATAATAGAGTCAAGGCTGAACATCAAAGGCCTGCAGGATTGCTAAAGCCTCTTGACATTCCCGAGTGGAAATGGGAGAGCATATCCATGGATTTCATAGTTGGATTGCCCCGTTTACAAAAAGGCAATGATTCCATCTGGGTGATTGTTGATCGTTTGACCAAGATTGCTCACTATGTACCAGTGAAGACCAAGACTAATGCAGAAAAATTAGCAGATCTATATATTGAGCATATTCTCAAACAGCATGGAGCTCCCTCTTGTATTGTATCTAATCGTGGTCCTCAGTTTGTGTCCTGATTCTGGGAAGCTCTGCACAAGTCCATGGGAACCAAACTTGATTTCAGTACCGCTTATCACCCACAGACAGATGGACAGACAGAGCGAGTAAATCAGATCTTAGAAGACATGCTTCATGCTAGTGTACTGAATTATGGCTCTGATTGGGAGAAATGTTTACCCTATGCAGAGTTCTCTTACAACAACAGCTACCAAGCCAGTATCAAGATGTCGCCGTTTGAAGCTCTATATGGTAGACCTTGTAAGACACCTTTGATGTGGTCTCAACCGGGTGAAAGATCATTCTTTGATTCCGCTAAGATTCAAGATGTAGAAGAAGGAGTTGCTCAAGTGAAGGAGAATTTGAGAATTGCTCAAAGTCAATACAAGAGCTATGCTGATAAAAGGAGAAGAGAACTTGAGTTTAATGTGGGAGACTTCGTCTATCTCAAGGTATCCCCGCTACGTGGGACTGTCAGATTCCATGTGAAAGGGAAGCTTGCCCCTAGATTTGTTGGCCCATACAAGATTTGCAAGAGGATTGGAAAGCTCGCATACAAACTTGAGCTACCTAAGGAATTGGCGGGTGTACATCCCGTATTCCATGTCTCACAGGTACGCAAGTGTTTGCGAGTGCCCGATGAAGTAGTTCCAACTGAGACACTTGACATACAAGATACACTTGAGTATAAAGAACATCCTATCAGAATTATGGGCAGAGATACCAAAGAGACCTGAAGCAAGACTATTCCTATGTGCAAGATCCAATGGAGTAATCACACTGAGAGAGAAGCAACATGGGAGAAAGAGTCTGACCTCCGGCTATGATATCCTTACCTCTTCGAAGAGTACGTTACGCTTTAATCTCAGGGATGAGATTCTGTTAAGGGGGTAGGACTTTAACAACCCAAAAATCCACACACCAAAAATACCAACTACAAAATTTTTCTCAAAACTTCCATGTGATGATGCGTGTCATGTATAGAAAACCAACCTAAGAGATGCATTAGGTCTAACCCCAACCCAAGTCGACACATAAGCATGGCATGTCATTAGTTAACTGTGTTTAATTAAATTCTAACAAATAAAGTATTGCATACATTGTTAATTCAAATTGTGATTTGGATTTCCATTTGCTTTATGTTATGCTTAACAACTCCATTAAAGTAATAAACCATAAAGTAATTATTAATCGAATCAAAAGAATAAATGCTTAAGGAGAAAACTAACCCTATTTTTGTATAACAAAACCACATCTATTTTTGTTATACAAAATAGCTAAACAAAATTCCCTAAACTCCAATAAATAGGTTACATCAATTTGGAATTCATAATTCAAACCAAATTTGAATTCAAACAAAAGGAGAAGAAATGAAAAAAATAGAAAAAGGAAAAAGAAAAGAAGAAGGAAGCCTCGCTGTGGCCCAGGCCCGCTCGGCTTCACAGCCCATATAGCCCCACCGCGCCAACCGGCCTGCCAACCACGCCCGCCTTCACCCAGTAGCGTGCGTGTGTGACTGCTTGACCAAAGACACGTCGCCCACGCCTGGCGATCCTCGGCTTCGCTTGCAATCATCGCCGCCGCCAGACCCCACCACGTCGCCAAGACGTCGCCCACGCCCACGCGCCTCTCCGCTTTCTCCTTGCTGCCGCTGCCACTTGGCCCCGCATGTCAGCCACCCCCGTCCACAACGTCGTCTTCTCCACGCCACGCCAACCATGCATGTGGCAAAGCCCCGACAATGATGGCGAAGGCGGACCAGGGGTCACGCCCGGGGCATGGCCCAGTCTCCCTTGCGCCGCGCTCACGCAAGCTGTCTGATGCATCGCATGCCTCTCCACTGCTCGATCGCCGCCCGCCATGGGAGCATGGAGCTCGGTTATAAAACCCTAGCCTCGGATGGCCGAGCGCTCTCCTGTGCCCCGCCGCCACCTTGTGGCCATCCACAGCATACCCAAGCCAAGGGAGAAGAGGGAGAAGGGGGGGGGGAACGCCGAAGCCACTGCAAGGGGGAAGAGCTTGCCGAAGTCGCCGGAGCCGAAGGCGACGCCGTCGTCCTCATCACGGTCGGGGGTCGGCACGGCACTGCTTCCAGAGCTACATGGCCACAACCCACCACTGCACCGCCATCCTATCTCCCACAACACCTACGGTGAGCCTCCCGGTCTCTCCCTGCTCGCCACCGGACCTTACCATGTCGGCCATGGTGCTCCACACCGGGAGCGCGTAGGCCAGGGTCAGCTCCGGCCTCTAGGAACACACGCACCCACGCGCACACCCGCGACCACGCCATGACCGCCCTACCAGAGCCCCGTGGTGCACCCGTGCTTGCACGCCGTGCTCACGATGCCACCGTCGTACCGTGCACCACCACTCGTGCGCCCGGCCGCCTCACCGGACTAGGACATAGTCGTAGCACTGCCATGATGTCTGGAGAACAGCCGCGTAGACCGAGTCGTTGATAGCTGGCCGCGGTGACTTGGCCACGTGCACCAGACCACCACCAGACCTCCGCCATGGCCGAAGCAAGCCGCCGCCATGGCCAAAGCCACCGGAGGCCCTGGAGGACCCCTCGACCTGCCCAACATGCCTGCTGGAGCATTATGACGCTCACGCACACCACAAACCCAGCCTATGCCGCTGCACCCATGCCACCCCCGCACGCCGGTTGTGCTTGAGCCACCGTTCGCCGTGGCCAGCGACCTAGGAAGCCTTATCCATCGCCCCGACCCCACCATTGCAATCACCATGGCACGGGGAGACTTTTGCCCACCTCAATTGGACACCTGAGCCGTTGCAGGAGCTCGCCGGTGAGCACGTCGCCGGCGGGAGCACGCCGTGGAAGAAACAGAGGAGAAGGGGGCGAGTTGAGCAGCGCAGCCCTGCACCCGGTGCACATGAGCCGAGCCGAGAGGGAACGACGATGGACTTGGTCCACCATGGACCCTGCCTTAGGTCCATGGACCGTGAACTTGGGTCCACCGTGAGCCACGCTCACGCCCACAGCCAGGAAACGAAGCCCAGTAAGAGCCCAACTGCGCCACGTGGTTGCGCCACGTGGCAGCGCCACAGCACGCCACGTGTCCGGGTCAGCCCGGCCCAGACCGGCCCAAATCCAGCCCTGTCCAGGCCCAGTTTGGACCCAGCCCATGTTGGCCGTTGACCGGTCAACGCTGACTGTTGACCTAGGCCCACATGTCAGTGGCACAGACACACTGGACCCACACATCAGATGCTGACGACGTGATGACGTCACGCGGGACCCACCTGTCAGTAGCAGCACGGGCGAGGTGACGTCATGCTGACGTCACGCTGACATCAGCTGCCCTGGCCCCACACGTCAGTGACCCAGACCGTTGACTGTAAACCATTGACCATTGACTCGCTGTTGACTGACGTTGACCTTGACTGGACCCACATGTCAGTGACCCAAGAGCCCCTGGACCCACCTGTCGGAACTGACGACGTTTATGACGTCATGCTGACGTCAGCTGGACCCCACCTGGTAGCTCGGAACTAAGACAATGACGTCATGCTGACGTCAGCATGCCACGTGGACCAGTCACAGCATGACACGTGTCAGCCCAGGATTAATTCAGCCTTTTTCATTTTCAGAAATGGATTTAATCTTTAGAAATTCATAACTAATTCATATGACCTTAGAAAAATACGAAACCAGGACCAAAATTCATATAAAATCAAGCTCTACGCAATGAACCCATGTTTGAGTGCATTTGGCTCTTTTGAATTTTCATTGCTTCTTTGTGTCATTCTATAGACGTCGCTAATGCGACTATAATGCGATTGTTTGCAGACTCGGAGGAGAACCGGACGGACGAGGATTGTGAGTACCTTGAGGAGTACGGAGACGACTACACTAAAGGTGCCACATCCCACCCAACCTCGTAGCACCTATTACGCATGGCTAAACTAGAAATGCTAGTGCTTTACTGTATTGTTGTAATCACACTATGATAGGACTTGCATGGTAGAATGCTTTCTTGATGGCCTTTACCTTGACGCAACCTTACCCCTGCTCACCCTGCTATTAGGCTAGTCACACGCTTGCTATTATATTTCATTGCTTATTACTTCTACTACGCTTGCACTACATTGATGCGTGGTGGAAACTGGTGATTGGGGAGAGTGCTGCGTGTGTGACTTGGGTGCGTGGAGGGTGAGGGTTGTGTCGACCAAGTTGGAGTATATGACGAGCCTGGGGCAAGTCTTGCCGTGGGGTGCTACCTGGGCACCCCTGGAATGGATACCTGTGGTGGGTAAATGGTATATGAGGTGGCCCTGGGTGTGATCCTGTGATGGGAGGAGCCCAGGGTGGAGGTGCTGTGGTGGCACGGTAAATGAAAACCCTAATGAAAACATTCTGGCTTGGTCATCCCTAAGGACTTACTAGTACTCAGATTCACCGGGAAGCCTTACATACCACTTGCCCTATATGGTGTGGGACGGCCGGACTACTTGGTAGGATATTGCCACTACTGCTAGGTTGATAGCGGACAGTGTAAGGAGGTACGGGGCGTGGAGGATTTCCCCCACACCCTTCTGAGACTTCATGGAGACCTTGTGGACCCGGCTCATGACTCACAGTTTCAGTCACCCTAGACTGGACTTGGGGTGTACCAGGGCTGAATGGTAGAGTGGCATTATCCTAGGCTAGCAAGCGGCCGGAATCAGCCCAATTGACGACGGTCAGCGAGGAAGGCAGATCTTGTGGTTATGTAAAACCTCTACAGAGTGTATGGTTGATCGATCGATACATATGCCGACTTGTCGGCTATGGACCTTTCCTGGGTTTCGCTTAAACTAGATAGTGAGATGAGTCCTTCTTTTCTCCCCCTGGGAGTGAGTGTTCGGACGTAGCCAGGGGCTACGGGCCTTGAGACAGTGCCGAGAGGGAGTTGGCCTGTCGACTGAGCGATGGTATGGGTGTGGTATGGTGATGGTGTGGAGATGGTGGTATATCGATCCCAGGATCGAAACCTGGCTCTGGAACAGGAATGGGGTGGAATGTGTGAGAATGGTGTTAAAACTTGACCAACTATTATTATGTACTTGACATGCTAATACATAGGAAACCCCAGCCTTATAGGTTCCTTTTTTATTATATCCAACTGGCATCCAAATTCCACAAAGCAATGCTCATTGGGTTGGGGGTGGCCAGTACAAATCGTACTGATAAATTTTGGCACACAGGTTCTGCTGAGGAGTATAGCTCCGAGGAGTTTGACGGTTGAGGGGTTCATTCCTACGCTAGAGTTTGGCGATCTTATCTTCAAGCTGTTCTGAATGGATGCTACTTTTGATTCCACCAATGCGGCGATGTAATAATTTATGTAATTCCGCACTATTTGTACTCTGATATTATCGTTGTATGGATATGATATTCGACTGGAATTTGGGTAATATGATCTACAACGGTCCTATTACACTTCGACTCTGTGGATTTCCCTTCGCGGAAATCGGGGTTGTTTCAGTAACTAGAGGTCGGACAGAGTCTATACGTAGGTTGACTCATGTAATTCCGCCTGTGCCGATTAAGGACCGTACCGTTGTTGGCACTTTTGTCGAGATTGAACGCATGCCTCTCACTTAGCTGTCCGGATAACTCGTTCCGACCATAAAGCCGAGTAGCTCATCTCAGGCCGGGCCCTGTTCTGTAAAAGTGCACACTCTGGATGGTAGTAAGATGTGCGGGGAGCCAGACGTGAGCCCAAGGGTAGGGTAGCCCTAATCGTCCTGGCAGCTGGTTGTCCCTGATTGTGCTACGTTGGTCGAACCCGTGAATTGTGTACTTGAGTTGTACCAAAGGTGACTGTTGATCTGGTCTGCCTGGGTTTGTGTTAGGAATAAATTCCCAGCTGGTTGAAATTGATTCGAATCGCCGTCTCTCCCGGACAGTGAGAAACTTGGCTAGCCCCAACATCGTAGTAACTATATTATGGAATGATGGTTATGATGAACATAGAATTACTACATCGGCTATGGTTACTATTGTATGCTACTAAATGATATACCACATGTTTGACATAGGTTAGTTGCTAATCTAGAGATGAATAGCTATAATTAACTTGATGACGGAATTATAAATGTACAACTGAATTAGTGGCTTTTTATGCAAAATGTTGTCAAGCTAGCTCCACTTATAAAGCCTTGCATGATCCTTGGAGTCACTTTATTTTTGGTTTATGACAGGTAAGTCTAGCTGAGTACCTTCTTGTACTCCGTGTTTATTTCTCATTGTTTCAGATAATATGATGTATCATGGCTACTATAAGAACTGCTTCTGTCCTGTCGTGGACAAGGAGTAGGGCCCTGGGCAAGGTGTTTCTCATTAATCTCTCTCTTATGCTTTTGTGGGATTGTGATCATGAGCTGGCACAGTATTTGAACAACAATGGAGATGTTGGTTTCAAACTTTAATTGCTTCTGTTACTATTTTACCTAAACTTTGTTTGTAATAACTTTTAATCGTACTCTGATATATGGAACTGTATTTGTGAACTTTATGTAACGTGTGACATGTATGTTGAATAATGTATGATCTTGGTTGTATGTTGGTTGAATCAAGACCCTTTGTGGTACTCGACAGACTACCGGGTTTATATGGGCTCAAGTATGACAGTGCGACCGCTTGCGGGCTGCTATTGTACTTGTGCTCTTATAAATTAGATGGTTCTGCTACATTAGCGGTGTGGTTGTCACCGCAAGAACCAAAGAGATGCTACGGTCTAAATAGGTACAAGCATAAAAGGGCTTAAGCACAATAGAACCAAAAGAGGTGGACACGAGATTTATCTTCCTTTGATCCACTCGCCATAGCAAACGATAGGAATCGAAGGAATGGAATCAAGAGAGCAATAAACACCAAATAGTGAAGGGCTCAATCCACATCTTACTGGATCGACGAGGATTGAGAACAAGAGAGGAGAGAAGAATGGAATCCGCAATCTTTCGGCAAACTCATCATGGAACAGACAAAGGTTGGAAGAAAGTAGACACGATCCCATGATCCAAACCCACTCATAGGGCACCATGACGGTGCAACTAAATCAGCACAAGGCTATCCCTAAGGTCCGTAGCGACACGGTTGTCACCGCTAGATCCAAAGGAACACTATGGTCAATGTGGTACAAGCATACAAGGTGGTTAGGATAAACAAGTGAGCAAAAGAGGTAAAGCCCGATGGTCATGGCGAGGCAACTCATGGCCATGAGCTTTACCTAACGAGTTGGCTTATGACGGTTCCACGAAGGTTGCCCCCTTAATTCGTATCCCACCAGACTAGGTCACATAGGCCTCAAAATGTGCGGGTAAGAACAGCATCGATATCGACATCAAGTCCACAATGGCCATGTCCTAGGGACGTGGATAGGAGCTAGTGTTTGTGGTACTTCAAGGCCAACTAAGAAGCCAGGGAACGAGTTACGATCGGCGTTACAGCCATGGCGGGGCAAACCCACAACCAAAACGATCGAACAAAGTACGATCCCTCGACCGGCTCGAAGGCATGTTCCACAAACGACAACAACAAACACACAAAGAACCACAACACGACAACTGACGGAGGAGTAGCATAAACATCGATAACATCAAGATAGACCGGCACGAAGACATGGCACAGGCATAGATATAGCTATCATGTAGATGATTATGTATCAAGTATGAATGATGATATATAGATGTATGAGTAAGTATGAATGATTATAAAAAGGAGGTTTTGTCGACGTCGGGGTCGGCGCCGGCAAAAGTTGGAGGAATCGACCTTGCTGTGGACGAAGGGCTGCGGCGGGCTTGCTGCTGGCTTCTGCTGCCGTAGTCGGTGGGCTGCTGCTTGCTGCAGCTTGGCCACGGCTGGCTGCAGGTGGCCGGGGTTGGCTACTGTCGCCCAAAAGGGGGCAGCAGGCGGCTAGGAGGCGACGGAGCTCCGGCGTCGCGGAACAGGGTAGCCATGCCGAGGAAGGAGCAAGGCGCGGCCTTCCTGCAAGGTGAAAGACGGGAGCACGAGGGCTGGTCTCAGCATGACAGGGACAGAAAGAGAGAAGGACAGGAGCTTGGCCCTTGGGAGCTCACCAGCGGTAGAGGAGATGGTGCTCCAGTGAGGCGGCGCCACTGTTCTCCGGTGAGGTGGTCGGCGCCGCAGTCAGCAGCTCCGGTTCCCGGCTCCTGGCGGTGGCGAGCAGGGGTGGCTTCCCTGTGATCTTGAAGGGTCATGGCACAAGGGTCGGCCGTCAGACAAGAACGGCGACAGGAAGGAGAAAGGGCGGAGCTTTGGTGATGGGGGCTCACCGGCGGGTCATCGGTGAGGTAGTGGTGCTGGCCATGGACGGAGTGGAGGAGGGTGAGGTCATGCTGACTGCGATGGTTGGAGGCCGTGGCGAGCAGCAGGAGGCCGGTGTGGAGGTAGACGGGCTCCTGGGCGTTGGTCCTCGGCTCCCGGGTGCGTCCGCGCGGCAAGGTGGTGCCGAGGACGAGCTAGGCAGGGCACGGCATCGGGGCGGCCAGGCTCAACGCTCTGCTGCATGGCGAGGATGACGCGAGACGAAGGGTGGAGGGAGTTCGACGATGGTCGCAGTCACTGTATGGATTTTGTATGGATCAACATATATTTTTTTACCAGCAATGTAACAACAACGTTTGTTAAGCTGACAGCTCAATGCCAGGTTTATATTTTTATCCCTGATGCAAAAAAAAAACTTTATGTATTTACAGCTGACTTGTCTAATACATTTGCCGTTCGTGAAATAGACATTAACATGACAGAGGTTGAAAATTAATTTAAATCATCCAGAAAACAGGGAAATAATACACATGACAGGGAGGAAAGGTTACTATGTTTCATGGGAAGAAGACGATTCATACAAAAAGTAATTAATTTCTTTGGCACCAGGAATAATGGCAATTTGCAGATACAATCCTAATATATATATATTCTATCCCTATGTGAACTGGAAACTATTTTAATTTTTTGGGATAGTGCATTTTGTTCATGACTGTGGACTATGTATTTAGTTGAGTCCTTAGCTTGAGATATGCGGTAAACAACAAAATCAATATGGTCATCTCTTTCTTTATGGTAACCCCACGTCATGTATTTATATCTTGGGTTATGCTGTTAGACTAACAAGGACTTAGGTGAGTAAGTTATATACAGAAAACAATGGATGCATTGACTACAACTATGAAGTCTAATAGCCGAATGTTCTTTTTGAAATTTCTAGGATTCATCCTTTTAGCACATCTTAATTAGGATTAATATGTAAGCCTCTAAATTGAGCCTCAAATTAGTAATAATAAGTTAAAAGTGAGATTATATGCTTATGAATACATAATTATTTTGTTAATTTATTTTTGAAATGCATTATGTAAAATGACTTTTTAAGGTTACTAATTAGTGATACCTAAACTACAATAGAACCTATATTTAGAGATGGTAGTTTTCGATTTAAAAAAGCCAGCTGCTCAGTCTGCCTCTGTAAAATGGTCTATGTTAAATGGTTATTTGCAGATGCAGTTGGCCAGCTGGTTGCGCCACATAAAAATGTGCGCCTATCAGGTGGCTTGTCTCCTAGGAGCGTTTTTGGTACTACTTGTATTAGGTTCCGAGCAGGATGTCCACCGTACCCAATTATAGCTAGGTAGCATTAATGATAGAATGTATTATCCCCTGCAGTAGTCGTTGTTCACCAAACTTGGTATTTTTTAGGTAAAGGAATAAAAATATTCCGGTCTCCCCATCCAGTATAATCCAAAACAGAAAAGATGGTGAGGAAAAAATTAAACAAAACTACCAATACAAGTTTTAGGGTGGTTGGAAAAAATGTGGACATTCCTTTGGTTTAGATCGGATGGTGGAAAAATTAGAAATACTAGAGAAACAGTACGGAAAAGTACCGGGATGTACCAAAACACGAGGGACGAGTACCAAAACATGTGGGACCGGTACCTATCAATCATCCGAGAGTTAATTACTTTTAGATGTAAAACATTCAGACTGCAGAACAAGCGGTAGTGTTTCTTTCTGGAACCCTGCATATTCTACTGATTGCGGACTGTGGACTAGTCTTCCTTTTTTCACGACGTGTGTGGACGTCCGGTCGTGCGGTCAAAGGTTCTCCATAAGAAAAGGTACCTACACATTATTCTCTGTTAAAGCTCGCCTATTACTAATCTACCCTTCACTCCCTTAATTTATTTTTACTGATTTTATTTCTTGAAATAATTGTTTGTCAAAATAAAAATACAAAGTACCCAAAAGTACTAGCAGTACTTTACAACCACAGAAACAACCCTCAACTACCAAACTTGACCGGTGCAAACTAAACCGAATCAACTGAGACCAAACAGCTAAGAGGCAGAGTCCTTAGTTATTCTCTGATGATGCCAACCATGTTCACCAAACACTTGTAACACCAGTATTTCCCAGCGCTTGCACCCATCCTTAAATGCTCTTCTCGCTTCCTCTTTAGACAGCAGTGAACAATGTCTGATCCAGTTGACCCACCATGAAGATTACCTGCACGCAAGAATTAAAATTTTTTCTGTTGAACACTACATTTCTATTCAACTACAAAACCATGCAAATTGCTGCTAGCCCCACTATGATCAGATCCCTCAAACTTGGAGGAAAGCTCCTTATCCAAACACAAAACATGCGAGGCGTCCCAATAGGTGGTTGAAGAATAAAAACGATTAGCATGGAATTCCGCACAGATCTCGCCAAGAGACAATAAAAAAAGAGATGTTGCACAGTCTCCTCCAAACTGCAGAAGTTACAACTAGTATCCCCTTTACACCTCTCTTTACAAGAATATCCGTCGTCAGGATTACGCCACTCTTTAAATACCAGAGAAAAATCTTAACCTTCAGATGTATCTTCGCCTTCTAGAACACTACTTTCCCAGAGATTTTTTCTTTCTTCATTACTTCCCTATATAACGTTTGTGTTGGGAACACTCCATTATTCTTTTACTAACCATATGAAACTATCTGTAACACCCTACTCCTACCAACTTAATATTATAGCGAAAATAGAAAATTTGGGCAGCATCCTATTTGAAAACGCAGCAAGAACAAAGAATACATGTCTCAAGCAAAACAGAAGAAAACATCAACAAATATAGATAAACCAATTAAACATCAACTTCTTGAGGGTGCCACGTTGCGAACTAAATTCTTAAAACATGAACATTTTATTCTGGTGGCGATGAAGTGACACGTGCATGCATCTAAGTCCCAAGCCCATCATGCTTGACAGAAATGATTAAACACCTGTAAAGAATTAAAGGGGTGAGATAATCTCAGCAAGCAAAGGCTATTAATATAGGCACATCTCACAAATTTTGAGTTATTAGATTTGAAAAACATATGAACATCCATAATGATGAGAAAGGTAACAAACAAATAAATTATGCAACTCCATGTTGAAGCGACATCCAAACATTATCATAGGACTAGAGTATCACAACATCCAGATATTGATATTCTCTAGAACATCAAGTAAATGATGTATGCATGCTAGGATGCAACTCCATTGAGAGTTTTACGTTGGACGGTGCCAACCTCTCATGCAACTCCAAGTACTGGTACTAGTCATTGCACGATGGCGGTGGCCAGCCATTAACTAAATATGAAATGCATATATATGCATTTGAATGATCATGTAAGCATAACTTCATAGTGCAACAATTATAATATAATAACCCGCAACCATCATCTCATAGCGACAACCGACATCGACATTATAAATAAATCCATGAACAATGTATACATAAGCAAGAATGAAGGTAACCATATTATTGGTCTTGCTGTATTTTATTCGAAAAGAATGCAAGACATGAATATAAACATAGCATGAGCCACACCCCTATGTTACTTGCCTTTTCACCGAAGAAAATGATCTTGACGAGCGCGTCTAAGAACAGTAAAGACAAATATTTGTAACTACTCAATAAAGAACACATATGTCATGTAAAGAATAAATACACATCCCTACGTTTAGTCGATCATACTCCTCACCTTTTCTAGTTGCGAAAGAAAACCTTAAAATAAGAATAAAAATTGCCAAACAGCCACATGTCTATTTTCAGGGCAGATACCTTGTTATTTTCATAACTATTTTTATATGGCAGCAAATCATATGGTTGAGTGCACTAAAAGTATCTACATAAAATTTCCTACATCCTTGGTATTCATCACAAAATTTAAATAGGCCTTCTACCATTTTTAGTCTAGGACACAAAGTAACTGTGCCGTTTCCTACTAGTGTGAAAAGGTGTGAAAACAGCCGGACCTCAAATGCATAGTTCCCTGTTCCATCGGCCAATTTCAAAGTTTGTGTAACCTTTGGAGAGATAAAATAAATTTCCCCTCAAATCGTCATACGGCTTACTTTATCTGGATTTAGATTTTTGGCACACTAAAGAAAAGAAAACAGAGATCTGACCTGCAATACACTAAACGAGAGAAACTGCAACTCATCCACATGACCAGTACGAGATCTCCAGATGATTAGCCCTAATCATCATCCTAAAGCGGCAAAGATACAGGATCCCACATTTTTATTCATACCTCTCACGATGTGGCAGAGATCCGCAAATAACGTTGGTAGTGGCGACCTCGTCAGTTTCGTTTTTGTTTCTCCCTTTCCTCTTCTCTAGGTTGGACTCTAATTAGGCCTTTGTTTTCTCCCACTCTAAGCCCATTAGGCCCAAAGACAGGTTAATTATTTTTTTTCTGGATGTTACACTATCATTGTTATTATTTAATGCAACTGGCAACACTAAAGAAACCAGCTTGAGCCATTCCCTTAGCCTGTTACCTACTATTGCCCTCCTAAACGTCTTAGCCTGTCACCGACTATCGCCCTCCTAAACGAAACGTTCAGAGGTGTAGAACCTAGTACTTTTGCTACAAAAACATTTTTTGTCCTCACAATTCTGTATAGGTCTGGAAACCTCATCTTTAACTGCATTTGCTCTATCCATGTGTGCTCCCAAAATCTAGTTTGGTGTGCACTGTTAACCATAAATAACATACCTTGAAGCACTAGGATCTTCACATCTATCAGACCCGCCCCAAAAATAAGAATCCCCCGACCTCCACACTATGTGGGTAAAAACTCTTGTCCTTTAAGTACATAGTTTCTTTTCAGAACATCCTGCCAAAGGCCCTCTTCGTTATAAAGCTTAAACAACCATTTCTGATGGCCAAGAAGATTCGTCTCATTAGGTCTGCATCCAGGCCAAATCGGCTATATTTCCCATGAGCATTGGCAGCATGTCTTTTAGCTGATTTTTGGTCTCATCTGATAAAGTTTCTTGGGAAGAAATGGCTGATGAGCTAATCTCACTTTCATCAATGTATTCTTCAAAGTTGAAGGAGTAGCTTAGAGCTAGAGAATTAAGTGCCTACATGTGAACAAAAGGAGTCTTATTAGAAATGGCAAATGAGTTGACAATGAGATGAATGGTGAAGGAAATGCAGTACCTTTTCTAGAAGAAATTCTGGCTGAGGCAAAGGAACAGCCGATGATGTGCCGACATCTTTTTCAACATTCGGTTAAATTGGCTTGGGACTTTTGATGCTAGTGTCTGCAGGCATCAAGAAGTTTTTTGGTTTATATTTGTTATAGAAGGACAAGAATGAGCATATGAATTTCTTACCATCGACTGTTTGCTGAGTTGGAAAATCAATGGTTTGGGTATCAGCATCAACATGATCATTTTCAATTGTTGGATTGTTAGACCTTTGCTATTGTGCAGAAGTTTTCTCAGGTGGTGTCTGATAAAGGAGAATGATCAGAGAAGAGTGAGGATTGCATAACATTAAAAGGCTTGAAGAGATACCTTGGTAGCATTAGGAGGTGAAGTAGAGAGGTTCTCATTTTCTGCTATTTTGGATCTATCAGAAGCATCGGTTATTTCAATTGTAATCGGCTCCTTAGGAGGATTAGCCGATGAGAGGTTGGTAGACGCCGACTCAAATGCCTGGGACAACAATTCGGCACCCAAGGCTGATTGAGATGCAATAGTCGATGGCTGCATGGAAGGGATTCAATTAGAAGTTGGATATCATCTTAAGAGGGGAGATAAGTTAAGTTACCTAGGCAATTGATGACTTTGTTCTTCGAAGTCCCTTCGTAGTGGTGGTTTTCTGAGTTACACCTTGGGTTGCCTTGCGTTTAGAAGACTAATATGTGAGTATTGTTGGGGCAGCTGGGGTTTTCATTAACTTTTTTACAGTGGGTGCAGTTGATCCCATTCTTGAGGCTGGACTTGGTGGATAATATTCTATGGGAAGCCCTTTTCTGTCCATGCTTGGCAGATCAAATTCGATATCTTGCAAAAGAGTTTGTTAGATGAATGGATAGGAGAACTTGTTAGATAATCCTTCTAAAAGGAAAAAAGTATTAAATTACATCACTATCGGAAGCAAATTCTTCATCCAGGGCTAAACAATTAGGATGAATTGGACTGTAGAAGAGGTGAGAGTGCCATTATTGCCACCAGAAATCAAACAAATTTGAGGAGAAGGTAGCTCTTGTCCATTCATGCAGGCAAAGAGGAGGAAGGTCTGATCCTAGTTGAAAAACTCTAGAAGCTTCCATCATCTCACTGATACCTTATCTTGGCTTCAGAGTGTTCCAAAAGAATAGCCGAGGAGGTGGTTGACCAAGGCTGAATTGATGGGCCACAAAAAGAGGATTATGGAATTCATAAGTTGGGAGGTTATTTGAGAGAAAAGAACCAGTAGCCAGTTTGCCACGACCATGGTGAAATTCGGCTAGCAGTACATAGGGTTTGATAACACAACTAAACATTGCAGCAGTTGTTTCATCTGACCAACCTGATTCAAACCAAAATTTAACTAGCAGAACTAGTTCCTTGCCTTCATCCTCATCATCAGGCAGCCAAGTCAGGATGTTTGCATCGAACCCACTGATTTTTTTTGAAAAGGTGGCCTATATCTACAGCTATTGTTATGGCTGATGCAGCTTCACCATAATTCATACATTCTCGAGTTCTTCCTTCTTTTCCTTTGTAATCTTCAGCAAAGTTGGAAGAACGGAAGCACAAATTCTTGGGATTGGGTCTTACAATTTTATGCATGTACAGATTCAGCCATAATTGTATTAACCACCAAGGGCCACCGATGGTACGCACTGGTTCTGTAAAACCCCAGGTGTTGTCACCAGTTGAGCTATGGGTTTGAGCTCAAACATGACATGTTAAGTGGTGATGAAGGTGGCGAGATCAAATCTAAAAGAGTGAGCTCCAACTTAAACTTGGACAACACACCCTTATTACATGGGGACCCTTGTTAAGATTATGCAAGAGTAATATTAAACATGCTTATTTCATGTACATTACATCAACATGAATCCATCTTGACCAGTGGAAAAGTTTCATGAAGTTTGGAATCAAGAAGTCACATGAAATGATAAGTTATAATCTTTCTTGGATTGCACTATTAAGTGAACGGAATTATAGATTATCAACCAAACCATGCAACCTGGCTCAAACAACTCTACTTACACTCATGAACAAAAGTTATGAAGGGTTTGTGTTCAGCAAGTGACCAGAAAATGCTTCAATAGATCAAAAAGGATGATTTAAGCGTTATCGTGATGCTAATTTGACTTGGTTTGACCAGTGTATTAGAGTGTTTGCATGGCAGTGGAACCTAAATAAAAGTTGAAGTTCATCTTATGTAGAATAAACTTTGTTTAATGGTCAAGAGCTAAATCAGTACCTAGTTTAGCCAAATAGCGCTCACAAGAATCAACAAAATACTGTTTTGGGATCCTGAAATTTGGCTAAGTCCGGGATGACTGAATTTTCGTGTTTCCGTTTTCATGTACCTATCTTTGGTGAATTTTAGTGTGCAAACCATGTTGATTTTGGCCAAACTCCTGTAATCAAGGTTGTAGTACTCACGTAGCACTACAAGGAGAAATTGGTTTATTGAATCATCAAATGGTTTGGGAATTTGAGAGGGGAAAATAACGAAGTTTCAGTTGGCTTGAAACTGAAATTCAGTTTTCAGTTTCATGTACCCTGCTTTGGAGCCTTGTATCTCTCCAACCAGGCTGAATTAGACTTTGGCACTTTAAGCAAAGTTGGAGAGCTCGCATAACTCTACAACATTGGTTATTACCCAAAGATGGAAGGACTCAATAAGTGCTAGGATGGGAGATACTCGCCAAGCGAGTGTCATCTAACAAACAGTGACCTAGTGTTGGATCCTAGGCAAGCCTCGGAGCATTCTAAGCCTCCTATATTTTTACAAAAATTACTTGAGTCCTTTATGTTTGATGCATTAGGTTATAAGAGTTGATTGGAAACACTTGATGCATAGAACTACCTTGTCCAGTTACATATACCTTTAACCTTATGTAGGTCTAGGATCGAATATATGCTTAGTCAGGCTTAGACCGGTAGAAGTCGGATGATTTCCTGTCACCTGTGAGATATAGGTGAATACCGAAGCATGGTTGGCTATATTTACTATCATGGAAAAGAACCATGGGGTAATGTAAATGGAGGCCGGGCGGAGTCTATGTGTAGGTTGACTCATGTGATTCCGTCTGTGCCGATTAAGGACCGTACCATTGTTGGCCCTTCAGACAAGATTGAACACATGCCTATCACTTAGCTGGCCGGATAACTCGTTCTGACCACAAAGCCGAGTAGCTCAACTCGGGCCAGACCCCGCTCTGTTAGAGTGCGCACTCTGGATGGTAGCAAGGATGTGCGGGGAGCCAGACGTGAGCCTAAGGACAGGTTAGTGCTAATCTAGAGATGAATAGCTATAATTAACATGATGATCGAATTATAAAATGTATAGCTAAATTAGTGGCTTTTTATGCAAAATGTTGTCAAGCTAGCTCCACTTATAAAGCCTTACATAATCTTTGGTGTCACTTTATTTCTGGTGTATGACGGGTAAGTCTAGCTGAGTATATTCGAGTACTCAGGGTTTATCCCACCATGTTGCAGGTGAAGTTCTCGGCTTGCTGAAGATGGTGGCTAACCGCCGGTGGCCTCGGTGACTCTATATTTATTTCTCATCTATATGCTTTTATCTGAGGATGTCACTTATGCTAGCAATGTATTTGGAACTTATATTAATATAATCATTTGAAAACAATGTTGTTTTCACTATTATTTGTGAACCCCAAACTTGTACTATTATTTGTGAACCCATTTGTACTATTATTTCCGCTGCAACTCTGCGTATGTGATGTGTATTTGCTTAATCACGTGATCTTGGTTGTGATGTTAATTTACCGAGGTCCTTCGTGACACTCAGCGGACTACCGGGTTTATATAAGTGAAAGTATGCGCATGTCAACGTGTTAGCGGGGACAACCGTACTTGATCTTGTATAAATTAGATGGTTCTGTCACAGCTGGCACCAGAGCAAGATTAAGCATAATACTGTCATGTACATATTTTCAAAAACAAAGTTTGGTTTTAGAAAGCCTTTTTTAACTAAAACTTTAGCTACAGGAAAGTTTGTCAAAACTAATTTGCAACACTATGCTAGCCACATCCTCCTTTATGCCCAATTAACGACTACTAGGTGGCAATAAGTAAACTAACACTAACTATGGGGGGTTTACTTCTTGCAATTTTTATTTCGTCGTCCATACAGAATGCTATTGTATGGATGACATTCGCTTGAATGGTAATGTATGGATCACTATACCTCTACACCCAGGCAAGAAGGTAAGTTGATGAGTGGCATGACCGCAAGTGTGAGCATGCGGTCGGGGAGAGCTAGCTTTGATACGACTGTATACACATGCTTGTATGTGTGTATGGTGCGTATTTAATTGTGGGTAGCAAATTTAATGATCAGATAGCTTTGATACGGAAGTATATATATATATATATGGGTATATATATATGGAAGTATTTAGCTTGCAACCTAGAGCCCAGACTTTCATTTCTGCATATATAATTGTGGGGTTGAGCTGAAATGAAATCCTTCTGCAGGTACGCTAACCACGAATGCGTAGATTGAATGTAGTTGACGACTAGCTATATGTCGAGAGAGTACGTGTTATGCCACCGACTTAGAACGTGATTGCCACCTTAGGTTGGTAATTTTGTGAGGACGAATAGGACGGTCATGCATCATGATTGTGCTTGTGCATAAATATGCTTCCCTCACTTTGTTCTAATACTAAGTAACTTGTGATCATGTGATGTTACTATCTTCCCTATGTGAAGCTAGACAAAATGCCTTGTTCCATGCCGCTTGAATAGTTGTGCTTGAAGATAGTGTGTCATTAGCTTTGCCTTGTATGTTTGCTTCCAAAGGAAATAGATGACAAGTTAATAGTTAGTAAAAACTTCACCCTTTTGAAAACTAAATTGCTAAATGTAAGTAAAACTTGTTTGGTAGAGATATCCACCTATTCAGTAAAAAGGAAATAAAAGATAACAATACCTTATCACCATGCTTTGCATGATATGTGTAGTGGTGTTGCTGTAGGTGACTGCTTGTTATGTGCGAGCTTTGTGCTTAGTAATAGTCACTTAAGCTAATTGGATTGAGCGTTTCGAATTGCTTGCTTAGACCATGATGTATGTGTGGATGCTCGTTATCTAGGTAGTGTCGTAGCTGTCACCTCTTTTGCCCTCGGTGAGCATACGAATGTTGAAGAGCGCTATCCTGGAACAGCGTCCAAGTTGTGATAATCTCATGGTTGTCGTCTCCAATTAAGTTCTCTCTTAGGAGCCTGAGCATGTACACGTGATTGCTAACCCTTGAACGTTGCGCTACGAAGACTTTATCCATGCCTTTGCTGAACCTTAGGCCTAATCTTAGTTCCCTTGAATTCTTGCATGTGTCATGGTTGTCCTGCTCCTATGTGGGAGGACCCTGCTCAAAAATCCTTGTCAGACCTTATTGTTCCTTCTCCTTCAGATGATCTGGTGCAACGCTAATCGCTATCTACCTAGGCTTTGGAACATTTTCCTCACAGATCATGTCATTGCTTTATCAACTGAATCCCTAGTCAGTGCATTAGCTCTGTCCCTCAAATCTCATTTATTTTGCCTCCAACCCTTTCAAGTCTCTGGATGTTTATCAATCTTGATCTCATGTTGCTGCTCGGCAAGACCAAATCTCATGTTAATCTTTATCTGGTAATCACTTTGGTGGACACAAGGCGTATATGGAAATTAAGCAAGAGTCCCCTACTCAATTGTCTTCGACAATTAGGCTATGTTCTCTGGCGCTGTGTTTTGATCTTTGGATCGCCTCCTTGTTGACTCCTAACCTTGTGACTACCTTTGTTTGCTATCCCTCCTTCTCATTGTGCTTGCTCCTATGCAACCAAATTTGTGCCACGTGAAAATTCTTGTGGGTTGTATATTCATTAATGGTGCCATGATTAGCTATATATGGTGCCGCGACGAAACTGAGAGCCTCCTGTGGGCGCGCACACAAGGTTGTGTTCCTCGGCACGCGCTGGTATCGAGGTTTCTAGCCATGATCAACTGCAGAACTACATCGATGTGTTATTCTCACGTGAGCTCTTCCTTGGTTATCTCTCCATATCTACTCGGATCCTTATATCAGACCAAAAGTAGTAGAGTTTCCTTCTATGGTTGCAAAGAGGATAACTTTGAAGAACATGTCACTGACATAAACATTAATAGACTGCAAGAGATGGTAGACAAGGGACTCTACTTGGCTGTCCCTGTAATGATGTCGGTCATCTAGTGAGCAACTTATGTCATCCTCGTTGGATCAAAAGGGCACACAATATTTAAAAGTTGGACAAGTTATTAGTTGGATGATAAATGGACCTAGATATTATGTCCTATGATAGGTCACCTAGTGCTTATGAGCTTTCTATCTTAGCCTTGATCTTTAGGTGCAAGACGATCAACCGACATTCTTCAATATGACCCTTTTCTGCTGACTTCCATGGCGACCGTTTGTTTACACATCAACTATAATTGTTGCTGTCAAAAAGAAGTTTTGAAGCTTTTATATGTTGAGAGACAACTACTTAGTTACCAATAGGAAAGTTAGTCTCTAGCTAGGTAATGACTCTTTGGTAACTCCAAAGGCTATGTCTCATAGAACAATGCTAAGTAAAGAAACAGCAAAGCCGGTCATCGATGCTAGTACTGCTTTCTTCTCCAAGCCCTGTGTCATCAAGTCAATTCCATCTTGGACAATCACATGGGTAGTGCAAGACGTTGTATCAGCTAAGTAAAGAGCTAGAGAAAGCACGTCCCTAGTCTCGGTTAGCATCATTATGTATACGGTGCTATCAATGGATTTGTTGAGGACTCCATTGGATGAAGCACAGAAGGGTAATTTCCTTATCTAGTAGGACTGCCCCTCCATGTGATGTATGCATTGTGCCCTACAAAACGGCCCACAAGTCTAGTGCTTGTGTATCGTCGAGTTGGTGTCTAAATCAACGGTTGAGGTTGTTTCCTAAAAGGCATGTAAGGAAAACCCTAGCCTCCATCGTTAGTAAGAGAGCTTCTGCTACTATAAGAAGAATTAGAGAGTGCGGAGCACACTCCGCAACGTGCGAGGCAAAGAAAAAGAAGAACGGGACATCTATCCATATTTTATGGTACTAAACCAATTATCTTCAAACCAGTGATTAGAGGATCAACATGGTTGAATTCACACCAAACTTGGTAATCTCATCCCTCACTTAAGGTACTTCGATGTCTTAAGTTGGTTTGAGGGTTGGTTGAGTAAAGTATTAGATTTGAGAGATGTTTTGACAGTTCGGTCAACAAATTTCAGAACAAAGCAATTTTGGTATATTATTTGTTTGGATAGTCAACCGGTGTCCGTTTGAGCTGAACTTTGGTCAGTAGTTAAAGGACTCTTGGATCTAAATGCCTACCAAAATTTGTGCACAGTGAACCAGTAGTTTGCAGAATATGAACTGATTACCAAGGGGAATAGAATCTATAATTTTCTTGTTTGACTACTATCATTCTTCGTATTGGATGATTGTGTTTGTAGTTCCGGTCATGTTGGCAATGTGATGATTGTAATACTTTAGATGCCCTAGAGAAGACCCCTTGCACCCCCTTTGTGGCTTACTTTTGTCGTCCCATATCAATAATGCATGAGTAGTCAAGGTGTTCTACAAGTCAATTTGTGCCTTTGCGAGTCGAGAACAATTTGAAAAGTGTTAAACAAAATATTTCAGATTTTGCTTATGAGTTGTTGATTGACATTAGAAAGGAAGCTTCAATGTCCAATGTAGTTCAACAAAGCTAGTTTTGCTACAGTATAAGTCAACCCAACTTACTACGCTACTTCACCATGAAGGCAAATTGTGCTCAACCTGCTAAGTAGTGTACTATTTTTCCAGTCGGTGTATACTTGCAACTTTCGTTGACTTTCAGACCTCGCTGTCATCCTTCTTAAGCAATGTTTTCCAAGGCGGACTTGTCCTTGGTACCTTCCATGTGTTTTTACCCCCACGGTTGCCTCAGATTCAACTTAGATAGCTGTTGCCGCTTGGATACGAGGATTCCCCAATTAATGATCGTCGAAAACACTGAGTCCACAGTGTCAGCTATCACCTTCATCGCTCACTCAATGGACTTAGATAATAAAGTGTTATCATTAGAGAAAGTGAACTACACTCATGGAACACTATGTAGTTTTCCATCGGTTGGCATCGGAGTGATTGAATGGTTACGACCAGCATAGACATTGTCTGTTGGTTACTGGGTTTCTTATAGCCTCGAAGGATGTTTACCCCGTCTATTATCTCATCCCTTATGGAAGGTTGGACTCAAACTACTTTGGTCGAGAACTACTTTTCAAACTTTGTGAATGAACATGGAACCATTGTAATGAGTAGATTTCAGAAGCTGGCAGTCTAGTACGAAGTTCACATGGTCCATGCTATAGTCATTAGGGAAATAGAGATTGTGGGTAATTGGTTTATGCTCCATAGTACCCTCCGTATCCCGAGAATGAAGTATTGTGCCGTCTTGGATTCCTCCTAAAGTAACAATGCTTCATGGAAGCCAATGAAGGAAATTCTTCAGACAAAACTTACTATGAAAAGAAAGTATCAGAAAGTGTCTTGACCAAATTAGCCTCTCTATATGCCGAATTTAAGTAGCCTAAGGCTATCACTGATGTTGGAAAATGGATGACATGCTTCTCTTCCCATAAAAGTCTTTCGCACCGAATCTCGGGGTGAGATTCTCGTAAGGGGGGAGGGTTGTAACACCCCAGGTGTTGTCACCAGCTAAGCCATGGGTTTGAGCTCAAACATGACATGTTAAGTGGTGATGAAGGTGGTGAGATCAAATCTACAAGAGTGAGCTCCAACTTAAACATGGACAACACACCCTTATTACATGGGGACCCTTGTTGAGATTATGCAAGAGTAATATTAAACATGCTTATTTCATGTACATTACATCAACATGCATCCATCTTGACCAGTGGAAAAGTTTCATGAAGTTTGGAATCAAGAAGTCACATGAAATGATAAGTTATAATCTTTCTTGGATTGCACTATTAAGCGAATGGAATTATAGGTCATCAACCAAACCCTTCAACCTAGCTCAAACAACTCTACTTACACTCATGAATAAAAGTTATGAAACGTTCGTGTTGAGCAAGTGACCAGAAAATGCTTCAATAGATCAAAAAGGATGATTTAAGCGTTATCGTGATGCTACTTTGACTTGGTTTGAATAGTGTATTAGATTGTTTGTATGGCAGTGGAACCCAAATAAAAGTTGTATGTGCTACGAATACTAGAATGTAAATTACAAGTTAAGTGCATCATGAATTGCTCGTAGTGCTTTCAGCCGAATAGCATCAACTTCTGCAATTTGTTGTTTATCTTCTTTGGCTAATCCGGGAGTGCTCTCATGACTGTTGCGAATAGCTTTTCCTTCTTTGACCTTGGTCAGCATTTCATGCTTCTTCTGTTTGATAGCATTGGGGATCTAAGTCAAGTTGGACTCAATACGTTCGATGGTGGCTTTCACACTTTCTAGTTCTTTTTCAAGCTCAGCAAGCCTAACTCTCAGCTGATTTAGTTCTAATTCAATTTTGGAAGAAGAATTCTTCAAGTTATTGATCAGCTATGCTAATTCTTTGGCCTCCTATTTGTTAGAATTCTTTTTGGCCATCAAAGCTTCAAGGTGAATCAGATTTCTTTGAGCCATTTTCACCTTGGGAGCTTGGTCTTCGATATTGGATATAGGTGTCAAGGCCTCAGCAAGATTTGGGGTCAGATTATCCTTGATGGCCAAGAAGATTCATCTCATTGGGTCTGCATCCAGTCCAAATCGGCTATATTTCCCTTGAGCTAATTTTTGGTCTCATCTGATAAAGTTTCTTGGGAAGAAATGGCTGATGAGCTAATCTCACTTTCATCTATGTATTTTTCAAAGTTGAAGGAGTAGCTCAGAGCTAGAGAATTAAGTGCCTACATGTGAACAAAAGGAGTCTTATTAGAAATGGAAAATGAGTTGACAATGAGATGAATGGGGAAGGAAATGCAGTACCTTTTCTGGAAGAAACTCTGGCTGAGGCAAAGGAATAGCCGATGATGTGCCAAAATCTTTTTCAACATTCGGTTGAATCGGCTTGGGACTTTTTGATGCTAGTGTCTGCAGGCATCAAGAAGTTTTTTGGTTTATATTTGTTGAAGATTATTGAAGCACAAATTCCTTTAGTACCAAGAAACATTAGCACCAAAAAACCTTGCAACCCTTTTTTTGGATCAAGACATGTTACATTACAAAATGATTTGATAGCCGAAGTCTATAAAAACCTTATGATGGATGATTTGGAGGACTTAAGTTGTAACCGGCTGCACGCTCTTGAGAATATTGAGGCCAATAAATTAAGGGTTGCAAGGCATTATAATAAAAAGGTCAAGAACAAACGGTTTTGCGAAGGAGAGTTGATTTGGAAAGTAAGATTACCGATTGGGTCTAAAGATAGCAGGTTTGGTAAATGGTCGCCTAATTGGGAAGGTCCTTATCAGATTAAACATTGTACACCTGGCAATGCCTATATTTTGGAAACACTTGGAGGGGAAGAGGAGTTTGATAGAGCAATCAATAGAAAATACCTAAATAAGTATTATCCTAGCGTTTGGATTAATACTTGATAGTCGATTTATTTAGTTGTCAGCACTAATAGCCGGTACCAGGAGGGTATTGCCTTTAGTTAAAAAATTAGCCCTAAGGGGAAAAGCCGATATGATATGTATCACCTATAGAGCAAAAACACAAACAAAAGACAATCAGATTTATATTTCAGTAGATTTGGAAATGCATTCATAAAGAGAAGCATAAATTTTATTCATTGATAGTTTGTTCCTAGTACAAACTAATAAAAAATATAATTAATCACATCCTAGGCGGATGTAATGTCTACGACGGTCGCAGCCGCATCGTCGAAGTCCTCGATCAACTCCTCGTGCATGTCGGGGTCATCGGCCATTGGGAAGCCCGGCTCCATGGTGCGGAGCTCGTGCTCGGTCTAGACTAGCACCATGGCTAGGGCCACTGCTACGCCGTAGCGGATGTTGTGGAGGGTGATCTCCTGGGCACGCGTCGGGACATCGTGTAGGCTGTTGATGAGTAAGGGGCCACGGGTGTTGATGGCCACCGTAGCTGTGTTCGCCGCCAGGGCTGGCAATCACATAAATAAAGAAACTATCAAGACAAAGGTAGAGAAAATAAGAACAGAGGTTTTCTGGGAATCCATCTTACCCGCCACCATGGCGTCAGACTCAGCCAACCGCGCCCGGGCGGCTTTGGTTTCTTCCTTAGTGGCGAGGAGGGTGGCTTCAGAGGCCTCGAGGTGGATCTCAAGCTAACCGTTCTCCCGAGTTGCCTTGGAGTAACGGTCCTTGGCCACCCTCCATTCTTGGAGGAAGCGCTGGGCATCGTCGCCGGTGTAGGAGTTGGAGGATTCCAATGATGAATCTAGCATGGGCATGGCGGCGGATGCAGCATTGGAGGGCTCTCCAGCCTTGGGAGGAGGATAAAGCCTATTGTTCAAGACAAACCTATAGACACGTTGGAAGGTGAACTGTTGATAGGAGCAGGAGTCATTTGGTCCTACCTCATGCGGCGGAGTCGCTGGCTCACCGACATGTCCTCCTCTAGGAGATGTTCTACCACGAGCTTACCACGGTTGTCCTCGCCTGCCATGGGTGTTGTTAGACCTTGGGAGGAGAAGAGGAAACTGCTATAGGGTCTATGAAGATGGAAGGACACAAGAGAATAAGAGCAGTTGCAAATATAGATGTGTTTGAGACCGATGCCCTTGGCTGGTATTTATAGCCACGAAGGCGAGACGGTAGATATCTTGGGACATGTTAAAGTAACCCCAATTGATGGAACTGGAAGCATCGCTTCACTAATACCGAGGGGAATGCGGCATTGATAACTAAGAAGGAATTTGAAGGGTTTTGTGATAAAAGCTATTTTCAGATTTAGTTAAGCCAGAGTAAAGTCAGAAATCAGAAATCGGCTAATTCAAATTGTCTCTTCTAGCCAAACCAAAGAGTACAGTTATCATCAGTTTTATGTGCTACGGATACTAGAATGTAAATTACAAGTTAAGTGCATCATGAATTGCTCATAGTGCTTTTAGCTGAATAGCATCAACTTCTGCAATTTGTTGTTTATCTTCTTTGGCTAATCCGGGAGTGCTCTCATGACTGTTGCGAATAGCTTTTCCTTCTTTGACCTTGGTCAGCATTTCATGCTTCTTCTGTTTGATAGCATTGGGGATCTGAGTCAAGTTGGACTCATGACGTTCGATGGTGGCTTTCACACTTTCCAGTTCTTTTTCAAGCTCAGCAAGCCTAACTCTCAGCTGATTTAGTTCTAATTCAATTTTGGAAGAAGAATTCTTCAAGTTATCGATCAGCTATGCTAATTCTTTGGCCTCCTGTTTGTTAGAATTCTTTTCGGCCATCAAAGCTTCATGGTGAATCAGATTTCTTTGAGCCACTTTCACCTTGGGAGCTTGGTCTTTGATATTGGATATAGGTGTCAAGGCCTCAGCAAGATTTGGGGTCAGATTATCCTTGATGGCCAAGAAGATTCGTCTCATTAGGTCTGCATCCAGGCCAAATCGGCTATATTTCCCATGAGCATTGGCAGCATGTCTTTTAGCTAATTTTTGGTCTCATCTGATAAAGTTTCTTGGGAAGAAATGGCTGATGAGCTAATCTCACTTTCATCAATGTATTCTTCAAAGTTGAAGGAGTAGCTTAGAGCTAGAGAATTAAGTGCCTACATGTGAACAAAAGGAGTCTTATTAGAAATGGCAAATGAGTTGACAATGAGATGAATTGTGAAGGAAATGCAGTACCTTTTCTAGAAGAAACTCTGGCTGAGGCAAAGGAACAGCCGATGATGTGCCGACATCTTTTTCAACATTCGGTTAAATTGGCTTGGGACTTTTGATGCTAGTGTCTGCAGGCATCAAGAAGTTTTTTGGTTTATATTTGTTATAGAAGGACAAGAATGAGCATATGAATTTCTTACCATCGACTGTTTGCTGAGTTGGAAAATCAATGGTTTGGGTATCAGCATCAACATGATCATTTTCAATTGTTGGATTGTTAGACCTTTGCTATTGTGCAGAAGTTTTCTCAGGTGGTGTCTGATAAAAGAGAATGATAAGAGAAGAGTGAGGATTGCATAGCATTAAAAGGCTTGAAGAGATACCTTGGTAGCATTAGGAGGTGAAGTAGAGAGGTTCTCATTTTCTGCTATTTTGGATCTATCAGAAGCATCGGTTATTTCAATTATAATCGGCTCCTTAGGAGGATTAGCCGATGAGAGGTTGGTAGACGCCGACTCAAATGCCTGGGACAACAATTCGGCACCCAAGGCTGATTGAGATGCAATAGTCGATGGCTACAAGGAAGGGATTCAATTAGAAGTTGGATATCATCTTAAGAGGGGAGATAAGTTAACTTACCTAGGCAATTGATGACTTTGTTCTACGAAGTCTCTTCGTAGTGGTGGTTTTCTGAGTTACACCTTGGGTTGCCTTGCGTTTAGAAGACTGATATGTGAGTATTGTTGGGGCAGATTGGGTTTTCATCAACTTTTTTAGAGTGGGTGCAGTTGATCCCATTCTTGAGGCTGGACTTGGTGGATAATATTCTATGGGATGCCCTTTTCTGTCCATGCTTGGCGGATCAAATTTGATATCCAGCAATAGAGTTTGTTAGACGAATGGATAGGAGAACTTGTTAGATAATCCTTATGAAAGGAAAAAGTAGTAAATTACCTCACTATCGGAAGCAAATTCTTCATCCAGGGCTAAATAGTTAGGATGAATTGGACTGTAGAAGAGGTGAGAGTGCCATTATTGCCACTAGGAATCAAACAAATTTGAGGAGAAGGTAGCTCTTGTCAATTCATGTAGGCAAAGAGGAGGAAGGTCTGATCCTAGTTGAAAAACTCTAGAAGCTTCCATCATCTCATGGATACCTTCTCTTGGCTTCAGAGTGTTCTAAAAGAATAGCCGAGGAGGTGGTTGACCAAGGCCGAATTGACGGGCCACAAAATAAGGATTATGAAATTCATAAGTTGGGAGGTTATTTGGGAGAAAAGAACCAGTAGCCATTTTGCCACGACCATGGTGAAATTTGGCTAGCAGTACATAGGGTTTGATAATACAACTAAACATTGCAGCAGCTGTTTCATCTGAGCATCCTGATTCAAACCGAAATTTGACTAGTAGAAATAGTTCGTTGTCTTCATCCTCATCATCAGGCAGCCAAGTCAGGATGTTTGCATCGAACCCTCTGAAAAATTCTTCAAAAGGTGGCCTATATCAACAGCAATTGTTATGGCTGATGCAGCTTCACCATAATTCATACATTGTCGAGTTCTTCCTTCTTTTCCTTTATAATCTTCAGCAAAGTTGGAAGAAGGGAAGCACAGATTCCTAGGATTGGGTCTTACAATTTTATGCATATACAGATTCAGCCATAATTGTATTGACCACCAAGGGCCACTAATGGTATGCACTGGTTCTGTAAAACCCTAGGTATTGTCACCAGTTAAGCAATGGGTTGGAGCTCAAACATGACATGTTAAGTGGTGATGAAGGTGGCGAGATCAAATCTACAAGAGTGAGCTCCAACTTAAACTTGGACAACACACCATTATTACATGGGGACCCTTGTTAAGATTATGCAAGAGTAATGTTCAACATGCTTATTTCTTGTACATTACATCAACATGCATCCATCTTGACCAGTGGAAAAGTTTCATGAAGTTTGGAATCAATAAGTCACATGAAATGATAAGTTATAATCCTTCTTGGATTGCACTATTAAGTGAACGGAATTATAGGTCATCAACCAGACCTTGCAACCTGGCTCAAACAACTCTACTTACACTCATGAACAAAAGTTATGAAGGGTTCGTGTTGAGCAAGTGAACAGAAAATGCTTCAATGGATCAAAAAGGATGATTTAAGCGTTATCGTGATGCTAATTTGACTTGGTTTGAACAGTGTATTAGAGTGTTTGCATGGCAGTGGAACCTGAATAAAAGTTGAAGTTCATCTTATGTAGAATAAACTTTGTTTAATGGTCAAGAGCTAAATCAGTACCTAGTTTAGCCAAACAGAGCTCACAAGAATCAACAAAATACTGTTTTGGAATCCTGAAATTTGGCTAAGTCTGGGATGATTGAATTTTCGTGTTTCCATTTTCATGTACCTGTCTTTGGCGAATTTTAGTGTGCAAGCCATGTTGATTTTGGCCAAACTCCTGTAATCAAGGTTGTAGTACTCACGTAGCACTACAAGGAGAAATTGGTTTATTGAATCATCAAAAGGTTTGGGAATTTGAGTGGGGAAAATAATGAAGTTTCAGTCGGCTTGAAACTGAAATTCAGTTTTCAATATCATGTACCCCACTTTGGAGTCTTGTATCTCTCCAACGAGGCTGAATTAGACTTTGGCACTTTAAGCAAACTTGGAGATCCCGCATAACTCTACAACATTGGTTATTATCTCTTGTGCCAAAACTCAACGGATTCGGAGTTATGAAGGGACGAATATTGAGATTTCAGTGTATTTTTGAGGTGGTATTGCTATCTACGTACTTGAACTGGAGCTCGGCCGACCGTGCTCAGGCGTTGTAGGCCCCGTGGTGCCCTCGCTCGCCCTCGCTGCTTGCATGGCCGCCAGCTCGCCACCTTGCCGTGCTCAAGTAAGGAGACCGGCACCCTCCTCTCCACTCTATCCCTCTCAGTCTTTGCTGAGTCTCTCTTCTCCCCTCTGTGTCTCGGCTGCCATGGCAGAGGTGAGTTGGAGCTCCATCGCTGCTGCTACTCTCCTTGCTCCAACCTTCCTCTGCCCGAACCAGCCGCGCCGTTGCCACTGCCACGTGCCGTCGACTGGCCGAGCCAGGCCCTACAGGCCCCGCGCGCCGGGCGCGAACGGCCGCGCATGCCACCATGGCCGGCCCTTCCGCACGGCGCTGCCTGCCAAGCCCGGGGCAGGGCGTGACCATGGCTGGCCACAGCCGAGCCCAGCTGGCCTCCCGCTTGCTTCTCTGTCGTGCTCTGCATCGGCCAAAGGTAGAAGAAGGGCATGGCTTAGAATAGAAACTTTTACCGGGGTTCCTGATGCTTAATAGCCAGAGACAGAGGGTTTACGTTTACGGGTTTGGTCGATTTGAGAAAAGTGCAGGGTTCCCGACGTAAAAGTGTTTTTCCTTTTTCTTTTTCCTTTATGCATTTAATTCAACTGAACTTTGGAAAAATTGTAGCAAACTGTATAAAAATCCAAAAATAGAAAATGAGGACTTTTTGGAATCCTTGTGAAATTATCTATGAAATGGATCTATAATATTTCATAATTTAACTTAAAGTTTTTGCTGTAAAAATCAATTTATGCAGTTAGGTTTTTAATACTAGTTATGTCTTGTCTTTTTCATAACTGCAGTTTTTTTGCCCAAATAAATGTGAAATTTTTATGATAGGCTACTTATGATATGTGTATGCTGTGGTAAAAATTTAAGGAGTTTAGGCTTTATAGTTTAAGACCTATAAAAATAACAAATGCCTTGTGTTGCTTTGCTCCTATTCTGAATAGGCCTGCATATTGGTATTAATTGGCTTAGTTATGTTATGAATCATGACTATACGACAATACATGAGTTGTAGTACTTTTATTAATATTTTGAAAGAGCTAAATAGCATAATTTTTGGTTAAGTAGATTTTTAGTTATAGTTGCTTAAATTTTTGTGGCTATTTCTGCCCAAACCCAGACAGGGTTGCCTTGTTGCTACTGTGGGGCCTTTTTAATAGTAGAATTAGCTCTAGGTGTTTATAACAAAGTTGTTTATAATTTTCTAATATTTCTAAAAAGTCTAGAACCCCATTTATTGGACATGTGTAACTTTAGTTATAGATGTTTAAAGTTGTATGTCAGATTCTGTCCATGTTTCGGATAGAGATTCATTCATTGGATTAATGGACCTTGTTAGCTGTAGAATCATCTTAATATGATAATAAGAAAGTTGTAGGTAACTTCATAATATTTTCAAAAAGTTATGATTCATGGTTTTTGGAGGTCTAGAACTCGAGTTATGCTTCTCTGAAGTTACTATCAGTTTTCTGTACCACTGCTGTTTGGGCTGCATGTGCAGTTGTACTTGTGCAATCATTTTCATGGTGTAAATGATGTTTGCTGTGGTTGTAGTGAATACCAAAGTTGTATATAATTTCATAATCTTGCTTGTGATCAAATTGCATGACCATAGGCTTGATAGTTTAGGAGTTATGAATTTGACAAATGATCTGTCATGTTTGGTCTATGCTCTGTGCAGATTTGAAAGATTTCATTGTTTGACCTAGTTAAGTATGAAATCATGTCTTCAATATAATAGAAGAAGTGTAGTGCTTTTCATGAGATTTCTGAATTATTAAATATCACCCCTTTTGGTGGTCTAAATCTCCAGTTATAAGCTTGTGAATTTGCATGGCAGAATCTGTCCAAGTCTAGACAAAGGTGTTCAATTGTGCTTGATTGACCTTGTTAATTGTGGAATCACCTTTGTGATGATAATAAACATGTTTTATATAATTTAATAAGCTTTCTATAAAGTTAAGGTTCATGCTTGTTTGATGTCCATAACTCCAATTATGCATTGTTGAAATTACTACTACTTTTCTGTCCTAGTTCTGTGCAGATCTGAAACATTGGCATATTTGACCTGGTTAGATTTAGAATAAGCTTTTGGTGATAATAACAATCTTGTAGGCAATTTCATTAGCTTTCTAGAAAGTCTAGGATCACCTTCTTTGGATGTCTAGATCTCCAATTATGGATAAAACAAGTGACTGCTATGCTGCTGTCCAGATTTCTATACATGTGCTAGGTGATTGCTTTAGCTTGCTCTTGTTTTGGCTAAACATGTTGGATAGTTCTTGATCGATGCATGGGTGCAATATCTGAACTTAAGTTCACTTGTGTGTCATGCCTAATATGCTTGCTATCCCTCTATAATAGGTTGTGTGATGTTTAGTTAAATAACTCTAGGTGCCTATGTCTTGCATGATCTTATGTTTGCTTGAATGCTATTATGTGATGCATCTCATATTACCATTCTTTATATTCATGCACTTGCATCTCATCTAGGTACGCTAGATGAACCACGTGAAGGATGTGATGTTGGAGCCGAACCCGAAGACGGTGTATGGTGGACCTATCCTGAAGATGGAAGGACTGGACAAGTGTTAGGATAGGAGATACTCGCCAAGCGAGTGTCATCTAACAAATACTGACCTAGTGTTGGATCCTAGGCAAGCCCCGGAGCATTCTAAGCCTCCTATGTTTTTACAAAAATCACTTGAGTCCTTTATGTTTGATGCATTAGGTTATAAAAGTTGATTGGAAACACTTGATGCATAGAACTACCTTGTCCAGTTACATATATCTTTAACCCTATGTAGGTCCAGGATCGAATATATGCTTAGCTAGGCTTAGACCGGTAAAGTCGGGTGATTTCCTGTCACCTACGAGATATAGGTGGATACCGAAGCACGGTTGGCTATATTTACTATCGTGGAAAAGAACCATGGGGTAATATAAATGGACGCCGTGCAGAGTCTATGTGTAGGTTGACTCATGTGATTCTGTTTGTGCCGATTAAGGACCGTACCGTTGTTGGCCCTTCTGACAAGATTGAACGCATGCCTATCACTAAGCTGGCCGGATAACTTGTTCCGACCACGAAGCCAAGTAGCTCAACTCAGCTTGGGCCCCGCTCTATTAGAGTGCGCACTCTGGATGGTAGCAAGGATGTGCAGGGAGCCAGACGTGAGCCCAAGGGCAGGGTAGTCCTGATCATCCTGGCAGCCGGTCGTCCCTGATTGTGCGGCGCTAGACGAACCCACGAAATGTGGACCTGAGTTGTACCAAAGGTGACCTAAGGCTACCGTGGCTGGTAGACCTGGGTTTGTGTTAGGAATAAATTCCCAACTAGTTGAAATCAATTCGAATTGCCGTCTCTCCCAGACAGTGAGAAACTTGGCTAGCACCAACATCGTAGTAATTGTATTATGGAATATGATGGTTCGGATAAACATGGAAATACTACACCGGCTATGGTTACTATTGTATGCTATCAAATGATATACCATATGTTTAGCACAGGTTAGTGCTAATCTAGAGATGAATAGCTATAATTAACTTGATGATCGAATTATAAAATATATAGTTGAAATAGTGGCTTTTTATGCAAAATGTTGTCAAGCTAGCTCCACTTATAAAGCCTTGCATAATCTTTGGTGTCACTTTATTTCTGGTTTATGATGGGTAAGTCTAGCTGAGTACATTCTAGTACTTAGGGTTTATCCCACCATGTTGCAGGTGAACTTCTCGGCCTGCTGAAGATGGTGGCTAACCGCCGGTGGGCTCGGCGACTCTATATTTATTTCTCATCTATATGCTTTTATCTGAGGATGTCACTTATGCTAGCAATGTATTTGGAACTTATATTAATGTAATCGTTTGAAAACTATGTTGTTTTCACTAATCGATTTTGAAACCCCAAACTTGTACTATTATTTGTGAACCCATTTGTAATATTATGTCCGCTGCAACTCTGCGTATGTGATGTGTATTTGCTTAACCACACGATATTGGTTGTGATGTTGATTTATCGAGGTCATTCATGACACTCGGTGGACTACCGGGTTTATATAAGTGAAAGTATGCGCATGTCAACGTGTTAGCGGGGACAACCATACTTGATCTTGTATAAATTGGGCGGTTCTGTCATGGGTTCACTTTTCAGTAATTGAACAGATACTTGATGCATCAGGTGATAAACAGACCCCAATAGAATTTCCTAAGGGGGCATTTCATTGTCGGCTGCTAGACATTCTGCCATGCATTTATGATTATAAGTTGGACTGCAATATGACCCACAAAAGATGAATTTTTCTAGCCATATGTTCAGGAAAGCTACATGCTCTCTTTCATCAATGATCAGTCCATTCCTAATATGGTTCAGAAAATAGCTTTCCCATCCTGTGCAGTATGATATTTTGGCTAATTTCTTGGACCTAGCACTTAAGAAATCATAGAGTTACATTGATCCTGTCATTCTAAGGACGGACAGCATGTAAATATCGGCTAAAGTGATGGTCATTGGACCGTGACCAAAAACAAAAGCATTCAAAGTGTTGGACCAAAAGTAAGATGCAGAAATCAGAAGTGAGTCATCCCTCTCCATTCCAGACAATGAGAGTGTCAGGCATTGATTCAAGTCAAAAAATTTCCAATCTCCAGCCTTTTTCTCTGATACCCTACAGAACCAATCCATCCATCCATCCCTATAGCACCAGGTTTTAAGAACAAAACCTAGATGCGCACCATATGTGATCCCAGGAAGTCAAATCTCACATATAGCTACAAATAAAGGTAATATCAAAAGACAATGCTTAATATATAACGTACTTAGTATAAAGGATATAACCTTAGACAGCAAACATTGGAAAGACAACTCCGATCTTCGGGTGAAGACTCTAATTCCATAGGGACAACTGACTTGTTGACCACAAGCCTAATTCCTCCAAACTCTAGCAATATGATACCCATCCAGGATTTTTATCCAAATAATTGAAAAATAAAGCAAGCGTAGGTACATGTCGTACTCAAAAAATATAACATGGGGTTCATGAGGCTCAAAAGTTTGACACTAGTTTAACTGCGATTAGCTTTTAATGAGTCATCTTTTAGCAATTGGGTGGCAACAAGTTTATTCACAAGCCCATATAAACACATGATCAGGTAAACATGAATAATGAATAGCATAAACAGTAATCATTAGTGACCATCTTTATCATTAGTGTTCATCATCTATTCCGTAAATGTTCCAAGGCCGCTCGTGAATGTGAGCACGGTTGATATACCAGTTTTACACTCTGCAGAGGTTGTACACTTTCACTGTGAGTCGTGATTTACCCTTTCGCCCGAGGTGATCAGCCTCTTGACCCACTACCAAGGAAGGTTGGCAAGGTTCACTATGAAGCCTTTCAAAGGCTCGTCTAACAAGTTAGGGCCATTAGATTCACTCGGCAAACAGATTTAGGAACCCCCCTATCGAATGGCACAATTCCTTCATGGCTATATACATAAGAGTAGAGGCTATCCTATACCCGATTCGGCAAGCCATTCTTACACCAATAAAGGTAACCTCTAACAAGCTAGAAAAGGTCTCCATACTGAGCTAAAGCCAGAGCCATGTAGCCCTCACAGTTGTACTGTAAGTCCCAGATGATCACTTATAGATGAGTCCTTAGGGAGAGGAATCTAGAGCACCATAAAACAGCCCAATGCTCTAGCCCCCTTGTTCCATGTTGCTAAAACGCATCTTTTAGTGTTTATTGCATATACCATTAGTCAAGTTACAAGATCATGGTTATAGTTGAGCACTAGCATCATACTACCCAATGCAATACCCCATAGGTATCATGGGACAAGGTACAAAGGACTAGGAAATCCTTAGTGGCAGTCAAGGTAGACACGTGCAGTATGAATTAAATGATTAAAGGTGTATAGGACAATAAGCAAGATCCCATGCTATACTTGCCTTAAACTTAGATGCTTCTTCAAGTCCAAAACTTCAAAAATCTGCTTCTTGATTCACCACGTATAACTCACCGACTGGATATGATCATAAAGCACCACACAAGCATCCATGCAATCATACACAAAGTAAACAATAGATCTAAATTAGAACAGTACACCAAATAAGAAAAATAAGTAAAAGAGTTTGAAACACCATTCTACGCATCGCTATGAACACACAGTCGCGAGAGGCACGCTAATCAGAGCTACGGTTGAGAAGATACAACTATCGACAGATCTACTTTATAAAAGTGAACCAAGAGCTTTATTAATTTTATCTATATAAAAGGAGGTATAAGATATTTCAGAGAAATACCTAAGTTGTATTAAGTCAAAATTCATATTTGAATTTAAAAGACAAAAATAGAATTAATCATATTTTATTTATAAATCTAATTACACAATTATTAATCAAATTAGAGTTTGAACCATGAAATTCTAGAAATAGTGACATGATAAACACCGTTACTAATGCATAGTTTATGTTGTTATGAATCCAACACAACTTGAATGGGCTGAAACAGAGTTAAAACGTAGAAGATATGATTTAAACAAGATTTCTTTTAATAAAATAATAGATTAAATCCAACCTCGAATTTTAAAAGTTTAAAACATATACAACAGTAGTATGAACACGTAGACAACGTAAATATGAACCTAACACAATTTAAACGGGTCAAATCAGAGTTAAAACGAAAAAGTTATGGCCTTAAGAAAAGTAGTGCCAAAACTGTAAAAGAAGAAAACGTATTGCAAGAATACATCATGGACGGTGGGTTAATTTGCCGAAAACAGAGGGGCTCTTTAGCAAAAAGAACAGTGAAGGGGTATGTTCTAATCTAGGCCATTGATCTCAACACGGACGGCTCAGGACGATCGTAAGTATATGTGTATTTCCATTGTATTTCTGGATTTGTTTTCTTAAAGGAAAATGGCCACAAAACTCATGCATGACCTCATGTGATGTCATCAAGCTAGCTAGCAAATTGAAACAGGGCAATGCATGCACAGCTCAGGGCCGGTGGCGCCATGTATGGCGGCGACTAGAGCTCGCCGGAGCTCGGTGAAAACAGCGTAGAGGCCATGGTTAACTAAACGAAGAGCACTCGAAGACAGAGCGGAGGACGGAGTGCTTACCTAGGTGTTTATCACGAACAGAGAAGGCTTGGCGGCGTTGCATGGCTCCAAGAGGAGGACGACGGCTTCCTGCGTACCATGGCGTCGATGTGAGAGCATCAGAGACCAAAAGGGAGAGAAAGAGAGTATTGGGGCTCATCACCATGAAGCAGGGCTCGGCAGCTTCTTCACCTCTTCATGGAGCTCGGCAACAGATCATGGACAGCTGCAAGAACCACGAGCGTGGCTGCGGTGGCTGCACTCCAAGCTCGGTGAGATCCAAAAGGCGAGCGCAGGTGAAACTAGGACTAACAGCGGCTCGGAGATGGGAAACAGATGTGTGTCGGGTTCCTCTCCTTCATATAGGGGTGGATTGGCTTGCGATCCATGCAGAGGAAGACCCCAAAGAAACCGGGAGTGGGAAGCGTCTCCATCCGAGTCCGGGCAGAGCACGAGCAAGACGAGGAAGAAGACGCTGGCGAGAGGGACCCATTGGTCAGCCACTTAGGGAGTGGGGCTGATTCGTCATACACAGAAAGGGAGAGAAGGGATGCGCTCCACGCGGGCTTTGGCCCCGCCACTAGGCCAGCTGGGCCTGCGCGAAGAGAGGGAGCCGGGTTGACTTGGCTGCCAAGCTGAAAACGAGAGAGGGGAAAAGAGTTTTCATCAAAACCACTCATCACAATAATTCTTATGCTTCAGCATGATTGCACAACCGTGTTGCTAAACCCTATGATGTATTTTAATTTAATAAAAATTAATATTTTTCCTATGCTTCAGGAGCATAAAAATATAAAATTAAATCATTTTAGCTCTATTTCAAGAGAAGCAAATTTTAGGGTGTTACAATCCCTTACGCATTTTGGGCAGTTTCTAAAGGGAGTTTTGGTGTTTCAAGAAGACAAATCTACTGCAGATTGTTTGAAGGGGATTCGGTTGGTTTCTTGATTGATGAAATCAGATGGATTAGGGTCACCCATGGGTCTAAGATAATAGGCATTAGGAGCAACAGCTGATGTAATCAGAATTTCGTTCCTCATTTCCTAGAAACCAGTTGGGATGAATTTAAGAAAAGAAAAATACAGAGTAGCGGACTAACATTTGAAAGGCAGAAGTTTGAAGGCATACCTCAGGAACGTGGTCACTGATTGCCATTGTAGCCAAAATGGATCTGAATCTGAGAAAGATTATTTGAACGGTAGTTTGGTAGAACAGAGGATTTGCTAGGGGTTAAGGCTTTGGCGGTGGTGGCTTTGACTGTTGAAGTTTGCTCGAGAAATAAGGGGAAAGCAAGCAGGCCGATTGAGTTGAAAATGATACTGTTGGTGTATTATATAGAATTTAGCCCGAGAGATCAGGAGCTATGCGTTTATTTTGGAATGAGCGGTTGCAACACAATGAACAGTTGAATAGAAATTTTGGAATAAAATCATTTTTATCCCAAAATTGGGGGCATGTGTTTACACCAAAATTTGGGAAGAAGAACACGGAAACTCGAAGTTTCTAGGATTGTGTCACCAACGATCCATTAGATGTGAATCGATATCAGCTGATTTAGATGTGATGACAGATTCGGCTATTTTATGGATGACGTCAGTAGACGGTGTCAATGGGCTATGCCGAAGTGGCACCAGGAAGATGTGTCGGACTCTACAAGTAAGGAAAATTGGGGTCCAGGTTATTATTAAGTTAGGAAATTTTCTTTTATTCCAAGAATTGTAATGAGTCATATTTGAGTAGGATTCATGTTTAGGTTCTGGATATAAATATTAGACCCTGGTGTCACACCCCAAAATTTCTAATTTTGGTTTGTGCATAGAAAACACTAATTAAAATAAATGTTTTGATATTTGGATAAAATTTACCAATCTTAGTTTGAACTAGCGTAAATTTAGTTATAGGAAAAATATGAATTTTCAAGCTTTTCTAAATTAATTTGACGAGCTATTGCTTGATGTGATGCTTGGTTGTTGATTTATTTCATGTTGTGAGAAAAGATTTTTAAAATGCGTTTAGTAAGTCGATCTTCTTTCTCCAGCAATTCTTAGTCTTTCTCACGGATCAAATTCTTTGTTTTCCAACTTAATATTTGCTTGAGAAGTGTCCTAAAATCTTTTCCATGAAATCCAAATCACTCCTTCCTGCTCACTATTCATCAATCTATCTCCATGGATACCTCGGGAATTTCTTTGGCTTTTTCCGGAACTTGTTCCCACTTGTTTGTGAGCATAATCTAATTTTTAAATGCTCCAAAATATCTTTTCATGAGCTCCAAATACTTTATTTGGGTTCGTCTTGTTCTAAAATATCTCTGAGAATTTTCCCTGAATTTTCGGAGCCTTCGGAGTATTTTTCGTGGCTTAAAATTCAATTCTGGACTTTTCTAGAATTATTTAATTCATGAAATTAATTAATTCCGAAAATAATAAAATATCTCAGATTTCCTCATGCCCACAGGCCCATGTCTTTATTTACTAATGGGCTTTAATAATTAATTAGGCCTATTAGTAAAGGTGGAGGGTGAAACATCAATTACTACCATATTGCTAGTCGATGTAGATGTGGGGAGTTCTTCGCCCTATATATATGTACCAACCCCTTAGGCTAAGCATAACAAAACTACCATATGGGGAGCTCCAAGTTTGAGAAATCCCTCGTGTAGTAAATTATATTTTTCTCCTCCTTCTCTCGCCGTTGCCATCGCCATCGTCGTCGCCACATGGTAGATCTCTGTCAACGCTGAAGTATCTTTCTTTTCATCAATCCATCAGCGGTTGACCGTGTCCCCTTCTTTCTCTTTTTCTGGTCACTTTTTTGGCAAACCTTCATGGAGCAGCATCGTTGACTGACTTCTGGACATCCCGCGACCCTTCTGCTCAGCTAGCGTACCATTGTGCACTGCAATCGACCCTACCTCATCTTGGTTGAGTCCGGTCCTGCATGTGAGCCGGCCACGAAGGTTCAAGCAGGGCAGCAGTCAGGCCATGGTCATGTGTGCAGCAGCTCTTGGTCAATCTCTCGAAATCCTTTTTCTTCTTTCTGTGACTCGTAACAGCACTATCGATGTTGCCTGTTCCTCATCACCTCTCTACGTACATCTACAGTCTGTACGTACATCTTTCCGTGACCTTCAGGCAATGGATGATCGGAGCTCTTGCCATATGTGCAGCTCGGCCTATGTAGCAGGCCGCTGACGCCCACTCCTACAGCTGGATGCCGAGCACCAGTCATATCGTCGCGAGCACCGCTTGCATGGACGGAGAACTCGTAGACATGGGGATCTTCATCGAGACGAACCATGAATCCCTGTTGAGCTGCTAGCGTACCATTATGCCATCTTCTGATCCTGCTCCTGCCGAGCCTGCCATGGTCGACGTCCTGTTTCTATTGCTGGTGAGCATTTGCATGTTCGAGTTCTTCTCCGTTTATTCTACGTCCTAACAGCTGCGTTGGCGTGATACATACTTATATGCTAGTGATTTATAAACTAAATATTAATTTAGTTAATATGCATGCAATAAGTTTATTAATTAAAAGTTATCGAGGATTGTCATGTCGGCCTTTTATGAATGAATATTAGATTGATTAATATCAACTTAAATATGTTTTGATTATAATTTGTTAGGCTCAAACACAATCATATAAAAACATGTTTAGATGCTCACATATCCTTTTCTTTTGTAAAGTAAAAGTTTAACTTGATTAAATTATATGGCATTGTTTATAAATAAAATATGAGTAATCTCAACTCGAGTTTTAAATTAAGTTATGTTTTGACTAATCTGCTCTTAATAATTTTTACATGGTTTTACTCAATTAAAATAAATGAAGCATGTAGGCTTTTCTTTTCTTTTATAATATATATAAAACTCTCGATAGTCATTTCTTTTTAACGATAGTTGGTTTATCGGTGTTTCTTGCGTTCTCTCGATTGTAGTAACGAGTTCTCGTTTAGTACGATGTTTTCTCTTGTGTGGTGTGTTGTCTTAGTCTACTTTGTTTCTTGTATATTTGCCTATGTGTGGTGCTTGTTTCGAGTAGACAGGAACCGTTTGAGAGCGTCGAAGATCAGAAGCTGAGCGCCCGGAGCTGTAGAATGGAAGATGAAGTTGATGCTTCTTGAAGCATGATGCTTTGGGTGTAAAGCAAGTTAAAGACAAGTATAGCTTGGGTTTTCTTTCTGTGGCCATGATCTTGGGCTTGTTTAATGAAATGTGACATAAACATAACTGATGAATGTTATCCTTTGGCAAAAGCTGGGATTTACAGTACAACTGTGAGGGCTATATGGCTCTGGCTGTAGTTGCTTAAGAAACCCTTTTCTATCTTGTTAGAGGTCTGCGAGTTGGGTATAGGATAACCTCTGTCCTGTTGAGCCTAACTTTGGAAGCGGCCTTTTACTTTATTTTTGGAAGGGGGGTTCCTATATCTGATGACCCTGCAGCCCTGACCGGTTAGACGAGCTCTTGGGTGGCTTTATATGGTTCTCTGTGTTTTGGGTCTAGCTAACCCGGACATATGAGAATCATGACTCACAGTGAAAGTGTACACCTCTGCGCAGAGTTTAATAAACTGGTATACTAGCCGTGCCCACGGATACGGGCGGCCCAGAAAACTGAGGGAATTGTTGTATGTTCATTTAAATTGTTTATGTGCAATTCATTATTCAATTATACTTAATCATGTGGTTATGGATTACACTACCTTGTTGCCATATTTGCGGAGTTCGACATGGACTCACTCTTGCAATTTCCCCCACACCTTAGGCTGGATAACAGCATGTCAGAGACTTGAGAAGTTGGGCTTGTGGTCAACCAGTCAGTTTGGATCCAGTGGAGTGAAGTCTGCACCCGGATATCAGAGTTGTATATTCGTTGATTGCTTTCTAAGGTTATCTCATTTGCTAAGTTCGCTATATATTAAGCAATATGAATTGATACTGCCCCTTTATTTGTAGCTATATGTGAGATTTGATTTCCATGGCTCACATATGGTGTGCATTCGGCTTTGTCCTTGAAACCGGGTGTTACAAGTGGTATCAGAGCAATGCTGACTATAGGACGCAAGCCTAGTTAGTACTGGACATTTTCTAAAACTTTATTTTTTGCAAAACTATTTTAACATTCATTGGCTATTGAATTTTTGACTATATCTCATTCCTTGTCCTCTTCTTGATAGCTTCCTTTGAGCTATTAACTTCTTACCCCCATAAACTTTTGTTTATATTGTTTTACTAAAAGTTTTCTGACCCTGTCTTGTTCAAATCTCGATGGCCTTTCATCATCTATCTACCCTTTAGGATGACCACCATAATTGAAGAAGTACGAGTAGTCTCGCTGATGTGCTACGTGTTTGTTTTGCTTGATTTGTTTGGTGTGTTGCTTGTGTGTCATCCATGTTCTCTAAGGAAGACCGCAAAAGTAAGGTTTTGAAGTCAAGAAAAGGTCTTTGTTAAGTGGGGTAGTGTCTCATGCCAACAATAACAAGTCCTGAGTATCTCAAAGCGACAAGGCACGAAGAATTGAAGATTAAACTTTATCTTTCTTTTCATCTTTTGTATATCCTCAATCCATGTCATATATCACACTAATCTCAAATTATTGGAGCATGAAGACTCGAAGATTAGTCTTATCTGTTATTCTAGTCTTTAAATCTCGTTTCTACCTTATTCTGTCTTTTCGGAGCAGTATGTCTTTCTCAACTTATACCTCTGTTTTTGGGTTACCAAAAACCATGGAAAAATTCTAGACAACAGTAGACTTCAATATCTTTCTCTGGCCACAAGAATCACTCTCATAACTATTATATATTTGGAGTTATGAAAATCACAAGATGATGTATCTGTGCTGTCAGAAATCTGGAGCAGTCTGTGGTATTCTGGTCATAACGCGATTTTGGTTCTTGCAAAGTATATGAAATTTTTCTAGGGATAACTACACTTCTGTACCATTCATATGCCGCTGGAATCACCTTTATAGCTATTTTCTTTTTGAGATATAATCATCGCAAGTTGAAGTTTCTGTAGAGTCTGAAATATGGAACTGTTTTTGTTGTGCACTGTTTTTGACCAATTTATCTACCGTGTTCTATAAGAAATCTGTATAGGACTTGATAAGCTTTCCAACGGTGTAAAGTATGACATTATTGGATTTTTAGAATAGGAGTTATAGTTGTTTTTCTGGACTGCTGTTTTTCATCTCGCGAGAAAATTTCAGATTACTTGATTTTACCCCGACACAGAAGTTCTTTGGAGTGACTGGAGGACATGGTGATAATTATCTCACTTAGAAGAAGTGCAAGCTAACCTTTGGTGCGCCCAGTTGATCTTTTCTTAAGGAGGGTAGCTAAGATAAAGAAGTTATAAGATGAAGGTTTCATGCATTCAAGCATTTTCACTTGGAGCTCGGGTATTCATGAGGATTGGTCTTTACTTTGAGCTATCATCCTTTTGGTGTTCAGGCTTGAACTCAAGAACTATCTCAATCCATCTTGTTATCGCTTGTGTATTCCCAATCCTTGTTTTTACATCTCATGAATCGCCAATCAAAGGAGTGTGGAGGCATGAAGATCCATCCTATCTTTGTCTCTAGTCTCTTCGAATCTCAGGACGAGATTCCTGTTAAGTGGGGTAGAATTGTCACACCCCAAAATTTCTAATTTTGGGTTGTGCATAGAAAACACTAATTAAAATAAATGTTTTGATATTTGGATAAAATTTACCAATCTTAGTTTGAACTAGCGTAAATTTAGTTATAGGAAAAATATGAATTTTCAAGCTTTTCTAAATTAATTTGACGAGCTATTGCTTGATGTGATGCTTGGTTGTTGATTTATTTCATGTTGTGAGAAAAGATTTTTAAAATGCGTTTAGTAAGTCGATCTTCTTTCTCCAGCAATTCTTAGTCTTTCTCACGGATCAAATTCTTTGTTTTCCAACTTAATATTTGCTTGAGAAGTGTCCTAAAATCTTTTCCATGAAATCCAAATCACTCCTTCCTGCTCACTATTCATCAACCTATCTCCATGGATACCTCGGGAATTTCTTTGGCTTTTTCCGGAACTCGTTCCCACTTATTTGTGAGCATAATCTAATTTTTAAATGCTCCAAAATATCTTTTTATGAGCTCCAAATACTTTATTTGGGTTCGTCTTGTTCTAAAATATCTCTGAGAATTTTCCCTGAATTTTCGGAGCCTTCGGAGTATTTTTCGTGGCTTAAAATTCAATTCTGGACTTTTCTAGAATTATTTAATTCATGAAATTAATTAATTCCGAAAATAATAAAATATCTCAGATTTCCTCATGCCCACAGGCCCATGTCTTTATTTACTAATGGGCTTTAATAATTAATTAGGCCTATTAGTAAAGGTGGAGGGTGAAACATCAATTACTACCATATTGCTAGTCGATGTAGATGTGGGGAGTTCTTCGCCCTATATATATGTACCAACCCCTTAGGCTAAGCATAACAAAACTACCATATGGGGAGCTCCAAGTTTGAGAAATCCCTCGTGTAGTAAATTATATTTTTCTCCTCCTTCTCTCGCCGTTGCCATCGCCATCGTCGTCGCCACATGGTAGATCTCTGTCAACGCTGAAGTATCTTTCTTTTCATCAATCCATCAGCGGTTGACCGTGTCCCCTTCTTTCTCTTTTTCTGGTCACTTTTTTGGCAAACCTTCATGGAGCAGCATCGTTGACTGACTTCTGGACATCCCGCGACCCTTCTGCTCAGCTAGCGTACCATTGTGCACTGCAATCGACCCTACCTCATCTTGGTTGAGTCCGGTCCTGCATGTGAGCCGGCCACGAAGGTTCAAGCAGGGCAGCAGTCAGGCCATGGTCATGTGTGCAGCAGCTCTTGGTCAATCTCTCGAAATCCTTTTTCTTCTTTCTGTGACTCGTAACAGCACTATCGATGTTGCCTGTTCCTCATCACCTCTCTACGTACATCTACAGTCTGTACGTACATCTTTCCGTGACCTTCAGGCAATGGATGATCGGAGCTCTTGCCATATGTGCAGCTCGGCCTATGTAGCAGGCCGCTGACGCCCACTCCTACAGCTGGATGCCGAGCACCAGTCATATCGTCGCGAGCACCGCTTGCATGGACGGAGAACTCGTAGACATGGGGATCTTCATCGAGACGAACCATGAATCCCTGTTGAGCTGCTAGCGTACCATTATGCCATCTTCTGATCCTGCTCCTGCCGAGCCTGCCATGGTCGACGTCCTGTTTCTATTGCTGGTGAGCATTTGCATGTTCGAGTTCTTCTCCGTTTATTCTACGTCCTAACAGCTGCGTTGGCGTGATACATACTTATATGCTAGTGATTTATAAACTAAATATTAATTTAGTTAATATGCATGCAATAAGTTTATTAATTAAAAGTTATCGAGGATTGTCATGTCGGCCTTTTATGAATGAATATTAGATTGATTAATATCAACTTAAATATGTTTTGATTATAATTTGTTAGGCTCAAACACAATCATATAAAAACATGTTTAGATGCTCACATATCCTTTTCTTTTGTAAAGTAAAAGTTTAACTTGATTAAATTATATGGCATTGTTTATAAATAAAATATGAGTAATCTCAACTCGAGTTTTAAATTAAGTTATGTTTTGACTAATCTGCTCTTAATAATTTTTACATGGTTTTACTCAATTAAAATAAATGAAGCATGTAGGCTTTTCTTTTCTTTTTATAATATATATAAAACTCTCGATAGTCATTTCTTTTTAACGATAGTTGGTTTATCGGTGTTTCTTGCGTTCTCTCGATTGTAGTAACGAGTTCTCGTTTAGTACGATGTTTTCTCTTGTGTGGTGTGTTGTCTTAGTCTACTTTGTTTCTTGTATATTTGCCTATGTGTGGTGCTTGTTTCGAGTAGACAGGAACCGTTTGAGAGCGTCGAAGATCAGAAGCTGAGCGCCCGGAGCTGTAGAATGGAAGATGAAGTTGATGCTTCTTGAAGCATGATGCTTTGGGTGTAAAGCAAGTTAAAGACAAGTATAGCTTGGGTTTTCTTTCTGTGGCCATGATCTTGGGCTTGTTTAATGAAATGTGACATAAACATAACTGATGAATGTTATCCTTTGGCAAAAGCTGGGATTTACAGTACAACTGTGAGGGCTATATGGCTCTGGCTGTAGTTGCTTAAGAAACCCTTTTCTATCTTGTTAGAGGTCTGCGAGTTGGGTATAGGATAACCTCTGTCCTGTTGAGCCTAACTTTGGAAGCGGCCTTTTACTTTATTTTTGGAAGGGGGGTTCCTATATCTGATGACCCTGCAGCCCTGACCGGTTAGACGAGCTCTTGGGTGGCTTTATATGGTTCTCTGTGTTTTGGGTCTAGCTAACCCGGACATATGAGAATCATGACTCACAGTGAAAGTGTACACCTCTGCGCAGAGTTTAATAAACTGGTATACTAGCCGTGCCCACGGATACGGGCGGCCCAGAAAACTGAGGGAATTGTTGTATGTTCATTTAAATTGTTTATGTGCAATTCATTATTCAATTATACTTAATCATGTGGTTATGGATTACACTACCTTGTTGCCATATTTGCGGAGTTCGACATGGACTCACTCTTGCAATTTCCCCCACACCTTAGGCTGGATAACAGCATGTCAGAGACTTGAGAAGTTGGGCTTGTGGTCAACCAGTCAGTTTGGATCCAGTGGAGTGAAGTCTGCACCCGGATATCAAGAGTTGTATATTCGTTGATTGCTTTCTAAGGTTATCTCATTTGCTAAGTTCGCTATATATTAAGCAATATGAATTGATACTGCCCCTTTATTTGTAGCTATATGTGAGATTTGATTTCCATGGCTCACATATGGTGTGCATTCGGCTTTGTCCTTGAAACCGGGTGTTACAAGTGGTATCAGAGCAATGCTGACTATAGGACGCAAGCCTAGTTAGTACTGGACATTTTCTAAAACTTTATTTTTTGCAAAACTATTTTAACATTCATTGGCTATTGAATTTTTGACTATATCTCATTCCTTGTCCTCTTCTTGATAGCTTCCTTTGAGCTATTAACTTCTTACCCCCATAAACTTTTGTTTATATTGTTTTACTAAAAGTTTTCTGACCCTGTCTTGTTCAAATCTCGATGGCCTTTCATCATCTATCTACCCTTTAGGATGACCACCATAATTGAAGAAGTACGAGTAGTCTCGCTGATGTGCTACGTGTTTGTTTTGCTTGATTTGTTTGGTGTGTTGCTTGTGTGTCATCCATGTTCTCTAAGGAAGACCGCAAAAGTAAGGTTTTGAAGTCAAGAAAAGGTCTTTGTTAAGTGGGGTAGTGTCTCATGCCAACAATAACAAGTCCTGAGTATCTCAAAGCGACAAGGCACGAAGAATTGAAGATTAAACTTTATCTTTCTTTTCATCTTTTGTATATCCTCAATCCATGTCATATATCACACTAATCTCAAATTATTGGAGCATGAAGACTCGAAGATTAGTCTTATCTGTTATTCTAGTCTTTAAATCTCGTTTCTACCTTATTCTGTCTTTTCGGAGCAGTATGTCTTTCTCAACTTATACCTCTGTTTTTGGGTTACCAAAAACCATGGAAAAATTCTAGACAACAGTAGACTTCAATATCTTTCTCTGGCCACAAGAATCACTCTCATAACTATTATATATTTGGAGTTATGAAAATCACAAGATGATGTATCTGTGCTGTCAGAAATCTGGAGCAGTCTGTGGTATTCTGGTCATAACGCGATTTTGGTTCTTGCAAAGTATATGAAATTTTTCTAGGGATAACTACACTTCTGTACCATTCATATGCCGCTGGAATCACCTTTATAGCTATTTTCTTTTTGAGATATAATCATCGCAAGTTGAAGTTTCTGTAGAGTCTAAAATATGGAACTGTTTTTGTTGTGCACTGTTTTTGACCAATTTATCTACCGTGTTCTATAAGAAATCTGTATAGGACTTGATAAGCTTTCCAACGGTGTAAAGTATGACATTATTGGATTTTTAGAATAGGAGTTATAGTTGTTTTTCTGGACTGCTGTTTTTCATCTCGCGAGAAAATTTCAGATTACTTGATTTTACCCCGACACAGAAGTTCTTTGGAGTGACTGGAGGACATGGTGATAATTATCTCACTTAGAAGAAGTGCAAGCTAACCTTTGGTGCGCCCAGTTGATCTTTTCTTAAGGAGGGTAGCTAAGATAAAGAAGTTATAAGATGAAGGTTTCATGCATTCAAGCATTTTCACTTGGAGCTCGGGTATTCATGAGGATTGGTCTTTACTTTGAGCTATCATCCTTTTGGTGTTCAGGCTTGAACTCAAGAACTATCTCAATCCATCTTGTTATCGCTTGTGTATTCCCAATCCTTGTTTTTACATCTCATGAATCGCCAATCAAAGGAGTGTGGAGGCATGAAGATCCATCCTATCTTTGTCTCTAGTCTCTTCGAATCTCAGGACGAGATTCCTGTTAAGTGGGGTAGAATTGTCACACCCCAAAATTTCTAATTTTGGGTTGTGCATAGAAAACACTAATTAAAATAAATGTTTTGATATTTGGATAAAATTTACCAATCTTATTTTGAACTAGCGTAAATTTAGTTATAGGAAAAATGTGAATTTTCAAGCTTTTCCAAATTAATTTGACAAGCTATTGCTTGATGTGATGCTTGGTTGTTGATTTATTTCATGTTGTGAGAAAAGATTTTTAAAATGCGTTTAGTAAGTCGATCTTCTTTCTCCAGCAATTCTTAGTCTTTCTCACGGATCAAATTCCTTGTTTTCCAACTTAATATTTGCTTGAGAAGTGCCCTAAAATCTTTTCCATGAAATCCAAATCACTCCTTCCTGCTCACTATTCATCAACCTATCTCCATGGATACCTCGGGAATTTCTTTGGCTTTTTCCGGAACTCGTTCCCACTTATTTGTGAGCATAATCTAATTTTTAAATGCTCCAAAATATCTTTTTATGAGCTCCAAATACTTTATTTGGGTTCGTCTTGTTCTAAAATATCTCCGAGAATTTTCCCTGAATTTTCGGAGCCTTCAGAGTATTTTTCGTGACTTAAAATTCAATTCTGGACTTTTCTAGAATTATTTTATCCATGAAATTAATTAATTCCGAAAATAATAAAGTATCTCAGATTTCCTCATGCCCAAAGGCCCATGTCTTTATTTACTAATGGGCTTTAATAATTAATTAGTCCTATTAGTAAAGGTGGAGGGTGCAACATCAATTAGTACCATATTGCTAGTCGATGTAGATGTGGGGAGTTCTCTGCCCTATATATATGTACCAATCCCTTGGGTTAAGCACACCAAAACTACCGTATGGGGAGCCCTAAGTTTAGGAAATCCCTCGTGTAGTAAATTATATTTTTCTCCTCCTTCTCTCGCAGTTGCCGTCACCATCGCCGTCGCCACAAGGTAGATCTCTCTCAACGCTGAAGTATCTTTCTTTTCATCAATCCATCAGCGGTTGACCGTATCCCCTTCTTTCTCTTTTCTGGTCACTTTTTCGGCAAACCTTCATGGACCAGCATCGTTGAGTGACTTCTGGACATCCCGCGACTCTTCTCCTCAGCTAGCGTACCATTGTGCACTGCAATCGACCCTACCTCATCTTGGTTGAGTCCGGTCCTGCATGTGAGCCGGCCACGAAGGCTCAAGCAGGGCAGCAGTCAGGCCATGGTCATGTGTGCAGCAGCTCTTGGTCAATCTCTCGAAATCCTTTTTCTTCTTTCTGTGACTCGTAACAGCACTATCGATGTTGCCTGTTCCTCATCACCTCTCTACGTACATCTACAATCTATACGTACGTCTTGCCGTGACCTTCAGGCAATGGATGATCGGAGCTCTTGCCATATGTGCAGCTCGGCCTATGTAGCAGGCCGCTGACGCCCACTCCTACACCTGGCTGCCGAGCACCAGTCATATCATCGCGAGCACCGCTTGCATGGATGGAGAACTCGTAGACATGGGGATCTTCATCGAGACGAACCCTGAATCCCTGTTGAGCTGTGCTGCCATCTTCTGATCCTGCTCCTGCCGAGCCTGCCATGGTCGTCATCCTGTTTCTATTGCTGGTGAGCATTTGCATGTTCGAGTTCTTCTCCGTTTATTCTACGTCCTAATAGCTGCGTTGGCGTGATACATACTTATATGCTAGTGATTTATAAACTAAATATTAATTTAATTAATATGCATGCAATAAGTTTATTAATTAAAAGTTATCGAGGATTGTCATGTCGGCCTTTTATGAATGAATATTAGATTGATTAATATCAACTTAAATATGTTTTGATTATAATTTGTTAGGCTCAAACACAATCATATAAAAACATGTTTAGATGCTCACATATCCTTTTCTTTTGTAAAGTAAAAGTTTAACTTGATTAAATTATATGGCATTGTTTATAAATAAAATATGAGTAGTTTCAACTCGAGTTTTAAATTAAGTTATGTTTTGACTAATCTGCTCTTAATAATTTTTACATGGTTTTACTCAATTAAAATAAATGAAGCATGTAGGCTTTTCTTTTCTTTTTATAATATATATAAAACTCTCGATAGTCGTTTCTTTTTAACGATAGTTGGTTTATCGGTGTTTCTTGCGTTCTCTCAATCGTAGTAACGAGTTTTCGTTTAGTACGATGTTTTCTCTTGTGTGGTGTGTTGTCTTAGTCTACTTTGTTTCTTGTATGTTTGCCTATGTGTGGTGCTTGTTTCGAGTAGACAGGAACCGTTTGAGAGCGTCGAAGATCAGAAGCTGAGCGCCCGAAGCTGTAGAATGGAAGATGAAGTTGATGCTTCTTGAAGCATGATGCTTTGGGTGTAAAGCAAGTGAAAGGCAAGTATAGGTTGGGTTTTCTTTCTGTGACCATGGTCTTGGGCTTGTTTAATAAAATGTGATATAAACATAAATGATGAATGTTATCCTTTGGCAAAAGCTGGGATTTACAGTACAACTGTGAGGGTTATATGGCTCTGGCTCTAGTTGCTTAAGAAACCCTTTTCTAGCTGGTTAGAGGTCTACGAGTTGGGTATACGACAGCCTCTATCCTGTTGAGCCTAGCTTTGGAAGTGACCTTTTACTTTATTTTTGGAAGGGGGGTTCCTATATCTGATGACCCTGCGGCCCTGGCCAGTTAGACGAGCTCTTGGGTGGCTTTATATGGTTCTCTGTGTTTTGGGTCTAGCTAACCCGGGCATATGAGAATCATGACTCACAGTGAAAGTGTACAACTCTGCGCAGAGTTTAATAAACTGATATACTAGCCGTGCCCACGGATACGGGGGGCCCGGAAAACTGAGGGAATTGTTGTATGTTCATTTAAATTGTTTATGTGCAATTCATTATTCAATTATACTTGATCATGTGGTTATGGATTACACTACCTTGTTGTCATATTTGCGGAGTTCGACATGGACTCACTCTTGTAATTTCCCCCACACCTCTGGCTGGATAACAGTCTGTCAGAGACTTGAGAAGTTGGGCTTGTGGTCAACCAGTCAGTTTGGATCCAGTAGAGTGAAGTCTGCACCTGGAGATCAGAGTTGTCTATCCGTTGATTGCTTTCTAAGGTTATCTCTTTTGTTAAGTTCGCTATATATTAAGCAATATGAATTGATACTGCCCCTTCATTTGTAGCTATATGTGAGATTTGATTTTCAGGGCTCACATATGGTGTGCACTCGGCTTTGTCCTTGAAACCGGGTGTTACACCTGGTTAATGTAAAAGGACGAACATTCAATCAATAGAATCATTCCAACTTTTGCCATCGTATTAGGAGCAGGAGTACTGTAGATCTCTGCTAGTTCTTCAGCAAACAGGGCTGCATCGACTGATCGACCTCCAGCTTGCTTGTGAGTACCGTCACGACTTGTATTGTGCTTATAAAGCTGCATTAGCTGATTGATGTTTTATGAGCCATAATATAAGTTAGTTATCGATCTGTATTGTAGTTTGTAAGACTGCATCAACTGATTGATCTCTTACGAATCATTATATAGATCAAAGTTATCGATCTTGTGTTAAATAACTTATTGTTTAATATAATATCACCAGTTATCGAATCTGCTAAGATTAGTAAAATTTTTCTTGCTGTTTTTGATTGATTCACCGGTTATTGATCTTACTATACTTAATGTTTTATTAATTATAACAAAATCATCCGATTGAGATAGAGATAGATCGGCATCATATCATTTTAATTGGTCGTCCTTTGATCTGGTCATGCTTCAAATCTTATAATTGATGGCTTAATTTCTCTAGATCGGTTGTTTTATCTCTATTCCAGTCAAACATAGTATGCATCCAAAGACATGTTTCAATCTTAAATAAACTCACTAGTTAATGAGATCTAATCTAATGACACTACCATAGCTGCATCGATCCGGTCGAACCTCACTGGTAAGACTTCAGATTAGAAATTATCGATTAGTGGTCTTGTTCATGATCAAGATATGTACTCTGTTTGTTTGCTATGACTGCATTGGCTATTTTAGCCGATTTGCCTATACTCTCACGCATATAGCATGTTTTCATGAATCTGTCAACATATAGATGGTTTTATAGATTGTTTGGCTTTAATTTATTATCATTATCATAGATGTATCGATCCGATCGAGCCTCACCGTTGATGATAATAAATTAGACTCAAAACTGTTTGTAGAATCATTTATATTCGATAATCGATTTGTTCGCATGTTATACTCTTTTCATCAAACTTATCGGCTCGACGTTTTTTATCAATCATGTTCTATTTAGCCGATGATGTTTTCTTATATCGCTTCTTATGAATACGCTGGATATCGACTATATCCTCATCGAATCTGCTATCTAGACGTACATTTGGAACTATTTATCTCCTTGTCAATTGCAAGTCAAATTGACTGGCACGTCGTTGGGTTTTCAGAATCAACTAGTTCTGTGTTGAAGCCAAGTAGATCTCTAGTCTCGTTCCACTCAGATCTTCTAGCTTGCTACGTGTTGATCGCATCAACATATTTTTTTTGTCAACACCGCGATTCCTCAGCCACCACCGCTCACTGCACTGGGACCCCGGCTTGCCCGTCGGGGTCTTCACCTTCCTAGGTTCGGGGTCGGGTTCGTGGGAAGGATAACAGACAGGTTCGGAGGAATCTGCATTGAATTAGAGTTGATTGGGACACCACATGCAAAACCAGGCTGGGCCGGTTTGTACAGGACTTCGGCCAACTGCCAGGCAAAACTAGGCTGGTTTATTTAGCATGTGCACGAAGGGCAGCCCAAACCGGCCTGCCTATTTTTCAAACCGGCCTAGTCGATTTTTTTTTTCTGATTTGTCCTCAATCTAGCTCAAATCGTCTCAAATTTAATATTTTTTTTGCTCGTATTTAATTCCGCAATTCAAGTGTACCTTTGTACGTTCAACAAATAGCCGATCCCTTTTTTTTTCCACATATGCATGTCACCAAAGATAATAACGGCGAGTGCCCTCACTGGAGATGTACGTTAATTGCACGAAAAGAATCACGTTGTTCCGGCGCCATCATGCTTTATTTTCGTTCAACCAGCAGCGATCGTTACTTTCCGTACTGCACTGTCTCGAAACCCTCCAGTCTATCTGTTTTCCTTTTTTCACATCCCACAGCAGTGATCATCTAAACCAATGATTGATTGTAGCAAAGGCTTCACCGGAACTAGCAACGTTAATTGCAAAAAAGAAAAATCATGGCTGTGTCCTTTTCCGTACGTGGATGGGTTGCTGTCGCGCACCAACCGTGGTTCAATGCCGCGAGCGGTACACAACGACCTCGCTACACCAGCCAACGCATTCCAATTGATCCCATCACGCACACAGACCATGCAATACAACGGACCAGCAGCTGCTCGAATTATTGGTCTCGCGCGTGCCAACAAGACTATAAATATACGAGAACTCGTCACGATTGGACACACACAAATACACTCGATCGTACATCGTCTCTTGCAGTGCTCTCTCTCTGCTGCTTTCCTCCAGCTAGGAGCAGCAGCAACTGCCCATCGGAGTTGCTAGCAAAACCTAGCCATGGCTCCAGCTCATGACCTCTGGCGCCTGATGCTCCTCGTCGCTGTGAGCGCAGTGGCGGTGGCGTTGCTTTTGGCGCCGCGGGCGGATGCGGCGCTGCCACGGGTGGAGCACGCGCCCACTAAGGCGGACGGGTCGCTCGCCATCCTCGTCGTCGGCGACTGGGGCCGCCGTGGGCAGTTCAACCAGACTTTGGTTGCCCAGCAGGTAAAGAAACAAGCCGTGAACTCTGTCTCTCTCATGCATGCCACGCATGTCGTCGTCGTCGTGGATTGAGGCGTGCAAGGTCGTGCATGGACACCTAGTACGTTGAGTTTGTTGCTCGCGTACATGTACATATACATGCACCACGTACCAACTAACCACTCTACCTGCACTATTCATTAGAACACACACGACGAAAAATACCAGTGACTGAGCTTTTATGATGACATACACCATCGGCTTTTATATACTCCTCGGTTTTAAATTATGAGTCCTTTTATTTCTACTAGGTATAGGTAACATTTAATGATGATTATGTCTAGTCGCGTAAGAAAAAGCTACCTATCTAGAAAGCCGGAACCAGTTACAATTTTAGATTAGGGGCATATACTGTCGTCAAAATTGTTAGAGTATCTCTAAGTGTCTTTCCAAAATATACTCTCTAAATCGCCATTAGCATAAAATTGCTTTCTATATCTTTCTATTCTCAAATAGTTTTTTCATACCATATTTGCACTCTAGGGAGCCTTTTTTGTTTTGAAATTTTGGCTAGCGAGAAATCCAGAATAGAAGATTTCTATATATATAAATCAAATAGAAAAGCTGTTGGAGGGATTCTTTTTTTCATCAAACTCTCTTGGATTTTTTGGGGCCAACATTATAGTGACATTAAATGATTTCCATTTAGGATTGTATGCGGATCTTGCTGGAAATAAACAAGCGAGTGTGTTTGTGTGTAGAAAGTTGCATATCCTCACAAAGCATGGTCTCGACGTTCAAAACTACAAACCGTGCACTGCAAAAGGTCACACTATTTCTTACATTACAAAAGATCTTTTTTGAAATATCGCACCAATCTCTGTACTACATCCAATGACCACAAAAAGACTAAAGGCTCGTTCGGTTAGGGGTCTTCCTGGTAGGAACAGTTCCTGGTGAGATTTGCCTATATAAATTACACGGTCATTCCTGGTCACTATTCCAGGATAATCGAACGCAGCCTAAGCTGGACAACAAAAAAAATAGAGCACCTCCTAGTTTTTCATGTACATGGGGGTATGTATAATAGGCCTGTATAAACGGGTAGGAAAACTTAACTTCTAGTAGCACGTGAGTAGGGCCATTTCTTTATATCGTATCATCGTTCTTATGTAATTGAACGCTGGACCTACGTACGTACATGACAAATACAGATCTTTTGAGGTGCTTGCATGCACGTTGAACAAACTCAGCACCAAAGTCCAATGGCATTTATACTGGTGGTTGCTTAATGCAAACCGCCAATATAAATAGGACGTTAACACGGTGGTTTCTTATTGGAACTACCAGTGTAAATCCGTTCACAGAGGCGGTTCTTTGCCTGGGCTCACGAATTTTCTCTACTGGCGCCTGCTCGTTTCGAACCTTCAGTGAAAAAGATAGGGCACCGGCAGGAGAAATCACCGCTGTACTAGTATAATGCAAATAATTAGTCGTCCCGGAATAATAAGTGTACTTGACAGATGCATAGGGTTAATGGCGTTCATCATAAGTAGCCGAAAGTGTTCAAACATTGTATATAGTATCTCCTTATTATGTAGTTGGTACGGTAGCTAGGATCACACTGTTCTTCTGTTGAAGCAGTTATGTCGGTCCTAAGACAAATGCATGCAAAACCCAATTATTGTTTCCAAACTAACAAGTAACACAACAGTACTACAATAATCATCCCTACTAGGTGCATATGTATTGCTTCCCCCGAGCTATATACGTACTGATACCATCCTGAACGGCCTACATTAAAAATTAGTATATATTTTTATAGTTCTGAAACTGTATTGGTGACCTTTGGCAGTTTGGGACTGCTGATACCTCTTCTTCCTGAACGGCTTTGCTGTAGATGGGTGTGGTGGGGGAGAAGCTGGACATCGACTTCGTGATCTCCACTGGCGACAACATCTACGACGATGGCATCGCCAACACCAGCGACCCGCTCTTCAAGGAATCTTTCGCCAACATCTACACTGCCAAGAGCCTTCAGAAGCCTTGGTACCTCGGTAATGCAACAGTACTATATATATCCGACTCGTACACAAATGGATGCGAATTAAGGAGCTGAATAATAAGCGACACTACTCAAATTTCCATGAAATTGTTTCAGTCCTTGGCAACCATGACTACACGGGAAATGCGCTCGCGCAGCTAGACCCTGCCATTCGTAAGGTGGATAGCCGATATACCGTCATTGCAAAGTCCTTCATTGTCAACTCAGGTCAGCAAATAATGAAGGAATGCAAAATGCACGCATTTACAATAGTAAGGAAATATGGATATTCTATTCTGACTTATTCTAAAGCAAAATTTTTATGTGTGGATATACTTTTATTTTCAACAAAGGAATTGCGGATTTCTTCCTCGTCGACACGACGCCGTTCATCCTCCACTACTGGAACAATACCAAGTTCGACTGGAGAGGTGTCGCTCCTCGCGACACCTACATCGCAAATGTACTCAAGGTATATGTATACCAAGGGGACTATGTCAACTACATGGACGAGATGATGGCTCATCATGTCGTCTACTTGTGATTATGGTACCTGGTAATAAGCGTTCTGAATTCTTGATCCAACTGATATATAACGCCTGTTTGCCAGGACTTGAAGTATGCACTGACTGCATCCAAGGCTGCCTGGAAGATCGTCGTGGGTCACCACCCTATCAGCAGCGCCTGCGGGCATGGGAACAACACTGAGCTTGAGGAGTTGCTTCTCCCAGTCCTCAAGGTAGTATTTTCACATGACGTTATCTTCTCGGCGTTATTATATTTATTATAGACAATTGTTCACAGTAGTGCACCAGTCATTAACATGAACTATGAAACTGCATGATATTCTTGCTTTCTCGATGGCACTGCAACGCATGCAGACACAAGGGGTTGACATGTACGTGAATGGCCATGACCACTGCCTGCAGCGCGTCAGCAGCAGAGACAGGTAAGCATACATCTATCAGTACATCATCACTGTCCTTTCAGAGGGATATAGGTATGTACATATACAATGCTTCTAAACTGAAGCCTAAGTGGACGAGAAGAGTAAATAGAGCTTCCCCAGTACTATGTGAGGATCATGTCAGTGTCCGTTTCAAAACCGGCATTTATTAGTCTGGACTGATACTCCATGACTATAGGTACCGGTTCTCTATCAGAGCCAGCAATGATAATTAGCATTAAAGTTTCTCAATAATCATCTCATCCATGTAATCAGTTCCACGGAAACATCATGACTTTGACAATATACAAAAGTTCATAATTAATTGACATGCATGTCATGCAAGCTTTCTTGTTCACTGAACACCATAAACTTGACCTTTTGCCATTGGAAGAAGTAACCAAAGAAATCCACAACTGGAGTCTGTTCTGTTCCGTTTGCACTACTGCAACTCTTGCTTCGTTAAAAACGCTATCCTTGGTTGTTCTTATGTTCTAAAACAAAGAAAAACTTGCAGTCATCTTCAGCTACTAACGAGTGGCGGCGGGTCGAAGGCATGGGCTGGCAAGTTCAAGACCACCCCCGACAAGGTGGAGTTCCTCTACGATGGGCAGGGGTTTATGTCGATGCGGCTGAGCAAGACGGAGGCCCACCTCGCCTTTTTTGACGTTGCTGGCAGCGTCCTGCACTGCTGGGACCTCGCCAGGACTACTACTACTACGGCAGCTGGGCACTAGCTTAGCTGGATCGGACTTAATATTGCTGTCTGGAAAGCAGTACGATGAGTTGATGATTCAGTCAGATACAGTTATTTGGTTTTGTCAAATCTCAAATGGCAGCAACTGTTGTGGTCTTTTCGTGAGAAGGTTTACTGTCGTTGTGTGCACATGTGAGGGTGTCAAATATGTTCAACCTGCAAGATTGTGAGGGTGTCAAATATGTTCAACCTGCAAGATAAAATGTCGTCTTTTGTGGAATAAACTGGGAAACAAGTTATTGCAAATTTTACTGGAGTTGGTGTGTGCTGATATTTTTATAGTGGTACTTATGTTTGCGTCTTGTCAAGTCATTGGACTGTCTTAGGCCCTCTTTGGTGGAGCTTCATCTAGCTTTGGCTTATTGCTATAGTAGCTAGAGAAGCCAAAGTCGACTGAGCAAAAAATAGTGGTTTCACTAGCTTGTTGAGAAGGAGAGAGAAAAAAAACTCCATCAATGGTGACATGAACGGTGTATTACTGGTGAAACTGAAACCACGAGAAGCTCGACCAAAGAGCCCCATGGGAAATAATATAACTCTAATAAATAATCAACGATAAACATCATACATTTGTGCTGAAACCATTCAAATCGTGTCTGTTATTATGTACAAGTCATGTTTCTTCACATATTAAATGTATGCCATCAAATATTCACATGTTTCTTGGCATATTTTTTCACAGTAAAAATCTACACCAGCCAGAGAAAATGTGCCGTTCCTCCCGTCGCTCTACTTCCCATGGGGCACGGGGTGCCTTCGAGGCTGTGGCAGGCTGTGGGGAGGCAATACAATTAGGTGTGGCCACGACTATACGCCATCAACCGGACGGTCGACGCCTTTGCATGTCTTTGATAGATTGATAGACAGACAGATAAACAGATAGATTGGCAGATATACAGACAGATAGTAGATAGATAGATTTTTTTAGATAAAGGATAAAAATCCGGCTTCATCTACTCAGGGTAGAATCAGACCAAATTATTACAACACTAGCGTCCAAGCTAAACTTAAACAAAAACCAGAGAAGCACTAATGGATACCAATCCAACAAGTAGATAGCCAACCAAACGACACAAAAAACGCAACGCAGCCTTCTCCAGTAGCCGAGCAGCCTGAACCAGCAACTCTTGGTCCTCATGCAGCTGTAGTTGCGCCCATTGGCGAAGCCAATGCATTCCCCTGAAGAGTACCGGCAAGAACGTTTTTGGTCTACATTTGTCAAGGGCCACTTCGTTTCTTGTGACCCAAGTGGTCCAGCCTAGAGCTGCCGCTGCAGTTAATAAGGTTAGGTTATGTTTGCTTCCCCCCAATTTACACCACCGATTGAATAAGTCATAAATGTTAATTGGCCTAGAAATACCAAACATTAAGTGGACAGCTCTCCACAAGAAGTTAGCTTATGCACAATCGAAAAATAGGTGTTGGATAGATTCATTTATATGACAGAACGAACAATTTTTTCCCGTTCCAATTCCCTCTAGCAAGATTATCTTTAGTTAGAATTACACCTCCTTTTAAATACCACATAAAGATCTTGATCTTCATTGGCATCTTTGCACGCCAAATTTCCTGTGAAAGTCTCACGCCATTATTGATAATTTTTAGAAATGCCTATTCACCCCCTCTAGACGACATCAAGGTCCTTTCAACAACAATGACGGTGCTCACTACCCGGTTGGCCGCTGTGATGTAGATTAGCAGGGTTTCATCCTTTTGCGGGTGGGTCATGATTGAAGGTGTGGTGAGGAACCGCTTGAGCTCGTTGAATGCCTTGTCAGCCTCCTTCGACCAGACAAATTTCTTTTGAATCTTGAGTAGCTTGAAGAAGGGGAGTCCCTTTTTGCCTAGATAGGATATGAAACGACTTAAAGCTTCTGGACATCCTTGACATAGGTCGGTGGCTTCATGTTGGTCATCACCGCTATCTTCTCTAGGTTGGCTTCAATGCCACGACGACTAATGATGTTGCCGAGCAGGATACCGGATGGAACGCCAAAAATGCACTTAGTGGAATTCAACTTCCATCGGTACACTTTTAGGGCTTTAAAAACTTTGGTGAGGTCGGTGATCAGGGTGTCGGCAGTCTTAGACTTAACCACCACGTCATCGACATAAGCCTCGATGTTCTTCCTGATCTGGTCCTTGAGGCAGTGCTGGATGGCTCTTTGATAAGTCGCACCCGCGTTCTTGAGCCCAAAGGACGTGGTCGTGTAGCAGTAGGCGCCGAAGGGCGTAATGAACGATGTCTTGATCTTGTCTTCTTCCTTCAGCACGATCTGGTGATAACTAGAGTAGCAATCTAAAAATCATAGGAGCTCGCAACTAGCTATTGAATCTACGACCTCGTCAATGCGAGGTAAGCCAAAGGGGTCTTCAGGGCAGTGTTTGTTGAGATCGGTGTAATCAACACACATTCTCCATTCTTTATTCTTTTTCTTACAAGAACCGGGTTGGCTAACCACTTTGGATGGTACACCCCTTTGATAAAACCGGCAGCTAAGAGCCGGGTTCTTTGTACCCTAATGGCCTCCTCTTTGTCCTGCGTGAATCGTTGAAGCTTCTACTTGATCGGTTTGGTGGTCGCCGAGACATTTAAGGAGTTCTCGATCAGCTCCCGAGGCACGCCGGGCATGTCCGCTGGTTTCCATGCGAACACGTCAACTTGCTCCCTTAGGAAGCTGATGAGCGTGTCTTCCTATTTGGGATCGAGGTCGGCCCCGATCTGAGTAGTCTTAGGCTGGTCATCGGGGACGAGGACCACTTCCTTCACCTCCTTGGACTTGGTTGACGCTCGGGCGGCCTCCATGGTTCGGATCTCCAGGTCCTACGGGGAAATCTACTGCGAAGACATGAAGTAGTCCTGCATGCGAATAGAGATGTTAGTGGCCTCGGCGAGCGTGAAGCTTTTCTTCTCACAGGAGTAGGTGACATTGAGGTTGGCGCACAGGGAGAGGAGCCCCTGCTCCGTCGGCATCTTCAACACCAGGTATGTGTAGTGCGGCACGGCAATAAACTTGTTGAGGGCTGGTCGGCCAAGGATGGCATGGTATGCCGTGTTGAAGTCGGCAACCAGAAAGTTGATGTAGTCAACGCGGAAGTGGTTTGCGGTGCCGAATTGTACCGGCAGTGTAATCTGTCCTAGAGGCAGGGACGCTTTTTTGGGAATGATCCCCCAGAACAAAGAGTCCATGAGGGTAAGGTTTTCTTTCTTGATCCCTAGCTCCTCTAGGGACCCAGCGAACAGGATGTTGAGGGTGCTCCCTCCTTCGATGAGGACCTTCTAGAAGCGCACATCCTTGATGATGGGATCTAGGACGAGTGGGAAACGCCCTAGGTATGGGATATACGACCATTGGTTGGCCCTAGAGAAGGTGATCGGGTGCTCTGACCAGTCAAGGTACTTGGGATCAGTGATGGGGCCGTCATATGTAGCGACCAACATGACACGTCGAGCTACAAGCTTCTGCTCCTACTTGTCTTCAGAGATAGCTCTCCCACCAAAGATGGTGGCGACGGTCTTGGTGAGGTCCTGGTATGTTGGGCCCTTCTTCTTGCCTCGTTCTTTGCCTTGACCGTCCTCGGTTTCATCATCCTCACGCCGTGGCTTCTTTGATGATTTGCCGTCGAGCGCTGTTTTTAGGCCTCTGCACTCTCGCGTGGTGTGCTTGGCATCCTTATGGATAGGGCATGGGCCGTCTAGTAGCTTGCCAAAATCAGCATCGTATGTGCGCTTGGCCCGGGCATTGACGATGTCAATGGAGTTATCAAGCCTGCAATGGTGACCTTGTCTACCTCTCGAGCTATCTGGGCGGTCGTCACACCGGGGCTCGCGGTCATCTTGGCGGCGGTCGCGGTCGTCGCGATGGTCTTGGTCATCATGGCGGTGGTTGCGATCGTCATAGCGCCTGTCTTCACGACTGTCATCGTTGCGGCGTTGGTGGTGAGCGGAGCGGGCAGCCCGTTCAACTTCTTCGGCATCGGCATATCCATTTGCTGTCTGTATCAGTTCGCCAATGGTTGTGGGCCTCTTGCGGTATAGCTTGCCATGGAGTTGCTCATGCCGGAGCCCCTTGGTGAAAATGGTGATGGCCTCGGCATTAGTGATGTTGGGAATGGAATTTCTTTTCTCCGAGAAGCGTCTGATGAAGTTGCACAGGGCCTCCCCGGAGGATTGATGAAGCTTCTCCAGGTCATACTTGGTGCTGGGCTGCTCGCACGTAGCAATATAATTGTTGGTGAAGACTTTCATGAAGTCATCCCAAGATCGGATGGAATTCTCCCGCAGGTTGAGGAGCCAGTTGTTCGCAGACTAGTTAAGCATGACAGGTAGATAGTTCGCCATGACGTCTTCATCTTTGTCTGCGGCTCTTACGATGATCTCGTACAGAGTTAGCCACAGAGCGCGGTTGGCGTTTCCGTCATAGGTGTTAACACCAAGAACCTTGAAACCCATAGGCCACCGGACGGCTCGGAGCCTTTTTGTGAAGGGGTGAAGTCCTGATGTGCCGGTGGGAAGTGGCGCTTGACAAGAAGCAAAACCCTCATGTTCGGCGTTGAATTGCCGGTGACACTCCATCTCTGCTTCGTAGCGTGCGGACCTGCTATTTTTTATGCAGCTGCGGACATCTACGCCGGCGTTGATGAGGTCACAAAGGTCGCAAGGGGGTTGATTGACCTCCTGGTTGTGGTTACCTCCCTAGGGGCGCAGTGGGCATCCATCATGGCGTGAATGAGCTCCATAGTTGCCTCTGGATCCTCTATAGAGGTAGGGACCTCTAGCCTAAGGTCGGGGGCCCTTGATGCCATGATGCTGGCCTCCTCTGTCGTGGCGGGAGCGGTGGCTATGAGCTGATGCGGTGGAATAAGATGGGGCATCATTTCAGAAGTCGTTGACTTGGACTTTCGCTGCTATGATATGTGCTCGGACCTTCTTGACCTCTGGAGTGTGAGGGAGTTTGTCGAGCTTGTTGAAAGCAATGGCTAGATTGGCGCTTGGAGTCTGGTAGACTGACTGGTCGCCCACCATGTCAAACGCCTCCTCCAGATTATGTTGATGGCAAGGCGAGCCATGACCATCCTCGTCGGCCCTGTGGGCCGCTTCTTCATCTCGGCGATGTTGGCGATCGGCGTTCTTCGCTAGATGAGCTTCGTGCTCTTCAGCAGTTTCGCTATCCTTGGTGACGCTGTCGTGGCTGACATGGAAAATCATGCCCCTGAACCCCAGAGGGAAAGTAGGGCAGCTTGATATAGTCTTGGTTGAGCCCCTGGAATAATCATCGAGGATCTCATTCAGAACATTGTGGAGAGATTCAGTCGGAAGAGAGGGATCATCCAAGAGCTAGCGGATAGCCACCATGTTGACCACGGCCGTGGGCTGACCGGAGTCAGCCGGGTCGATCATGTAGAGGTTGGTAATGTGGTTACGCTCGATGTGGTCGACAAAGAGGTGGTGGATGGCACTCTAGTATGCAGATAAGGCACCCTCCAGCCCAAAGGGATAGGGCTTCGGCGGGTCCTCCATCAGGGCCTCCTAGTCGGCCAAACGTAAACCCATAGCGGGAAGTGGTCGGCGCCGCACCGTACGCCCCTCTGGAGTGGCCATGATCACCAAATTGGAATCTGGCCGCCATGAATGATGTGGCCGAGCAGGTCGCTCAGTTGTAGCGGCTTGGTGATCTTGGAGTACAGAAAATTCATTGCTCGCTCTAGGTTGATCTAAGACTGAATCTGCGAGGAGCTGACATTCCGCTAAGCGGTCTGTGACCCGATTGATGGATGCGATCAGATCATCATTGCCGATAGATCTCCTAACCCAGTGGCAGGGCATGGGGATCAGAGATGTCCTTGCAGGTGTTGGCGTGATCAGCGCAGGGTGATCCTGCACCACCTCCACAATCTCCCTGTTGCCATCGGGGCCGATGACGCATGTCATGGAACTGACCATGAAGATCTGGCCTCGCTCGGGCAAGGCCATGGAGCTCAGAAAGGTGACCATCTGGTTTGCCATGAATTCAGCACGCACACCCCCTACCTGGTGCACCACTGTCGATGAAATACATCTGGCAGTGTACCTAGGGGTATGCCCACGGTAATAAATGAATTGGTGGAGGCGCGCGTGAGGGAGCCAGATTGTGACACAGAACTCAAGAGACAGCGATTAGACAGGTTCGGGCCGTCAGCTTGACGTAATACCCTGCGTCCTGTGTCTTTGTGGATTGTATTGCGTATGATCATATGAAAACAAGGGGGGTCCCTACCCGCCTTATATAGCTCAGGGGGTTAGGGCTATAGGTCGGTTGTTTCTATCCTGATCAGTTTTACAAAATAGGAAGTTGTAGATATTACGGGGTCTGGCATATCTGAGCAGGTTTCCTTGACGATCGAAGATCTTCACGTAGTCTTGCAAGGCATGCCGACCTGCGTCGTACCTCGCACGGCGTCGTCTCATAGGCTGGGCCTCCACCAATGGTGTAGCCCATGCGCAGTCTTGTGGGCTGGACCTCCTCTAGCGGCTCGGACCATGTACAGCCCTGCTGGTATCGGTGGTTATACCCCCACAATTACTCCCTCAGTTTCATATAATAGTTTACTTGGGCTAGCTATTAACTTTGACCAAGTTTTTGGAAAACATATTGACATTCACAAGTTCAAATAACTACACTATCGAAACATATTCATTTAGAATTTATTAAAACTGATTTGATATTTTAGATGTTGGTACATTTTTTTGTAAACTTGGTAAAATTAGAGAAATTTGAGGAAACTATAATCTATACCTAATATTAAAGAGGCAAAAATTTTCTCCACCTCTTTTTTGGTCTGTCCCTTCTCTAACTAACTCCGTGAATATGTAAAAGATTTGTATCTATTAAGATAACATGGATAGGACTTCTTAAGGTAACATGGATAACTTGGAATCCTAATTCAAATAGATCTCTATGATCCTGAGTAATCTGAATAGTGTTGGAAAACCAAAGGGCTCCCAGCAGATGAGACACAATGGAGCCTTTGCCCAGTCGATTGCTGTGGGTGAAGTTAAGGAGCGTGGAAGGTGGGTCCGGTCTTAATTAGGGTTTCATAAATGTATTCTCCAACCTCCCTTGCCACAGGGTTTGAGTCCCCCTTTTATAGGGCACTGTTAGCTATGGCTGCTTTTTACAATTCTACCCCCTGTCGGTTATGGTACATCCTCATAATATTCTTATGCAAGTGCAAGCTGCCAGGGCAGTTTGGGTGTCTTCTTCTTCAACCGCCTTTGCTCGTTGGCCTCCGTCGATGGACCGCCATCGACCCATGGTTCAACGCTGCTACCGAGTGGGAGCTCTCCCAGGTCCTGGGGCCTCCGCCCGGGACTCCTTCGTCAGGGCCTCCGCTCATCGTCACCTGGACTGTGGCCTTCGCCTGTGCCAGAGGAGCCTTCGCCATGGCCTCCCAACCTTCGCTTATACCAGCCGCTCGCTCGGTGGCCTCCGTCTCTTTTCCCTGTATGTTGTCCATGAAAACTAGGAAAACTGTTAGCCCTTACCGTTGTTGTGAACCTTAGCCTCCGCGGCTCGTAACCGTGCCCCAACTGTTCCCCCCTTGAGGGCATGGTCTGATGTTGGTGGGACTTGTCCTAGAAATCTGATCCTCCAGTTCTGAGGCGCGGAGGCCCTTGCGCATGCAGAGGCTTCCCCCCTCTTCCCCTAGGGCCACCCGGATCTGACCGTCGGATTTGTGACATGGCAGTTTGATGAGGACATCGCTCCATCGGATACAATTCCTATCAACTCGACACCGAATTCTTTACAAGGACCAATGAGAAGGGCTCATACACATCATTTGAATTATGAGGTGCGTTCGTTCCTTATGTTACATATGAATATTAATGAGGACGGGATGCTACTAAAGTCTTGTGATGACTTATTGCTTAGGAACATGGGATCAACACAGTTTACATCCAACGAGCTATGGTGTACGCTAAGCACAAGATCTACCTGAAGTTTTGATACACCATTTACATCAAGCCAACCGCCGCTTACGCCAACTTCAAGCTCTACGCCAAGTTTATGCTCAAGGAACAGACGTTTACATGCACAAGACTGAGTTGACATGACAAGTACTCCAACTTCACATAGAAATCTGTACCAACATGTGAAGTTTCGTGGTGCATGCTATACATGATTGGAAAGCCTATCAAGTCTACTTTCTAACCCAACAAACGGAGCATCTTTTGGACTTCCCACTAAAGAGTTATAGTTGATTTACTGAACGCTGCGCAGAATCTCACAAGATGCGCGAGAACCTCAAGTGACTTCATGGAAGCTGAACCAATTGGTCTTCCACTTCCTCAAGCGGTGGCCTGCGCCCATAGCCTTCTATAGGAGTTGTTTTCTACTATAAATATCGCCTATGTACTGCTAGAAAACTTGGGTTGCTTAGATTGCATCTGCACACATTGTTTGTGAGATTTCACCTCTGTAACGGACCGACTAGGCTGCTACATTGGTTTGTGATTCCCCCAAATTGCAGTTTCAGAATGCCTTTACTTGTTCTTGCTTGTGTTCTGGAATCGCTTGCAGGGACTAGCCTTCTTGGCGAGGTCATCCGGGTTTCGTGCTCGGTTGATAACCATCGGAGCAGTGGTGTTGTGATTGCAAGGGAGTCGATCTGCTCGGTCAGAGTCCTTGGATCATCTACGCCGTGATGTCCACAATTCGACTTATCATCTACCTACCGGAAGATTGGGCCTCAGCCTGATTGGACGCGGTGACTCCGGAATCGATGCGGTCGCGAATGAACTTGACCGTTGGTGCCTAGAAGGCGAATCATCTACTCGCCACCTATATATGTGGGGGAGTTGGAGGAGGTCCCCCCGTGTGCTAACTTAGCCATCACTTTTGTTGCTTTTCAGTTTCAGAGCTCTCTTTTTGCCTTCTTAGCCTCCGCTCAGTGCCGTGCTGTCTTCACTCTTCTCCTGTTTCGCTATTTGCTTTTTAGCGGTGGCTCCTATTGTCAGTCTTCATCCTCGCCGGGCTACCATCTTTGGTCCCTACTCCTAGCTTCTAGGCGTTAGGGCCAATGGGTGGTCTGCGCGTTTCGAGGAGAGCACGATTGCTAGTGCGGAGGCTTAGGAGCTTGAGGAGGATCTTGCTAGGGTTGAGGTTTCCATTGGTGATTTGATTGGAGCTAAGGAAGTGGATGCCATGGCCGGAAAGACCTAGGACTTTGGGACTTCGCTGATGATCAAGAAGATGGTCCTTCAACTTGAGAAGGATGAGTGCATCCCCCAATGCCGGGCTAAGCTTCCGCATGACGAGATGGTACCTAAGCCTGGTAAGGACTATGCTGTCGTTTTCAAGAACTCCTTTGCCTATGGCCTTCGCCTTCCCTCCATTAAGTTCCTGCGTCAAGTGCTTAAGGAGTTTGAAGTCCAGATTCACCACCTGACCCCCAATGGTTTTCTTGGAGTAAGTTTTGCTGGGCTTGCGAGTCCAATGGTGTTGAGCCAGATCTGGATACCTTTTGCACTTATTATGAGCTTCAGCACTAGCCTAAAAAGTTGGGCGACGATGATCTCATAGCTCAGTATGGCAGTTGCGCGTTTATGGCGAAGAGGCAGCAGGGAGAGTCCCGGCTAGAAATCACATATTGTCAGAAGAACAAGTGGGACAAGGACTGGATGCGCTATTGGTTTTATGTCCAAACCTTCGGTGTTACTTCTACCCATGAAGGCAGGGAAGAAGATTACTCATTATCCCCTTGCCTCCGTAATGACCAAAATGAAGCCATTGACGAAGGTGGCTCCTAGTGAAGAGATTATGCCTCATAGAGAGTAATGCTATAAGGCCTTCGCCTTGGCTTGCCGGTACTCTAGAGGCCGCGACCTTGTGGAAGAAATGGTTGCTGCCAAGTTCTAGCCCCTTGGGAAGTCTAGGCCTTCGTTCAAAATGGAGATGGTGAATCTCCCTGTTTATGGCGAAGCTGATGGGGTTCCTTTTCCCTATTTTCGGATAGCTCTATCGGAGGAGGAGACTTCCGAGGATTTCATTGCTGTCGTGGAACAAGAGGCATGGGAAATTGTTGGTGATATAACTGACAAATAATTTCTTGCGTGAAGGGCTGTTGTGGGCACTATGCCCTGGCTAAATCGCGTGTTCGAAGAGTTGGGGATACACCACATGGAACACAAGGTTCCCGCGAAGGTGTTGAAATCCCTCGATGATAAGGCAAGGAAGGCCACCGCAAAGAACACAACTATTGCGGCGGAGACGAAGAAGAGGAGGGGGGCTGGCACTTCTAAGGTTGTCAGCGAGAGGTGAAAGACCGCGCCCACCTCTGTCGCTGCCTCTGTTGATGCTAAGGAGGACGTTGTAGAGAACATTGGCGGAAACTCTACCTCCGTGGGCGCTGGGACGGAAGGCTATCGCTTCGCCGCCTCTTTGGATCTTAGAGGCGACGACTTCATCGAGACTACCCTCCAAGGAATGGGTGGCAGTGCTACTGCTGAACCCTCCATCATGGTGCTTATGCCCAGCGTTTTGATTGATGATTCTTTCGTCTCTGAAGAGGAAATTGGTGGAGGTGACGCCTCCCCACCAAAGAATGCGGAGGTCGATAGTATGGACCTTCGCCGCCCTGCTATTGCAACTGCTGTGGAGGTTTCCAAGGATGAGGTGGAGGCTCGCCCTCTAGCTGGTCCGTTCCATAGCGTGGTGTACCGGGCCATGATGCAGCGCACCAAGGACGGTGGTGCCACGGATGTCATTCCAGATCCTTTGCATCTGGGTGAGCTGTCCTTTAACTTTATTCTTCTTTGCTGTTTGTGTTTTTGATTTTATCAGGACTTGACTTATTTTGATTGCTTCAGCGGGTTTGACGAAGGCCCTTGGGAACCCTAATGATCCTTTGGGTGTGTACCTCACTCAAATTGGCTTGGGAGTGCTTTCGAGGCCTCCGCTGGTGGGCGCGACTCCTTGCCCATCTGCCCCAGGCCTGGCTGGTGGTGAAGGTTGGTTTTGCTTGTTTTCTGTTTCTATGCTATCTCTATTTTATTTGAGTTTTGCTGATGTTTAGTTGCTGTTTCAGGTGCTTTTGACAGCACAATAAGTGGGTGGTCGGATGTCCTTGAAGCTGTTTATAATGATATAGGAGGTTGATATTTCTATTTTTTGTTTTCTTGCTTTTGGTCTTACATTTCTTAAATTTGAATTGCTGTTAGGCCACCTCCGCCATCACTTGAAGAGTGTTGATTACTTCAAGCTGTTGCGGATGAATTTGGAGCAGCAATGCGTGGTATGTTTCATTTTTTTTCCTACCGTTGCTCCATTGTGCCATGGCTGACCTTCGTCTTGATAGAGCCACTATCTTTCATAAGCCATCGAGGAGCGTGGCACGCAGGAGGTGGTTGACTACAATCTGGCTATCGAGACCCTGAAGAAAGAGGTGGACACTCTTGAGGCCATGAAGACCCAGCTTGCAGGGGAGGTTGGTGGCCTCTGCGCTACGTAAGCTGACTTGGAGGGGCTATGGAAGAATGTTGAGTCGCTAAACAAGGTGGTGGATGGCGCGATGGCTGCCAAGCAATTGGCTGTTGAACGCACCCTAAAAGCTATTGAGACGGCCGATAACCTTGGCAAGGAGGTGGACATGGAGAGAGAGTCCAGCGCTACCTTGAAGGCGCAAGTGGACGTACTGACTAAGCGCCTCGAGGACACTAAAACTATTGGATTGGCCATAGCTGAGCTCTATGTGGGTGCTCTCGAACAATTCAGAGGCTCTACGTCATTGCTGCCCTCTGAGCCTTCGGCGTTCAACATTTTTCTTGGATGAAGGCCAACTTCCTGAAGCTCCCTGACTTCCTTAGCGACGCTGCCTACTTTGGAGCCCTAGCCTCCGCCACCAACCTTTCTAAGATGCTGGCGCAGGACGGTTGCCTGCACGTCAAAGACATGAAGAAAGAGACCTTGAGGGCCCTGCCGAGCTCAGAGTGACTTCGCGCGATCTTAGAAGATCCATTCGTAACTTCACGAAGTCATTCTAGGTGAAGTTTGGCCGGGCAGAGGCTCACTCGATGGTGGTGGCACGGCGTGCTACAGTTGTTTTATGTGACTTGTTTTTCTTGGTTTGTAAGTGCTTTGTTCGTTGTGCTTTCATGCTTTGTTTTACTTTGTAGGAGTTGCAGAAGATGGAGGCTGCGCGTGGGCGCACTCTTCCCAGGCCACAGAGGCGCCATCCTGGAAGGCTCCCTCCCATGGTGCTGAGGTCCTGAAGTCCAGGGAGCCTATGCTTGCCCCTGCTGATCCAGAGTTGTAATGCCTAGGTTTTAGCTAGTTTCTTAGGTTTGGCATTAGGCGATGTGCTGCAAACGCCCGCCCTTTTGTGTATATTTTTAGGTCTAAATTGTGAACTTGTCCTGTGTAGGTTTCCTTCTCTAGGCCTGTGTAGGATGTATGTCCTGTGACTATGTATCAAGACAGAGTTTATGTTAGTTGTGAACTATGGCAATATTGGCGGGAAGCTTTCCCCCGGCGTTCTGCTTGTGATATGTTTACATTCGTGAGGTACGATATTGATGATGAACATTCAAAGTTTACTAGGTCACTAGCTTGGCGAGGGCCTCAACCTTCGGTTTAGTATTAGGTTTATGTTTTTGTTGGTTGGTCTCCGTGGCCTTGTGTTTGTTTCCTCAAAGACAATGCCTTCTAGGTTTTTGCCTCGTGTATTGCCTTTGGGCTTTTGTATACTTGCACTTGTAATGCGCTTTGTTGTAATATGTCTGTTTCCTTTGATATAATATCCTTGCAAAGTTTGGCTGCGCACTTCTTTTATTGAAGATTCTTGCTAGGAGTACTAGTTAGACTGAAGGGTTACATTTTGCGCAGCCTATTTCTTTTCCCTTGCCTCCGCTTCACTCTTCTCTAGTCGACGTTGAGTATGAGTCTACGCGTCTATGCGGAAAGTATGAGGTACTAGTCTCCGACCTTGTGTCTTGTGCGGAGGCTCTGTTACATACTTGACTTGTTGTAGTCCCCGCTTCTTGGTCTATAGCTGTCAACAGGGAGGTTCTAGCACATCACAGCGGAGAAGCTGAAGTTCTCATATTTGACCTTGCAGTTGTTGTGAAGGCTTTGGTACAATTTGAGCACTCATCGGGGGTGTTGGTCTTTGATCTTGATGCTTCTCTAAAGGCCACAGATCAATTTGGGCAAGCAGCGGAGGTTGATGAAGCATTTCTTGGACATTGCCTTCGCTTGCATCTAGGTTGCTTTGGTGTTGCCTTCGGCCATGCTAAAGCAACTACACTCCCGTTGAACATGATTGATGCCGGGTTGCATCAGCTGATGTCTTCGGTTTGCGAGGGGATGTTACGAGTCTTTGTGTGATACTCACCCGCAACCTCTGACACTGACTGCTTGCTGTCGGACTGTGGTCATAGACCACCCAATGGAGGCTGCACAACATCATGTGGAAGATGCGTACAACCTCAATGTGACCTTCGCTGGGTTGCGCGAGCTGCTGTAGTTACGAGTCTTCGTGTGGTATCTTTTGTTCTCTCGCTTCTAAGGAAACTCCGGCCTCCATGGCTCTCTTGCTTTGCTCTATAGTGCACTGGCTCTTGGTTGGCTTGACTTCCCCCCTAGCGCTCTTCTGAAGTTAGGGATATGATAATGCGCTGACTGAAGCTAGTGGTAGGAGAGAGCGATGTGTTTTATAGTCTACTACTTGTACGATTTAATAAATCTTGGTGGTTGGCCGAGGTTTATTACTTAGATATGTTTTGAAGTTGTGATAGGACTGACATATTTCTTTGTACCTACCATATGTTTGGCTCTTTACTCCTGTTGTATGTTAGTTATTAATTCCTAATATTCACCTGGTGCCTGATAGAGTTAGGTCTTCGCTAGGTATTTTCTTGCCCGATGCCTACGGCGAAGGTAGGTCTTTGTCGGGTTTTTTGGCCTTTTTGCCATTTTGATGAATCCTTGATGCCTGATCGTGGATAGGGCTTTGTCAAGGTTGCGGGCTCATTTGGTCACAGAGGTCGTTCCATGCTTTAGAGCCTTCGGCTAAGGCAGTGGAAGGTCCTCTTTGTCATGATGTCATTGTCGAATGTTGTGGCTCCGTGGCTAGCCACTTTCGACCTTCGCTTTCCATAGTATTTTTTTGGGGAATTCCTCTTTATGTTTTTAGAGGGTTTTACATGGGTCCTGCTTCATTAAAACTGCACCTCTGCTAGGAGCCCCCTTTCTAAGGAAAAGAGTACAGGCCCTTTTTCAGGAAACTTGAAGAAAATGCTAATGTTATGAAAATGAAAGTGAGGTCACCTTCACTTATAGTTCCGTGGAGGCCACCCCTTACATTTATACATAGAACCTATGCAAATTGTCAATGTTCTAGGTGTGAGTTGTTGTTTTACCTTCGGTGTCTGTCAGGTGAAATGATCCCGGTCTTCCGACGGCCTTCGCTGTATATGGGCCTTCCCATTTGGGATGGAGCTTTCTAGTATTGACCACGTTGAGCTTCATTCTTAGCACTAAGTCTCCATCCTGTATTAGCTTTTTGACTACTTGGCTATCTCTCCACTTCCTGGTTTGTTCTTGATATTTGGCAATGTTTTCCACTGTTTCCAATCTTGTGCCTTCGATCGTTTATTTGGAGTATTCTTCATCTACTGCCAAGGCATGTTTCATCGCCCAGAGGCTCTGATGCTTGATCTCTTCGGGTAGCATCGCCTCTTCGTCGTAGAGGAGCTTAAACGGTGTAAAGCCTATTGTTCTGGATTCCGTGGTGTTGTCAGACCATACAACCTTCAGCAGTTGTTCTATCCATTTGTCTTTATGGAGGTTGAATAATGTTTTCGAGATTGCTGAGGACACTATTCTATTGGCTCTTTCCAGTGCTCCATTTGACTCTGGGTGGTAGACTTTTGCGAAGGCTATCTTTGTGCCTATGCTTTGGCAGAATTCTTTGAACTTGTCTGAGTTAAACTGTTTCCCATTGTCTACTGTTAAGGTTCTCGGTACTCCAAACCTACAGATTATGTTCTGCCAAAAGAATTTCTTCACTGTCTCTAAGGTGATTGTTGCTAGTGGCTTGGCTACAATCCATCTTGTGAAGTTCTCGATTGCCACTACTATGAATTTGTTCCCCCTGCGAAGGTGGTAGTGGGCCGGCCAGGTCCATACCCCATCTTTGCAAAAGCCAAGTGGGTGGGATGAGTTGTACTGTTGCCGAAGGTTTGGACTGGTGTGGGGATGTGGTCTGGCATGCTTCACCTGTCTTAACAATTTGTTCTGCATCTTTGATATGCGTGAGCAAATAGAATCCCTGCCTGATAGCCTTCGTAGACAATGCCCTTGGACTAATGTGAGAGCCACATGTCCCTGAATGGATTTCTCGGAGGAGATCTATGTCTTCATTCTAAGTTATGCACTTGAGCAATGGTTGGACTACACCTTTTTTGTACAAGATGACATCTATTAGCGTGTAACTCCTTGCTCTTGCTACTATTCTTACTGTGCTTGCTTCATCTTCTGAAGGATGGACATTGTTCAAGTAATATGTAATTACCTGCCTCCAGTCTTTAGATTAGTGATTATAATTGTTTTGAATACCTTCGCAGTTGCTTGGGTTGCTGGTGCTTGTAATATTTGGTAGAAAGATCCCTCTGGGATGGGCAAATTGTTTGCTACTGCCTTCGCCAGTTCATCTGCTTCTGTGTTTTTTGTTCTTAGTATATATGCTTTAGTGTAAATCCCTGGAACCTCCGCTCGAGTGCCCTGTACTATGGCTAGGTATTTGACCAGCTTTGGTTCTCTTGCCACATATTCCTTTTCGACTTGCCCAGCCATGACTTGGGAGTATGTTTTTGCTAGTACTATCTTTGCACCGAGTGCCTTCGCCTTGTTGAGGCCTAGTATGAGGCCTTCATATTCTGCTATATTATTCGTTGCTTTGAATTCCACCCTTGCTACATACTTCAAGCGGAGGCCAGATGGTGCTATCAAAACGGCAGAGACCCCAACTCCCAGGTGTCCCCAGGCTCCATTTGTGTAGAGTGTCTAGATTTGAGGTTGAGGCTATGGGGTTCGACATGTCGAAGGCGTCTAGTCTGTCATAAAGTCTGCTAACGCTTGTGATTTGATTGCTGTTCTCGACATATAGCTAATTTCAAACTGGGATAGTTCTGTTGCCCATTTTATGATTCTTTCGGAGGCCTCTTTATTAATGAATATGTCCCCGAGTGGTTGCGAAGATGGCACTATAATCTCATGTGCTTGGAAGTAATGCTTCAACTTCCTTGATGAGATAAGTACAACGTACGCTATTTTTTTTATCTCCATGTAGTTCAGTCTTGCTCCTGATAAGGCTTCTGAGATATAGTAGATAGGCTATTGAATGACCTTTGACTCTTCTTCCTTTTCTTGAACAAGCACCCCACTGACCGCATGGTCGGAGGCTGTCACATATAACAGTAATGGTGCCTCCGAATTCAGTACTATTACTAAGAGTTTGCTGGCCATGTAGTTTTTGAGTTGTTGGAAGGCCTCCGACCATTTTGGTCCCCATTTCACCTTGCCTCCGCCTCTTAGAGCTTTGAAGAATCAGAGGCTACGCTCTACAGATTTTGAGATGAATCTGTTTAGTGCTGCTATTCTTCTAGAGAGTTTTTGCAACTCCTTTTTGGTTGATGGTTCCACCATTGAGATTATAGCCATCATCTTCTCTGGGTTAGCTAGAATACCTTCGGGTCCTATGATGTACCCTAGCATCTTCCCTCTGCTGACACCGAAGACACACTTTTTTGGGTTTATCTTTAGGCCTGCTTCCCTGAGTTTGGTGAAGGTTTCCTTTAAATCTACTATATGATCTTCTTCGTTCTTGCTCATTACCACAATATCATCAACATAAGCTATGATGTTTTTCTACAGTTGTGGGCAAAGTACTGCCTTCGTCATTCTTGCAAAGGTTGAGCCTACATTCTTTAGTCCTTTAGGCATTCTAGTGTAACAATAGGTTCCAAAGGGAGTAGTGAAACTTGTCTTCTCATCTTCTTTGTTGAGCCAGATCTGGTGATATCCTAAAAAACAGTCCAGGAGGGAAAAGCGCTTGCATCTTGCCGCCTTATCGATGGAGGCATCTATCCTTGGAAGCGGGAATAGGTCTGTTTTGCATGCTCTATTTAGATATGCAAAATCTATGCACAACCTCACATTTCCATTTTTCTTTGGTACCAATACTATGTTTCCCAGCCATTCTGAGTACTTAACTTCTCTGATGATGTTTGCGTCTAATAGTCTTTGTACTTTAGCCTTTGTTGCTAAGATTCTATCCTCCGACATTTTCCTTTGTCGCTACTTTCTTGGCTTCATTCTAGGGTTGATGTCAAGATAGTGTTGGATTATATCTCTGCTAACTCCCTTCAGGTCGGAGGCTGACCAGGCGAAGACGTCTTTCTTCTTGGCTAAGGTTTCTATGAGTTCTGCATCTTCTTCTCTGGACAGGTTGCCTCCAATGGTGATTTTCTTGTCTGAGACTGCATTCTCCAGCGGTACTAATTTTGTTTCTTCTTGATCTTTGAGATCTGTTTTACCCTTTGGCATATCCGGAGGCTCTGGTGAGTTACTTGTGGTCGCCTCGATAGAATTGATGTTCCGCTGTGATTTGTAGATGGCTCTTTCTATGTTTCTTGCCTCCTTCTGACTACCGTGGACTATGATGGTCCCATGTAAGGCTGGCATTTTCATACACAAATAGCCCGTATGGATGGCTGCATTGAACTTGTTTGCAAATCCTCTACCGAAGATGGCATTATAAGGGTAGTAGAGATCTACTACATCGAAGGTCACGTACTCTGTTCTCGCATTTTCCTGGCCTCTAAAGGAAACTGGCAGGGATATTTTCCTAGTGCATCGATCCTCTTTCCTCCGAAGCCAATTAGCGGCGAGTCCGAAGGCTACAACTGACTCCTGCTTAACTTCATCTGGTCGAAGGCATTGACAAAGATAATATCTGCAGAGCTTCCAGAGTCTATGAGAACCCTCTTGATTTCCCATCCTGCAATGTTAGCCTTGATTACCATGCCGTCGGTGTGAGGGTAACTTTTTCAATTACAGATCTTGCTCTTAGAAAGTGATTGGCGTCTTTGACTAATCTATGCAGCACACTAGGCCTTGGACTGCTATGTTGTTGACAAGCCTGAGGTGACCCTTCTTCTATTTTTTGTCTGGAACTCCATTGAAGAGCCTCTGGCTATAGGCAGTATCATGCCGATGGTGGGTAACGGTGTGTGGGGGTTGAGCTGGTTTTCTGGGTTGGGTTCGTTTTTGGGTGTGGGTAGCTGTGGAGTTGGAGGAGGCGGAGGCAAGGCTTCTAGCTGCCTGCTATGTACTTGAGATGGCTAGTAGCTCTCAATGAATGTTATATGCGGAGGTCTCGCATTTACATAGGTGAGGCTGGCTTCTGCTTGTTGGTTGCTAGCTTACCCTTGCTGCTGAGTACTTTGTCGCCATGCAACTAGGAAATTTGGATAGTAGGCGGCAACTAGGGTGGATGGGCGAATTTTGGTCGAGTTTAGGCTTGGGTATATTGGGTAGTATTGCTGCTGAGATGCAACGAAGGTATGGTTTACCTCTCTTGCAGGTTGTTGTGGCGGAGGCTGCGGGTTTGCTCTGTTTTTGATCTTTTCTTGGGTCTCCTTAGCATTTGGACAATCCCTAGTGATGTGTCCCTTGTTCTCTCCATGAAAGAAGCAGTACTACCTTCATTGCTTTTGATTTTGGTTTCTATTCTAGTTCTTGTCTTGGCCATTTCCCTTGCCTTCGAACTGTTTTTTAGGCCCGTTGTTTGGACTTGACTTCGCTGCCTGCTGCCCTTGCTGGCTGCTTCCTTGCTGTTCTATATTGAAGACTTGTTGGCTTTGCCCATGCTGTGGCTGCTGCTAGCCTTTGCTTCTGTTGCCCCTCTGGGCATTCCTACTATTTCCTTGGAATTGCCTGCTATGGTTTTGTTCTTCTAGCCTTCTACGGAGGTCATTGTCGGATCTACAATATTTTTCAAATTCACTGTATAGGTCTTGGATGGTCCTTGGTTTTTCAAAAATATTTTTCAAATTCACTGTATAGGTGAGCTGCGAAGGGTCCTATGCGGAGGCCCTTAATTACCACATCGATGGCATGCCTTCCTTGACATTGGGTGCCTTTGCCTTCATTTGCACAAATTTCTGGAAGTAATCTTTTAAAGTTTCTCCTTGATTTTGCTTACATTGAAACAGATCCATGGAAGTCAAAGATTCACTGGTGAATCCCTTAAAGTTTGCTAGGATCTTGTCACGAAGGTCTTCCCATGAATACACTGAACTTGGCTTCAACATCGAATACTAGGCCAGCGCGTCGCTTTCGGCTGCAATAATGAAAGACTTGGCCAGCACAACTTTGTTTCCACCGGCGGAGGCTACTGCTGCCTCATAGCTTATAATGAATTGGTGTGGGTCTGATCTTTCGTTGAATTTGGGTAGGGTGATGACTTTGTAGGAAGGAGGCCAGGGTGAGCTCTAGATGCCTTCAGATAGTGGTGATTTGAAATCAATAGTTCTGTGGATTTGTGGCAAAGTGTAGGGCGTGCCGAAGGTTGGTTGAGCTATTGTACTTGGCGGGGGGTTGCGTTGGCTTTGACTTACCAAGTGGAACTGGTTGGATGTGTTGAAGATATATTACGGAGGCTGCATACTTTGTATCTCGGCTTATAGGACAGCTAGCTATTGCCTGATCTCCGCTGCCTGAGATGATGTTTGGGCTGCCCGTTGATTTGCGGCCAAGGCTACTGTGACCCTATCCCTTTCTTGCTGCATGCTCTACAACTGAGCCTGTAATTGCTGAAGCTCTTGCTTCGGCCAAGGCTGCTGCTCCTCGGATGCCGGAGGCTGTTCTTCGACGGTCGGCTCCTGTGTGGCCTGGTCTTCTGGGGTGGTGGTGTAGGTGCTATGCGTGCTACACCTGGGTCTTCCCCTTGGTGCGGGGTCCGCAGGTGCTCTTGCGGAAGCTGCTCTTTTTCTTGTCATTGTGGGTTTTGCTTGGCCAACACGCGGTGGGTGCCAATGTTGGAAAACCAAAGGGCTCCTAGTAGATGAGACACGATGGAGCCTTCACCCAGTCGATTGCTCTGAGCGAAGGTAAGGAGCATGGAAGGTGGGTCCCGTCTTAATTAGGGTTTCATAAATGTATTCTCCAACCTCCCCTGCCACAGGGTTTTAGTCCCCTTTTATAGGGAACTGTTAGCTATGGCTGCTTTTTACAATTCCACCACCTATCGGTTATGGTACATCCTCGGAATATTCTTATGCTAGTGCAAGCCACCAGGGCAGTTTGGGTGTCTTCTTCTTCAACCGCCTTTGCTCGTTGGGCCTCCGTCACGGCCCGCCATCGGCCCACGGTTCAACGCTGCTACCGAGCGGGAGCTCTCCCAGGTCCTGGGGCCTCCGCCCGGGACTCCTTCATCGGGGCCTCCGCTCATCGTCACCTAGACTGTGGCCTTCGCCTGGGCCGGTGGAGCCTTCGCCACGGCCTCCCGGCGTTCACCTACAGTAGCCGCTCACTCGGTGGCCTCCGTCTCTTTTCCCTATATGTTGTCCATGAAAACTAGGAAAATTGTTAGCCCTTACCATTGCCATGAACCTTAGCCTCCATGACTCGTAACTGTGCCCCAACAAATAGGAATTCTTAATCAAACAGAAAAAGGGATATTTATCCCTAATAATAAAGATGCAAAATTTCTTGGACCCGAGGGACAACATCAAGAGTGGGTTCGATATAAGGCGACGGACGTATACGGTGTGCCACGGCTGAAGCCTGAAACACTATGGTAGCACTCATCCGCTCGATTGCAGCTAAACAAATAAATAAAGATAAACGACAACAACGTCGTCCTTCAGCTGGCTTGCATGAAGGCAACGATGGATCAACTGATAAACCAAAATAATGTTTGAATGTAAATAAAAAAATCTGAATCCACAAGCTATTTAAAATAAATTTGAATCCACAAGCTTCGAGGATTCTAATAAACATCCCAAAAATACAAACACACCAATCTGAAGACAATGATCAATTGATGTACCCAATACTTCATTAATTATATGAAAAATAACTAATTCCTGCATTCAACAATATAGCACCTATATTTTCATCCATCTCTCTCTAACTACTTGTGTAGTGGAAGGTTTCTTCCCTCCCGTTATTTTACTTCACAAACGGCACTCATGCCTCCGTGTCTCGTACATGACCTGGACTCATACGAGTTACGACAGCTCGTGTCTAGCGATGATTAATACTTAATAAGGAGTCTGATTCCAGTACGTATTGGTCGTACTCTATGTTTCTTGTATGTGACCTGGACACAAGATTTGCACTCATACAAGTTGGAACACCACATATCTAGCAATGATAAGAAGTTTGATCCCAATACGTGTTGGGTCCCATTGCAACGCACGGCCATATTTGCTAGTTAATTGAAAGAGGGGGAATACAAATCAACATACTTTGACTATTTTGTATTGGTTGTTTGCATGTGTAGGCCAAGACCAGGCCCAGGCACGCCGCCCTCGTCCCCACAGGCCTAGGCCACCACCGCGGCCACCTACAACACCACCATGCAGTTTGTTAGAGATGTCGCACCATCATCATCACAGGTCGCCTCCGCCTCCGCCAGTGCCGTCATCCCCACCACGCAGTTTGTCTAAGGAGTCACACAATCATCACCACAAGTCACCACCACCGCCAGCGGTGTCGCTGTCACAATCACTCAATTTGTCTAAGGTGGCACACCACCATCACCACAGTTCGCCACCACCGCCGCCAGTGCCTTCATCACCACCACACAGCTTGTTCGACACATCACACCATCATCACCACATGTCACCGCCTCCCCCACCAGTGCCGTCGTCGTCACCATCACGCCGTTTGTCTGAGATGTCGCACCATCATCACCATTGGTCACCTCCGCCACCGCCATCAGTGCTGTCATCGCAACCACGTAGTTTGTCTGAGACGTTGTCGTCTCCAATGGCAAAGTCAAAACCCGATACGTGTTATCCCTACAATAACAGATTCTGTCTGACTCATGACTGCGAGAACATGTGCAAGGAAAACGGCTTTGTATCCAAGAAAAGCTACTGTATTGAGAGAGCGGATGCTAAATGGGAATGTTGCTGCAAACATTAAGCAGTGTAACACAAGCATCTTTTTGATGCGAACTCAATAAGATGGTCTTTTTGTTGCCTAAATGCTGCTGCATTCCGTTGCTATATAATGTGTACCGAGTGACATGCCAGAAAAGGAATACATACAGTAACCAATTGTGGAATAAACTAGGAAACAAGTTATTGTAAATTTTACTGGAGTTGGTCTGTGCTGATACTTTTATAGTGGTACTTATGTTTGCATCTTGTCAGGTCATTGGTGGAGCTTCATCTAGCATTGGCTTATTGCTATAGTACCTAGAGAAGCCAAAGTCGGTCAAGCAAAATATAGTGGTTTCACTGGCTTGTTGAGAAGGAGATTGAAAAAACAAGCTCCATGAATAGTGACATGAACTGTGTATTAACAGGTGAAGCCGAAGCCTTGAGAAGCTTGGCCAAAGAGCCTGATGGGAAATAATATAACTCTAATAAATAATCAATGATAATCATCATACATTTGTGCTCAACCCATTCAGATCATGTCTGTTATTTTGTACAAGTCATGTTTCTTCACATATTAAAAGCATGTCATCAAATATTCACAAGTTTCTTGGCATATTTTTTTCACAGTAAAAATCTACACGAGCCAGAGAAAATGTGTGGTTCCTTCGGTCGCCCTACTTCCCATGGGGCTGTGGCAGGCTGTGGGGAGGCAATACAATTAGGCGTGGCCACGACTGACTATACGCCATCAACCAGACGGTCGATGCCTTAGCATGTCTTGATTGATTGATAGACAGATAGATAAATAGACAGACAGATAGACCTACAGATAGATAGATAGATAGATAGATAGATAGATAGATAGAAGCATTAATGTAGAAATAGATAAATTTTCATAATGACTCCTACTTAAGGTTTTTTTGTTTTCTATATAAACACTTGCACAGTGATACAGAAAAACAAATACAGATGCAAACTGCACCTCACCTTGTCACTAAAGAAAGTAAAACAAGAAAAAAAGAGAGAGAGAAAGGAGACAGTAATATTGTCCACTCATCTCATGGCAGTCCCCAAATGCAAGAGGACGAGGAATGTACAGCTGACATGTACTTTTTTCTGATACTTGTGGTCATTTGTTCAACCTCTTCATCATGCAAAGGTATATATGTATATGTATATGGAGATCATTACTTCTACTGCACATTGTTACATACACTAGTAGAGAAACGACATTTGATCCGGCTCGAAATTTGGCTTTAGTCCCGGTATTTTCCGCGCCCGGGACTAGAGAGACCTTTAGTCCCGGTTTGTAGCTCCAACCAGGACTAAAGGTCCCTGCCCAACGGCTACTGCGGCAGGCTTTTGCTACAGGGGATCTTTAGTCCCGGTTGGAGCTATCAACCGGGACTAAAGGTTAACTTTTACTCCCGGTTTGTCTCTCCAACCGGGAGTAAAAGTCTACTCCCAGCTGGAGGCTCCGTCCGGGACTAGAAAGGGACCTTTAGTCCCGGTTTCTGTCTCCAACTGGGACCCTTCCTATATAGCCCTTCTTCCTCCCCGAGCCAAAGCCACTTTGAGCTCAGTGTTCTTGCTTCATCGCTGGCCTCTCTTCCTCCTCATCGCCGGTCATCACAAGATTTCTTCGATTCCTCCATCGATTCTTCGGTTCTAAAGGTTACCAACTTTGTACTCTCATGTTTCATCAGTAGCATATCTCATTTTGTGGACTAGATATTGTAACATCCCAGATGTTAAAAAGTAATTAAGAAGGTGATCATGTCATCATTATGCATAATCATCATGCATCAACTCATGAATGCATTTCATGTTTATATTATAGTAACCAAATGTTATTTTATGGAGTGTTTTATATATTATCTGAAATAATATTAATAATAATGATTATGAAACTTTGTGAATTTTGATGTGGGAATCTTTTAAACAATTCAAATTCTTCCTTAATAAAAGTTTAATAATTTTTGTTGCAATGCTTGGTGTGAACCTTGTTTTATGATATAGTGATATTGGTTGAATGAAATTGAGTTATTTTTTAACCACCAAAAATGACTAAATAACTGTTTTTGGAAATTCTATAAATTCAATTTTCAATATATACATTTCATCGAAATTCTATAATTTTAAACCATCATGAATTTGATGTTAAGCCTTAAAGCAAAGTTGAAGAGCTCATCTTAGTAAACAAGTTTGCTTTAAGGAGCAAAATAAGATGTTGAACAGTTTGGGAGTAATTTGAGAAAAAAATAAAATCTGCCTTGAGCTACAGTAACCTGCCGTGTGCTTCTTCTCCTCTCCTCTCTCTGCTCATCAGCGTCGCCGTGGCGTTCTCGCTGCTTCTTGCGCTGGGCACGTTGCTTGCTGTGTGTGGCCAAGCTCGCGCGGGAGCTGGCGCCCAGAAGCATCGCGCTGCCCCTCTTCCTCCCTGCCGCCCTCCCTTGTCGTGCCCACACCGCCTATGTGCGCTGCACGCGACACGCGTCCTGCGTCCATGCCCTGCCCAAGCCACACTGCCCTCTCGCCCGTCCTTGTTCCGACATGCTTGACTTCTCCCTCCGCTCAGCTCCCAGCTTGTCCTCTGCCGCTCTCTCTTTCACGCGCTCTCGCCGCCATGGCCGCCGTGCCAGTTTTCGCGGCCGCCACAAGCTCCCGTGCCTCTGTGCCTCCTTGTGCCTAGAAACCACAGCCACCAGCCTCCCCGGACCAGGCTGTACCTCCGCAACCCCACTCCAACCTCACTTCGCCATCGAGGCGCCCTACCACCGTGCCACTCCGCCGCCGAGCCGCGGGCTCGCGTGGCCAGGCCGTCACGGGCCGCGACCGACCGAGCTGCGGCCACCCTGAGGCTCGCCTCGCCACCCCATCGCTCGACCACCCGTCCAATTGCCACTGGCGAGTCTTCACCGGCCAGAATCGAGCCACCCAACTCGTGCTCTGTTCAGATTCGCAACCAGGGATTCCGTGCAGCAATAAGAACTAAGGCAAGGGCCTAACTGTGAATCTTATGACTCATTTGAATAGTGTCAAATAGTGTTGAAGTATTGCGGTATAATTCTAAAATAAACCGAGGGCTTTTCTGCAAAGTGACCAAGCCAGGCCGAGGCAGGCTGCATTGGGCCGGCCTGTTGCTTCGCTGGGCTGAGTTGGGCCGAAAAGGACCCGAGGCCTGGTTTCCTTTTAATTTGCGTTTTGTTAATTTAATAAATGTACTAATTTTGTTTATTTTGTGTAGAATTAAATAGAGCTCCAAAAATTATGAAAATTTTTGTGTGACCTCTCTGAGATGTAAACTATTTAGGAAAAATATTAAATGTTACTTTTCAGTACATTTTGAATGTGATAAAAATTGCTAAATTTAATTAATAAATGGGTTTCTATGATTTTTCTAGGCTTAAATAATTTTCCAAAAATTATGAAAATTGTTTTGCCACTTAGTTATCATATGCTAAATCTTCACAAAAATTTTGAGCTCATTTGGAAAAAGTTGATTTATTTCATAATTTTAAATTAAATAATTAATTCATAAAAACAAATAGTAAACCTTAATGACTTAGGTTTTGTTTGAATTTTTGGATTGAGTGATGACCTTGGGTATTTAGTATAAAATAATTCTTGGTACTTAAAGTAAGTGTTTGGGTTTATGAAAAGGTTTAGTTAGTTGTTGGCTTGTAACTGTACCACGAAGGAAAGTTGTTTTAAAGTTACAGACTTTTGCATCCATCGTCGAGCATCATGTTTTATATCTTGCATCATATTAAACATGGCATTGTTACTTTGTGTAGTGAACAAAAGTGAGAACGTGGTAGTCAACCAAGTTGTTGAGGAAGTTAATCCAACTGTTGAGGTCGGGTTTGATATCTGTGGAACGACTCCGGAACCTGACTTTTCCGACAATCAAGGCAAGCCCCGGATGCATTTAAATCTACCTTGTGTTTTACAAATTTCTATCGCTTTTGCTTTTATATACTGCATTAAGTGATTAGGAGTTGAGTGAAACCTAATTGGTGCATTACCAACCTTGTTGTTCCATATCAACCATGTTACCAGTTTTAATTCAAAAATGCCTAGTTATGCTTAGTCATGCTTAGATAGATAAAAGTCAGGGGATTACCTGTCACCTGTGAGATATAAAAGGGTTTTTGGATACGGTCGGTTACTTTACGTTGTCATGAGATATGAGCTTGTGGAGTAATAAATTTAGACCGGGCGGACTCGATGTGTGAGAGTCACAAGACATGGATGTCATGTGAGCGGGTTCTTTCCGCCTGTGTCGATTAAGAACCGTCCATTGTTGAATTGCATGAGGTGAGGCTTTGTAGTACTAGCCACATACTCCGGTAAGCCTTAACTTGGCTATTCTACTACGAGAATGGCTACTCGCGCGCTAGGAGTGGAGAGATGGTGGGAGTAGCATGTACCCACATGGCAATGGGCTGGATTGGTGGAGTACTATGCTCTCGGGTGGTGCGGACCCATTCTTGTTTTCGAGGACCTAAGGGTAGGTTGGTATATGTAGGTCAGGGACCTGCATATGTCGTGTGGTTGGGAATCCCCAACTGGGTTATAATCGGTTTGAATCGTCGTTGCTCCTCGGTTATGGAGACTCAACTCACTGTTCATCTTCGTAGTTAACAACTAAAACTTGAGTTGGTTTTGAGAAAGAGTTTGATATGAAGTTCATGATCTCAATACGGATCATGGCAGATTCATATATGATTTTGAGAAAGATTTAAATGTTGAATGAAAGAATCTTGTTAGAGATTTTTTACTCAAAAGAATTTTGATTATTGCTAAAGCCATACCTTGAATCTCTGAGCCTGCATTCCTGAGTCTTATCAGTTTTACTTCGGTTAAGTCTTGTTGAGTACTTTTGTACTCAGGGTTTGTTAACCCTTGTTGTAGGTGAGCCTCATGAGCAGGTCTATTTTGGACCGTGCTGCATGACGGTTTTTCAAATCGATGACGACAAGTAAATGCGTGGCCCTTGGGCAGGGCACTTTAATTGTGTGTTTTGTATTATGTTACTAATGCCACTCCACTACTATGGTTTGTAATAATAATCAAACTTAGTTTGTAAGGTTTGAAACAACTATTTTGTAACTAAGTTATTGTAAGACTTTCGCTATTTCACTCTGATGTAAATTAATGAATAAACTGTTGTAATACTGTAATGACTCTGTAATGGGATCCTACTCGGAAAAAATCATGGATGATTTAGGGTTCTCCGAGGACACCCGATAGGCTTCTTAAGTTACCGGGAACATATGCATAGTCGTCAGAGGTCATTGGACAGTGACAGGTGCATGTGGGCTCTATAATTTAGGAGGTTCTGCCACAGAATGGTATCAGAGCGACGATTACCAAGTTTTTTGTAGTATTGCTGTACAAAAACTTCAAAACGATTTGGGGTAAATAAATTTAACCAGCTAATTTGGTCCAAATTGCTTCCAACTTATCTTATTTCATTCTCGCAATTCCTTATTTGAGTAAAAAGGCTTTATATGGTGGAGTAGTAATCTTATTATACCCTATATAATAAGAACTATTGTTTATGTACCTTAGGAGCTTTAATGATTAAGTTTCGTAAGGACGATTCATGCATCATGTCATTAATGAAACACTACATATAGTCTAGTTATAATTATTCATATAAAGTGAAATATAATGATGTTTAAAACTTTATCCTTCCATTTAGAGAATGGCTATTACTTGTTATAGCTATTTTTGTCCCAATGAATCTGGTCATGTACCAGGCTTTGCAGTAAACCACTCTTTGTTTATTTTTGCTCATAAGTTCTACATCATTTGGAACTTTTGATGCACTTTAATTTTCCGTACCTACTCAATGTTGAAACTTGTGACTAATCCTTGAATTCTCCAACCTATGCATGTGTCATGTCTTGGTTTCTCCTAAATGCAACACATGCTAGTTTCTTGACCTTGCTAGCTTGACATGTGTTACTTGTGAGTTACGTTAGTTGTGCCCTATGGTGGTGCCATGATGCATGATTTACGGTGCCGCGTCGAAACTTGGGGTCTCCTATGGACTGCAGCCACAAGGAAATACTGTGGGGTGCTCGCTGGTATCGAGGTCTGCGGTCATGATCCACTATAGATTCGCAATTAATGTGATTCACTCATCTTGGAACTCTCATTTGGAATTCATGTTCCATCATTCCATTGAAATTACTAAATCCTTTGTCCCTTACAACTGTCTTTTGATCTCGTTTACAATTTCAAGTCGACTCTTGTTGTTTTATGAACAACTTGAAGGTTAATGTGTTTGACATATTTCCTTTTCCATTACTTACCCTTGGACTTTAAATCTCAGGACGAGATTTCTTTAAGGGGGAAGGATTGTAACATCCTAGATGTTAAAAAGTAATTAAGAAGGTGATCATGTCACCATTATGCATAATCATCATGCATCAACTCATGAATGCATTTCATGTTTATATTATAGTATGCAAATGTTATTTTATGGAGTGTTTTATATATTACCTGGAATAATGTTAATAATAATGATTATGAAACTTTGTGAATTTTGATGTGGGAACCTTTTAAACAATTCAAATTCTTCCTTAATAAAAGTTTAATATTTTTTGTTCCAATGCTTGGTGTGAACCTTGTTTTATGATATAGTGATATTGGTTGAATGAAATTGAGTTATTTTTTAACCACCAAAAATGACTAAATAACTGTTTTTGGAAATTCTATAAATTCAATTTTCAATATATACATTTGGTCGGAATTCTATAATTTTTAAACCATCATGAATTTGATGTTAAACCTTAAAGCAAAGTTGAAGAGCTCATCTTAGTAAACAAGTTTGCTTTAAGGAGCAAAATGAGATGTTGAACAGTTTGGGAGTAATTTGAGAAAAAAATAAAATCTGCCTTGAGCTACAGTAACCTGCCGTGTGCTTCTTCTCCTCTCCTCTCTCTGCTCATCGGCGTCGCCGTGGCGTTCTCACTGCTTCTTGCGCTGGGCACATTGCTTCCTGTGTGTGGCCAAGCTCGCGCGGGAGCTGGCTCCCAGAAGCATCGCGCTGCCCCTCTTCCTCCCTGCCGCCCTCCCTTGCTGTGCCCGCACCGCCTATGTGCGCTGCACGCGACGCGCGTCCTGCGTCCATGCCCTGCCCAAGCCACACTGCCCTCTCACCCGTCCTTATTCCGACGTGCTTGACTTCTCCCTCCGCTCAGCTCCCAGCTTGTCCTCTACCGCTCTCTCTTTCGCGCGCTCTCGCCGCCATGGCCGCCGTGCCAGTTTCCGCGGCCGCCACTAGCTCCCGTGCCTCCGCGCCTCCTCGTGCCTAGAAACCACAACCACAAGCCTCCCCGGACAGGCTATACCTCCGCAACCCCACTCTGACCTCGCTTCACCGTCGACGTGCCCTGCCGCTATGCCACTCCACCGCCGAGCCGCGGGCTCGCATGGCTAGGCCGTCACGGGCCGTGACCGGCCGAGCCGTGGCCACCCTCAGGCTCGCCTTGCCACCCCGTCGCTCGACCACCCCTCCAATTGCCACCGGCGAGTCTTCATCGGTCAAAATCGAGCCAACCAACTCATGCTCTGTTCTGATTCGCAACCAGGGATTCCGCGCAGCAATAAGAACTAAGGCAAGGGCCTAACTATGAATCTTGTGACTCATTTGAATAGTGTCAAATAGTGTTGAAGTACTGCGGCTTAATTCTAAAATAAACCGAGGGATTTTCTGCAAAGTGACCAAGCCAGGCCGAGGCAGGCCGCACTAGGCCGGCCTGTTGCTTCGCTGGGCCGAGTTGCGCCGAATAGGACCCGAGGCCTGTTTTCCTTTTAATTTGTGTTTTGTTAATTTAATAAATGTACTGATTTTATTTATTTTGTGTAGAATTAAATAGAGCTCTAAAAATTATGAAAATTTTTGTGTGACCTCTCTGAGATGTAAACTATTTAGGAAAAATATTAAATGTTACTTTTCAGTACATTTTGACTGTGATAAAAATTGCTCAATTTAATTAATAAATGGGTTTCCATAATTTTTCTAGGCTTAAATATTTATCCAAAAATTATGAAAATTGTTTTAACACTTAGTTATCATATGGTGAGTCTTCACAAAAATTTTAAGCTCATTTGGAAAATGTTGATTTATTTCTATAATTTTGAATTAAATAATTAATTCATAAAAACAAATAGTAAAACTTAATGACTTAGGTTTTGTTTAAATTTTTGGATTGATTGATGACCTTGGGTCATTAGTATAAAATAATTCTTGGTACTTAAAGTAAGTGTTTGGGCTTATGAAAAGGTTTAGTTAGTTGTTGGCTTGTAACTGTACCGCGAAGGAAAGTTGTATTCAAGTTACTGACTTTTGCATCCATCGTCAAGCATCATGTTTTATATCTCGCATCATATTAAACATGGCATTGTTACTTCGTGTAGTGAACGGAAGTGAGAACGTGGTAGTCAACCAAGTTGTTGAGGAAGTTAATCCAACTGTTGAGGCCGGGTTTGATATCTGTGGAACGACTCCGAAACCTGACTTTTCCGACAATCAAGGCAAGCCCCGGATGCATTTAAACCTGCCTTGTGTTTTACAAATTTCTATCGCTTTTTCTTTTATATACTGCATTAAGTGATTAGGAGTTGAGTGAAACCTAATTGGTGCATCACCAACCTTGTTGTTCCAAATCAACCTTGTTACTAGTTTTAATTCGAAAATGCCTAGTTATGCTTAGTCATGCTTAGACAGATAAAAGTTGGGTGATTACCTGTCACCTGTGAGATATAAAAGGGTTTTTGGATACGGTCGGTTATTTTACGTTGTCATGAGATATGAGCTTGTGGAGTAATAAATTTAGACCGGGCGAACTCGGTGTGTGAGAGCCACAAGACATGGATGTCTTGCGAACTCGGTGTGTGAGAGCCACAAGACATCGATTAAGAACCGTCCGTTGTTGAATTGCATGAGGTGAGACTTTGTAGTACTAGCCACATACTCCGGTAAGCCTTAACTTGGCTATTCTACTACGAGAATGGCTACTCGCGCACTGGGAGTGGAGAGATGGCAGGAGTAGCGTGTACCCACGTGGCAATGGGCAGGATTGGTGGAGTACTATGCTCTCGGGTGGCGCGGACCCGTTCTTGTTTTAGAGGACCTAAGGGTAGGTTGGTATATGTAGGTCAGGGACCTACATATGTCATGTGGTTGGGAATCCCCAGCTAGGTTATAATTGGTTCGAATCGTCGTTGCTCCTCGGTTATGGAGACTCAACTCACCGTTCATCCTCGTAGTTAACAAATGAAACTTGAGTTGGTTTTGAGAAAAAGTTTGATATGAAGTTCATGAGCTCAATACGGATCATGGCTGATTCATATATGATTTTGAGAAAGATTTAAATGTTGAATGAAAGAATCTTGTTAGAGAGCTTTTACACAAAAGAATTTTGATTATTGCTAAAGCCACACCTTGAATCCCTGAGCCTGCATTCCTGAGTCTTATCAGTTTTACTTCAGTTAAGTCTTGTTGAGTACTTTTGTACTCAGGGTTTGTTAACCCTTGTTGCAAGTGAGCCTCATGAGCATTTCTGTTTTGGACCGTGCTGCATGATGGTTTTTCAAATCGATGACGACAAGTAAATGCGTGGCCCTTGGGCAGGGCACTTTAATTGTGTGTTTGTATTATGTTACTAATGCCACTCCACTACTATGGTTTGTAATAATAATCAAACTTAGTTTGCAAGGTTTGAAACAACTGTTTTGTAACTAAGTTAGTGTAAGACTTCCGCTATTTCACTCTGATATAAATTAATGAATAAACTGTTGTAATACTGCAATGACTTTGTAATGGGATCCTTCTCGAAAAAAATCATGGATGATTCGGGGTTCTCCAAGGACACATGACAAGCTTCTTAAGTTACTGGGAACATATGCATAGTCATCAGAAGTCATTGGATAGTGACAGGTGCATGTGGACCCTATAATTTAGGAGGTTCTGCCACAGATATATGTGGTTTTTTATGGTGGATTTTTTTGTAAGCCATTTAAGCTCAAAATCACTTTAAAGTTTGCATATTTGGATGAAGGAAGGTTAAATTAGTTATTCAAAACTAGTATTCAGCTTTCATTTCTAGCATGCATAGCACACCTCATGGTTTAGAGATATAGAGAATTTTAGAGTTTTTTTTTAATTTTATTTGTTTATAAAATGAGAAATTTATATTATATTAAAATTGAGTATAGAGAGTAGATGGAACTGCTTCTGGGTCCTCGGCCTCTCATCGGGTTCCAAAGTGACTAAGGCCGGACCTCCCTCTCATTGCATGCGGCAAGTGTGAGGAGATGATTATGATGGAGTACCGGATGAGGAAGGAGTGTCCCAACAAGGGCCGTATCTTCTACAAGTGTCCGGATCGCAAAGTGAGTTATTTTGTCGCATTTGATGATTATGGTTAATTTATACTTATTTTCATGATGATTGTGATTAAAGTTCTAATTTTTTGTTTTAATTTCAGTGGGATGGCACTGGATGTTTAGGCTGGTACTGGGAGGAAGAGTATGTTGAACACGTGCAAAACTCTCTTGCACAGGAGGCTACGGCGACTGATGAGGCAGTGATCCTACGGAAGAAGCCCATAGATGTTGAACAAACGCATGATCTGTCTATTTTAATTGGGATTGGTCGCGAAATCCTTATGATGCTGAAGTGCATTTTACCTTTAGTTTTTTTAGTGGTAGTTGGGATTGTCTACATTGTAGCGAGACTTTCATAAATTAATACCTTATGTGGTGGCATGCATGTCGTATAATTAACTAATTATGTTCTAGGTTTTAATATGGTATGTATGTCATGTAATGCAGATGAGCCAGCATTGGATGTACAATGCTAATCGCCGCTCCCAAGTGTTTATGGAGGGCGTGCATTCTTTCTTACATGTGGCCGAGGCAAACAAACGCGATGGTTTCATGTGCTACCCATGTGTTGATGCAAAAGTGGATCTGCAAACACAAAGGGCTAATACCCAAATCGATATCCAGAGCGTGCCAGTCGATTTGACCTGTTAATCGACAAGGATGAAGATACGAGCACTTTGGTCCTGACAACAGTGATACGCCCGAAAGTCACGGCCAAGGGGTACTCACGCGGAACTCGAGAATCGCCGAAGGTCGCACTGAGACAATGCAACTCACCGAATCAATGAGAACTCGTAAAAAGAAAAATATGCAAATTGACGAAGTCGCCGAAAAATAAGTAGATGTAAATAGGAGTAAAACTTGGTTTTGATATTGATTTCTCTCTATTACATTGCCCCTCGCTCCATATTTATACCCTGATCTAAATAGACACAACCAAACACAACTAGGACACCAAGCCCATATCTAAGGAAACACGTGACTCTTACATGAGTCATACTCTAACAAATATAGAAAAGGAAATCAACTCCTATCTATTTCCCTGTCCGCCTCAATTACGATGGAAATCTCACCGTCCTCCTTCCCATCGGCATACTCCCTGTTTCATCGGCAGTAGTCTTCAAGTCTTCCTTCATCGGCATACTCCCTGTTTCATCGGCAGTAGTCTTCAAGTCATCCTTCATCGGCATACTCCCTGTTTCATCGGCAGTAGTCTTCAAGCCTCAAGCCTCCCTTCATCGGCATCGACAATAACACCTCCAACCTCGCCGGCAGCGCTTTGAGTCTAAATCAACCTTTCCATCGACCACCACCACTATCGGCCACCATCTTTACAAGTGGCTTTCGCCGGTTATCGAGTATCTGATAACTTTCCCTTGCCGATCAGTCCACTCCGATCATTTTGACACGTGCAAAAAACGGTGTCAACACATGCCCCCCAATTTCGGAGTATAAAACCATTAATGCTCCGAAATTTACTCCAGATAACATTTGCCTTCGCCCGATTACCGTAACTCATTCTCTAAGCCAAAACTTGATCTGTTATCAAATCCAATCAAATCTAATCCTGATTCACGCACTTCAGTAAACATCGCACAATCGCCAACCACTCTTGCCTTGATTATGATCAAGATACCAAAACAATAACCCATCGGCAAGATCTTAACATGATAATCTTTGTCGTTTTCGAATTAAAATATCCTGCACCGATACTTCTTCCAAATCATGATTACTTGCCATCAACTCATCTGTACAATCCCACGATTATAAATGCGAACAGTTACCATATCCATCCGAACCACCTCGACCTACATGCGCGCGGTATAGAGATAAGTCCAAAATACCCCTACCCCAAGCGGCTTATAAATAGATTCCTCCGGAACACACTCGTCTTCTACCCTCGAGACCCCAATCTTTGACATTTTTCTCTTTCGTGGCGACTCGAACGAACAAGCTGCGTGACCTCAACCAACAAGAACTCTTCTCCGGCGTTAACCTCAAGTCTCCGGCTCGTGCCCCCATCTTCCTCAAGATAATGGCAATCAACTTCAACGTCCTGCGGTTCGCTCCACTTCCATTACCTTTTACTTTGATCCCCTAGTTTTCGCAAATCCATACAGGTTGGTGATTTTTCCTTTCTTTTGTTCTCCGGATCCTTTAAACTTAGGAAGCTGCGCAACAAATTAGTTATTCCAACCGATCATTTGCATGTCCAATGCCTAGGACCAATGGGCAACCCAGATCCGATCGATCGATTAATGCAGAGGTTAACAGAATCCCTTTTAGAGCCCAAAATTTCTCTCTAAATTTATGGAAAGACACATTCGATCTTGGCCCAAGACCACCAAAGGGTGGAAAGATTGGTACTTGAGGGTTAATAGATCGATGCAAGTATCTTGGGGCGAGCGGAAGTTAGACCAATGCATTAGGCTATCTATTGCCGATATGCGAAGAATGAATCAATGATGATTGCAATTTGCTTACTTACGGTCGACACAACAAACACTTTTATGTTTGGACATGGCCCATCTACTCCCCACACTTGCCGATGTCCACATGCTCACCGGCTTGGATATTTCAAGCCGCCGATGAAGGCTCCATCTATGGTAGAAAATCTAAATATAGGGTGAATACCCGCAACATCAATGGTTGGATGGGGTACATTCAAGAATACCGTAAGACCGGGACACTTAACCAGAGGGAACATGCCACATTCTTGAATATGTGGTTAGAAAAATTTATTTTCTGTGGTCGATCAGTAGGACCAACCAACGCCTTCCTCCCCGCAGCTGAACTTTTGGCTAATGGTGTAAGGTTTCCTCTTGGCCGATACCTTCTGAGCTCCACTTATCATCTTCTTCATCAAGTGTCTCAGAAACTTCTGCTTGGCGAACCCATCGGCAACCTAGGAGGCCCGTGGTGGTTTATCAACATGTGGTTGAATGCACATATGCACAAACGTTTGCAATGGGACTTTTTTGCCCAACAATTCCCACGAGAAATTGCTGAAGACCATGTGCTCGGGGACGATGAATCGGCAACACGCTCACCCCTCAATTTTGGTGAAGCCATAATTGTCCTTCCTGGAACAGAGGCCAATGAAGACCAGATCGGCAGATTCTTCCAAAGCTTCTACAATGGTCTTTCTCGTGATCATAGGGCCTGGGTACCTTATATTGACGAGGAAAATAGATTCCCCCTTCTTTTCAACTTTGCTGATGACACCCTGAATCAGGATAAGGAACTCATGATGGCCATCATTACTCCCAGGGCAATTCCAGTAAATACATTTGGTAGCGGGAAAAACACCAACATTACGTATGAATTTTACAATCCATCGGCAGTATCCCGTCAATTGGCTTTTGGGCAACTGCCAATCAAACTTTGCTTTGCCGATGTGATCAAACCCAGGGAAACAATCACCTGTGGAACAGACTGGAACAAGGTAGTACAACTCTCCCCCGATGCCGATACTACAGATGTTGATATATCCACCTGGACGCCAGTATCCTTCATCACCGAGTCATATAAGCAATGGTGGCGAGAGTGGAAGGAACAACTGTTTGCAACTTCTGCTCACACATATCGGCACATGATCGACCCTGAATATGCCATCCCTGACGACGCAGTAAGTTTCTTTTAACTCCCTTCTGCTTTTCCCTTCATATATCAGTAACTGACTCTCTTATGACAGGTTAACAACCCAGCACCATCTGTGAGCAAAAGTGGGAAACCCTTCGATCTTCAGCCTGTTTCTCCGATATCATCAATCGGCTACAACGCCCCCACCTTAACTGCTTTGACTCACCAGAAGATCCGTACCAAGACCATCACCTCTAAGTCCAAATTGGCTACAGCTAGGGCCACTCCATCGGCTGCTGCTACAACCTTGGTCAAGGCATTCAAGGTAACAACCTTGTTTATTTCTACTTATGCCGATCACAAACTATATTAACATTAACCATCAGGGGGTAAGAGCTGCTGCTGGATCGTCATCGGCAATTCCTCCGATATCAAGCACCACTTCTTTTGACAAACCTTCAGAGGTATCCTCTTGACTTTTCATTTTATCTGTTAAATATTATACCTTACACTTGTTTTGCAGCAACAATTGGGTACATCGGCAAGCGTACCAGATATCCAAGCTTCACAACCAACAAGTGCTGATGCCCCCCAGCCAATCGTTGCCGATGCCCAAGCAAAGCGCAAAGCTTTAACAGATGCTGAGGCACAGCCAAAACGACAAAGGTCCATGCCGATCCCTACATCTGCCCCAATGTCATCGGTCATCATACCTCAAGAGCCAACCACCGATGAAGTTACAGAGGATATCCCATCGGCAAGCTCAGCCGATCCCCCACACGGCATACTCCAGGTTGCTTCCTCCAGTCAAGCACAGGAAATTGCCTTGAAACAGGTAAACCAATTAACCTAGCTGATTTACAATACTCATACTTATCCTTAACTGACCTCCTTTTCTTTTCCTCAGGAACAAGACTCCCCAAACAGCCTATTCTCCTTTGCTATTGACGTCTCTGACGATGATGGAGAGGAAACAAGTTCTTCCCTTGCACTGGGAACAATATCGGCAGAAACTAAGACCAAGTTGGAAGCTCTCCTGAACTTGCTACAGCAGGATACCGCCCAACTGGTAGATGACTCGGACCCCGCAAAGGCAATTTTCAAAACAATCCGTGGCCAGGTCCCTGCCGATGTTGAAGAAGTACTCTTCCCAGCAGCCCATTTAGAAAGCCGCCAACTACAATATCAACGGGCTGCTCAACGTATTGCCGATAGAGCAGCTCAGGCTCAACTCAAAGAAGAGATGCTACAACTGAAACAAATTGCCGATGAGAAGCACAAGGGCATCGGCAACTTGCAGACTTCGGGTGCTGAACTTAAGCAGAAAATCTTGGATTTATCGGCAAGGAAGATGGCTCTATTGGCTGAATTGAAAGAAGTCGATGCAGCCTTAACTCATGCCCAACAAGAAGAAAGCCAGCTACCCAATGCCATCAAAGCCCTTCAGCAAGAAAGAGATATCCAGGCTCGCAAAGCTTTGGACATGAAGAAAAAACTCAAGCCTGTGGAGGGTGCTGCCGATGACGATATCAAAGAAATGGAGGAAGCCGACCAGATTCGCCTGCGTGCGATATTAGCTATCCAATCCTTGTTGAACTTGTAATCTTGTTTATTGTATCGGCACTTTATGAGACATTGACATCCTTGCATAATTTTAGCCGATAGGACTGTTATCGGAACTTATACTTTTATGCATCCATCCAGATACTAGGGTAATATTTCTTTAAATATTTTCCATTTAATGCTCTGGGAAACACAACCCCTTTGAGGGTTTCTAGAATATATGGCGTTACCAGGAACAGACTGATTTATCCGATATGGACCTTCCCAATTAGGAGACCACTTTCCAAACTTTGAACTTTTAGTCCCAATCGGTAAAATCAATTTCGGACGGATCTCCATCAGCAAACTCCTTTACCTTCACCTTCTTGTCATACCATCGGCTACTCTTTTCTTATTCTCTTCGATGCTAACTAAAGCCCTTAACCGATGACCCGCCACATCTTCCAACTCATCCTTCATAAGAGTATTATAATCATCGGTTTGTCATTTGATTTTGAGAACGTATTCGCCTAGAGCCAACTTTAATTTCCCAAGGCAATCTTGCATCGTGTCCATATACTAAGCGATAAGGCGTTACTTTGGTTGCACCATGACATGACATCCGATATGACCACAAAGCCTCATTTAATACTGTATGCCACCTCCTAGGATATTCTTCAATTTTGCGCTTAATGAGTTTGATGATCCCTTTGTTAGAAGCCTCAGCTTGACCATTAGCTTGAGCATAATATGGAGAAGAATTTAAAACTTTAATTCCCATACCTACAAACAAACTCATCAAATTCTCCGATGTAAACATAGTGCCACGATCGGTAGTGATAGTCCGAGGAATACCAAATCGGTAAACAATATGCTCTTTCACAAAATCAATCATATTAACCGATGTCACCTTTTTTAAAGGAATTGCCTCAACCCATTTTGTGAAATAATCGGTAGCAACCAGAATAAATTTATGTCCTTTACTCGATGGCGGATAAATCTGACCAATGAGATCAATAGCCCATCTCCGGAACGGTACGTTTGATTATAGGGTTCATAACCGATGCAGCGCTCTTTGAATATTACCAAACTTTTGACACCCTGACATCCTTTAAAATATTTAAAACAATCTTCAAGAATAGTCGGCCAATAGTACCCATTCCTTCTGATCATCCACTTCATCTTGAAAGCCGATTGATGCGCCCCACACACTCCTTCATGAATTTCACCCATCAAGCTTTTCGATTCATTCTCGCTAACACATCTAAGTAAAACTCCATCTATAGTTCGATAATATAATTCATCATCGAGGAGCACATATTTGGTAGCTTGGAACCTTATCGTCTCTCAACCTTTCTATATGGATCCTTTAAATAATCGACAATCTCCTTCCTCCGATCCATCGATATCAACTGCCGATGTTAGCACTTCTGAATAGGCGATACCACGAAGCATCTTTGAGCTAGTCGATTAGCTTCCTCATTATGCAATCGAGAGATATGTTCAAGACGAAAATCTCTAAATCCTTTCAACAATTGCAAACATTTTTCATAATACGAAATCAAAGCTTCACTTGGCATTCATAAATTCCAGCCAATTGATTTATAACTAGCATAGAATCACCAAAGATTTCAACACAGATCGCACGTATCTCCTTGATAATTCTAACCCTTTTATCAAGGCTTGGTATTCAAATTTGATTGTTTGTCGATGTAGCAACAATTGGTAATGAAAACTCATACTTCCTTCCTTGAGGTGAAATCAACACAATGCCGATACTGCTCCTTCACCACATGTGGACCCATCGAAGAAAAGTGTCCAAGGGCAATCTCCGGAGAGTCCATTGTATTACAATCTTTGAGTGACGAAATCAGCCATAACTTGCCCTTAAGCGCCTTTGGTCGATTCGTAGCGTAGTTCAAATTTCGATAATGCTAAAATCCACTTGCCGATTCTACCACTTAATATCGGCATTGACAAGATGTACTTGACTTGACTCGTCGTCTTTGCATATGACCGTACATTCGGCCGATACAAAAATAATGCCTTAATTTGACACAAGAAAAGTATAAACACAGACATAATTTTTCGATGGCGAATACCTCGTCTCAAAGCATCCACTAATCTTACGCTCAAATAATAAATAACACGTTCTTTCCTTCAAATTCTTGAATAAGAGCTGAACCGATAATCGTATCATCGGTTGACAAATATAACTGAAAGGCTTCCCGTGTTGAGGTGGAACTAACCTTTGGAGGATTTGTTAAATATTTCTTAATTTCATCGAGGGCTAATCTTGCTTTCGGCTCCCCATACAAATTCTGATCGGCTTTCAATTTAAGTAGTGGTGAAAGCCTTGATCTTACCAAAGCAGATTAGATATGAACCTTCTAATGAAATTAATCTTACCGATCAAAGATTGCAATTCAGTCTTATTGACGAGGAGCAACCACCTTGTTAATCGCATCAATAGACTTCCTATCGATTTCGATGCCCACCGATGCACCATAAAACCCAAGAATTGTCCCGCCGATACACCAAATGCACATTTATTAGGATTCATCTTCAATCCATGCTTCCTTGTGCACTCCAGTATCTTTCGTAGATCGGCTAAATGTTTTGTGATATCTCCAGACTTAATCACCACATCATCAATGTAAATCTCCACTAAGGTGCCGATGTATTCATGAAAATAAAGTTCATAGCTCTCGATAAGTAGCGCCGGCATTTTTCAAACCAAGCGTCATAACTATCCACTCAAACAACCCCACATGACCTGGACATCTGAAAGCAGTCTTGGGAATATCTTCTTCAGCCATGAATATTTGATTATAGCCTGCATTACCATCCATGAAGCTGATAATTTGATGCCCGGCTGCAGCATCAATCAATAAATCAGCAATCGGCATTGGATAGCCATCCATCGGTGTGGCTTTGTTGAGATTCTGAAATCAATACAAACACGAAGTTTTCCATTTTTCTTATAAACAGGAACCACATTAGAGATCCACTCTGCATATCGACCTTTGCCGAATAACTTTTGCCTCAATTAATTTAGTTATTTCGGCCTTAATATCGGGAAGTATATTAGGGTTGCATCGGTATTGGTCTTGATGTGGCGAAATCCAGATTTGATAGGTAACCGATGTTCAACTATCGATCGGTCTAATCCAGGCATCTCAGTATAATCCCAAGCAAAACAATCTTTATACTCTTTTAACACATCAATTATTTGCTGCTTACACTTGGAATCTAACTTAGCACTAATAAAAGTAGGTCTTGGCCTATCGCCATCACCGATATCTACTTCTACTAAATCATCTGCCGATGTGAACCCTTGACCTAATTTTCCATCATCGGCAAACCTATCCATTAAAACTCTTCTTGAACCCATTTGCTTGGATCGGTGGAATTTCATAATCAGCAACTCTAAGGAACTCTTTTTCCCAAGCTTCTCCCGATATGCATTTAGTTCGCTCATAAGTATCTCGATTCTCGCCGATGCGATGATATAAGAAGAATCACCGAGGACAACTCAATCTTACCCCCAATCCTTTATACGAGGCATTGATGCATTGTAGAAGGAACACAACAATTAGCATGAATCCAATCCCTCCCTAGAAGCAGATTATATGCAGCCTTGCCGTTAATAACAAAGAACGTCGTCGGCAAGGTTTTGCTGCCGATGGTCAATTCAACGCATACTGCCCCTTTAGCCGGTGACACATTGTCTTCAAAATCTTTCAGCATCATATCGGTTTTGGTCAAGTCTTGATCTCCCTTACCAAGTTTCCGATACATCACATAAGGCATAATATTAATCGCAGCCCCTCCATCAATAAGTACCTTAGACACAGGCTGCCCATCAACTCTGCCCTTCACAAACAAAGCCTTAAGATGCTGTCTCTCGTCATCGGTAGGTTTCTCAAAAACAGCCATCATTGGATCTAGTGTCAACTGAGCTACTTGATCAGAGAGAACAACTTCTTCCTCATTATCGGATAGTGCCAAAAACTCCATCGGCAATATGAATACCATATTAACATCTGCCGATGGACCCTTATTTTTGTGTTTTACTTGCCACTGCTGATGACCGGACCTCTCATTGGAGGAATTTTCCTCTTGGTATAAATCCTCCTGACGCTCACGTTGCATCCTCCTTCTCTGCGTCTTTGTCAGACCCTCCGGGCACCATCGAGGAAACTTGGTTTTCCAAACCGGCTGATAACAGGTCCTAGTTGACTCTACACGGCGTATATTAGGGTCCCTGTAGAATATTTCCTCATCGGGAACTCTTGCATTTGCCATTTCCTCAAGCTCCTCTTGATTCCTTGGAAAATATCCAGCGCGTTTACCAAGCCTTTCATGTACACTAAGTCTGCCCCCCAGCCGATCATGCACTGATGCTCTGCCTCTGATCGGCTCATTGATAAATAAACCCTGATTGCCAGGTTGAAACCTCCTTTCTGACCGATTGACCCCATAATAACCATTGCACTCAGGGCAATTTTCAACAGTTGGCAATTTAATACCTTCTTCCCAGCAATGGATAAAAAACGGGCACCTCCAATGATCTTTATGCCGATGCCATTCTTCCCGACGTCTTTCTTCTCTTTGTTGTCGATATCGATCATTCTACCGACGCCAACCCTGCCGCCTTCGATGAGTAATCACAATGCCGGTCGAGGAGGTTGTTTGGAACTACTTGCTTTCTCCCAAACCCTTACTTTTTGCATCATCGGTAGTTATCCGATGTTGGGGATCCAACGACGCGTTTTTTCTCGTGACCTCGGCGTCAATACCTTGGTCTTCCCTTTGGCCTCCAATGTATTTCTTTGGAAAAGGGTGTTGATCAATTTTCATCGGCCTCTGGGCATTGGAAGTACCAAACTTAATTCTCCCAGATTCAATAGCCGATTGTAATGGCATTGTTCTGAACACCTTGCACTCATTTGTACTGTGTGAAGTTGCATTATGCCATTTGCAGTACAAGATCTTCTTCAATTCTTTTGCCGATGGGATCACATGATTAGGTGACAGCTTAATTTGGCCCTCTTGAAGCAGAAGATCAAATATCTTGTCGGCCTTGGTGATATCAAAGGTAAACTTTTCTGGCTCTTTCTGACCAAAGGGACAAGATATCAGCCTTTTATTCTTAACCCACTCAGCCAAGCCAATAACTGGTTCTTCATCAGAATCAGAATCTCCTACTTCTTCAACAAATGATACTTTTTTATTCCAATTCTTTTTAGGTTCAAAAACCCTAGTGTCTTGATCAGAAATCTTTTGCACAAGATGACTGAGACTTTCAAACTCCTGAGAAGCATATCTGTCTTTAAGATGTGGCAATAACCCTTGGAAAGCCAGATCGGCAAGCTGCCGATCATCCAGCACCAGACTATAGCACTTATTCTTTACATCTCTTAGCCTTTGCACAAAGCTTTCTACCGATTCATCATTACGCTGTCTCAATTTTACCAAATCGGTAAGCTTCTTTTCATGGATTCCAGCAAAGAAATACTTATGAAATTGTTTTTCTAGATCAGCCCAAGTAATAATAGAATTCGGTGGTAATGAAATGAACCATGTAAATGCCGATCCAGACAAAGATGATGAAAATAATCGAACCCTTAATTCATCTCTGCTAGCTACCTCTCCACATTGAATAATGAAGCGATTGACGTGTTCCATTGTTGATGTATCATCTTGCCTAGAGAATTTAGTGAAATCTGGTACCTTGTACCGATTTGGGAGAGGAATTAAATCATATGCAGGAGGGTATGGAGTCCGATAAGAATAAGTATTGACCTTGGGCTTTATCCCAAACTGATCCTTCATAATTTCTGCTATCTTATCATTAAAAAGCATCGACCTCCTGATTTAGGCGGCTGAATTTCTACAGGAGGTACCTGCTGATATCCTTCCACATATCTTTGTGGCCCACGATCTCCAGCAATCAGCATATTTGCCGTTACTTGTGATCCATTAACCTGTTGGAAAGGATTCATCGGCTGAGCTGCCGATGCTTGATTCTGAAAACCAGCTTGCATATGACCTTGTTGAATCCCTGCAACCTGCCGATTTTGCTGAACTGTATGCTGAACAGGTAACTGTCCTGACCAACCATTATTAGAACTCATCGGTACAAAACTTACCGATGGCTGATAATTTGCTGACATTGTTGGATAATTATAACCAGCTTGAGGCATAAAGCTGAACCCAGTTTGACTCATAATGAGGGGCAGGGTCAGATATCGGCGAGTAAGCTTGCCGATAGATTTGAAGCGCAAGCGTTTGAACCAAAGGCATCTGAAACCCCGGAGTTGGTTGCACTGATGAGTTCTTTGTGGCATATTGAGGCACTTGGGCCATCGGCGAAACAGCCGATGGTATAGGAGCTTTTCCTACTGCATCAAACACTTGAGGTAATCCAGGATTGAAAGCAGATGACTCCGGAGGCATACCATATCCCCACCAATTAGCAGGAATCTGGCTATTTTGAGACACAGGACCTGACATAGCTGATGCCGATAGATCTGTATTAAGCTGAATTCGTCCTCCTGGTAGTACCGGATCTGATCGTATCGGTGTAGATTGAATATTAGGTAAACTCGCCGACATCTTGGAGAAGAAGTAACTTCTGTACTGTACAACTACCGCGGTGAGGAGCCGATGGAGTATTGAGATCTGGGTTACGGTTGGTGATAGGTAGGCCCAACATAATGCGGTGACGCTTGTCCTTCTTTGAGAGTTCGAACCACAGCATTATGAACAGTATTGGACAGCACATTGGAATGATTAATCAAAGCATGATTTATTGCAGAATTAACCATCTCTTGAAGTTTACCAGGATTGGAGTCAAAGGTAAACTCGCCGAGGCAACGGCAAATCTTATACGGATGACTTGTCCACTCTTGTTCAAAGCTAAACAATTTGAGACATAAAGCTGCTGTATTCTTCTGACCTTTTCCATAGCCACGCCTCTGCTCTTCCTTAAGATCTTCTTCGATACCGCGATAATGTTCCCCGCGTGATCGATCTCGGAATTGAACATATTGATCGGATTGATTTGTCCCCACCGGCGTGCTAAAAGATGTGTTGATGCAAAAGTGGATCTGCAAACACAAAGGGCTAATACCGAATCGATATCCAGAGCGTGCGGTCGATTTGACTGTTAATCGACAAGGATGAAGATCTGAGCACTTTGGTCCTAACAACAGCGATACGCCCGAAAGTCACGGCCAAGGGGTACTCACGCGGAACTCGAGAATCGCCGAAGGTCGCACTGAGACAATGCAACTCACCGAATCAATGAGAACTCGTAAAAAGAAAAATATGCAAATTGACGAAGTCGCCGAAAAATAAGTAGATGTAAATAGGAGTAAAACTTGGTTTTGATATTGATTTCTCTCTATTACATTGCCCCTCGCTCCATATTTATACCCTGATCTAAAGAGACACAACCAAACACAACTAGGACACCAAGCCCATATCTAAGGAAACACGTGACTCTTACATGAGTCATACTCTAACAAATATAGAAAAGGAAATCAACTCCTATCTATTTCCCTGTCCGCCTCAATTACGATGGAAATCTCACCGTCCTCCTTCCCATCGGTATACTCCCTGTTTCATCGGCAGTAGTCTTCAAGTCTTCCTTCATCGGCATACTCCCTGTTTCATCGGCAGTAGTCTTCAAGTCATCCTTCATCGGCATACTCCCTGTTTCATCGGCAGTAGTCTTCAAGCCTCAAGCCTCCCTTCATCGGCATCGACAATAACACCTCCAACCTCATCGGCAACGCCTGAGTCTAAATCAACCTTTCCATCGACCACCACCAGCTATCGGCCACCATCTTTACAAGCTGGCTTTCATCGGTTATCAGAGTATACAGTAACTTTCCCCTTGCCGATCAGTCCACTCCGATCATTTTGACACGTGCAAAAAACGGTGTCAACACCATGTGCCATATGTAAGAATTTGAAGGAATATGCTAGCTCAAGGAGTCTTCATTCACACTTGTTGAAGTCGGGTTTTATGCCAAACTATATTTGTTGGACGAAGCATGAAGAAACCAGGGTTGTAATGGAAGAAGGTGAAGAAGAACAATGGGACAATGATGACATTATTGCTGAATATGGTGCCTTCAATGATATTGCAATGGGGGAAGCTGAAGAAGAGGTAGTTGTAGAAGATGAGCCCATTGATGATCTTGGTCAGGCCATTCGTGATGCACAAAGAGAATGCGAAAGTGAAAAGGAGAAGATCAAGTTCGAGCGCATGCTAGAGGATCACAAGAAATTGCTATACCCAACTTGTGATGCAGGGCAGAAAAAGTTGGGTACCACACTGGAATTGCTGCAATGGAAGGTAAAGAATGGTGTATCTGACAAGGGATTTGGGGAGTTTCTAAAAATCCAAAAGAAGATGATTCCGAAGGATAACGAATTGCCCGTCACTATGTGCGAAGCAAAACAGGTAGTCTACCCTTTGGGATTAGAAATCCAGAAGATACATGCATGTCCTAATGACTGCATCCTCTACCGTGGCGAGGAGTACGAGAAGTTAGATGCATGCCCGGTATGTCATGCATCGCGGTATAAGATCAGGCGAGATGACCCTGGTGATGTTGAGAGCGAACGTCCCACGAAGAAAATCCCTGCCAGGATTATGTGGTATGCTCCTATAATACCACGCTTGAAACGTCTGTTCAGAAACAAAGACCATGCAAAGTTATTGCGATGGCACAAAGAAGACCGTAAGGTAGACAATATGTTGAGACACCCTACTGATGGGTCCCAGTGGAGAGCAATCGATAGAGAATTCCCAGAGTTTGCAAATGACGCAAGAAATTTAAGGTTTGCTTTAAGTACGGATGGTATGAATCCTTTCGGGGAGTAGAGTAGTAGTCATAGCACTTGGCCTGTTACTCTATGTATCTACAACCTTCCTCCCTGGTTATGCAGGAAGCGTAAGTTTATTATGATGCCAGTGCTCATCCAAGGCCCAAGGCAATCTAGCAATGACATCGATGTGTACCTGAGGACACTAGTTGAAGAACTTCTTCTTTTGTGGAATAGACCAGGTGCACGTGTGTGGGATGAGCACAAACAGGAGCACTTTGACCTACGAGCATTGTTGTTCGTAACAATCAATGATTGGCCTGCTCTAAGTAATCTTTCAGGACAATCAAACAAGGGATATAATGCACGCACGCACTGTTTCGATGATATTAAAGGTATATTTTTGAAAAAATGTCGAAAGGTCGTGTACCTTGGCCATCATCGATTTCTTCCTGTGAATCAGCCCCTAAGAAAGAAAGACAAGCATTTTAAAGGTAAGGCAGACCACCAGACCAAGCCGAGCAACCGAACTGGTGAGGATGTACTCAATATGGTCAAGGATGTGAAAGTAGTATTTGGAAAGGCACATGGCAGCGAACCTGTTCCGAACAACGCTGACGGTCACGCACCCATGTGGAAGAAGAAGTCCATATTTTGGGAGCTACCCTATTGGCAAGTCCTAGAGGTCCGTAGCGCAATCGACGTGATGCACCTGATGAAGAATCTTTTTTTGAACCGGCTAGGCTTCATGGGTGTGTATGGGAAGCCTAAGGACACACTTGAACCACGACAGGACCTGCGGTGTTTGAAAGAACGAGACAACCTACATCCAGAGAAGATAGATGATGGACGCCATTACTTAAGTCGTGCCAGCTACACTCTTAGCAAAGAAGAGAAGGAAAGCATGTTTGAATGCCAAGCAAGCATCAATGTACCATCTGGATTCTCCTCGAATATAAAGGGTATAATAAATGTGCCAGAGAAGAAATTCCTAAACTTAAAGTCCCATGACTGCCATGTGCTCATGACGTAATTGCTTCCAGCTGCATTAAGAGGAATTCTACCTCCAAATGTACGTCTAGCCACCGTGAAGTTATGTGCATTCCTCAATGCAATTTCTCAGAAGGCAATCGATCTAATGGTTCTAGCTAAACTACAGAATGATGTGGTTCAATGTCTTGTCAGCTTTGAGTTGGTGTTCCCTCCTTCCTTCTTTAATATCATGACACACCTCCTAGTTCACCTGGTCAAGGAGATTAGCATTCTCGCTCCTGTGTTCCTGCACAACATGTTCCCTTTGAGAGGTTCATGGGAGTCCTAAAGAAATATGTTCACAACCATGCTCGGCCAGAAGGAAGCATCACCAAGAGCTATGGAACAGAGGAGGTCATTGAGTTTTGTGTTGACTTTATTCCCGACCTTGACCCAATTGGTGTTCCTGAATCGCGACACGAGGGGAGAGTAAGTGGAAAAGGGACACTAGGGAAGAAAACATATATTGGTACGCATGACAATTATTTTAATAAAGCACGCTACACAGTTCTACAAAACTCCTCCTTGGTGGATCCGTATATCAAGACACATAAAGAGTTGCTCCGATCCAAGTTTCTAGGGAAGTCTGAAGCTTGGATTACGTGTCAGCACATGGAAACTTTCAGCGTCTGGTTGCGAAAAGAATGTCAGGGTGATGAGAGTATTGATGAGCAACTGTATTTGTTGGCTAGGCAACCATCGTGGCATATCCTCACATACAAAGGGTACAAGATAAATGGGAATACATTTTACAAAGTAGCCCAAGATAAAAGGAGCACCAACCAAAACAGTGGTGTCCGCATAGATGCCACCGACCCTAATGGAAATAAGCAAACATATTATGGCAGCATAGAGGAGATATGGGAACTAAACTATGCACCTACTTTTAAGGTACCTTTGTTCAAGTGCCAATGGGTAAAGGCGACTGGAAGCAGGGTAGCAGTCGACAACCAGTATGGAATGACAACCGTGGACCTCAACAATATTAGGTACAAAGACGAACCGTTCGTCCTTGCCAAGGATGTGAATCAGGTGTTCTATGTCAAGGACGTTTCTACAAAACCGAAGAGAGGGAAAAACAACAACGACCCAATCAATGAGTCAAAGCACCACATAGTTCTTTTAGGGAAAAGAAACATCATCAGAATTGAAGACAAGTCAAACATATCAGAAGATTATGAAAAGGATGACCAAATTCCACCCTTCACAGTGAACAAAGACCTAAGCATCCAGCTAAATGATGAGGACACTCCATGGTTACGGTGCGATCATAACCAAGGGATATACGTTAAGAAGAAGTTCACTACTGTGCCCGCTTGATATATATAGTGTATTGATATTTCTGTTGTGTATTCATATTTTCTACGATTTAAATGAATTTTCTGCTTGACAGTGGATTTCCTGTGGAGAATGTGTGATGAAAAAACAAATGATCAATGTCAATAAGATGTGAAAACTAATTTCCTGTCGAAAAGCAATAGTTTTAATGATTTTAATTAAGTAGTATATTTTTGCATGGTGAAAATTATGATTATTATTTACACTATGTTAAATATTTATACAGTAAAACAAAACAGTTTAGGTTACAGATTTTTCTTATGTACAATAATGCAAAACCAGGTCCCAGAATTCTTTTTGTAATTTTTTTGCTAATATTTTATTTACTAGGCAATTAACAACTCTCTGCATATTTATAAAAAAGAAATATATAAAAAAGGAAAAACTTCTAGATACAGGTGGGAAGCCAAACTACAGCCAACCTTTACTCCTTGGTGGACCAACCACCCGGGACTAAAGGTCAGACCTTTAGTCCCAGTTCTAACTATCACCCGGGACTCTAACCATCATGCGGGACTACTAAAGATAGGCTGCGTTTTCGCGGCCCACCAAAATCCCCTTTACTCCCGGGCCGTGGCTACACCCAGGACTAAAGGTCAGACCTCAGACCTTTAGTCCTAGTTCTAACCATCACCCGGGACTAAAGAAGCTTTAGTCCCGGTTCTAACCATCACATGGGACTACAGGTCCCCCTCTATAAACCACACCCTTCTCCCTTAGTTCTCTTCCTCTCTGTCTCCGCCACCTTCTTCTCCAATCGGATCCAGTAGCCGCCAAGCCTTCTTCTCCATCGCCTCATCTTCTCCACCAGATCGATCCAATCCAGCAGCGCCGTCGCCCCCAGGCGACCACCCTAGCCTCGCCTCATCATGCGCGCACGCTGTCACCGGCCCCACGTGCACGCGCGCTTCTTCTCCGGCCGGCCAGCGCACTCCTCACATCGTCCTCGTCCTCGGCCCACCTCGCTCGTCCTCACCGGAGCGCCGGCCCTTCACGCCCGAGGAGGACACCACCATCGTCCGCACCCACGCCAGCACAGCTCCACCTCGAGGGAACCGCCAGCGTGCCCAGCCTCTGTAGCTCAGACCACGCTGAGGCCATCACCGATGATGGCGCGCCACGCTGCGATGATCCTGTCCTCTCTGAGATGGAGTGCATCAAGGCCGTCCTCCTCAATGACCAAGGAAAGGTCCCACCTCCTCCTCACCTCTACAACGTTCTGCCACCGCCGGTTCCATTGGTAACTCGCATTGAATCTTCTCTACTCTCACATTGTTGCAGTCGGTGTTCGATCGAGTTGCTGGAGCTACTCCGGCGGCTGCTGGAGCTGGACCTCACGTTTGACACCTTGGATGTGAGCCACCGCCGCCACCATATATAATCCGTTTATGATGGATTAATTGCTCCAACCTTTTGTAATCAGATGGATGCGTGTGTCGAGCCCTCGTGCCGGCAATCTTGTAATGCGATTTTGCGCTGAGCCATCGAGCTCAGTGGAGCACGGGCTCAGCCCGGTGTCTCGTCGTTTCCTCCTTTTTGCGCGGTAGCTTATGACGACGCCAGCCCCCAGATCCAAGATGTTCAACCGCATTCGTGACGTTGTAGTAGCAGAGCACGTAGTTCTCGTACTTGGGCGGGCATACCTCCGCCTCCTTGGCGCGGACTAGTTAGAAAATTGTAGAAAATCCATACTAGTTGAACTTGCGGACCGTGTTCATCTCAGCTAGCATGTTCTCTGCCGAGCGGTAACAGACATCAAGGAGGAGCTTTGATTCTATGAGGGAGAGCGGCAACGGTCGTGGAAGACCGTGTTCCCTTCCTCGTAGAATCGGAGCTCTTTCGTGGCCAAGTACGGTGCCGTCCGGTGGAGAAATGCCCGCCGAGATGATCACGTAAGCAAGGTCAACTAGTACGGAAGCTTACGTGATCTTAGAAGATGTGTGAGGTCATGAGAGCGTGTGTTTTTTCTCAATTTTGTCGAGCAGGTCACTTAGAATTAATTTTTCCATGAAACGCCCGCGAGCTCGCCGATGTCGAGCAGGTCACTTAGAATTAATTTTTCTATGAAATGAAATACTTAGAAATCATGCCTTTTATTTTTTAGAATTAATTTTTCCATGAAATGAAAAACTTAGAAAATAGTTAGAAAATTGTAGAAAATCCGTACTAGTTGAACTTGCGGACAATGTTCATCTCGGCTAGCATGTTCTCTGCCGAGCGGTAATGGATGTCAAGGAGGAGCTTTGATTCTATGAGGGAGAGCGGCAATGGTCACGGAAGACCGTGTTCCCTTCCTCGTAGAATTGGAGCTCTTGCGTGGCCAAGTACGGTGCCATCCGGTGGAGAAATGCTCGCCGAGATGATCACGTAAGCAAGGTCAACTAGTATGGATGGTTATTTATTTAAACATGTTTTTGAGCTAGAATTTGATGGATATTTGATAACTTCAGACCTACAAATGTCATCTACAAATGTTACTATCCTCGAGGTGGCACGTCCTGCAGGAGTCCATTTTATAGATATAGTTTTTATTTTTTATAGATATAGTGGTGTAAAAGCTAGATGGCTGCCCCGAGAGACAACATGGATGAAGAAATGATTGATATTATCAACACCGGCACTCAATTTGCCGATGGTGACTAGCAGGATGTAGCTGACGGGAGTCAATACTAGCTCTTGAAGATAACCAAGAAAATATTGTGCAAGAAAATACTGGCGAGGTATATATATTTATATATATATTTGAATATTATATATATATATTTGAATATCTATCATCTATTATGTGTACACATGATATTTATTTATTCTTTTTTATACGTAGCCCTCTGGATCGACGACCACAACGACGAAAAGCAAAAATATTCGAGTCCCAAAAAAGCCATTGGAGGGGCGCTACATAATATCGGAATTCAATATCAAGACAGGCGAACCACTTGGTCCACATGCAAGGAAATTCATGCAACACTGTGGGTGCCTTGTAAGGGACAAACTTCCGATCAGTGCCCGTGAATGGAAGCAAAAAATCAACGAGCCTCATGTTAGTTTTGTCTCTGATCTTGATAAGAATTTAATTTGGGATGATATCCTTCAACATTTCACGTTGTAAGCGGATGATTATGATGTTATCAATGATGATGAATTGAAGGAACTAGTTCAAAAGTGGGCTATGAAGAAGATGGCCACACAATTTCAGACTTGGAAGAAATCCCTATACACGAAATACGTCAAGAAGAACCTAACGCCCAATTTCAATACTAGTGGCCTGCTCGCGAAGTTGAGGCCCTACTGGAATGATATTGTACAGTACAAGACATCAGAAGAGGGTGAGGAATGGGTTAGAAGGAACCAAGAGAATGCCCGACAGAAGGTATACCACCATGGCATGGGATCAGGTGGCTACGCGACTGCCATTCCCAAGTGGGAAAAAATGGAAGCGGATATTCTTGCCAAGGGTATCACACCAGAATCACTCAATTGGCCCAAATGCGCGAATAATTGATTTTTCGCTCATGGGGGAAGACTAGACCTAGAGACCGGGAAGCTGGTTCATGGCCCAAAACTCGAAAGAGCAACACAAAGATTTTCTTATGCTCTACAAGCTAAAGCTATTGGTGCGTTCAGGCCCAATAGAGAGAAGGATGAACTAACATATGCCATCGGGACTGCTGAGCACAGTGGCCGAACGAGAGGTTTAGGACGGAACATTTCTTGGGAGCATGGTTTCCATAACGACAGAGATACCTACAGAAGCCGGCAGAGAAGGAAGGATGAGGATGGAGCGTGGATCAGCAGGTTGGAGGAATATGTTCGTGAGTCATGGGAGGCGTTGCTTCAAGCACAGGAGCGCGAAAAAGACATGCAAGCTAGAATGCAGGACGAAATCATAAAGCAAGTGCAAATAGCAATGAGTGCCCAAAGACAGGCATTAGATTTAGGAATCAACATTAATATTAGCCCCCCTATCAGTTGAAAAGCAGCTGCGCTTCCACAGAGTTGCCAAATCAAGTTGACGCAATGCTACGTTTCCCCATGGATGACATCACTGCACCGTTTACATCATGTGAGCTACATATTCCAAAAGAGAATGCCACAATCATGGTGGCTCTCGGTGTTTTTTCTCCTCCAGATCCTACCAAGACACCAAGAATCCATGGGGCAATAATACCACCTGGATATGTTAGCGTCTCAGTGGATAGAGTTAACAAAGGTTTTAGTGATCTAGCTCTTGACATTCCAAGAGGTGATGGGGAGAAGACTCTAGGAGAAGCAGAGAAGACATTCATACTATGGCGCAAGCGCTACATCATTATTCCTGAGGTCTCTAGTCCACCGCCGCTTCCTCAACTGCCAGACAATAGGTGCGGACAAAAGTGAACGAAACAATTTTTTCACTAATTTTCTATTGACATGCACGATTAATAATAACAATATTTCTTATACCTAATTATTCTTTTTTGTACTCACACAGCAGGGCCTCCGCCAACCTAAGTCCAATTATTCAATCTCCAGATCATCATAGTGCTCCAGGCAATGATTATGCAACGCCGCCACCGCCGCCACCTCCAAGGAGGTCTCAAATGCCTCCAAGGAGGTCTCCACCACCGCCACCTCCAAGGAGGTCTCCAATGCATCCAAGGAGGTCTCCAACGGCTGCCCCGCCTCCCTTGATGATTAAGAAGTAGCCAGCTCCTAAGAGGTCCACCCCGCAAACGAAGCCGTTGGCCCACTAGCTAGCAAAGAAGAAAGCCTCCTCTAATCCAGTTATTCCCCAAAAACTGTCTTACGAGAAAAGTGAAAAGGAATTAAAGGATGCAGTACAAAAAGATGTGAAAAGTTTCTTCAAAAAAGTAAGAAAGCAACAAGAAGCGAGGGAGAACCCGGAGAAACCGTACTTCTACCTAGCTCCAGATCTTCTAAGAAAGAAGGTGGACCAGAAAATGCGGGAATCTCAAAAGACCCGGCCAAAATCGAACTGCGACCGCTCTCTCACCAAGTCATTTGAGGTGGCGCGGAAAAAGACTAGAGCAGGGAAAGGTGTTGCACAACTCGGACAACAATCGCAACAATCAGTCCCCCCTCTTGTCATTTGTAATGAATATGGTTCAAACTTAGACTTACCGGACTTCGATTTTGAGGACCTGGCTCGGTTTTATGAGGATACCGATTTGGACCTTGCCCAAGTGCTCGCTGAAGGACCATCTGCTCCGAAAGTGGATCCCTGGAAGAAATTTGAACATGGAAAGAGTCTATACAACCCTGAGGCCTTAGGTGAACTGGGTACGCAAATGTACCTGCTAAACAAGTGGTACATGGCGGCGTGTGAACGGGGAGAGAACTTTGATTCTGTCAGAGTTAGAAACCAACATTACTTCTGTGGCGATGACGTTATATATGTCAAGTTTTTAGAATTACACCAACTATGCCACCTGGACTCTCTCGACAAAAGTCTCATTAGCTGCTATTGTCTGTAAGTGTGATTATTTTCTACTATTAAAGTGTATATATATAAAGCTACATGTATATATATAAATTATATATCCTCACACTATATTTTTATATATGCAGATATGAGATGATAGAACTCAGAAAGAGAAAGGATAATGATGTTGGTTTCGTTGATCCAAATGTCATATTCAAAAACCCTGATCCCCCGCCTCAATGGAAAGCTGAACTCGAGAAAAATCTCTTGAGGTTCTTAGTGAACCAACAAAACAAGGACATACTCTTCCCCTACAACTTCAAGTGAGTGTTAAATAATTAATGTCGATCATATGGACATTTGTTCAATTATTTGCTTACTAGCTAAGCTATCTCCCATATATATATGTTGACTCTAGTTAATGTCGATCATATTTGTGTATAAAAACATATGCAGCAATCACTGGATATTGATGGTCATCGATATGGCCAATAGTCGGTTGAGCATCTTTGACTCATTAAGAAAAGAGCAAACTGAGTACCAAGACATGATGGATATTATCCAAGGGTAATTTGGTCTCTCTAGCAACTATATATACCCCGATCTCTTAACTGCAACAATTATTAAAGGCCAAATTAATTTTTTATTTTATTGGGCGCAGTGTTTGGAAAAGTTTCATTGAGGAACACCACATGAAACATTGCAAAGCGCCACTTGATATAATCACACACAAAGTAAGTACTAGCTACATTTATATATATATAATTCAATTAACACCATGCATGTTTTCAATTCGCCGGATCTTTTTTCTCGTAAAAGTGGGTTTTGAGGCAAGAACAGGGGAACAACTACTGCGGATACTATGTTTGTGAGTTCATCATGGCGTACTCAAAAAGAACTCCTGAAGAGAACCTCAAAGTACGTTATATAAATATATTCATATATTCACAATTTCTTTTATTGCTCATATATATAAGTAATCACGTGACCAACACACATATATATATATATTAATACTTTTCTTTTAACTTTTATTGAAGACTCTATGGTTGAAGGAAAAAGTCACACGACGTGAGCAACTGAAAGCAATTCAAGAGACCATAGCAGGATTTCTTAATGACCATGTCCTAAACCCCGCCGGCGAATTCTACAATGACGTGAACGAAACATGGAAGCCAAACCAGATGGAGTGAATTTGTTATCCCAAGGATATGATAGAATATACAATGCAAGCTTTATTGGTAATATACATATATACATATTATATGTACATAAAATAACGTACAATATATATATGCATGTAATATATACGTTAGTTTCATACTTTAGTTTGTACAAAATGTTCGAACATTATAAACGTGTAGAATACGTATATTATTAGCAATGTAGAATGCGTATTCAAAAACCTATTCGAAAACCAAAACGAATCATCAATTGAAAATAGAAACAAAAAAAAAGAAAACCTTTAGTCCCAGATGGTAATACCAACCGGGACTAAAGGGCCGGCCCACGTGGCCAGGCCAGGAGGCCTCTTTAGCCCCAGTTGGTATTACCAACCGGGACTAAAGGTGGACCTTTAGGTGGACCTTTAGTCCTGGGCGCGAAACCGGGACTAAAGGAGGGGCCCTTTTGTCCCGAATTCGTGCTCCCGGTTCCAAAACCTGGATTGAATGGGGTTGAGAACTGGGATTACAGCTAGTTTCTCTACTAGTGATACTACTCCCTTAGTTGCACATAATAGTTTACTTTGGCTTTGTGCCAAGTCAAACTATTAACTTTGACCAAGTTTATGAAAAACATATTAACACACACAAGTTCAGATAACTATACCATCGAAAAATATGTTGATTTGATATTTTAGATGTCGGTACATTTTTTTGTAAACTTGGTAAAATTAGAGAAATTTGAGGAAACCATAATTAATTGAAACACAGGGAATATAAATCAACATATTCTGACTATTTTGTATTGGTTGTTTCATGTGTAGGCCACAGGCTTAGGCCACCACCGCGGCCATGTACAACACCACCACGCAGTTTGTTAGAGATGTCGCAGCATCATCATCACAGGTCACCTCCGCCTCCGCCAGTGCCATCATCCCCACCACGCAGTTTGTCTGAGGTGTCACACAATCATCACCACAAGTCACCACCACCGCCGGCGGTGTCGTTGTCACCACCACTCAATTTGTCTAAGGTGGCGCACCACCATCACCACAGTTCGCCACCACCGCCGCCGGTGCATTCATCACCACCACGCAGCTTGTTCGAGACATCACACCATCATCACCACATGTCACCGCCTCCTCCACCAGTTCCATCATCGTGACCACCACGCCGTTTGTCTGAGACGTCGCACCATCATCACCATTGGTCACCTCCGCCACCGCAATCAGTGCTGTCATCGCAACCACGTAGTATGTCTGAGACGTTGTCGTCTCCAATGACAATGTCAAAGCCCGATACGTGCTATCCCTACAATAACAGATTCTGTCTGACTCATGACTGCGCGAACATGTGCAAGGAAAACGGCTTTATATCCAAGAAAAGCTACTGTATTGAGAGAGCGGATGCTAAATGGGAATGTTGCTGCAAACATTAAGCAGTGTAACACAAGCATCTTTTGGATGCGAACTCAATAAGATGGTCTTTTTGTTGCCTAAATGCTGCTGCATTCCGTTGCTATATATTGTACTGTAAACAAACATAATGTGTACCGAGTGACATGCTAGAAAAGGAATACATACAGTAACCAATTATGGAATAAACTAGGAAACAAGTTATTGTAAATTTTACTGGAGTTGGTCTGTGCTGATATTTTTATAGTGGTACTTATGTTTGCATCTTGTCAAGTCATTGGTGGAGCTTCATCTAGCTTTGGCTTATTGCTATAGTACCTAGAGAAGCCAAAGTCGGTCAAGCAAAAAATAGTGGTTTCAATGGCTTGTTGAGAAGGAGTTTGAAAAAACAAGCTCCATGAATAGTGACATGAACTGTGTATTAACAGGTGAAGCCGAAACCTTGAGAACCTTGACCAAAGAGCCTAATGGGAAATAATATAACTCTAATAAATAATCAATGATAAACATCATACATTTGTGCTGAAACCATTCAGATCGTGTCTGTTATTTTGTACAAGTCATGTTTCTTCACATATTAAAAGTATGTCATCAAATATTCACATGTTTCTTGGCATATTTTTTTTCACAGTAAAAATCTACACGAGCCAGAGAAAATGTGCGGTAACTTCCATCGCCCTACTTCCCATGGTGCTGTAGCAGGCTATGGGGAGGCAATACAATTAGGCGTGGCCACGACTGACTATACACCATCAACCAGACAGTCGACGCCTTAGCATGTCTTGATAGATTGATAGACAAATAGATAAATAGACAGATAGAAAGACCTACATATAGAAAGATAGATAGATAGATAGATAGATAGATAGATAGATAGATAGATAGATAGATAGATAGATAGATAGATAGATAGATAGATAGATAGATAGATAGATAGATAGATAGATAGATAGACAGACAGATAGATAGATAGATAGATAGATAGATAGATAGATAGATAGATAGATAGATAGATAGATAGATAGATAGATAGATAGATAGATAGGGAGGTAGGAAGGTAGGTTGGTAGGTAGGTAGAAAGATTAGCAGACAGACACAATGATAGTAGATAGATAGATAGATAGATTGATAGATAGATAGATAGATAGATAGATAGAAGCATTAATGTAGAAATAGATAAAATTTCATAATGACTCCTACTTAAGGTTTTTTTGTTTTGTATATAAACACTTGCACAGTGATACAGAAAACCAAATACAGAGGCAAACTGCACCTCACCTGGTCACTCAAGAAAGTAAAACAAGAAAAACAAAGAGAGAGAAAGGATACAGTAATATTGTCCACTCATCTCATGGCAGTCCCCAAATGCAAGAGGACGAGGAATGTACAGCTGACATGTACTTTTTTGCTGATACTTGTGGTCATTTGTTCAACCTCTTCATCATGCCAAGGTATATATGTATATGTATATGGAGATCATTACTTCTACTGCGCATTGTTACATATTACTCCCTCAGTTGCACAAAATAGTTTACTTTGGCTTTGTGCTAAGTCAAACTATTAACTTTGACCAAGTTTATGAAAAAACATATTAACACGCACAAGTTCAAATAACTATACCATCGAAAAATATGTTGATTTGATATTTTAGATGTTGGTACATTTTTTTGTAAACATGGTAAAATTAGAGTAATTTGAGGAAACCATAATTAATTGAAACACAGGGAATATAAATCAACATATTTTGACTATTTTGTATTGGTTGTTTCATGTGTAGGCCAAGACCAGGCCCAGGCACGCCGCCATCATCCCCACAGGCTTAGGCCACCACCGCGGCCACGTACAACACCACCACGCAATTTGTTAGAGATGTCGCACCATCATCATCATAGGTCGCCTCCGCCTCCGCCAAGTGCCATCATCATCCCCACCACGCAGTTTGTCCGAGGTGTCACACAATCATCACCACAAGTCACCACCACCGCCGACGGTGTCGTTGTCACCACCACTCAATTTGTCTAAGGTGGCGCACCACCATCACCACAGTTCGCCACCACCGCCGCCGGTGCATTCATCACCACCACGCAGCTTGTTCGAGACATCACACCATCATCACCACATGTCACCGCCTCCTCCACCAGTTCCATCATCATCACCACCACGCCGTTTGTCTGAGACGCCGCACCATCATCACCATTGGTCACCTCCGCCACCGCAATCAGTGCTGTCATCGCAACCACATAGTATGTCTGAGACGTTGTCGTCTCCAATGACTGTCAAAGCCCGATACGTGCTATCCCTACAATAACAGATTCTGTCTGACTCATGACTGCGCGAACATGTGCAAGGAAAACGGCTTTGTATCCAAGAAAAGCTACTGTATTGAGAGAGCGGATGCTAAATGGGAATGTTGCTGCAAACATTAAGCAGTGTAACACAAGCATCTTTTGGATGCGAACTCAATAAGATGGTCTTTTTGTTGCCTAAATGCTGCTGCATTCCGTTGCTATATATTGTACTGTAAACAAACATAATGTGTACCGAGTGACATGCTAGAAAAGGAATACATACAGTAACCAATTATGGAATAAACTAGGAAACAAGTTATTGTAAATTTTACTGGAGTTGGTCTGTGCTGATATTTTTATAGTGGTACTTATGTTTGCATCTTGTCAAGTCATTGGTGGAGCTTCATCTAGCTTTGGCTTATTGCTATAGTACCTAGAGAAGCCAAAGTCGGTCAAGCAAAAAATAGTGGTTTCAATGGCTTGTTGAGAAGGAGTTTGAAAAAACAAGCTCCATGAATAGTGACATGAACTGTGTATTAACAGGTGAAGCCGAAACCTTGAGAACCTTGACCAAAGAGCCTAATGGGAAATAATATAACTCTAATAAATAATCAATGATAAACATCATACATTTGTGCTGAAACCATTCAGATCGTGTCTGTTATTTTGTACAAGTCATGTTTCTTCACATATTAAAAGTATGTCATCAAATATTCACATGTTTCTTGGCATATTTTTTTTCACAGTAAAAATCTACACGAGCCAGAGAAAATGTGCGGTAACTTCCATCGCCCTACTACTTCCCATGGTGCTGTAGCAGGCTATGGGGAGGCAATACAATTAGGCGTGGCCACGACTGACTATACACCATCAACTGCATAGAAATGACGCCTTAGCATGTCTTGATAGATTGATAGACAAATAGATAAATAGACAGATAGAAAGACCTACATATAGAAAGATAGATAGAGATAGATAGATAGATAGATAGATAGATAGATAGATAGATAGATAGATAGATAGATAGATAGATAGATAGATAGATAGATAGATGATAGATAGATAGATAGATAGATAGATGCATGCATGCATGCATGCATACATAGATAGATAGATAGATAGATAGATAGATAGATAGATAGATAGATAGATAGATAGATAGATAGATAGGGAGGTAGGAAGGTAGGTTGGTAGGTAGGTAGAAAGATTAGCAGACAGACACAATGATAGTAGATAGATAGATAGATAGATTGATAGATAGATAGATAGATAGATAGATAGAAGCATTAATGTAGAAATAGATAAAATTTCATAATGACTCCTACTTAAGGTTTTTTTGTTTTGTATATAAACACTTGCACAGTGATACAGAAAACCAAATACAGAGGCAAACTGCACCTCACCTGGTCACTCAAGAAAGTAAAACAAGAAAAACAAAGAGAGAGAAAGGATACAGTAATATTGTCCACTCATCTCATGGCAGTCCCCAAATGCAAGAGGACGAGGAATGTACAGCTGACATGTACTTTTTTGCTGATACTTGTGGTCATTTGTTCAACCTCTTCATCATGCCAAGGTATATATGTATATGTATATGGAGATCATTACTTCTACTGCGCATTGTTACATATTACTCCCTCAGTTGCACAAAATAGTTTACTTTGGCTTTGTGCTAAGTCAAACTATTAACTTTGACCAAGTTTATGAAAAAACATATTAACACGCACAAGTTCAAATAACTATACCATCGAAAAATATGTTGATTTGATATTTTAGATGTTGGTACATTTTTTTGTAAACATGGTAAAATTAGAGTAATTTGAGGAAACCATAATTAATTGAAACACAGGGAATATAAATCAACATATTTTGACTATTTTGTATTGGTTGTTTCATGTGTAGGCCAAGACCAGGCCCAGGCACGCCGCCATCATCCCCACAGGCTTAGGCCACCACCGCGGCCACGTACAACACCACCACGCAATTTGTTAGAGATGTCGCACCATCATCATCATAGGTCGCCTCCGCCTCCGCCAGTGCCATCATCCCCACCACGCAGTTTGTCTGAGGTGTCACACAATCATCACCACAAGTCACCACCACCGCCGACGGTGTCGTTGTCACCACCACTCAATTTGTCTAAGGTGGCGCACCACCATCACCACAGTTCGCCACCACCGCCGCCGGTGCATTCATCACCACCACGCAGCTTGTTCGAGACATCACACCATCATCACCACATGTCACTGCCTCCTCCACCAGTTCCATCATCGTCACCACCACGCCGTTTGTCTGAGACGTCGCACCATCATCACCATTGGTCACCTCCGCCACCGCAATCAGTGCTGTCATCGCAACCACATAGTATGTCTGAGACGTTGTCGTCTCCAATGACTGTCAAAGCCCGATACGTGCTATCCCTACAATAACAGATTCTGTCTGACTCATGACTGCGCGAACATGTGCAAGGAAAACGGCTTTGTATCCAAGAAAAGCTACTGTATTGAGAGAGCGGATGCTAAATGGGAATGTTGCTGCAAACATTAAGCAGTGTAACACAAGCATCTTTTGGATGCGAACTCAATAAGATGGTCTTTTTGTTGCCTAAATGCTGCTGCATTCCGTTGCTATATATTGTACTGTAAACAAACATAATGTGTACCGAGTGACATGCTAGAAAAGGAATACATACAGTAACCAATTATGGAATAAACTAGGAAACAAGTTATTGTAAATTTTACTGGAGTTGGTCTGTGCTGATATTTTTATAGTGGTACTTATGTTTGCATCTTGTCAAGTCATTGGTGGAGCTTCATCTAGCTTTGGCTTATTGCTATAGTACCTAGAGAAGCCAAAGTCGGTCAAGCAAAAAATAGTGGTTTCAATGGCTTGTTGAGAAGGAGTTTGAAAAACAAGCTCCATGAATAGTGACATGAACTGTGTATTAACAGGTGAAGCCGAAACCTTGAGAACCTTGACCAAAGAGCCTAATGGGAAATAATATAACTCTAATAAATAATCAATGATAAACATCATACATTTGTGCTGAAACCATTCAGATCGTGTCTGTTATTTTGTACAAGTCATGTTTCTTCACATATTAAAAGTATGTCATCAAATATTCACATGTTTCTTGGCATATTTTTTTTCACAGTAAAAATCTACACGAGCCAGAGAAAATGTGCGGTAACTTCCATCGCCCTACTTCCCATGGTGCTGTAGCAGGCTATGGGGAGGCAATACAATTAGGCGTGGCCACGACTGACTATACACCATCAACCAGACAGTCGACGCCTTAGCATGTCTTGATAGATTGATAGACAAATAGATAAATAGACAGATAGAAAGACCTACATATAGAAAGATAGATAGATAGATAGATAGATAGATAGATAGATAGATAGATAGATAGATAGATAGATAGATAGATAGATAGATAGATAGATAGATAGATAGATAGATAGATAGATAGATAGATAGATGCATGCATGCATGCATGCATGCATGCATGCATGCATGGATACATAGATAGATAGATAGATAGATAGATAGATAGATAGATAGATAGATAGATAGATAGATAGATAGATAGGGAGGTAGGAAGGTAGGTTGGTAGGTAGGTAGAAAGATTAGCAGACAGACACAATGATAGTAGATAGATAGATAGATAGATTGATAGATAGATAGATAGATAGATAGAAGCATTAATGTAGAAATAGATAAAATTTCATAATGACTCCTACTTAAGGTTTTTTTGTTTTGTATATAAACACTTGCACAGTGATACAGAAAACCAAATACAGAGGCAAACTGCACCTCACCTGGTCACTCAAGAAAGTAAAACAAGAAAAACAAAGAGAGAGAAAGGATACAGTAATATTGTCCACTCATCTCATGGCAGTCCCCAAATGCAAGAGGACGAGGAATGTACAGCTGACATGTACTTTTTTGCTGATACTTGTGGTCATTTGTTCAACCTCTTCATCATGCCAAGGTATATATGTATATGTATATGGAGATCATTACTTCTACTGCGCATTGTTACATATTACTCCCTCAGTTGCACAAAATAGTTTACTTTGGCTTTGTGCTAAGTCAAACTATTAACTTTGACCAAGTTTATGAAAAAACATATTAACACGCACAAGTTCAAATAACTATACCATCGAAAAATATGTTGATTTGATATTTTAGATGTTGGTACATTTTTTTGTAAACATGGTAAAATTAGAGTAATTTGAGGAAACCATAATTAATTGAAACACAGGGAATATAAATCAACATATTTTGACTATTTTGTATTGGTTGTTTCATGTGTAGGCCAAGACCAGGCCCAGGCACGCCGCCATCATCCCCACAGGCTTAGGCCACCACCGCGGCCACGTACAACACCACCACGCAATTTGTTAGAGATGTCGCACCATCATCATCATAGGTCGCCTCCGCCTCCGCCAGTGCCATCATCCCCACCACGCAGTTTGTCTGAGGTGTCACACAATCATCACCACAAGTCACCACCACCGCCGACGGTGTCGTTGTCACCACCACTCAATTTGTCTAAGGTGGCGCACCACCATCACCACAGTTCGCCACCACCGCCGCCGGTGCATTCATCACCACCACGCAGCTTGTTCGAGACATCACACCATCATCACCACATGTCACCGCCTCCTCCACCAGTTCCATCATCGTGACCACCACGCCGTTTGTCTGAGACGTCGCACCATCATCACCATTGGTCACCTCCGCCACCGCAATCAGTGCTGTCATCGCAACCACGTAGTATGTCTGAGACGTTGTCGTCTCCAATGACTGTCAAAGCCCGATACGTGCTATCCCTACAATAACAGATTCTGTCTGACTCATGACTGCGCGAACATGTGCAAGGAAAACGGCTTTGTATCCAAGAAAAGCTACTGTATTGAGAGAGCGGATGCTAAATGGGAATGTTGCTGCAAACATTAAGCAGTGTAACACAAGCATCTTTTGGATGCGAACTCAATAAGATGGTCTTTTTGTTGCCTAAATGCTGCTGCATTCCGTTGCTATATATTGTACTGTAAACAAACATAATGTGTACCGAGTGACATGCTAGAAAAGGAATACATACAGTAACCAATTATGGAATAAACTAGGAAACAAGTTATTGTAAATTTTACTGGAGTTGGTCTGTGCTGATATTTTTATAGTGGTACTTATGTTTGCATCTTGTCAAGTCATTGGTGGAGCTTCATCTAGCTTTGGCTTATTGCTATAGTACCTAGAGAAGCCAAAGTCGGTCAAGCAAAAAATAGTGGTTTCAATGGCTTGTTGAGAAGGAGTTTGAAAAAACAAGCTCCATGAATAGTGACATGAACTGTGTATTAACAGGTGAAGCCGAAACCTTGAGAACCTTGACCAAAGAGCCTAATGGGAAATAATATAACTCTAATAAATAATCAATGATAAACATCATACATTTGTGCTGAAACCATTCAGATCGTGTCTGTTATTTTGTACAAGTCATGTTTCTTCACATATTAAAAGTATGTCATCAAATATTCACATGTTTCTTGGCATATTTTTTTTCACAGTAAAAATCTACACGAGCCAGAGAAAAAATGCGCGGTAACTTCCATCGCCCCTACTTCCCATGGTGCTGTAGCAGGCTATGGGGAGGCAATACAATTAGGCGTGGCCACGATTGACTATACACCATCAACCAGATAATGACGCCTTAGCATGTCTTGATAGATTGATAGACAAATAGATAAATAGACAGATAGAAAGACCTACATATAGAAAAAGATAGATAGATAGATAGATAGATAGATAGATAGATAGATAGATAGATAGATAGATAGATAGATAGATAGATAGATAGATAGATAGATAGATAGATAGATAGATAGATAGATAGATAGATGAGATGCATGCATGCATGCATGCATGCATGCATGACATACATAGATAGATAGATAGATAGATAGATAGATAGATAGATAGATAGATAGATAGATAGATAGGGAGGTAGGAAGGTAGGTTGGTAGGTAGGTAGAAAGATTAGCAGACAGACACAATGATAGTAGATAGATAGATAGATAGATTGATAGATAGATAGATAGATAGATAGATAGAAGCATTAATGTAGAAATAGATAAAATTTCATAATGACTCCTACTTAAGGTTTTTTTGTTTTGTATATAAACACTTGCACAGTGATACAGAAAACCAAATACAGAGGCAAACTGCACCTCACCTGGTCACTCAAGAAAGTAAAACAAGAAAAACAAAGAGAGAGAAAGGATACAGTAATATTGTCCACTCATCTCATGGCAGTCCCCAAATGCAAGAGGACGAGGAATGTACAGCTGACATGTACTTTTTTGCTGATATTTGTGGTCATTTGTTCAACCTCTTCATCATGCCAAGGTATATATGTATATGTATATGGAGATCATTACTTCTACTGCGCATTGTTACATATTACTCCCTCAGTTGCACAAAATAGTTTACTTTGGCTTTGTGCTAAGTCAAACTATTAACTTTGACCAAGTTTATGAAAAAACATATTAACACGCACAAGTTCAAATAACTATACCATCGAAAAATATGTTGATTTGATATTTTAGATGTTGGTACATTTTTTTGTAAACATGGTAAAATTAGAGTAATTTGAGGAAACCATAATTAATTGAAACACAGGGAATATAAATCAACATATTTTGACTATTTTGTATTGGTTGTTTCATGTGTAGGCCAAGACCAGGCCCAGGCACGCCGCCATCATCCCCACAGGCTTAGGCCACCACCGCGGCCACGTACAACACCACCACGCAGTTTGTTAGAGATGTCGCACCATCATCATCACAGGTCGCCTCCGCCTCCGCCAGTGCCATCATCCCCACCACGCAGTTTGTCTGAGGTGTCACACAATCATCACCACAAGTCACCACCACCGCCGGCGGTGTCGTTGTCACCACCACTCAATTTGTCTAAGGTGGCGCACCACCATCACCACAGTTCGCCACCACCGCCGCCGGTGCATTCATCACCACCACGCAGCTTGTTCGAGACATCACACCATCATCACCACATGTCACCGCCTCCCCCACCAGTGCCATCATCGTCACCACCACGCCGTTTGTCTGAGACGTCGCACCATCATCACCATTGGTCACCTCCGCCACCGCAATCAGTGCTGCCATCGCAACCACGTAGTATGTCTGAGACGTTGTCGTCTCCAATGACAATGTCAAAGCCCGATACGTGCTATCCCTACAATAACAGATTCTGTCTGACTCATGACTGCGCGAACATGTGCAAGGAAAACGGCTTTGTATCCAAGAAAAGCTACTGTATTGAGAGAGCGGATGCTAAATGGGAATGTTGCTGCAAACAATAAGCAGTGTAACACAAGCATCTTTTTGATGCGAACTCAATAAGATGGTCTTTTTATTGCCTAAATGCTGCTGCATTCCGTTGCTATATATAGTACTGTAAACAAACATAATGTGTACCGAGTGACTTGCTAGAAAAGGAATACATACAGTAACCAATTATGGAATAAACTCGGAAACAAGTTATTGTAAATTTTACTGGAGTTGGTCTGTGCTGATATTTTTATAGTGGTACTTATGTTTGCATCTTGTCAAGTCATTGGTGGAGCTTCATCTAGCTTTGGCTTATTGCTATAGTACCTAGAGAAGCCAAAGTCGGTCAAGCAAAAACTAGTTGTTTCAATGGCACGTTGAGAAGGAGTTTGAAAAAACAAGCTCCATGAATAGTGACATGAACTGTGTATTAACAGGTGAAGCCGAAACCTTGAGAAGCTTGACCAAAGAGCCTAATGGGAAATAATATAACTCTAATAAATAATCAATGATAAACATCATACATTTGTGCTGAAACCACTCAGATCGTGTGTGTTATTTTGTACAAGTCATGTTTCTTCACATATTAAAAGTATGTCATCAAATATTCACATGTTTCTTGGCATATTTTTTTCACAGTAAAAATCTACACGAGCCAGAGAAAATGTGCGGTTCCTTCCATCGCCCTACTTCCCATGGTGCTGTAGTAGGCTATGGGGAGACAATACAATTAGGCGTGGCCACGACTGACTATACACCATCAACCAGACAGTCGACGCCTTAGCATGTCTTGATAGATTGATAGACAGGTAGATAAATAGACAGATAGAAAGACCTACATATAGATAGATAGATAGATAGATAGATAGATAGATAGATAGATAGATAGATAGATAGATAGATAGATAGATAGATAGATAGATAGATAGATAGATAGATAGATAGATAGATAGATGATAGATGCATGGGAGGTAGGAAGATAGGATAGATAGATAGATAGATAGAAAGATAGATAGATAGATAGATAGATAGAGGAGGTAGGAATGAGGTAGGTAGAAAGATTAGATAGATAGATAGATAGATAGATAGATAGATAGATAGATAGATAGATAGATAGATAGATAGATAGATAGAAGCATTAATGTAGAAATAGATAAATTTTCATAATGACTCCTACTTAAGGTTTTTTGTTTTGTATATAAACACACTTGCACAGTGATATAGAAAACCAAATACAGAGGCAAACTGCACCTCACCTCGTCACTCAAGAAAGTAAAACAAGAAAAAAAAAGAGAGAGAAAGGAGACAGTAATATTGTCCACTCATCTCATGGCAGTCCCCAAATGTAAGAGGACGAGGAATGTACAGCTGACATGTACTTTTTGATGATACTTGTGGTCATTTGTTCAACCTCTTCATTATGCCAAGGTATATATATATGTATGGAGATCATTATCTATCATATCTCAATTTGTCTAAAGGTGAAAAAACATATTAACACGCACAAGTTCACCACCATCACCATATGTTGATTTCACCACCATGGTAAAATTAGAGTAATTTGAGGAAACCATAATTAATTGAAACACAGGGAATATAAATCAACATATTTTGACTATTTTGTGCATGTAGGCCAAGACCATCCGCCATCATCCCCACAGGCTTAGGCCACCACCGCGCCACAGCACCACCACGCAGTTTGTTAGAGACATCATCATCATCACAGGTCGCCTCACCATCATCATCCACTCACGCAGTTTGTCTGAGGTGTCACACAATCATGTCACCGTCGTTGTCACCACCACCACACCAGGTGCCACCATCACCACGTTCACCACCACCGCCGCTTGTCTGATCACCACCACGCAGCTTCATCAGACATCACACCATCATCACCACATGTCACCACCCCACCAGTGCCATCATCGTCACCACCACGCCCGTTTGTCACGTCGCACCATCATCACCATTGGTCACCTCCGCCACCGCAATCAGTGCTGCCATCGCAACCACGTAGTATGTCTGAGACGTTGTCGTCCAATGACAATGTCAAAGCCCGATACGTGCTATCCCTACAATAACAGATTCTGTCTGACTCATGACTACGCGAACATGTGCAAGGAAAACGGCTTTGTATACAAGAAAAGCTACTGTATTGAGAGAGCGGATGCTAAATGGGAATGTTGCTGCAAACATTAAGCAGTGGAACACAAGCATCTTTTTGATGCGAACTCAATAAGATGGTCCTTTTTCTGCCTAAGTGCGGCTGCATTCCGTTGCTATATATTGTACTGTAAACAAACATAATGTGTATCGAGCGACATGCTAGAAAAGGAATACATACAGTAACCAATTATGGAATAAACTAGGAAACAAGTTATTGTAAATTTTACTGGAGTTGGTCTGTGCTGATATTTTTATAGTGGTACTTATGTTTGCATCTTGTCAAGTCATTGGTGGAGCTTCATCCAGCTTTGGCTTATTGCTATAGTACCTAGAGAAGCCAAAGTCGGTCAAGCAAACAATAGTGGTTTCAATGGCTTGTTGAGAAGGAGTTTGAAAAAACAAGCTCCATGAATAGTGACATGAACTGTGTATTAACAGGTGAAGCCGAAACCTTGAGAAGCTTGACCAAAGAGCCTAATGGGAAATAATATAACTCTAATAAATAATCAATGATAAACATCATACATTTGTGCTGAAACCACTCAGATCGTGTGTGTTATTTTGTACAAGTCATGTTTCTTCACATATTAAAAGTATGTCATCAAATATTCACATGTTTCTTGGCATATTTTTTTCACAGTAAAAATCTACACGAGCCAGAGAAAATGTGCGGTTCCTTCCATCGCCCTACTTCCCATGGTGCTGTAGTAGGCTATGGGGAGACAATACAATTAGGCGTGGCCACGACTGACTATACACCATCAACCAGACGAAATGACGCCTTAGCATGTCTTGATAGATTGATAGACAGGTAGATAAATAGACAGATAGAAAGACCTACATATAGATAGATAGATAGATAGATAGATAGATAGATAGATAGATAGATAGATAGATAGATAGATAGATAGATAGACAGACAGATAGATAGATAGATAGATAGATAGATAGATAGATAGATAGATAGGGAGGTAGGAAGATAGGTAGGTAGCTAGGTAGAAAGATTAGCAGACAGACACAATGATAGTAGATAGATAGATAGATAGATAGATAGATAGATAGATAGATAGATAGATAGATAGATAGATAGATAGATAGAAGCATTAATGTAGAAATAGATAAATTTTCATAATGACTCCTACTTAAGGTTTTTTCGTTTTGTATATAAACACTTGCACAGTGATATAGAAAACCAAATACAGAGGCAAACTGCACCTCACCTCGTCACTCAAGAAAGTAAAACAAGAAAAACAAAGAGAGAGAAAGGAGACAGTAATATTGTCCACTCATCTCATGGCAGTCCCCAAATGTAAGAGGACGAGGAATGTACAGCTGACATGTACTTTTTTGATGATACTTGTGGTCATTTGTTCAACCTCTTCATTATGCCAAGGTATATATGTATATGTCTATCTATCTATCTCAATTTGTCTAAGGTGGCGCACCACCATCACCACAGTTCACCACCACCGCCGCCGGTGCATTCATCACAACCACGCAGCTTGTTCGAGACATCACACCATCATCACCACATGTCACCGCCTCCCACACCAGTGCCACCATCGTCACCACCACGCCGTTTGTCTGAGACGTCGCACCATCATCACCATTAGTCACCTCCGCCACCGCAATCAGTGCTGTCATCGCAACCACGTAGTATGTCTGAGACATTGTCGTCTCCAATGACAATGTCAAAGCCCGATACGTGCTATCCCTACAATAACAGATTCTGTCTGACTCATGACTACGCGAACATGTGCAAGGAAAACGGCTTTGTATACAAGAAAAGCTACTGTATTGAGAGAGCGGATGCTAAATGGGAATGTTGCTGCAAACATTAAGCAGTGGAACACAAGCATCTTTTTGATGCGAACTCAATAAGATGGTCCTTTTTCTGCCTAAGTGCTGCTGCATTCCGTTGCTATATATTGTACTGTAAACAAACATAATGTGTACCGAGCGACATGCTAGAAAAGGAATACATACAGTAACCAATTATGGAATAAACTAGGAAACAAGTTATTGTAAATTTTACTGGAGTTGGTCTGTGCTGATATTTTTATAGTGGTACTTATGTTTGCATCTTGTCAAGTCATTGGTGGAGCTTCATCCAGCTTTGGCTTATTGCTATAGTACCTAGAGAAGCCAAAGTCGGTCAAGCAAACAATAGTGGTTTCAATGGCTTGTTGAGAAGGAGTTTGAAAAAACAAGCTCCATGAATAGTGACATGAACTGTGTATTAACAGGTGAAGCCGAAACCTTGAGAAGCTTGACCAAAGAGCCTAATGGGAAATAATATAACTCTAATAAATAATCAATGATAAACATCATACATTTGTGCTGAAACCATTCAGATCGTGTGTGTTATTTTGTACAAGTCATGTTTCTTCACATATTAAAAGTATGTCATCAAATATTCACATGTTTCTTGGCATATTTTTTTCATAGTAAAAATCTACACGAGCCAGAGAAAATGTGCGGTTCCTTCCATCGCCCTACTTCCCATGGTGCTGTAGTAGGCTATGGGGAGACAATACAATTAGGCGTGGCCACGACTGACTATACACCATCAACCAGACAGTCGACGCCTTAGCATGTCTTGATAGATTGATAGACAGGTAGATAAATAGACAGATAGAAAGACCTACATATAGATAGATAGATAGATAGATAGATAGATAGATAGATAGATAGATAGATAGATAGATAGATAGATAGATAGATAGATAGACAGACAGACAGACAGATAGATAGATAGATAGATAGATAGATAGATAGATAGGGAGGTAGGAAGATAGGTAGGTAGCTAGGTAGAAAGATTAGCAGACAGACACAATGATAGTAGATAGATAGATAGATAGATAGATAGATAGATAGATAGATAGATAGATAGAAGCATTAATGTAGAAATAGATAAATTTTCATAATGACTCCTACTTAAGGTTTTTTCGTTTTGTATATAAACACTTGCACAGTGATATAGAAAACCAAATACAGAGGCAAACTGCACCTCACCTCGTCACTCAAGAAAGTAAAACAAGAAAAACAAAGAGAGAGAAAGGAGACAGTAATATTGTCCACTCATCTCATGGCAGTCCCCAAATGTAAGAGGACGAGGAATGTACAGCTGACATGTACTTTTTTGATGATACTTGTGGTCATTTGTTCAACCTCTTCATTATGCCAAGGTATATATGTATATGTATATGGAGATCTATCTATCTATTGTTACATATTACTTGTTCTAATAGTTTACTTTGGCTTTGTGCTAAGTCACTATTAACACCAATATGAAAAAACATATTAACCACAGTTCAAACAATTATACCATCGAAAAATATGTTGATTTGTTATTTTAGATGTTGGTACATTTTTTGTAAACATGGTAAAATTAGAGTAATTTGTGAAACCATAATTCATTCACAGGGAATATAAATCAACATATTTTGACTATTTTGTATTGGTTGTTTGTGTAGGCCAAGACATCACACGCCGCCATCATCATAGGCTTAGGCCACCACATGTCACACGCCTCACCACCACGCCTTTGTTAGAGTGCCACCATCATCATCACACCCACCCGCCGCTTTTGTCAGTTTGTCCGAGGTGTCACACAATCATCACCACAAGTCATCACCACCCATTTGTTAAGGTGGCGCCACCATCACCATAGTTCGCCACCACCGCCGGTGCATTCATCACCATCAGTAGCTTGTTCGAGACATCACACCATCATCACCACATGTCACCGTACCGCAGTGCCATCACCACCATGCCGTTTGTCCGAGACATCACACCATCATCACCATTGTCACCTCCGCCACCGCAACAATGTCAAACCCCGTATATCGAGACGTTGTCATCTCCAATGACAATGTCAAACAGATTCTGTATGACAATAACAGATTCTCATCGACTCATGACCGCGTGAACATGTGCAAGGAAAACGCTTTGTATCCAAGAAAAGCTACTGTATTGAGAGAGCGGATGCTAAATGGGAATGTTGCTGCAAACATTAAGCAGTGGAACACAAGCATCTTTTTGATGCGAACTCAATAAGATGGTCCTTTTGTTGCCTAAATGCTGCTGCATTCCGTTGCTATATATTGTACTGTAAACAAACATAATGTGTACCGAGCGACATACTAGAAAAGGAATACATATAGTAACCAATTATGGAATAAACTAGGAAACAAGTTATTGTAAATTTTACTGGAGTTGGTCTGTGCTGATATTTTTATAGTGGTACTTATGTTTACATCTTGTCAAGTCATTGGTGGAGCTTCATCTAGCTTTGGCTTATTGCTATAGTACCTAGAGAAGCCAAAGTCGGTCAAGCAAAAAATAGTGGTTTCAATGGCTTGTTGAGAAGGAGTTTGAAAAAACAAGCTCCATGAATAGTGACATGAACTGTGTATTAACAGGTGAAGCCGAAACCTTGAGAAGCTTGACCAAAGAGCCTAATGGGAAATAATATAACTCTAATAAATAATCAATGATAAACATCATACATTTGTGCTGAAACCATTCAGATCGTGTCTGTTATTTTGTACAAGTCATGTTTCTTCACATATTAAAAGTATGTCATCAAATATTCACATGTTTCTTGGCAAATTTTTTTCACAGTAAAAATCTACATGAGCCAGAGAAAATGTGCGGTTCCTTCCATCGCCCTACTTCCCATGGTGCTGTAGCAGGCTATGGGGAGGCAATACAATTAGGCGTGGCCCCGACTGACTATACACCATCAACAACTGCATATAATGACGCCTTAGCATGTCTTGATAGATTGATAGACAGGTAGATAAATAGACAGATAGAAAGACCTACATATAGATAGATAGATAGATAGATAGATAGATAGATAGACAGACAGACAGATAGATAGATAGATAGATAGATAGATAGATAGATAGATAGATAGGGAGGTAGGAAGATAGGTAGGTAGCTAGGTAGAAAGATTAGCAGACAGACATAATGATAGTAGATAGATAGATAGATAGATTGATAGATAGATAGATAGAAGCATTAATGTAGAAATAGATAAATTTTCATAATGACTCCTACTTAAGGTTTTTTCGTTTTGTATATAAACACCTGCACAGTGATATAGAAAACCAAATACAGAGGCAAACTGCACCTCACCTCGTCACTCAAGAAAGTAAAACAAGAAAAACAAAGAGAGAGAAAGGTGACAGTAATATTGTCCACTCATCTCATGGCAGTCCCCAAATGTAAGAGGACGAGGAATGTACTGCTGACATGTACTTTTTTGCTGATACTTGTGGTCATTTGTTCAACCTCTTCGTCATGCCAAGGTTTATATGTATATGTCTATCTATCTACCTCAATTTGTCTAAGGTGGCGCACCACCATCACCACAGTTCGCCACCAGCGCCGCCGGTGCATTCATCACCACCACGTAGCTTGTTCGAGACATCACACCATCACCACCACATGTCACCGCCTCCACCACCAGTGCCATCATCGTCACCACCACGCCGTTTGTCTGAGACGTCGCACCATCATCACCATTGGTCACCACCGCCACCGCAATCAGTGCCGTCATCGCAACCACGTAGTATGTCTGAGACGTTGTCGTCTCCAATGACAATGTCAAAGCCCGGTACGTGCTATCCCTACAATAACAGATTCTGTCTGACTCATGACTGCGTGAACATGAGCAAGGAAAACGGCTTTGTTTCCAAGAAAAGCTACTGTATTGAGAGAGTGGATGCTAAATGGGAATGTTGCTGCAAACTTTAAGCAGTGGAACACAAGCATCTTTTTGATGCGAACTCAATAAGATGGTCTTTTTGTTGCCTAAATGCTGCTGCATTCCGTTGCTATATATTGTACTGTAAACAAACATAATGTGTACCGAGTGACATGCTAGAAAAGGAATACATACAGTAACCAATTGTGGAATAAACTTGGAAACAAGTTATTGTAAATTTTACTAGAGTTGGTCTGTGCTGATATTTTTATAGTGGTACTTATGTTTGCATCTTGTCAAGTCATTGGTGGAGCTTCATCTAGCTTTGGCTTATTGCTATAGTACCTAGAGAAGCCAAAGTCGGTCAAGCAAAAAATAGTGGTTTCAATGGCTTGTTGAGAAGGAGTTTGAAAAAACAAGCTCCTTGAATAGTGACATGATCTGTGTATTAACAGGTGAAGCCGAAACCTTGAGAAGCTTGACCAAAGAGCCTAATGGGAAATAATATAACTCTAATAAATAATCAATGATGAACATCATACATTTGTGTTGAAACCATTCAGATCGTGTCTGTTATTTTGTACAAGTCATGTTTCTTCACATATTACAAGTATGTCATCAAATATTCACATCTTTCTTGGCATATTTTTTCACAGTAAAAATCTACACGAGCCAGAGAAAATGTGCGGTTCCTTCCATCGCCCTACTTCCCATGGTGCTGTAGCAGGCTATGGGGAGGCAATACAATTAGGCGTGGCCACGACTGACTATACACCATCAACCAGACAGTCGACGCCTTAGCATGTCTTGATAGATTGATAGACAGATAGATAAATAGACAGATAGAAAGACATACAGATAGATAGATAGATAGATAGATAGATAGATAGATAGATAGATAGATAGATAGATAGATAGATAGATAGATAGATAGATAGATAGATAGATAGATAGATAGATAGATAGATAGACAGACAGACAGATAGATAGATAGATAGATAGATAGATAGATAGATAGATAGATAGATAGATAGATAGGGAGGTAGGAAGGTAGGTAGGTAGGTAGGTAGGTAGAAAGATTAGCAGACAGACACAATGATAGTAGATAGATAGATAGATAGATAGATTGATAGATAGATAGATAGAAGCATTAATGTAGAAATAGATAAATTTTCATAATGACTCCTACTTAAGGTTTTTTTGTTTTGTATATAAACACTTGCATAGTGATACAGAAAACCAAATACAGAGGCAAACTGTACCTCACCTCGTCACTCAAGAAAGTAGAACAAGAAAAACAAAGAGAGAGAAAGGAGACAGTAATATTGTCCACTCATCTCATGGCTGTCCCCAAATGCAAGAGGACGAGGAATGTACAGCTGACATGTACTTTTTTGCTGATACTTGTGGTCATTTGTTCAACCTCTTCATCATGCCAAGGTATATATGTATATCTATATGGAGATCATTACTTCTACTGCACATTGTTACATATTACTCCCTCAGTTGCACATAATAGTTTACTTTGGCTTTGTGCTAAGTCAAACTATTAACTTTGACCAAGTTTATGAAAAAACATATTAACACGCACAAGTTCAAATAACTATACAATCGAAAAATATGTTGATTTGATATGTTAGATGTTGGTACATTTTTTTGTAAACATGGTAAAATTAGAGAAATTTGAGGAAACCATAATTAATTGAAACATAGGGAATATAAATCAACATATTTTGACTATTTTGTATTGGTTGTTTCATGTGTAGGCCAAGACCAGGCCCAGGCACGCCGCCATCATCCCCACAGGCTTAGGCCACCACCGCGGCCACGTACAACACCACCACGCAGTTCGTTAGAGATGTCGCACCATCATCATCACAGGTTGCCTCTGCCTCCGCCAGTGCCATCATACCCACCGCGCAGTTTGTCTGAGGTGTCACACAATCATCACCACAAGTCACCACCACCGCCGACGGTGTCGTTGTCACCACCACTCAATTTGTCTAAGGTGGCGCACCACCATCACCACAGTTCGCCACCACCGCCGCCGGTGCATTCATCACCACCACGTAGCTTGTTCGAGACATCATACCATCATCACCACATGTCACTGCCTCCCCCGCCAGTGCCATCATCGTCACCACCACGCCGTTTGTCTGAGACGTCGCACCATCATCACCATTGGTCACCTCCGCCACCGCAATCAGTGCTGTCATCGCAACCACGTAGTATGCCTGAGACGTTGTCGTCTCCAATGACAATGTCAAAGCCCGATACATGCTATCCCTACAATAACAGATTCTGTCTGACTCATGACTGCGCGAACATGTGCAAGGAAAACGGCTTTGTATCCAAGAAAAGCTACTGTATTGAGAGAAAGGATGCTAAATGGGAATGTTGCTGCTAACATTAAGCAGTGTAACACAAGCATCTTTTTGATGCGAACTCAATAAGATGGTCTTTTTGTTGCCTAAATGTCGCTGCATTCCGTTGCTATATATTGTACTGTAAACAAACATAATGTGTACCGAGTGACATGCTAGAAAAGGAATACATACAGTAACCAATTATGGAATAAACTAGGAAACAAGTTATTGTAAATTTTACTGGACTTGGTCTGTGCTGATATTTTTATAGTGATACTTATGTTTGCATCTTGTCAAGTCATTTATGGAGCTTCATTTAGCTTTGGCTTATTGCTATAGTACCTAGAGAAGCCAAAGTCGGTCAAGCAAAAAATAGTGGTTTCACTGGCTTGTTGAGGAGTTTGAAAAAACAAGCTCCATGAATAGTGACATGAACTGTGTATTAACAGGTGAAGACGAAACCTTGAGAAGCTTGACCAAAGGGCCTAATGGGAAATAATATAACTCTAATAAATAATCAATGATAAACATCATACATTTGTGCTGAAACCATTCAGATCGTGTCTGTTGTTTTGTACAAGTCATGTTTCTTCACATATTAAAAGTATGTCATCAAATATTCACATGTTTCTTGGCAAATTTTTTTCACAGTAAAAATCTACATGAGCCAGAGAAAATGTGCGGTTCCTTCCATCGCCCTACTTCCCATGGTGCTGTAGCAGGCTATGGGGAGGCAATACAATTAGGCGTGGACCCGACTGACTATACACCATCAACCAGACAGTCGACGCCTTAGCATGTCTTGATAGATTGATAGACAGGTAGATAAATAGACAGATAGAAAGACCTACATATAGATAGATAGATAGATAGATAGATAGATAGATAGATAGATAGATAGATAGATAGATAGATAGATAGATAGATAGACAGACAGACAGACAGACAGATAGGTAGATAGATAGATAGATAGATAGATAGGGAGGTAGGAAGATAGGTAGGTAGCTAGGTAGAAAGATTAGCAGACAGACATAATGATAGTAGATAGATAGATAGATAGATTGATAGATAAATAGATAGAAGCATTAATGTAGAAATAGATAAATTTTCATAATGACTCCTACTTAAGGTTTTTTCGTTTTGTATATAAACACCTGCACAGTGATATAGAAAACCAAATACAGAGGCAAACTGCACCTCACCTCGTCACTCAAGAAAGTAAAACAAGAAAAACAAAGAGAGACAAAGGAGACAGTAATATTGTCCACTCATCTCATGGCAGTCCCCAAATGTAAGAGGACGAGGAATGTACTGCTAACATGTACTTTTTTGCTGATACTTGTGGTCATTTGTTCAACCTCTTCATCATGCCAAGGTATATATGTATATGTCTATCTATCTATCTCAATTTGTCTAAGGTGGCGCACCACCATCACCACAGTTCGCCACCAGCTTCGCCGGTGCATTCATCACCACCACGTAGCTTGTTCGAGACATCACACCATCATCACCACATGTCACCGCCTCCCCCACCAGTGCCATCATCGTCACCACCACGCCGTTTGTCTGAGACGTCGCACCATCAACACCATTGGTCACCTCCGCCACCGCAATCAGTGCCGTCATCGCAACCACGTAGTATGTCTGAGACGTTATCGTCTCCAATGACAATGTCAAAGCCCGATACGTGCTATCCCTACAATAACAGATTCTGTCTGACTCATGACTGCGTGAACATGAGCAAGGAAAACGGCTTTGTTTCCAAGAAAAGCTACTGTATTGAGAGAGCGGATGCTAAATGGGAATGTTGCTGCAAACTTTAAGCAGTGGAACACAAGCATCTTTTTGATGCGAACTCAATAAGATGGTCTTTTTGTTGCCTAAATGCTGCTGCATTCCGTTGCTATATATTGTACTGTAAACAAACATAATGTGTACCGAGTGACATGCTAGAAAAGGAATACATACAGTAACCAATTATGGAATAAACTAGGAAACAAGTTATTGTAAATTTTACTAGAGTTGGTCTGTGCTGATATTTTTATAGTGGTACTTATGTTTGCATCTTGTCAAGTCATTGGTGGAGCTTCATCTAGCTTTGGCTTATTGCTATAGTACCTAGAGAAGCCAAAGTCGGTCAAGCAAACAATAGTGGTTTCAATGGCTTGTTGAGAAGGAGTTTGAAAAAACAAGCTCCATGAATAGTGACATGAACTGTGTATTAACAGGTGAAGCCGAAACCTTGAGAAGCTTGACCAAAGAGCCTAATGGGAAATAATATAACTCTAATAAATAATCAATGATAAACATCATACATTTGTGCTGAAACCATTCAGATCGTGTCTGTTATTTTGTACAAGTCATGTTTCTTCACATATTAAAAGTATGTCATCAAATATTCACATGTTTCTTGGCAAATTTTTTTCACAGTAAAAATCTACATGAGCCAGAGAAAATGTGCGGTTCCTTCCATCGCCCTACTTCCCATGGTGCTGTAGCAGGCTATGGGGAGGCAATACAATTAGGCGTGGCCACGACTGACTATGCACCATCAACTAGACAGTCGACGCCTTAGCATGTCTTGATAGATTGATAGACAGATAGATAAATAGACAGATAGAAAGACATACATATAGATAGATAGATAGATAAATAGATAGATAGATAGATAGATAGATAGATAGATAGATAGATAGATAGACAGACAGATAGACAGACAGATCGATAGATAGATAGATAGATAGATAGATAGATAGATAGATAGATAGATAGATAGATAGATAGGGAGGTAGGTAGGTAGGTAGGTAGAAAGATTAGCAGACAGACACAATGATATTAGATAGACAGATAGATAGATTGATAGATAGATAGATAGAAGCATTAATGTAGAAATAGAAAAATTTTCATAATGACTCCTACTTAAGTTTTTTGTTTTGTATATAAACACTTGCACAGTGATACAGAAAACCAAATACAGAGGCAAACTGCACCTCACCTCGTCACTCAAGAAAGTAGAACAAGAAAAACAAAGAGAGAGAAAGGAGACAGTAATATTGTCCACTCATCTCATGGCAGTCCCCAAATGCAAGAGGACGAGGAATGTACAGCTGACATGTACTTTTTTGCTGATACTTGTGGTCATTTGTTCAACCTCTTCATCATGCCAAGGTATATATGTATATGTATATGGAGATCATTACTTCTACTGCGCATTGTTACATATTACTCCCTCAGTTGCACATAATAGTTTACTTTGGCTTTGTGCTAAGTCAAACTATTAACTTTGACCAAGTTTATGAAAAAACATATTAACACGCACAAGTTCAAACAATTATACCATCGAAAAATATGTTGATTTGTTATTTTAGATGTTGGTACATTTTTTTGTAAACATGGTAAAATTAGAGTAATTTGAGGAAACCATAATTAATTGAAACACAGGGAATATAAATCCACATATTTTGACTATTTTGTATTGGTTGTTTCAGGTGTAGGCCAAGACTAGGCCTAGGCACGCCGCCATCATCCCCATAGGCTTAGGCCACCACCGTGGCCACGTACAACACCACCACGCAGTTTGTTAGAGATGTCGCGCCATCATCATCACAGGTCGCCTCTGCCACCGCCAGTGCCATCATCCCCACCACGCAGTTTGTCTGAGGTGTCACACAATCATCACCACAAGTCACCACCACCGCCGGCGGTGTCGTTGTCACCACCACTCAATTTGTCTAAGGTGGCGCACCACCATCACCATAGTTCGCCACCACCGCCGCCGGTGCAATCATCACCACCACGTAGCTTGTTCGAGACATCACACCATCATCACCACATGTCACCGCCTCCCCCACCAGTGCCATCATCGTCACCACCATGCCGTTTGTCTGAGACATCACACCATCATCACCATTGGTCACCTCCGCCACTGCAATCAGTGCTGTCATCGCAACCACGTATTATGTCTGAGACGTTGTCATCTCTAATGACAATGTCAAAGCCCGATACGTGCTATCCCTACAATAACAGATTCTGTCTGACTCATGACTGCGTGAACATGTGCAAGGAAAACGCCTTTGTATCCAAGAAAAGCTACTATATTGAGAGAGCGGATGCTAAATGGGTATGTTGCTGCAAACATTAAGCAGTGTAACACAAGCATCTTTTTGATGCGAACTCAATAAGATGGTCTTTTTGTTGCCTAAATGCTGCTGCATTCCGTTGCTATATATTGTACTGTAAACAAACATAATGTGTACCGAGTGACATGCTAGAAAAGGAATACATATAGTAACCAATTATGGAATAAACTAGGAAACAAGTTATTGTAAATTTTACTGGAGTTGGTCTGTGCTGATATTTTTATAGTGGTACTTATGTTTACATCTTGTCAGGTCATTGGTGGAGCTTCATCTAGCTTTGGCTTATTGCTATAGTACCTAGAGAAGCCAAAGTCGGTCAAGCAAAAAATAGTTGTTTCAATGGCATGTTGAGAAGGAGTTTGAAAAAACAAGCTCCATGAATAGTGACATGAACTGTGTATTAATAGGTGAAGCCGAAACCTTGAGAAGCTTGACCAAAGAGCCTAATGGGAAATAATATAACTCTAATAAATAATCAATGATAAACATCATACATTTGTGCTGAAACCATTCAGACCGTGTCTGTTATTTTGTACAAGTCATGTTTCTTCACATATTAAAAGTATGTCATCAAATATTCACATGTTTCTTGGCATATTTTTTTCACAGTAAAAATCTACATGGGCCAGAGAAAATGTGCGGTTCCTTCCATCGCCCTACTTCCCAAGGTGCTGTAGCAGGCTATGGGGAGGCAATACAATTAGGCGTGGCCACAACTGACTATACACCATCAACCAGACAGTCGACGCCTTAGCATGTCTTGATACATTGATAGACAGATAGATAAATAGACAGATAGAAAGACCTACATATAGATAGATAGATAGATAGATAGATAGATAGATAGATAGATAGATAGATAGATAGATAGATAGATAGATAGATAGATAGATAGATAGATAGATAGATAGATAGATAGATAGATAGATAGATAGATAGATAGATAGATAGATAGATAGATAGATAGGGAGGTAGGAAGGTAGGTAGGTACAAAGATTAGCAGACAGACACAATGATAGTAGATAGATAGATAGATTGATAGATAGATAGATAGAAGCATTAATGTAGAAATAGATAAATTTTCATAATGACTCCTACTTAAGGTTTTTCTGCTTTGTATATAAACACTTGCACAGTGATACAGAAAACCAAATACAGAGGCAAACTGCACCTCACCTGGTCACACAAGAAAGTAAAACAAGAAAAACAAAGAGAGAGAAAGGAGACAGTAATATTGTCCACTCATCTCATGGCAGTCCCCAAATGCAAGAGGACGAGGAATGTACAGCTGACATGTACTTTTTTGCTGATACTTGTGGTCATTTGTTCGACCTCTTCATCGTGCCAAGGTATATATGTATATTTATATGGAGATCATTACTTCTACTGCGCATTGTTACATATTACTCCCTCAGTTGCACATAATAGTTTACTTTGGCTTTGTTCTAAGTCAAACTATTAACTTTGACCAAGTTTATGAAAAAACATATTAACACGCACAAGTTCAAATAACTATACCATTGAAAAATATGTTGATTTGATATTTTAGATGTTGGTACATTTTTTTGTAAACATGGTAAAATTAGAGAAATTTGAGGAAACCATAATTAATTGAAACACAGAGAATATAAATCAACATATTTTGACTATTTTGTATTGGTTGTTTCATGTGTAGGCCAAGACCAGGCCCAGGCACGCCGCCATCATCCCCACAGGCTTAGGCCACCACCGCGGCCACATACAACACCACCACGCAGTTTGTTAGAGATGTCGCACCATCATCATCACAGGTCACCTCCGCCTCCGTCAGTGCCATCATCCCCACCACGTAGTTTGTCTGAGGTGTCACACAATCATCACCATAAGTCACCACCACCGCCGGCGGTGTCGTTGTCACCCCCACTCAATTTGTCTAAGGTGGCACACCATCATCACCACAGTTCGCCACCACCGCCGCCGGTGCATTCATCACCACCACGCAGCTTGATCGAGATATCACACCATCATCACCACATGTCACCGCGTCCCCCACCGATGCCATCATTGTCACCACCACACCGTTTGTCTAAGACATCGCACCATCATCACCATTGGTCACCTCAGCCACCTCAATCAGTGCTGTCATCGCAACCATGTAGTATGTCTAAGACGTTGTCGTCTCCAATGACAATGTCAAACCCCGATACATGCTATCCCTACAATAACAGATTCTGTCTGACTCATGACTGCGCGAACATGTGCAAGGAAAACGGCTTTGTATCCAAGAAAAGCTACTGTATTGAGAGAGCAGATGCTAAATGGAAATGTTGCTGCAAACATTAAGCAGTGTAACACAAGCATCTTTTTGATGCGAACTCAATAAGATGGTCTTTTTGTTGCCTAAATGCTGCTGCATTCCGTTGCTATATATTGTACTGTAAACAAACATAATGTGTACCGAGTGACATGCTAGAAAAGGAATACATATAGTAACCAATTATGGAATAAACTAGGAAACAAGTTATTGTAAATTTTACTGGAGTTGGTCTGTGCTGATATTTTTATAGTGGTACTTATGTTTGAATCTTGTCAAGTCATTGGTGGAGCTTCATCTAGCTTTGGCTTATTGCTATAGTACCTTGAGATGCCAAAGTCGGTCAAGCAAAAAATAGTGGTTTCAATGGCTTGTTGAGAAGGAGTTTGAAAAAACAAGCTCCATGAATAGTGACATGAACTGTGTATTAACAGGTGAAGCCGAAACCTTGAGAAGCTTGACCAAAGAGCCTAATGGGAAATAATATAACTCTAATAAATAATCAATGATAAACAACATACATTTGTGCTGAAACCATTCAGATCGTGTCTGTTATTTTGTACAAGTCATGTTTCTTCACATATTAAAAGTATGTCATCAAATATTCACATGTTTCTTGGCAAATTTTTTTCACAGTAAAAATCTACATGAGCCAGAGAAAATGTGCGGTTCCTTCCATCGCCCTACTTCCCATGGTGCTGTAGCAGGCTATGGGGAGGCAATACAATTAGGCGTGGCCCCGACTGACTATACACCATCAACCAGACAGTCGACGCCTTAGCATGTCTTGATAGATTGATAGACAGGTAGATAAATAGACAGATAGAAAGACCTACATATAGATAGATAGATAGATAGATAGATAGATAGATAGATAGATAGATAGACAGACAGACAGACAGATAGGTAGATAAATAGATAGATAGATAGATAGATAGGGAGGTAGGAAGATAGGTAGGTAGCTAGGTAGAAAGATTAGCAGACAGACATAATGATAGTAGATAGATAGATAGATAGATTGATAGATAGATAGATAGAAGCATTAATGTAGAAATAGATAAATTTTCATAATGACTCCTACTTAAGGTTTTTTCGTTTTGTATATAAACACCTGCACAGTGATATAGAAAACCAAATACAGAGGCAAACTGCACCTCACCTCGTCACTCAAGAAAGTAAAACAAGAAAAACAAAGAGAGAGAAAGGAGACAGTAATATTGTCCACTCATCTCATGGCAGTCCCCAAATGTAAGAGGACGAGGAATGTACTGCTGACATGTACTTTTTTGCTGATACTTGTGGTCATTTGTTCAACCTCTTCATCATGCCAAGGTATATATGTATATGTCTATCTATCTACCTCAATTTGTCTAAGGTGGCGCACCACCATCACCACAGTTCGCCACCAGCGCCGCCGGTGCATTCATCACCACCACGTAGCTTGTTCGAGACATCACACCATCATCACCACATGTCACCGCCTCCACCACCAGTGCCATCATCGTCACCACCACGCCGTTTGTCTGAGACGTCGCACCATCATCACCATTGGTCACCACCGCCACCGCAATCAGTGCCGTCATCGCAACCACGTAGTATGTCTGAGACGTTGTCGTCTCCAATGACAATGTCAAAGCCCGGTACGTGCTATCCCTACAATAACAGATTCTGTCTGACTCATGACTGCGTGAACATGAGCAAGGAAAACGGCTTTGTTTCCAAGAAAAGCTACTGTATTGAGAGAGCGGATGCTAAATGGGAATGTTGCTGCAAACTTTAAGCAGTGGAACACAAGCATCTTTTTGATGCGAACTCAATAAGATGGTCTTTTTGTTGCCTAAATGCTGCTGCATTCCGTTGCTATACATTGTACTGTAAACAAACATAATGTGTACCGAGTGACATGCTAGAAAAGGAATACATACAGTAACCAATTATGGAATAAACTAGGAAACAAGTTATTGTAAATTTTACTAGAGTTGGTCTGTGCTGATATTTTTATAGTGGTACTTATGTTTGCATCTTGTCAAGTCATTGGTGGAGCTTCATCTAGCTTTGGCTTATTGCTATAGTACCTAGAGAAGCCAAAGTCGGTCAAGCAAAAAATAGTGGTTTCAATGGCTTGTTGAGAAGGAGTTTGAAAAAACAAGCTCCTTGAATAGTGACATGATCTGTGTATTAACAGGTGAAGCCGAAACCTTGAGAAGCTTGACCAAAGAGCCTAATGGGAAATAATATAACTCTAATAAATAATCAATGATGAACATCATACATTTGTGCTGAAACCATTCAGATCGTGTCTGTTATTTTGTACAAGTCATGTTTCTTCACATATTACAAGTATGTCATCAAATATTCACATCTTTCTTGGCATATTTTTTCACAGTAAAAATCTACACGAGCCAGAGAAAATGTGCGGTTTCTTCCATCGCCCTACTTCCCATGGTGCTGAGCAGCTATGGGGAGGCAATACAATTAGGCGTGGCCACGACTGACTATACACCATCAACCAGACAGTCGACGCCTTAGCATGTCTTGATAGATTGATAGACAGATAGATAAATAGACAGATAGAAAGACATACAGATAGATAGATAGATAGATAGATAGATAGATAAATAGATAGATAGATAAATAGATAGACAGACAGACAGACAGACAGACAGATAGATAGATAGATAGATAGATAGATAGATAGATAGATAGATAGATAGATAGATAGGGAGGTAGGAAGGTAGGTAGGTAGGTAGGTAGGTAGAAAGATTAGCAGGCAGACACAATGATAGTAGATAGATAGATAGATTGATAGATAGATAGATAGAAGCATTAATGTAGAAATAGATAAATTTTCATAATGACTCCTACTTAAGGTTTTTTTGTTTTGTATATAAACACTTGCATAGTGATACAGAAAACCAAATACAGAGGCAAACTGTACCTCACCTCGTCACTCAAGAAAGTAGAACAAGAAAAACAAAGAGAGAGAAAGGAGACAGTAATATTGTCCACTCATCTCATGGCAGTCCCCAAATGCAAGAGGACGAGGAATGTACATCTGACATGTACTTTTTTTCTGATACTTGTGGCCATTTGTTCAACCTCTTCATCATGCCAAGGTATATATGTATATGTATATGGAGATCATTACTTCTACTGCACATTGTTACATATTACTCCCTCAGTTGCACATAATGGTTTACTTTGGCTTTGTGCTAAGTCAAACTATTAACTTTGACCAAGTTTATGAAAAAACATATTAACACGCACAAGTTCAAATAACTATACAATCGAAAAATATGTTGATTTGATATGTTAGATGTTGGTACATTTTTTTGTAAACATGGTAAAATTAGAGAAATTTGAGGAAACCATAATTAATTGAAACACAGGGAATATAAATCAACATATTTTGACTATTTTGTATTGGTTGTTTCATGTGTAGGCCAAGACCAGGCCTAGGCACGCCGCCATCATCCCCACAGGCTTAGGCCACCACCGCGGCCACGTACAACACCACCACGCAGTTTGTTAGAGATGTCGCACCATCATCATCACAAGTCGCCTCCGCGCCCGCTTGATGCCATCATCCCCACCACGCATTTTGTCCGAGGTGTCACACAATCATCACCACAAGTCACCACCACCGCCCGTGCGGTGTCGTTGTCACCACCACTCAATTTGTCTAAGGTGGCGCACCACCATCACCACGATTCGCCACCACCACCGCGCGGTGCATTCATCACCACCACGTAGCTTGTTCGAGACAACACACCATCATCACCACATGTCACCGCCTCCCCACCAAAGTGCCATCATCGTCACCACCACGCCGTTTGTCCGAGACATCGCACCATCATCACCATTGGTCACCTCCGCCACAATCAATCGGTCTTTGTCATCGCAACCACGTAGTAGTATGCCCGAGACGTTGTCGTCTCCAATGACAATGTCAAAGCCCGATACATGCTATCCCTACAATAACAGATTCATCGACTCATGACCGCGCGCGAACATGTGCAAGGAAAACGGCTTTGTATCCAAGAAAAGCTACTGTATTGAGAGAAAGGATGCTAAATGGGAATGTTGCTGCTAACATTAAGCAGTGTAACACAAGCATCTTTTTGATGCGAACTCAATAAGATGGTCTTTTTGTTGACTAAATGTCGCTGCATTCCGTTGCTATATATATTGTAATTGTAAACAAACATAATGTGTACGAGTGACATGCTAGAAAAGGAATACATATACAGTAACCAATTATGGAATAAACTAGGAAACAAGTTATTGTAAATTTTTCTTTGGACTTGGTCTCAGTTTGATATTTTTATAGTGATACTTATGTTTGCATCTTGTCAAGTCATTTATGGAGCTTCATCTAGCTTTGGCTTATTGCTATAGTACCTAGAGAAGCCAAAGTCGGTCAAGCAAAAAATAGTGGTTTCAACCGGCTTGTTGAGGAGTTTGAAAAAACAAGCTCCATGAATAGTGACATGAACTGTGTTATTAACAGTGAAGACGAAACCTTGAGAAGCCTGACCAAAGGGCCTAATGGGAAATAATATAACTCTAATAAATAATCAATGATAAACATCATACATTTGTGCTGAAACCATTCAGATCGTGTCTGTTGTTTTGTACAAGTCATGTTTCTTCACATATTAAAAGTATGTCATCAAATATTCACATGTTTCTTGGCATATTTTTTCACAGTAAAAATCTACACGAGCCAGAGAAAATTTGGGGTTCCTTCCATCGCCCTACTTCCCATGGGGCTGTAGCAGGCTATGGGGTGGCAATACAATTAGGCGTGGCCACGACTGACTATACACCATCAACCAGACAGTCGACGCCTTAGCATGTCTTGATAGATTGATAGACAGATAGATAAATAGACAGATAGAAAGACATACAGATAGATATATAGATATATAGATAGATAGATAGACAGACAGATAGACAGACAGACAGACAGCTAGATAGATAGATAGGGAGGTAGGAAGGTAGGTAGGTAGGTAGGTAGAAAGATTAGCAGACAGACACAATGATAGTAGATAGATAGATAGATAGATTGATAGATAGAATTGATAGATAGATACAAGCATTAATGTAGAAATAGATAAATTTTTATAATTACTCCTACTCAAGGTTTTTTTGTTTTGTATATAAACACTTGCATAGTGATACAGAAAACCAAATACAGAGGCAAACTACACCTCACCTCGTCACTCAAGAAAGTAAAACAAGAAAAACAAAGAGAGAGAAAGGAGGCAGTAATATTGTCCACTCATCTCATGGCAGTCCCAAAATGCAAGAGGACGAGGAATGTACATCTGACATGTACTTTTTTGCTGATACTTGTGGCCATTTGTTCAACCTCTTCATCATGCCAAGGTATATATGTATATGTATATGGAGATCATTACTTCTACTGCACATTGTTACATATTACTCCCTCAGTTGCACATAATGGTTTACTTTGGCTTTGTGCTAAGTCAAACTATTAACTTTGACCAAGTTTATGAAAAAACAAATTAACACGCACAAGTTCAAATAACTATACCATCGAAAAATATGTTGATTTGATATTTTAGATGTTGGTACATTTTTTTGTAAACATGGTAAAATTAGAGAAATTTGAGGAAACCATAATTAATTGAAACACAGGGAATATAAATCAACATATTTTGACTATTTTGTATTGGTTGTTTCATGTGTAGGCCAAGACTAGGCCCAGGCACGCCGCCATCATCCCCACAGGCTTAGGCCACCACCGCGGCCACGTACAACACCACCACGCAGTTTGTTAGAGATGTCGCACCATCATCATCACCGGTCGCCTCCGCTAGTGCCACCATCCCCACCACGCAATTTGTCCAAGGTGTCACACAATCATCACCACAAGTCACCACCACCGCCGGCGGTGTCGTTGTCACCACCAATCATTTTTTCTAAGGTGGCGCACCACCATCACCATAGTTCGCCACCACCGCCGCCGGTGCATTCATCACCACCACGCAGCTTGTTCGAGACATCACACCATCATCACCACATGTCACCGCCTCCCCCACCAGTGCCATCATCGTCACCACCACGCCGTTTGTGCGAGACATCGCACCATCATCACCATTGGTCACCTCCGCCACCACAATCGATCTGTCATTGCAACCACATAGTATGTCCGAGACGTTGTAAATCCGCAATGACAATGTCAAAGCCCGATACGTGCTATCCCTACAATAATGATTCATCTCGACTCATGACCGCGCGAACATGTGCAAGGAAAAGCGGCTTTGTATCCAAGAAAAGCTATTGTATTGAGAGAAGCGGATGCTAAATGGGAATGTTGTTGCTAACATTAAGCGATGTAACACAAGCATCTTTTTGATGCGAAACTCAAGAAGATGGTCTTTTGTTGCCTAAATCTTTGCTTGCATTCCGTTGCTATATATTGTCTTTGTAAACATACATAATGTGTACCTATTGACATGCTAGAAAAGGAATACATAAAGTAACCAATTATGGAATAAACTAGGAAACAAGTTATTGTAAATTTTATTGGAGTTAGTGCATGCTTTGATATTTTTATAGTGGTACTAATGTTTGCATCTTGTCAAGTCGTTGGTGGAGCTTCATCTAGCTTTGGCTTATTGCTATGGTACCTAGAGAAGCCAAAAAGTCGGTCAACCAAAAAATAGTGGTTTCAATTGGCTTGTTGAGAAGGAGTTTGAAAAACAAGCTCCATGAATAGTAACATTAAGCGTGTATTAACAGTGAAGCCGAAACCTTGAGAAGCGACCAAAGGGCCTAATGGGAAATAATATAACTCTAATAAATAATCAATGATAAACATCATACATTCATCTTTGAAACCATTCAGATCGTGGTATACATTATTTTGTACAAGTCATGTTTCTTCACATATTAAAAGTATGTCATCAAATATTCACATGTTTCTTGGCATATTTTTTCACAAAGTACAAATCTACACAGAGCAGAGAAAATGTGGTGTTCCTTTCATCGCCCTACTTCGCATGGGGAAAGAGTGAGGCTATGGGAGGCAATACAATTAGGCGTGGCCACGATTGACTATACTGACATCAACAGACGATCGACGCCTTAGCATGTCTTGATAGATTGATAGAGCAGATAGATAAATAGATGAGATAGAAAGACCTACATATAGATAGATAGATAGATAGATAGATAGACAGACAGATAGATAGATAGATAGATAGATAGATAGATAGATAGATAGATAGATAGATAGATAGATAGATAGATAGATAGATAGATAGATAGATAGATAGATAGATAGATAGATAGATAGATAGATAGATAGATAGATAGATAGATAGATAGATAGATAGATAGACAGATAGACAGATAGATAGATAGATAGATAGGGAGGTAGGAAGGTAGATAGGTAGGTAGGTAGAAAGATTAGCAGACAGACACAATGATAGTAGATAGATAGATAGATTGATTGATAGATAGAATTGATGGATAGATAGAAGCATTAATGTAGAAATAGATAAATTTTCATAATGACTCCTACTTAAGGTTTTTTTGTTTTGTATATAAACACTTGCCTAGTGATACAGAAAACCAAATACAGAGGCAAACTACACCTCACCTCGTCACTCAACGAAGTAAAACAAGAAAAATAGATAGATAGATAGATAGATAGATAGATAGATAGATAGATAGATAGATAGATAGATAGATAGATAGATAGATAGATAGATAGATAGATAGATAGATAGATAGATAGACAGATAGATAGATAGATAGATAGATAGATAGATAGATAGATAGATAGATAGATAGATAGATAGATAGATAGATAGATAGATAGATAGATAGATAGATAGATAGATAGATAGATAGATAGATAGATAGATAGATAGATAGACAGATAGACGAGATGAGACGACAGATAGATGAATAGACGATAGATGATAAAGAGATGCATGAGGCAGGCAGAAGAATAGACGAATGCATGCACGAATAAAGCGGGCAGACCACCACAGATGCACGAATGACGATGACGAATAGACGAGATACGCATGCACGCAGACGATAGATAGATAGATAGATAGATAGACGATAGACGATAAACGAATAGCGATAGATAGATAGATAGATAGATAGATAGATAGATAGATAGATAGATAGATAGATAGATGATAGATAGATAGATAGATAGATAAATAGAGAGATAGATAGAATAAACGATAGAGAAGATGAGACAGACGAATAAACGAATAGACGATAGACGAGCAGATAGACAGATAAAGAATATAGACGAAGAACGATGACAGATGAGCGAGAGAACGAATAGACGATAGACGACGATAAACGAATAAACGAAGACGAGACGAATAAACGATAGACGAATGGACGATAAACGAGATAGACGAGATAGACGAATAAGCAGATAGACGGACGAATAGACGAATAAACGAATAGACGATAGACGAAGAGATAGACGAATAGATAGCGAATGAATAAACGAATCGACAGATAGACGATAGAGACGATCGACAGACGATAGACGGATCAACGAACAGATCGACAGATCAGCAGATCGACGAATCAGCAATCAGACAGACGAATAAACGAAGATAGACGATAGATCGAGCGAATATACGAATAAAGAATAGATGACGCGATAGACGAATAAACGAGATGGACGAATAGACGAATAAACGAATAGACGAATAGACGAATGAACGATAGACGAATAAACGAATAAACGAATAGACGATACGAATAACGAATAAACGAAGAAACGAATAAACAGATAAACAGAATAGACGAATAAACGAATAGACAGAAGAAACGAATAGACGAATAAACGAATAGACGAGATAATAGAGATAAACGATAGACGAATAAATAGATAGATAGATAGATAGATAGATAGATAGATAGATAGATAGATAGATAGATAGATAGATAGATAGATAGACAGATAGACAGATAGACAGATAGACAGATAGACAGATAGACAGATAGACAGATAGACAGATAGACAGATAGACAGATAGACAGATAGACAGATAGACAGATAGACAGATAGACAGATAGACAGATAGACAGATAGACAGATAGACAGATAGACAGATAGACAGATAGACAGATAGCAGACAGCATGCACGCACAGAGCAGAGCACAGACGCAGCAGCACGCACGCACGCATGCACGCATGCATGCATGCATGCACGCACGCATGCATGCACGGCATGCAGCAAGACAGATGATGAGAGCGGAGATAGATAGATAGATAGATAGATGAGCAGATAAGATAGATAGATAGATAGATAGATAGATAGATAGATAGATAGATAGATAGATAGATAGATAGATAGATAGATAGATAGATAGATAGATAGATAGATAGATAGATAGATAGATAGATAGATAGATAGAGAGATAGATGACAGCAGAGCAGACATGCATGCATGCATGCATGCATGCATGCATGCAGATGATGCATGCATGCATGCACATGCATAGATAGATAGATAGATAGATAGATAGATAGATAGATAGATAGATAGATAGATAGATAGATAGATAGACAGATAGACAGATAGATAGATAGATAGATAGATAGATAGATAGATAGATAGATAGATAGATAGATAGATAGATAGATAGATAGACAGAGAGACAGATAGATAGATAGATAGATAGATAGATAGATAGATAGAAAGGGAGGTAGGTAGGAAGGTAGGTAGGTAGAAAGATTAGCAGACAGACACAATGATAGTAGATAGATAGATAGATAGATAGATAGATAGATAGAAGCATTAATTTAGAAATAGATAAATTTTCATAATGACTCCTACTTAAGGTTTTTTTTGTTTTGTATATAAACACTTGCACAGTGATACAGAAAACCAAATACAGAGGCAAACTGCACCTCACCTCGTCACTCAAGAAAGTAAAACAAGAAAAAGAAAGAGAGACGCTACCGGACTCAGGCTCTTTGCCGAGTGCCTGTGACACTTGGCAAATCCCCATATACACTCGGCAAAGCCTTTGCCGAGTGTAACTCTCGGCAAAGATCACTCGGCAAAGCCGGTGACAGCAAAGGCCTCTTTGCCGAGTGTCTTTTGTCGGGCACTCGGCAAAGGCTTTGCCGAGTGCCAGCAAAAACTCGGCAAAGAAAAGTTGCCTGACGGCGCTAATTGACGGTGACGGTCGCTTTGCCGAGCGCCTCACGGGGGGCACTCGGCAAAGCCCGCCCTCTTTGCCAAGTGTGCCACTCGGCAAAGGCAGGGAGGCTTTGCCGAGTGTCTTACTTGTGACACTCGGCAAAGGAAGGGAGGCTTTGCCGAGTGCCTTACTGGTGACACTCGGCAAAGGCGGGGAGGCTCTGCCGAGTGTCTTACATGTGACACTCGGCAAAGGAAGGGTGGCTTTGCCGAGTGTGTTACTAGTAACACTCGGCAAAGGCAGGGAGACTTTACCGAGTGCCTAACTTGTGACACTAGGCAAAGCCTCCCTGCCTTTGCCGAGTGCAATGGCCATAGCACTCGGCAAAGCCTCCCAGCTTTGCCGAGTGTCTTGGTCATTGCACTCGGCATAGCTGGGAAATTTGCTTTTTTTGCATTTTTTGTTTATTGCATCCACACATACATATATCACACAACCATCACATATATATCACATATCACACAACAATCACATATATCACACAGCCATCACATATAATCCATGACCATGACAAATATCATCACAAGTTGTCCACAAGTATCACATAGTCCACAAATATCATCACAAGTTGTCCACAAGTATCACATAGTCCACAAATATCATCCAAGTGCCGCCACAAGTGCCACCATTCACAAATAAGCATCACAAGCACAAGTCCATCTACCTCTATTGTTGACGGCCACTCCACCAGTCCCATTGCGACGGAGGTGTGCCCTGAGCTGGAGGTGTGCCATGAACATCATTCGACGTTGCCGGTTGCCCCTGCACAAAAGAGGCTCTTAGCATTTTGTGTGATCCGTCGGACGTCCGGCACATAGCATTTCCGATAATTAATTGGCTCCTACTCCTACATAGCAGCTGCATGGAGGTTCTTATCTGCATTATTTCTGCGCACATACGTAATATAATTTGATTTGATCTTATTTGATTGGTGGAGCTAGCAAGCTTACCTTACTCAACTTTGTTTATCATCTTTTATATTTGGTGGGTTATGCAATCCATGTCAGCTCAGCAATGTAGAATCAATCAACACTGTCAATGTGAATATATTTATTTTCTGATGCACCATCTGTGATCTCTACTTTATTTCAAATTATTTTCTTTTGGACCAGAAGAAAATGAATATCAATCACAGATTGTAGTAAAAGTTACTAGTCTAGCTTCTTTCTCGATTGAAAACAATGGCAAAAAAAATCAAAGGATGGATGCAACTCTGTTGTCAAGATAAATATTGGGAGAGCAATCTTTTTATCATAATTTTTCTTTGTACTGACACACATATGCCCTTATTTTGGTACCCATATTTTCTATTACACATACACATGCATGTGAACATTTCTCCAAACGCCCATGAACTTTATATTGTCCCTAGTTATCTGATCTGCAGTAGCACAGATGACTAAACAGGTCACCTGCAGACCTGTTACAGTGATACATGTTGCACGTGATGGGTACTTATAAACTAAACGATCAGCAGTGACAGCAGGGTCATATATCCATATCCACATTCACATTTAGATTTAAGGCAGAGAAACTCACAGGAGTGACAGCAGGATCATTTGGTGGAGTGAATATCATCGGTGGCGGAACATAGCCTGAGTGAGCTCCAAGACCTTGAATATACTGAAACATCTGCTCCATCCTCCGTCGATCCTCCTCAGCCCTCGCCTCAGCCTCCTCCCGTCGCCTCCTCTCTTCCGCCACCTCGGCCTACAATATTTCACCCCAATGATACAACGCAAAGCAAAGGTATGTAAAAATCAATGAACAACGAAATAAACATAAATAACCTTGAGTGCCTGCACCGTGTGCTGTATACAGTCCGGCCATGTGCGTATGGCCGGGCTCGAGCTCGTGCTCCTTGCTCGAATCTGGGAGAGAGACCTAGTACGGGCCGGGTCGATTGCGCCGTCGCCAATCCAGTACCGCCCGTGCTTCTTCCCTCCTCCCAACCTCATGACGACTTCTCCATCAAGGTCCTTGGAGGTGGGATCGTACTCTGGCCCATGGACCTCCCTTGCCATCGCTGTGTACTCAGTGAGGCGGGTGTGGACGGACGAGTTGCTGTACGCCTTGGGCGGGTCCTCCGGGTTGTAGTGGATGTCGGACGTCGCCTTGCCCTTGTGGGCCATTGCCCACACCTCGAACTGGGAGACAGGTGCGCCACCATGTGACGCCGACTATGAAAGAAACAGCAGGATGATTAGAAATTTGCATAGTTGAGCTTTAGAATAAACAAATGGATTCAGCGTACCCATTTAGCTGCGTAGGCCGGGAGGCAAAGGTTGCCTTGATGGTGTGGTGCACCAGGCATCATCAAACGCCGCTCCCGGCAAGCGTTGTGCGTCTCCCACCACTCGGGGCTACACCACTTGTCCACCATTGCCTCCCAGCAGTCTTCGTGACCAGTGCACCACCACGGAACCACCTACACGACATCAAGTATATGTAGATCAAATTAAGCTTATTTAATCTTAGAAAAAATCAGTATTAATCTTATATATTTACCTTCATGTATTGTTCCTTGGTCAGCGTCTCCTTTCTTGCCTCTTTTTTCGTGACCTTCCTAAACTCGAAGGTCGCGTTGTATGTCACGATGGCCTGGAGGCGCGCCTCGTAGTGCATGTCACCCACGAGTTTGTGACAAGCTTTGTTAGCTGCCGCCCTCGCTGCCACCTCCCATCCTGGCTCGCATCTGAAGAAATCCTATATGTAGACACAATGTATCCTATCATTATTTGAAGAATGTCCAATGAATGCGATGAATTGAGCAATGTAGTGAGACGAAGACTTACCCACAGCTCCGTAATCACCCGCTCTGCCTTGTGGCTGTAGATCCTACCATCCCGATCATATGCATCTGTGCAGACGGCGTAGTGGGCAAACATCCAGGCCGGCTGCCGCACTCCGGCGAAGTCAACAAAGCCAGGGACGTGTGTCTTGCACAAAACACCAAGAACGCCATTGGGATGGCGTCCGTGACCACCTGCACCCACAATCACGAAACCCCTGCCCAAGTGATCAAGAAAAATTATTAGTTTCAACATAACAAATGAGAAAATAGTGATAGCATCTAAAGTTACTTACTTTGAACCACCGGGTCGAACCATCGGGCGTCTCACAAGAGGTATCGGTCGCTTCGGGAGTTGCGAGGGACCTCGCTGATAGAGTTTAGCCGTGCCAGAGGAAGAGGAGCCCCCTGCCGCCGCATCACAGGAAGAGGAACCCCCCACTGCCTCCTCAGCCTTGTCCTCCTTGTCCTCGTCCTCGTTCTCCTCCTCCTCCTCCTTGTCCTCCACCATCTCCTCGTGCTCCTCGGGCACCTCCTCCTCCTCGTGCTCCTCGGGCACCGCCTCCTCCTCGGACGACTCCACCTCCTCCTCCTGCCTCTGTGGCGGAGGAGCCTGACGACCCCTGCGTTTCCTTGGTGGTGGCGGAGGAGCTACCTCCTCCACCCTCTTGTATTTCGACTTTACATTCCTTAAACTCCTTAAGAGACCCCCACCGCCTGGCATCTTTATTCAATCACCTGCAATTACAAAGAGATACAAAATGAATAAAACATAATTAGAAAGAGATGTAAAATAAATAAGACGTATTGCAAAATGAACAAAACATAATTAGAAGGTAACATAATATTACATGTCTTAGAAATAATCATCATGATCGGTATTAGCTGGATCATAAGTCTCATCATCACTATCATGCATGTCTACTTCCATGTTGATATCATGACCATCCGGAGGAGCAATGTTGTCATCACTGTCATTGCCTAATTCTAATCGCCGAAGTAATTCTAAGTCCTTCACATTTTGAACCTCATCCGGATCGCCCTCATCATCAACCCTTTCATTGTCTACTTCCATTATGACCGGATCGGTTATATCTATCACAAAGCTCCCTTGTAGCCCCTCTTCTTGAAAGAACTCTCCGTTATATGTGTTTGGGTCAAAGTTGTAATCTTCATTGTTTGGGACAGGTAGTTTACTATGTGGCGATACCTTGTTCACAACATCCCAACCCTAAAGATGCTGGTCGTCTTGGCACGCCCATGGGAGATAATAAACTTGTGTGGCTTGTTGAGCCATGATATAGACATCGTCTCCTGGGTACATGGAATCCTGTTGAATTTCGACTAGCCCAAGATTAGGGGTCCGTCTTATTTTTTTAGGATCAAACCAATGGCATTTAAATATGACAGGATTAAGAGGTTTGTGGCCATGAAACGTGAGTTCGTATATTTCTTCAACTCTTCCATAATAATCGAGCCCATCAAGGGCAGGCGTGAAAACTCCGATATTTGTGGTTCTTCGATTGGGCCGACTCTGCTCGTGTCTTGTTGTGTGAAAACGATATCCATTCACATCATAACCGGTAAATGACATGACCCTAAAGGCATAGCCACCGGCAACCTGACTCAACTCGGCGCTCATAGATGCATTGGTTTGGCCCTGCAAGCTCAAGCGGGATAGTTCGTTATATCATTCGCACGTACGAGCAACTTGTAATGTCAAACTAAGTACGAGCTAAATTAGAACGTACCTTGCGTTTGAACCAAGAAATGAAATTGGGTTTTCCATTTCCCACACCCCGTTTAGGAAGGGTGTGAAATTCCCGCGGGGTAGGCGCCCTTGATCGATGCCAGAATTCATGAGTAAATTCCCCGTACCGACGAGAAACAAGGGGGTTGGATGTAGAATAGTGACTAGTCGAGAACAAGTTTGTTGAAAAACGTGACTTACCCCATGTACGGCTCCACTTCTTCGAGGTTGGTCAGTACATATAGCATGATAGTGTGCCACTCTTCAGGACTCAAGGTCTTGAGGGTCTTACCACTTGCACTTCTGAGTTGCCCTCGGAAAAGGCTGAGGTTCGATTCATTTTCCCTAGCATTGTAACGAGGGGGTGGATTATGCACGCTAGGAAGGTTGTCACCATAGTATGTTGTTGTGAATTTTGACACCTCCTCCAGAATCGATGCCTCTACGATGGAAGCTTCAATCTTGCATTTATTTCTACATTTCGTTCGAACAACCTTTAGGGTTCTCTCAATTGAATAGCACCAACGGCCCTGCACAGGCCCCCCCATTCGTGCCTCATACGGGAGGTGCAAAATCAAAAGCTGCATCGGATTGAACAAGCCTGGTGGAAAGATTTTCTCCAGCTTACAGAGCAACACAGGTGCCATTTTTTCCATGTCTGCAACCACGGCCCGAGATAACTCCTTAGCACAAAGCTGGCAGAAGAAATAGTTCAACTCTACCAGCACTTGCCAGACATGATCTGGGACATAGCCTCGAACCATCACTGGAAGAAGCCGCTCAAGCCATATGTGGTAGTCATGACTCTTGAGCCCATTGATTCGCATAGTAGATAAGTTCACTCCCCTCCTCAGATTCACTGCATACCTATCAGGGAACATTAACATTTGGAACCATTCTAGTACTTCCCTCCTTTGGGGCCTGCTTAACGTGAATTCGGCCTTAGGCCTAGTCCATTTCTTGCCATTTCTAGGAGGCTGCATCTCTTGCTTTGGTCTGTCGCATAACGTTGCCAGATCTACTCTAGCCTTAACGTTGTCCTTTGACTTATCAGTGTCCATGATTGTTCCCCAAAGTGCCTCAACGATATTCTTTTCAGTGTGCATTACATCAATGTTATGTGGAAGAAGAAGGTCATTAAAATAGGGGAGCCTCTCCAAGCCCGACTTGTGAGTCCATGCATGTTGCTCGCCATATCCCACAAAACCACCTTCTACTTCATTGACCTCGAGAGCATCTATCTGAGCACGGACCGCGGCACCTGTCATCATCACCGGTGGAGGGTCTGTAACTTTGAGGCCTTTCGTAAAGTTCTTGGTGTCTTGTCTGAATGCATGGTCAAGAGGGAGGAATTGTCGATGTTTGTCAAACAAGGAATACTTGCCACCCTTCTTCAACCAAATAAACTTCAGAGCTGTCTTGCATACTGGGCATGGGAACTTGTCGTGAACACACCAGCCACAGAATATTCCATATGCTAGGAAGTCATGCAGGGAGTAGTGGTACCAAACATGCATCTTGAAGCTTCTCTTTGTAGCTCGGTCGTATGTCCATACCCCTTCGTCCCAAGCATTGAGCAATTCATCAATCACAGGCTCCATGAACACACCCATACTATTCTCCGGGTGTTCAGGAATTATCAATGACAAGAATATGTTTTGTTGTTGAAAGATGACGCCGGGGGGGGGGAGATTGAGCGGGATAACGAACACAGGCCAACAAGTGTATGGGGCAGCCATCATTCCATAAGGATTGAACCCATCTGTTGCCAGCGCAACACGGACATTATGGGCCTCTAGAGCTTTCTCACGATGAATGTCATCAAAATGTTTCCATGATTCACCATCGGAAGGATGTACCATCTTATCTAGATTGTATCGATGTCCATTTTTGTGCCATGTCATCTGTTTCGCGGACTCCTCGGTCATGTATAGCCGTTGGATCCTTGGTACGAACGGAAGGTACCGTAGGATTTTCACGGGGATGTCAAGCTGCCTCTTGAGACCATCACCATAGTCTATCTTAAGGAACCTAGAGGATTTACACTTTGGACAGTGCTTAGCATCCGCGTGTTCGTTCCTAAATAAGATGCACCCCTTTGGACAAGCATGTATCTGCTCATATGGCATCTTAAGTACACGGAGGAGTCTCCGCGACTCGTACATGTTCCTTGGCAGAATGTGACCTTCCAGAAGCAAAGTGCCAAAAACTGTCAGCATAGCATCGAAGGCGTCTCGACTCAGGTGGCACTGGGACTTGAAAGCCATAAGGCGTCCAATGGCATCTAGTTGAGACACCTTTGTCTGGCCGTGAAGGGGTTTCTATGCCGCAGACAACATGTCATAATACGCCTTTGCGGTTGCATCTGGCTCCTCATCCCTACATCCTTCACCGAAGTGTGCTTCATGATAGTCACCTAACATGTCTCCTACCCCGCCGTCAGCATCAATATCCTCGATGCGTTGTCTCACGACCTCGTCTCTCCTACGTCCTTCACCATGGAGGGTCCACCGGGTATAGTCTGCCATAAATCCATACTTGCCAAGATGTTTACCCATGTCCACCTTTGTTTGTTTATGCCTGTTCTCACATTCGCTGCAGGGACACCAAACTTTATCCGTTTCTTTAGCCTCCCGAAATGCTGCTTCCAAGAAAGCATTGGTCTTCTTCATCCATTCATCAGTCCAGTCTCCATAACCCCTTCAACCAGTGTACATCCACTCACGGTCATCCATCCTTTACCACATACACGAGTAATGTAAGAATCCATTGCATCTACACGAGGATCCTACTATCTAATAGGTGAAGATAGGTCCTAATCCCACCCGAGGATGCGTAGATGAGGTTAGTTTCCATGCTCTACTCCTATCCAAGACAGAATTTCAGCAGCACCTCCCCGCTCTTCTCCAAATACACGTCCCGGCAGTGAGATTGTGTATCTGGAGAAAAATAGGGAGATGATGTCGAAACTCTGTCTCGGATCGGAGTAGACCATGAAAACTAACCCCATTTACGCATCCTCGGGCTGTCCAAAAAATGTGGACAATTCGAAACGCATACGGTTATATATATGCAAAGATCTGCATACTTCCAACCGTATCCCTTTCGAACGGGAGACACCTAACTTGGTTATGTGATCTACGAACATGATACGGAAAGAGGGGTTATACCTTGGGTGGCGGTGGAGTCAGGCTAGCGGGGCCGTGGCGGGTCGGTGCAGTGGCGAGGCAACGCGGTGCAGGCAGACCCGCAGTGGCGAGGAATACGATCGGGGTCGCCGAGGTATTCCGGCTCGGCTCCGACGGGCTCTTCTCTGCAAAAAAAAGAACATACCGGCTTAATTGAAAATTTTGACAGAACCTCCCCTACACGGTGAGGTTTCTAAAACCTGCAAAAACGTACGGCACGATGGCCGGCCGATAACCACATATGCATATGCATTGGATTCACATTCATATAAACATATATAATCACAAAGCAAATACTGTAGTTTGCAAACAAAGCAGGGATCTGCTTCCTGCGTTGCCAAATATACTAGTACTAGTAATATATATACACACACTCACTGCACGCACAGCCAAAAGTAACAAGTGATGACGACGTTTTATTTGGACATTGCCAAAATACTAATACTCATCACTGCAGCCGGCCGCCACAAATAACAAGCAAGTGATCGCAAAAGGATTTATGCTAATGGCAGCTAGCTTTTCTCAGTATGCATGTATATATTAGGCTAGCTAACTAGCCACTACAAGCTCCAAGCTGGCCAGCCGGCCGAAGAGCACGCACGCGCCTATATATACACTACGGGACTCAGTGAATTTGCCGAGTGCCAGGGGCACTCGGCAAAGCCCAATTTACACTCGGCAAAGGCTTTGTCGAGTGCTGCACTCGGCAAAGAGCACTCGGCAAAAAAAGAGTCGGCAAAGACGTCTTTGCCGAGTGTCTTTTATCGGGCACTCGGCAAAGCCTTGGCCGAGCGCCGACACTCGGCAAAGTTGGAACCGAAAAAAATAGGAATTTTTACCCAAAAAAAATGGAATTTTTTTTTAATTGGTGGAGGCCCCCACCGGTCAGCGCCCATCCATCTCCGGCTTTTTCGCGTAAATTTCACGGCTACGCGGCCGACGGGATTCGAACCCAAGACCTCTCGCTGCGCACAAACCTCCTCTACCACTACACCACACTGTCACTTGTGTCTAGATTCCGTTTTAGTTCCCAATATATTATACTAAACCGAGTGTAAATTGCTTATTTGAGGCCCTAAATGAATTCAAATCAAAAAGTGGTCAACTACAAAGTTTCATAACTTTTTGAGATATACAATTTTCATTTAGTAAGTTTTTCCATCCGAGGTCGTTTGAAAATTTTGAATTTTAAATTTGAGAGATTCAAACGTAGTTTTGCATGATAAGATGATTTCAAATCAAAAAGTTGTCAACTACATAGTTTCATAACTTTTGGAGATCTACAATTTTCATTTAGGAAGTTTTTTCATCCGAGGTCGTTTGAAAAATTCAAATTTTCAAATTTTCAAATTCAAACGTCGTTTTTGCATGAAAAATGATTTCAAATCAAAATGTTGCCGACTACAAAATTTCATAACTTCTCAAGATCTACAAAGTTTATTTTGGTCATTTGTTCATCCGACATAGTGGTAGTAACATTGTTCACAAATCATATATATCTCTCTTCTATTTTCATGAAATTAATATGAGAGATGTATATTTTATGAACAACGTTATTGTCGCTTTGTCAAATAAAGAAATGACCAAAATAAACTTTGTAGATCTTGAGAAGTTATACAACTTTGTAGTTGAAAAGTTTTTCATTTGAATTCATTTAGGGCCTCAAAAATTGATTCGAAAAACTGATTTGCCGAGGGCCAAAAAAATACACACGGCAAAATACCTGTTTGCCGAGTGCCAAAACATAGGCACTCGGCAAAATACGGCTTTGCCGAGTGCTAGAAAAAAAGCACTCGGCAAACTGAGAGTAAATTGCTTGTTTGAGGCCCTAAATGAATTCAAATCAAAAAGTGGTCAACTATAAAGTTTCATAACTTTTTGAGATCTACAATTTTCATTTAGTAAGTTTTTCCATCCGAGGTCATTTGAAAATTTTGAATTTTAAATTTTAGAGATTCAAACATAGTTTTGCATGATAAGATGATTTCAAATCAAAAAGTTGTCAACTACATAGTTTCATAACTTTTGGAGATCTACAATTTTCATTTAGGAAGTTTTTTCATCCGAGGTCGTTTGAAAAATTCAAATTTTCAAATTTTCAAATTCAAACGTCGTTTTTGCATGACAAGATGATTTCAAATCAAAATGTTGCCAACTACAAAATTTCATAACTTATCAAGATCTACAAAGTTTATTTTGGTCATTTGTTCATCCGACATAGTGGTAGTAACATTGTTCACAAATCTTATATATGTATCTTCTACTTTCATGAAACTAATATGAGAGATGTAAATTTTATGAACAACGTTATTGTCGCTTTGTCAAATGAAGAAATGACCAAAATAAACTTTGTAGATCTTGAGAAGTTATACAACTTTGTAGTTGAAAAGTTTTCATTTGAATTAATTTAGGGCCTCAAAAATTGCTTGAAAAAATGATTTGCCGAGGCAAAAAAAAAAATGCACATGGCAAAAAGCTTCTTTGCCGAAAGTGCCAAAACAAAGGCACTCGGCAAAATACATCTTTGCCGAGTGCCAGAAAAAAACACTCGGCAAAGACGTATTTTGCCGTGTGTTTTTGTTTGCCGAGTGTATTTTATTTGGCACTCGGCAAACACGGTCTTTGCCGAGTGCCCGATAAAATACACTCGGCAAAGCCTCGGCACTCGGCAAATCGCCGGTTTCCGGTAGTGATATAATCCTCACACATATCTTTTGTCGTCTCAAGTTGGATTATATATTAATCATATGCATGATTAGTTTCAGCATGGGCCATCACTGTGTGATCGATGTACTCCATCATTCGACAACCAACCTGGAGATTAAAAAAGGTATATATATATATATATATATATATATATATATATATATATATATATATATATATATATATATATATATAATGGCTAGCTAGCTTGGTAATTTTGTACGTAGTACTACGCATTAGACCATTTCTATGAGATACATTAGCTACATGCGCTAGCTCTGGTGACAAATGGCTGTCAATTCTGAATGCCAAATTACTATGCTTTCTGCACATTTCAATCTTTGCTCGTCTTTCAGGTGCAGCAGGCCTTTGAGAAGTAGCTAGCTATAGTTTCAAGGCGCCTGGCAAAGACTGGCTTTAGAGCAGCAGGATGTACAGGGCTAAGAGGGCTGCTTCGCTCAAAGCAAAGCGCCGCGTTGGCAAGTATGAGCTCGGACGCACCATTGGGGAAGGAACATTTGCAAAGGTCCGGATCGCCAAGAACATGGAGAACTGGGATCATGTTGCTATCAAAATTCTTGACAAGGCAAAGGTTCACAAGAACAAACTAGCTGAACAGGTGAAGTGTTAAGACTCTGCATTCTATTTCCATAGATTTTCACTGCACGATTCAAAAAAAGTTATTTACAGTGAATTCCCTTCTGTTTGCGATATATGTCTAGTGAGAAAAAAGATAATTACTGATCCCACCCTCTCAACTGTATGGCAGATTAGGAGGGAAATCTGTACAATGAAGTTAGTACAGCATCCCAATGTTGTTCGCCTGTATGAGGTAATAAAGCTTAAACTTTAAATGTAAAAATATATTATTTTTTCAGTATTACGTTTCTTGCATTGGAATGGGATGCACATCCAGGTCTACAGTTCATAACCATTTATTTGCATTGTTTTTGTTCCTTTTTTATGACAGGTGATGGGAAGTAAAACAAGGGTTTACATTGTGCTGGAGTTTGTTATGGGTGGAGAGCTCCATGATATCATTGTAAGCACTGTTGTATCATTGCCAATGCTTCCTCTGTCATTTGACCTTATTCTTTTCTCATCAATGATAATTTATATAGCATGCTAGTTGCTAGCTGCTTTTCCAGCCTAAACTTTGCATGAAGAGACATTTAACATTCCATGCTTTATATATATAGGACGTTTGCTTCTTTTCTCTACATGACAGTTTGTGATTCACTGTCCAAATTCACAATCAGGCCACAAGTGGAAGATTGAAGGAGGAGGAAGCACGTAGATACTTTCAGCAGTTGATCAATGCTGTAGACTATTGCCACAGTAGGGGTGTATACCACAGAGACTTGAAGGTGCAGTATTGTTCATCCTTGATTCTGCTCTTTGTTTGTATCATCAGTTATGATCAAGGAAATAGTATGAAACTTAAATGTTGATATTTCTCGTATGCAGCTAGAGAATCTGTTACTTGATGTTGCTGGAAACCTCAAGATTTCAGATTTCGGGTTAAGTGCTTTATCAGACCAAGTGAAGGTACTATCAGACAAGATACTACAGAAATTATTGTGTTTTATTTCTTTCTGTTTCTTTCTTTCTTTCTTTTGGTTTCACTGCATTTCACTAATTTACACCATAATCTTTAACTAATTCAATGCTAGCAGAATGATGGATTGCAGCATACTACATGTGGAACACCTAACTATGTTGCTCCAGAGGTGATATTTTTTTGTACATCTCTTCTTCTTCTTTTTGTTTTAACCAGAAATAAGTTTGCCTAATACAGATTGATATCCAATATGTAGGTTATTGATGACATGGGATTACCTAGGTGGCGCAGGAGGCCGGGCGCCGGAGCCTTCGTCGTCGGCGCGCTGGGGAGGGCGCCGGGTGCGGGACGCCTTGGGGCCAGGCCAGGAGGAGGCTGCGTCGTCGTCGTGTGATGTGGGAGGCGCGCGCCAAAAGGGCGAGTCGAGTCCAAGCCGGCCGGCGAAGATGCGGCGAGCGGCGTGGGCGGGCGGTAGTGGCATGGTGGCAGGCGCTGGCGTGGCGCGGCGCGGCGGGTGGCGTCGGAAGAGGCGTGACGGGCGCGAGATGATGATGGGTGGGGCGGGGCTGGGGCAGGGCGCTGAGGGAGCGAGGGGACGGGTGAGGGCGGGGGGCGGTGAGGCAGGGGCGTGCATGAGTGAGTCTCGGCCATGCCAGTTAAGTTTTGGGTCAGGCCTTTGCCGAGTGTCCGCGATCCAGCACTAGGCAAAGCTGGGATTTTTTTTAAAAAACATTAAACATCTTTGCCGAGAGTCAAACCGATAAGGCACTCGGCAAAGACTATACTTTGCCGAGTGCTAACCCTAGCACACTCGGCAAAGGTATTTTTTTTAAAAAAATCTTTCTATTTCCTTTCCCTTTTCCTTAACCGTTTTTTCCAAATTTGTTCCAATACACTTTGAAAATACCTTGTCAAATTCACTCAACAATGCAAATTTGATGCTTCAGCGAAAAATAGACCATGATTTCATGTAGTTATAGCTCAAATTCCATTTATATAATTGCAATTAAAAATTAACAATTATCAAATGGATCCAAAAAATCACTAAAATTTAACATGACACGATATTGATGTCTATTGGCTATACAAAAAGTTTCGGAGTCAAACCACAACTCGAGCGTCACTTTCACTACAAATCTTACCAGATCATTCTCAACAATCATGAAACTTCTTCGGAGATGTTTCGGTTTGTAAGCAATGTACGGGACAACTTATGCGACACCTTCTCAATTTTTTACCACAGCCTCCACATATGATATCATGACATCTTATCAAATTTCATGATTTTCGGACTTCCTTTGCTTTTTATTGAATTTAAAAACCATTCAACCACACGCTCGGGGTTGTGTTTCTGAAATAAGATGTTCGAAAACCCTTATAATCTTATAGGTAAGGCCTCAAACTGGGTTGAATAACATGAATATCAATTTTATACTCATTTTTTCCAAATATTTGAATCACTTGCAGTTCAAATTTAACTTAATTCAAAAAATTGCTTGAAATGCAATTAATTAGTTAAATATAGCAAATAAATTCCAAAATACACCAAACTTAAGCATGGAGTACCACATGTGGTGTGTGGAGAGGTGAAAATTTTTGAAGTGCAGGAGCCAAAAAAAATTATACTTTGCCGAGTGTCTGCTTTTGACACTCGGCAAAGAGCCTCTTTGCCGAGTGTTGCCTTTGTACACTCGGCAAAGAGCTAACGGCGGCAGGCTGGTTTAACGGCGGGCCAAAATTTGCCGAGTGTGAGACGTTGACACTCGGCAAAGAAAGTCTTTGCCGAGTGTTACCTCTGAGCACTCAGCAAAGAGGACATCTTTGCCGAGTGTCGACCCTGAGCACTCGGCAAAGAGCAGCTTTGCCGAGGGTCGTGTCTTTGTCGAGTGTTCGAGTTTGGGCACTCGGCAAAGACATCCTTTGCCGAGTGCCCGATATAAAATACTCGGCAAAGTTCTTGGCACTAGGCAAAGCTTGCGATTCCGGTAGTGAGAGAAAGGAGACAGTAATATTGTCACTCATCTCATGGCAGTCCCCAAATGCAAGAGGACGAGGAATGTACATCTGACATGTACTTTTTTGCTGATACTTGTGGTCATTTGTTCAACCTCTTCATCATGCCAAGGCATATATGTATATGTATATGGAGATCATTACTTCTACTGCACATTGTTACATATTACTCCCTCAGTTGCACATAATAGTTTACTTTGGCTTTGTGCTAAGTCAAACTATTAACTTTGACCAAGTTCAAATAACTATACCATCGAAAAATATGTTGATTTGATATTTTAGATGTTGGTACATCTTTTTGTAAACATGGTAAAATTAGAGAAATTTGAGGAAACCATAATTAATTGAAACACAGGGAATATAAATCAACATATTTTGACTATTTTGTATTGGTTGTTTCATGTGTAGGCCAAGGCCAGGCCCAGGCACGCCGCCCTCATCCCCACAGGCCTAGGCCACCACCACGGCCACGTATAACACCACCACGCAGTTTGTTAGAGATGTCGCACCATCATCATCACAGGTCGCCTCCGCCTCCGCCAGTGCCGTCATCCCCAGCACGCAGTTTGTCTGAGGTATCACACAATCATCACCACAAGTCACCACCACCGCCGGCGGTGTCGTTGCAAACACCACTCAATTTGTCTAAGGTGGCGCACCACCATCACCACAGTTCGCCACCACCGCCACCAGTGCCTTCATCACCACCACGCAGCTTGTTCGAGACATCACACCATCATCACCACAGGTCACCACCTCCCCCACTAGTGGCATCGTCGTCACCACCACGCCGTTTGTCTGAGACGTCGCACCATCATCACCATTGGTCACCTCTGCCACCGCCATCAGTGCTGTCGTCGCAACCACATAGTTTGTCCAAGACGTTGCCTCCAATGGCAAAGCAAAAGCCCGATACGTGCTACCCCTACAATAACAGATTCTGTCTGACTTATGACTGCCAGAACATGTGCGAGGCAAACGGCTTTAAACGCAAGAAAAGCTACTGTATTGAGAGACCGGATGCTAAATGGGACTGCTGCTGCAAACAATAAGCAGTGTAACTCATGCATCTGTTTGATGTGAACTCAATAAGATGATTCTTTTTGTTGCCTACAAGCTGCTGTATTTCATTCCTATATACTGTACTGTACACAAACAAGCCGGAAAAGGAAAACATATTCGATGTGGTAATATAAATATAACCAATAGGGGCGTGACAGCTAATGCCGTGAGTGGACCGGTCAATTTCCAAAACTGAACAGGCAATGGTGCTGGAAACTGGCCGGCATATGCAACACACAACCACAAATGGTTGCTTTCTACGGTTGTAAATTAAAAACAATGAATACACATGTAGCAAGAAATGCGTAGTGTGCCACGCTTTAGATAGAGGAGAGGATGCTCTGGAGTATATCAACACGGTTTTGATCGTCTAATACAGCAGCTATGGAGACTGGATGCTGAACCCTTTTTGATGTCGTTGAGAAATATCCTCCATAGACGACTGGTTCACACAATATCTCTGCTTGAGAAAGAAAATAAAATATGGACAGTACTGACACATGCAGGCAGCACCATACAAGCATATTACGTGGCATCCACCACCACCAGCATGCAAACTTGCCACCGTAACTTGCCTTTTCCGTTTCTTTTCTCTTCTCAATCTTGCACACAATCAAGCCCTAGCTACTCCGTGCTGCACTAGCTACTGCTACACCGTACCAGCATCATTGCCCTTTGCCCACACGGCCACACCTGAGGCTCCAGCAAATGAAGATTGGCCACCACGCTCAGCCGTGACCAATCAGGTGACGAGTCGTGCTCCCGCACGTACCTACCAGGCCGGCCATGAACCTATGAGCATGTATGTTATTGCTCTGGGCTCCAGTTCTCGTGCTGTACCAATCTTCCTCGCTGCGATTCCCCCTCCTCCATGTACCATGTGCCATCCAGATGCGCTACACCGATTTAATTACGGGCAAACACCGCACCACCGCACGTACCAACTCACGTGCATCCGTGTTGTCCTGAAGACTTCGCCCACGCGTCGCAAACCTGTAGCTGCTTCCTCGGCGACAATATCCGGCTAGAAATCTAGCCGCCATCAACCCTGCCGTCGACCCGCCATGACCGTATGCGTGCTGTCAATGCATCCCGGTCACAACTATGCTCCACCTTGCATCGTATCCGCTTCGTACCACCAGTATGCTGCAATGACGCCTTATATATATGCATAATCCTCAAGCCTTTAGATGATCTTCCGCAGAGCCTCCAGATCTAATCTAACTATAGCTCTAGATATCAATTGTTAGAAATTAGCCTCCACAGCGCCAAATTGTCTGCAAATCTCCATGCGAAAGCATCGTTTAGATCTACCGAGATGAACATGATGCAAGATCGCAGACGACACTAGAGGCATGATATTTGTTAACGAGGTTCAGCCAAAGCCTACATCCCTGGGGCATGACTATGGGCACTTCTACCAATACCAGCAACACTGGTCGCTCTAGGATCGCAGCAACGTTTCGCCGCCCTCACGCGAACTTGTCACTATGTAGTCATGGTTACAACAAAAGCCCTCCTCTCATATTTATAAGGAGGCCAGGTTAGACAGTCCAACTCCAACTCTACCCTATACTGCCAAATACTACTCAGAGTCCTAGCATAACCAAACCCGTACATAATATTCGACACATATCTAAGATAGATAATGGTCATAACATTGTCCAACAAAACTAACACAAGAAAGAGTAACAAGTAAGAACCAAATAACCCTAAAAAGAGCAAAAACAGATAGGTATTTTTTAAAAAATGTGTGTCAAATGAGTTAATTCTATTTTTTATATGTAACCATACTTTTACTCTTTTTTGGAAAAATAAATGTACAAGCAAAGGTTGAGGGACAAGATGTCCATTTGAATAGTTTGATGGCTAAAGATACCCAATATGAGTTTGATGCCGAAAATCATACTCAAGCAATAGTACAATGGCAGAAAAAAGGCTCCCTCCATATATTCATATATTTATATGTATGCATATTTATTATGGATCTCTACGTATACTTATGTATGTAAAGACATGTGCGCACAAAAGATTTTACGAGGTAGGAGGCCAAGATTAATGGAGGGGGGGCACAATCGTCACCAGGCCTCGCTGCTAAGCGGCCGCCTCCGTTAATGGTTAACAGAGGCATCTAGTATAAGGCAACAGCCTCCATTAATAGTCCTTTAATGGTGGCGGACGCCTTATGGCAAATGCCTCTGTTAATATATTAACCGAGGTGACCATCCTAAGCAGATCGCCTCCGTTAATAGTACATTAACGTAGGTAGACTCCTTAAAAAGGATGCCTCTGCTAATCGGTTAACGGAGGTGGCGCTGCTAAAGTGACTGCCTCCATTAATGGTACGCCTCCATTAATGGTATATTAATGGAGATGGTCGTCCTTAGGATGCCAGCCTCTGTGAATCCTCGGCTATAAAACTAGCCCCCAACCACTCCCATCTTCTTCCTCCATGAGCTCCCCCTTTCATTTTGTTGGGGTTTGATTCCTTGAAGGACGACACCATAGGAAGTTGCTATGTGCTCTCACATCCTTATTCTGCTCTCTTTTTCATGTTTTGGGTGATCTAGATCGAGATCTATAACTAGATATGCTGGAGGAGAGACAAAACAGATCTGGTTCTTCATTTGTTTAAATTTCTTTGTAATACTACTATACTATGTTTTGTTCGCAACATACATGGTTAACTAGCATGGAAAAGTCAGAATGGATGTACAAGATATCGAGGCTATGACAGCCCATCATAGATCAGGTGAAAATGTTTGTTGACATTGCTCGAAAGCATGCTTTGAGTATGAGATTACAAGAACAAGCGAGTCTGGTTGCTAGAAGGCGGCGAGGTGCAATCTAAAATGATCAAGTGGGGTTTCATCAAGGGATACATGGTCTGGATGTTTCACGGCGAAGGATGCGAGTGGTGGTGCATGCGGAGGAAACTCATCATCGATGGTGAATGTAGAACATGGAGGAAGAGCCTCATCATCATTAGCCATGGCTGATGTGGGGTAATGGTGATGAGGATCTTGGTGGTGAGAATGATTTCATCATGATAGATGATTTGTCAAACACATGGTTGATGTGGGGTAATGGTGATGAGGATCTTGGTGAGCCAAACTTGGAGGACCCCAAGGACGTGGAGGTTTTTGAGGAATTCACCAACTGCCTTGACAACGATGACCTTCTGTTTGGGGGCCAAGGTGGCTAGAGAACTTCAAAGATATGAAGCAGTCGACAAAGGAATAACTTTACCGGGACTGTCCGAAGCAATGGATGACACTACGTTTTGATCTCTAGATGCTGATGATGAAGGCTCGTTTTGGATGGTCCAACACTAGCTTCAATGAGCTATTATGTATCATTGGTTCCATGCTTCCAATGGATAACAAAGTGCCCACCAACAACTATTAGGCGAAGAAGTTGATCCGGCCAGTGCCGCTGAGTCTTCAAAAGTTCCTTGCTTGCACTAGCCACTGGATATTGTACTAGGGAACACTACAAGAATTGTGGTTATACATGACGGATTACTTTGGTCACAGACAGTCAAAAACGCGTCACGGTTAACTGGCCATGACGATCGAAAAAACCATCATGTATCTCGCGTCATACATTTGCTGGACCAAATTGAGCTGTCACAGATTGGTATTTGTGGTCGTCATGGATTAGTTGCCAGTCTCCTATAACCAGCCCAGATCCAAACCATAGTGACAAAATGGAACATCATAAATTAGTGCCAAATCATCACTGCATTAACATGCATCACAGCTCATAAGATACACCAATCATAAAAAAACATTGATTCATTCATGTATTAGCATGTCCACAACAGTCACACTGAACATCAAACTACAAATTGGCCTAGCTCACAACCATTTAGTTTGACTATCACAACAACTAAGTTTGAACTTAACGAGTTGATCTCTAGGGAGTCTAAAATAACTAAACTTTAGTATCCATGAGCACTTCAATTGGGTTGCTGTCCTTAAGACCTGAAAATCAAATGAATATAAGTCAGTTTTGCTAGCAAAGATTCTAAAAAGAAATGTCATCTATTTATTATGAAGCTTTGAAACTAGTTAACTAGTTCCATGCATATATTTTTGAGAGGCCAACAAGTAGAGCATGAGAATCTAAATATTATAGAAACAGCTTGTACATTAAATTTGAGAGCAAACAAGTAGAGCTACAATATGTCCAACCCACACATCTAGTCCTTGTAAATTCAGCATGTAGATTAAATTTGATATATACACTTATACAGTAATGGACTGAGGTGTTGGCTGACTTGCATATATCATCCCTTGTTGCATTGGAAAGCTAATGTATAAACAGAGAGAATATTATTTGACTGTACAGTAACAACTTATACATACACTTGAAAAATTATATATATATATATATATATATATATATATATATATATATATATATATATATATATATAGAATACTGAGGTAGAGCTGAAGGATAAATGACTGAATTTTGTATACCTTCAGACAAGATAGACTCAGCGTGGCAATGGCAACCAATCTTCATATTTGCATTAATCTTCAGAAACATGTTAATCAACCTTGCTCCTATTGGCTGCAGAAGGAAAATCCCAGGCTAAGAATCAAATAAGCACATGCAGAACCAATTGAATGGGGGGAGGGCAGTTCCTCTTTCTTACTAATGATCTCATTTCTCAGACTTCACAGGGAAAGCCTCCTGGCAATATTGCTTAACGAATACAAATTAAACTGAATCACTGCTACAAGTTAATCACAGGGAAAGCCTCCTGGCAGTATCTGTGGATGTTAATTCATTCAGGTAACCATGCAAGTACATAAAGGTAGGAAAGCAAATGTAGATTGGACTCAGAGTAGCACGTAAGAGTGGTACACTGGTGCTGCAGAGATGAACGTACACACTAAAATCAACCGAGAAGCATTCAGAAGCTCAGACCAAGCTTTCACCTGTCAGTGCAAATGGAGAAAAATACTTTGAAGTTTGAACACATCTTGATATAGAGCATAGCTATGGAAAATTGTAAGGTTGACTAATTTTATGTGACCTAAAGTACCATAGCTCACGGAGAATGGATCTGACGCAAGTGGAGAGGATTCATCGCGCCACTCCCCGCTCGCCACTGTCACGGTGCTACCATCGTGCCGCTCCAGCTCGCTGGGGCCACCCACGAGTGCCGCTCCAGCGCTCCCTATCTGCCCAGCCACCGTGCGCGCCGCTCCCTCCTCGCCGCCACGCGTGCCTCTCACTCCTCGCCACCTCCTCCTCGCTGGTGCGCGCTGCCGCCCACACCCTCTGCTCGCGCGGTTCCTGATGCGCTGCCCCACGCCGCCTACTCGTGCCGTCTCTGGGTGAGGAAGGAAAGTTTAGGGTTTGGGATTTGGGATGGAGAATAGAATGGCCGAGTGCGTATGGGTAATGGGTTGGTGCGGGAACTGGAGAGAGGAATTGAGAACCGGGGAGGAATCAGCTGGCCATGGGAGTGGTTTTGGGCCTCGTCGCTACTGGGCCGGCCTCTGGGAGGGAGAGGGAAGCAAAAATGTTCTGTGACGTCCAACCATGACGATAACTGAACCAGTCATCATAGATAAATCACATGTGGAATAAACCCTCACTGACAATAGAATTCTATGATGTTTTCTTAGAAGGTCTCCAGTGAACCGTCATGTATAGACCTATTTCTTGTAGTGAAAGCCAGTTTGTGAGCATGGAGAGCTGTCCGCACTACAGCATGTGTCGATACGAAGAGGGAACCTTGGGTGGGCCAAAGAAGAAGGCTATCAAGAAGAGTAGTGCGAAGAACATTTCATCTCAAGAGGAGGAAGAAGGTTGCACATAGAGAAGAATTCCTGCCCTATCGATGTGGTATCTGCCCATGATCGATCACCTATGTTGTATATTCGGAACCCCAAGGATGTAAACTTGATGTCCTAGCATGCATCTGGTGATCGCACAAAGGACGATGGCAAGCTATGACACCCTGTCGATGCCCTATAGTGGAAGCATTTTGATGCCACATTCCATGACTTTTGCCACGAGGCGAGGAACGTTAGGTTTGTACCGAGTACCAACGGTTTGAATCCATTCGGTGACCTCAGTAGCTCGCACTACACTTAGCTGATCATCCTTACCATCTACAACCAACCTCTGTGGCTGTGTCAGAAGCGCATGTATGTTCTACTCACCATCCTTATTTCTAGAACGAAGTAGCCGGTCTTTGATATAGATGTGTTACTAAAGGACATGAAGAATACTATGGGATAAAGGGGTGGAGATAATGCATGCATCCATAAAGGAGTTCACTCTAAAAGCCATAACCTTTGTCACCATCGTAGATTATCCTGGTCTACTTTCACTGTCATGGCAGATCAAAGGGTAGATCGTCTGCGTAGTTTGCCTTCATGGCAACTACTACGCTTACCTTAAGGGATATAATAAGATCATGTACATGAGGCATAGGTGATTCCTCGATAGAGGGCGCAGGTACCGATCTAGTTTGATGAATTAGTACTTTGACAATAAGGACAAGCCGCAACCTACCGAATTGGTGTGCAAGAGAAGTATAGGAAACCAGTGTTTGGCATGGTGAAGGACATGGAGGTCGAGTTTGCAAGAAGAAAAAGCAGGGAACACGATAAGAAAGAGAAAGCAGGAGAAGATGGAAGAACCACCTACCATTATCATGGCAAACACTAAGCTCCTCATGATTCAATTTTAGCTCCTCATGTGAACAACTAATGACATAAAGTAGATGATTTTGTTGTTCACATGCATTCTTTAGAAATGAGTTTTTATTTTTCAATTTCATTTGTTTTTGCCATCTCATTTTCTAAAGCTCTAGTAAGTCCACTAACAAGCTCAACACATGGATCAACATAACCAACCACATTAAAATTAGATACCTTGGTGTCACCTTGTAACATGAAGCTTGTAGAGACATCACTGTCATGGCCATCATCATCATCAAGTGTGCATGGAATAGAATCATTATGTGCATCACTTGACGCACCACCATAAATCTTGTCAAGTGAACTTGTGGTAGAATCATCATCATCCTAGACCGTGAGGTGGAGCAATCTTCCACAATCACCAAGTTGTGGTCATGCTCAACATCCTCTTGCTCACTTTCCTTTGGATTATCCTCCTTGAATTTGCCATCATCTCACGTGGAGGAGTCACCGAAGAGAGCTTGGAGTGCCATCCACATATCATGGCCACTCTCCATATCCCACACATGTCTAAACACATGTTCATGCAAAGCACACATTAGATAATAAACAGCACGTGCATCAAGTTGTAAGCAATCCTCTTGTGCTTGGGTTAGATTACTCTCATTCAAATCATCACGAGTAAAACCAACGACAATGATCCACCACGCTTTAGGACCCATCTAACAGAAATCATCAAGCATATGTTGTTTCCACCGTGCATAGTGTGTGCCATAAAAAAGTGTGTGTCACAATCAACATCTAGCCCGAAGGTTCTCCTTCCTCTCAGGTCTGTGAAGACTACAAATGAGAGACCTAGCTCTGATGTGACTTGTAGGATCAAGATGGCGGACTAGAGGTGGTGAATAGTCCTTTATAAAAATTAATCGCCCTGGCTAACTGAGATAAATACGGAATTAAAAATAACGGTCTAGCCAAGACTACACCCCTCTATCTAAGTTCTCAAGCGGCTTATAAAAGATCCTAATTAAACAACTAAGGTATCGGGCTAGCTAGAGCTCACCTAAACTATTCTAGAAGTAAGGTCACAGAAACCTATGCAACTAGTACTTCAAGCAATGAGAGAGCTCCTACGCAAACTAGTAAGCAAAAGCAGAAAACCCAAGCTCACTAGCAATGCTCAATAACAAGGCTACTCAAGCCAAATTATAAAGCTCAAATTACTTAGATACACAAACTAAGCAATGTAACTAGCAAGGCTACTCAAGCCAACTAGTTACGCAAGGGAGCTACTTCTATGCTACAGAAACAAGGTAGGCAACTAGCAAGCTACTAAAGCTAAACTAGTTACAAGAGGAACTACACAAGCACAAACTATATAAATGTATAAATATAGCCTTGTGCAAGGGGATTGCAAACCAACGGGAAGAACAATGTTAACACGGTGATTTTTATCTCGTGGTTCACTTGTTTACCAATAATCTCATCCCCGTTGAGACAAGCTCCAAGGTTGCCACTGGTCCTCTTGCTAGTTATGACCTGCAAGTCACACTCTCCCACATGGAGTGCTTACCGCAAGCTTTGACACAGCCACACCACTTGTCACCCTTCGTGTCTCGATCTACTAGAGTTGCTCTTCGTGGCTCCCGCGGAGCGAGCACAACACCCATCACAATCACTTCTCCAGAGCACCGCACAATCTTCTTTGTGTGCTTTGATGGAGATTAGGCCACCAAGCCATCTAAGAGGTGGCAACCTCCAAGAGTAACAAGCACCACTGGCTTCCAACTCGAACACCTAGTGCCACTTGATGCATTCTCACAATGCAACGCAATAGAATCACTCACTCGCAATCGATTCGCACTCTTGTAGTCACAAGTGAGTTAGAGGGCTCCCAAGCACACTCAAGCATGGACACTAAGGCCACCAAGGTGCTCAGCCTCAGCCATGGCTGAGCACCACCTCTATTTGTAGCCCAAAGGCTAAATAGAGCTGTTGCTCAAAACATAGCCGTGGAGGCTTCAGACCCAAGCTCCGAACCGATGGTCTGGACCATGGATAGTAGGGTTCAGAGCATCGATTGCCACCATGTGTCCCCAACCGTTCAAAGTCGACTATTGGATTCCAACGGCTACTTCACATGCACTCAACCACCTTAGGACCGAGCTCTAGACCGAGGGTCTAGACAAATGCTTGTAAGGGTCCAGAGCACTCTAGAGAGCTCCCAAGAGCACCAAAATTCTCCAGACTGAGCCCTTAGCTCTAGACTCGACCATCATATAGTCTTGACCCCTCCAATATAGTGTAAAAGGACACCTCCAAACTTAGAGGACATAGTCTTGAGCCTAGCTTCGGACTGAGTCCAGATATAGAGCCCTAAGCTCTGGACTTAGCCTCAGGACCATTGTGCACCAGTGTCTGTCGATGTTTGACCACCGATAGCCTGCCATGGGGGTTCCTGGGGCAGTTTGTTTGGGCTTCGGCGTATGCAGAACTCGACGGTAAACGCAAGAGACAGTCGATTTATCCTAGTTTGGGCCCTCGACCGTGATCGAGTAATAGCCCTATGTCCAGTCGGCGTTAGCCTCTGCGTTGGATTGATTGTGAAGTGTTGTGTTGTGTTGTAAAAGTCCCATCTCTAGGAACCCTGCCCTCCTTTATATAGTCAGGAGGCCAGAGTCCTAGTCGGTTTACAATGAGAGTTCCTAGTAGGATTACAGAATAATACTACTACTAGGATTACATGGGAAGAATCCTAGTTAGACTAGATCTTCTCCCTTCCTTGCAGGGTATCCCGTGGGTCCCGCACCGACAAGCCCCCATGCACTTCATGGTTGAGCTCTGGAAGCCTTGCCTTGTTCCTTCAGGTCTTGCCGAGCAGGAACAAGCGTCGTCCGAGTGCTTTCTTGAGCGAAACCATGTAGCGCTTCGTGAGATCTTCACGTGATGTGTACCTTTTTGAAGAAAAAAGTACTCCCATTTGGGTTTAGCCCTCGAGCCTCTTGCTTTTTGGCACAAGGAGCTGGAGGGTCTTCTCTTGAGGGTTCCTGAGCATATACCCGGGTTCTTTATCAAAAAGAGCTTGGATATAGCTAGGTCTGGGTTCTTTTTGTCATGAGGTCTTGAAGTGATCTGTCTTGATGATGTGCGCTTTTTCAGAGAAAAAAGTGCACTCATTAAGTGTAGCCCCTGAGCCTCTTGCTAATTGGAACAAAGAGTTGGAGGGTCTTGAATCTGAGTTCTTCAAAGGACTGAAAAACTCTCCTGTTGCAGCCCCTGAGCATATACCTGGGTTCTTTTATTCAAAAATAACTCGGGTACAAGGTCTTGGCATGTTCTCTAGTAGTCTGCTGTTGTCAGATGTAGTTGTATGGTGGTGGTTGAAAGTAAATGTTGTTTGTTCACGAGTTGTACAGTGTTGGTATATTCTTCCGAATATGCTCATTCTTGAGTACTGTTCCTTCATGTTTGAGTCCTCTTTCATTGAATTCTGTCTTTTCACTGTGTCCTTTGTCAGGTTTGTTCCGTTGGTGCTTCCGGTCCATGTGCACCGCTTCTTTGGTCTATAAATATCCTCCTGGTGTGCTGTTTTGATTCATCAAGCATTTTGTTGCATGGTCTGAAATCTCTGAGGTCATGAATATGATAGTTTGTGAAGTAGAGCAGCCCCCGGGCGTATTCTGTAGTTCTTGTACATCTTGTCGTAGCTGGAGGGAGTCTTGTGATAGGGATTAGAGGTAGACTAATCCCGCAGCAGCATTGTACTTGGAAGTATGTGGCGGTAGTCAGAGGGAGTCTTGTGATGTGGGATATGTTCCTTCATCTGGCAGTTCTGGGTTGATCCTCGTCGCCTGCCCTGAGACTGTCCGGTGCAGATCAGCACCATATCCAGCATCACATCGGACTTGGGTAGACAGATGCTTGTCGGCTTCCCCTGGTCTATGTTGTCCCACCGTGCTGCTGATTTCCGCCTTGGATGCACTGCGCCCGTCCTTTGAAGAAACCAGTGTAGCCGAGTGCGGTTTGTTCTACCGAGTAGCAATTTAGAACACGTAGTCCTTCCAGAGCCTAGCTGTGTCTGGGTTCCTCTTTGCTACGTTGTTTATCATAGTACTGAGTTCGTTGGGTCTTGTAAGATGTGTAATCTTCTATTTTTTTGAGGCCATTTGTAATGGAAAGAATCCTATCTTCTGTGTTGTCATTCTTCTTTTTTTTCTGCTGAAGTCCTAGTTGTTTATGAGATTCTCGAGTTCTTTCTATAAGAACCAGGTTCTTATGTTCATTGTGGGGTAACCCTTCGCTGCTTCATGGTTGATGAGTTCTTTTTGTAGCAATATGATAACTCCGTTGTGGTGTTGGATGGATAAGTCTTAAATCTGCCAATTGAACTGTACCATTGTGTGGATTTGTGCCGTCCATCATTTTAGCTGTGTCAGTAAATGGACCATTGCGTCCTCATGCCGTGTTAAAACGGGCCTGGTGGGCCGCGTTCTTACTGGTGTAAAATCTATTTAAGGGCCTTTCCTCTTCTTTTTCTTTACTGCCCTGATTTCCCCTTGAAACCCTAGTCTTCAAACTTCTGCCGCCACCATTGTTGCCGTCATCTGAGTGCCGCCGTCCGAATCATCATTGCCTCCTAGTTCTTTATTGCTCCCGCTAGTATATGGGTAGGAAGAAATCAGCGAGCAAGTCCCAAGCAGCCTTTGTAGACGAGGAGGCATCACTTTCCGTGATTAAGAATCAAGAGTTTATGGCCATGAGGGCTGCTAAGAAGATTTGGCCAGCTCCGACAACGACTGAAGATCAGCTTCGCGAGCTTGTTAGCGATGGTCTGATTCAGAGCAAGGACATTGCTGATTGGAAAGCTCCGGGCGAGCATCGGGTCCCCACTCTAGGTCCTGGTGAGATTGTCCTTTTTGTCTCCTTCATCAATGCTGGACTCTGCCTTCCTGCTTCTTCTTTTCTTCATCGATTTCTCGGTTATTTTGGGGTTCGCTTGAACCATCTTGCTCCCAATGTCGTCCTCCATCTTTCTGTTTTTGTTCATCTTTGTGAAACTTTCCTTGGAATTCCTCCTTCTCTTTCTCTCTTCTGTTATTTCTTCTGTCTAAAGCCCCATCCCCGCCGCGATGACACCAATGTTCTTGGTGGACGCGGGATTCAATTTCACCAAGGTCTTAAGAGTAAATTCTTTGATTATGACTTGGTTGATTTTGTGAGGGATTGGCGTGCTGACTTGTTTTATGCCGCTAATATGATTCCTCCTCTTTCTGTTCATTCTGGATCTGGTCCCGTGGTTAATGACCAGTGGGAAAAGAATTCTGTGACGACGGCTGAGGTCCAAGCGATCAAGCCATTTCTTGAGAGGATTTGTACTCTGAAACAGCAAGGCTTGACCGGCTTCGGGATTATTTCAAGTTTTCTTCGCCGTCGAGTTCAACCTCTGAAGGAACGAGAAAATTACAGTTTTGAGTACTCTGGGGCAAAGGACCCTTCTCATATGGTCCCTGCCCTTGAGTTGACTGATGAGGAGGTGCTCGAGCGTCTTTAGAAGATGCTGAAAGGAGTAAGCGTCGTCCCGCTTGTTGTCCTTGAGTACAGTGCTAACAACCCACCCCCTGTTGTGAGTTGTTCTTTTCTTATGCGGGTACTTTTGTGTGTCTTTTGTTGTATCCACTTTTTGCTTAATCTTCCTTGTCTTGTTGTTTTACTCTTTTATAGGAATTGGGGCGTAACTTCGCTGATCCGATTCACCTTGATGATTGCCCTGCAAATGTGGAGGCTAGGGATAGTCTTGCTGGGGCATCCTTGACCAGTAAGTTTCAAACCACCATGATATTTCCTGGCGTTTCTTCCGCAAACCTTGATGTATATGTAGAGTATGTTCCTCGTCCAGTTCCTCGAGCTCCTCGTATTGTCGGAAAGAGGGGGCGAGCGGATAGTTCTTCTGCTTTATCTGCTGCCAAGAAGTCTCGCCAGTCGAGTACTCGTCCAGGTACTCCAGTTGTAGCTAGCATGCTCTTAGGTGAGCACATTAATACACTCTATCCTTTTGTTGTTTGTTTTTGTCTTTGACCGAGTACTTTTGTCCTTTTTTAGTTGGTGCTATGGTGGCCTTGGTCGAGAGTGAGGAAGAAGAGGATGATGATGCCGCCCTTGTTACTCGTCGGTGAGTTGTTTTCCTGTTGTTGAACCCCTCTTTTTGTTTTGACTTTGGTCTTGTTCTCTTGTAGTAAGCGGTCGTCGGGTTCGAGTTCTTCTGGGGCTCTAGTACCGGCCACGCCGCTCCTGTCGTAGGGTGGCGGTGCTGTTTTTGCCGCTATAGTTCCTCCTCTTAGGTCCTCTATTGGTTTTCTAAAGAAGAGGATACCTGAGTGAGTGATTCCTTGTTATGCTTCTTTGCTTCTGTTTTCTTTTTCCTGATTCATATTCTTATCGTTGAGTTTTCTTATCATCTTGCAGACCCTCGCCTTCTCTTACTCCTCAGCCGCCCTCTTGTCAGTCCTCTGGTGCACCCCTGCGTACTGAGTCAAAGGACTCGGAAAGTACGGTCGGTGAGGTGGCTGTGAGGGAGATGGGCCCCCCTGGTGATCATGCTGCTTCGGATCTGCTAACTTCGGGGGTGACCGTGGCCGTAGTGGTGGATCCATCTGAGGAGGTAGCCGGGGCTTCCTAAGATATGGCCCTGGTTTTGCCTTTTTTGCCTGCGCCGGCTTCTCCTTCTGCCTCTCTTGGTACCGGTGCTCCGTGTTTGGATGATGATGTGTTGCATCAATTTGATGCTACTCATCGGTTGTCAGAGCTGACCGCTGCCTAGGGAAACTTGGTGACCTTTGCGACTTCTTTTGGGGAAAATCTCCAGGTAAGTTTTTCTGAAGTTCTTTCTTTGGATGTTCGTCTTTCTTCTGTCCTTATGTCTTGTTTTTTTCTCTCTTTTTGCTCAGACTTTTTCTTGTGATCATACCAGCTTCTTTTTCTTGTCTAAAACCTAGAAAAAGTTGTCTTCTGAGGTGAGTACCCTAAAGGCAGAGCTTGACCTCTGTCGGGCCGAGTTGGAGTCCGAGCGTCAAACGCATCAGAAGGAGGAGAAGGCTCTCCGTGCCCAGGTGGTTGAGGCAGAAAAGCAGAGGGATGCAGCTGCCCAGGAGGCCTTGAAAAATGTGGAGGCCATGAAGAAAGAGTGCACTGGTATTGCGAGTTCTTTTTCGTTTCCTTTTGTATTCAAATTTCCCTTTCTATTGACTTGTTTTTTGTTGCCTGGTCTAGCTCTCTAAGTTGAAAAGTAGAAGCTCTCGGAGGGTATCGAGGAGATGAATGTAACAGAACCGCCCAATTTATACAAGATCAAGTACGGCTGTCCCCGCTAACACGTTGACATACGCATACTTTCACTCATATAAACCCGGTAGTCCGCCGAGTGTCCCGAAAGACCTCGGTAAATCAACATCACAACCAAGATCGCGGGATTAAGCAAATACACATCACATACACAGGGTTGCAGCGGAAATAATATTACAAATGGGTTCACAATTAAAAGTACAAGTTTGGGTTTCAAAACCGACTAGTGAAAACAACATAGCTTTCAAAAGATTACATTAATATATGTTTCAAATACATTGCTAGCATAAGTGACATCACCCGACAAAAGCATATAGATGAGAAGTAACTATAGAATCACCGAGCCCATCGGCGGTTAGCCACCATCTTCACAGGCCAAGAACTTCACCTGCAACATGGTGGGATAAACCCTGAGTACGAGAAGGTACTCAGCTAGACTTACCCGTCAAACCCAGAAATAAAAGACACCAAGGATCATGCAAGGCTTTTCAGGTGGGCTAGCTTGACACAGTTGCATAAAAGAGCTTATGATTATAGTAACCAATTTAAACATAGCATCAAGCTTATCATTATTTACCTATCCACTAGATTAGCACCTGTACTAGAGCACTCACTTATTAGGAGCAAACAATATTAACCATAGCAGGTATAATAAGGCTGTCATCATCATATCATCATTTCCGAACCATTAAGTTATTAAGTGTATCTACATTGGAGATAAGCCCGTCAAGTTCTCACTAACCGGGAGAGACGGCGATTCGAATCGAATTACAACTCAGCTGAGGGGGTATTCCTAACTCTCACCCTGGCATACTTTGCAAGGGTAGCCGTGGGTCACCTTTGGAACAACTCAGGAACCAAATTCGCGGGTTCGATCAGCGCCAGCACTCTCAGGGATTACCCTTCTGCCAGGACGATCAGGACTTTTAAATCACCTGCCCTTGGACTCACGCCTACGGCTCCCTTCCGAGGCGCACTTTATACTTATCGACTCCCGGCCTGAGGTGAGCTACTCGGCTTCGCGGTCGGTCTTCAGGCCGGCCAACTAAGAGAGAGGCATGCGTTCAACATGAACAGGAAAGGCTCCAAGATCCAGTCCTTAATCGACACAGACGGAGTCACTGCAAACCGGCAAGCCTCCGCCCGGTCTTCATTTCAAATTAAGACTGGTTCTTTTCCACGATAGCAATTATAGCCAACCGTGCCACATGTATCTTCCTATATCTCGCAGGTGACAGGAAATCACCCGACTTCTACCGCGTTTAAGCAGGGCTAAGCACTACTCGAGCCTGAGCTACATAGGATTCAGGGTAACAATATCTGGACAAGGATTGGGTAACCAATGCAGCAATGGTTTGCATCCAACACCTAAACTTAATGCAACAATATATATATGTAACAATAATACTGTAACTGCATTTCGGAAATTAGGAGGCTTAATATGCTCCGGGGCTTGCCTGCAATCCGACACAAGTCAGTTCAGTTAGCTTGCACCGTCTTGGTGACATCTCAGGTCCTAGCACTTGCTTAGTCCTTCCATCTTCGGGATAGATTCATCAAACGCTGTCTTCGGGTTTGGCTCCAACATCACATCCTTCACGTGGTGGATCTAGCGTACCTAGATGAGATGCAATATGCAAGTGTATGAATACATGGAAGTGCAATAGACAATGCATCGCATGCCGTAAGTAAGACAAGCACAAGGTTACATTAACATGCACAAGCACTTCGCATTGCCTACTTTAAATATAGCACAGTTTATCATCCCACGATAGCAAAGAAGATGACAACACCAAGCATGACACAAATTTCCTAAGATCTCAGGTACTCTAACTCAACCATCATCAAAGGTATGAGCCACACTTAGCAATATACAAGCAAACAACTATAATTGGAATATGTCAATTTCGGGACATGCAAACAGCAGCTACAAGATTTAGCTATAACTGGAGTTACACAAATCCAAATGACTTGAAAGAAGACATTTTGGAAAGCTTATGAAATTATGTACATTTCATCTATAACCATCACAGCATGATTCCCAAGTTAAGTAGGTCGAAATTATACATTTACAGAAACTGGTCCACAATTGACAGAGAGCAGCCATTTCTGAAACCCAACTTTAAACAGGCATAACTCACAAACTACTTGGCGAAATGATACCAAATTTTAACAGCAGCTAGATACATAAATTATCTACAACTTTTGTATAAACAAGTTTCACAACAAAGCGCCTTATCATGAAGAACTTTGCTAAGTTCCCAGATCTGTCCAGAAACCACATTTGCAAGAAAATAAATATTAACTTATGTTGCAAACACATAATTAGGTAAAACCAACTTTACCAACATGTCACACATGACTAAAGAACACCAGAAAACCTAGGGTCCATGACCAAATAAATTCTTTTAATGCATTTCTTAATTTATTTTAGATAACAAGGTGACTTAAGGAACATATACCAAAAGTATACATTAAATTCTACAAAAATTACAGTGGCTCACATATCCTCTCAATAGTCTACTGTCCAAATTTCACACCATTTGAATATGTATAGCAGCCTCTATGAAAAAGACAAGTTGCTAAAGCAAGAAATCATGTGAGAGCAAGATAAACCAATAACTCACTCATACTTCATCCAATACTCATGAATTTTTTATCACACATCAAACATAACATGAGTAGCATGCCACAAAAATTTCACTTCATTTGGAGCCCTACAACTACAGATATGAAAAAGACAAATACAACTAGCATTAAAAACCTAGCTGCATAAATCTATTTTTTACAGCTAAAACTTTAAACTAAAACATGCCATATTATAGATCTACTACATAGATAATTTTCACAAGGATTCCAAAAAGTCCTCATTTGCTATTTTACGAATTTCCTATGAATTACTATGATTTTCTAAACTTTCAGCCGATTTAAAACAAATAGGTCCCTCGAGGTACTATTCACTTGAGTCACTGACTTCGCAGTTAGGCCCCTTTACTTTGTCGAATTTGAGCCCGAGGCCCCTGGTCGCAGAACACAGCAGAGGAGCATGCCGGACTTGCTGTTGCCGGCCGAAGGAGGCTCGGCGGCGGCGGGGGATGGGTGCTGCAGCTGCTGCTGAGCTGTGGCCAGCATGTAGGCGTCTCGGCACGGCCGGAGGTGGCTCGTGGCTGCTTGGCCACGCCAGCATTGGCGTGGCCGCGCCCACTGGGGCGGCTTACCGGGGCGACGGTGTTCGATGGCCGATGGCTTTGATGAGCGTATGCGCGAGGTGCAACAGACGACGAGGCAAAGGCGGTGGTGCACGTGGCTGCGGCCGTGGAGGCTTGGAGCGGCGAGGAGGCGCGGCGACAATGAGGTTGGTGGCCCGGCCATGGTGGACGGCAGCGTGGGAGCGAGGAGAGCGCGAGAGGGAGCGATGGGAAGTGGAGGGAGTGAGCGGGAGTGGAGGGAGTGCCTCTGGCGTCCACCAGGAAGAGCGCAGGGGCGCTGGTGCACGCGGCATGGAGGTGGAACGCTGCTCGTGCATGGCGGCCACGCCCTGGACACGCGGCGTCCTTTGAGGCCTTTTACCGAGCACGTGGCGGGCGACGGTATGGCCGACGTGGGGAGCCTATTTGGGCTGCTTCCAGGCTCAATTTAGCAATGGGCCCAAAACAAAGTTTGCTCACCTTAGTCAGCTCTACATTTCTTATTAAGGGTGCCAAGTCATTTGAGCTATGGATTAGTAGGTAATTAAGCTACAAACTGCTAGTGTCAACACATTGATAACGGTTACGGAAATTCGCTTTCGGAGGTCAAAACTCGGTCAAACTCAGTGCAACTTTTTGCATGCTCTTCTCCATAATATAACCTTCAACTTTTATTTTTGGACCAACTCAAGTTGCTTAGCAAAATTTGGAGAACGCGGAATGCCAACGTCGTTGCTTAGCGAAACTGACTTAGGATAATTCTAAGTGTTGTAGACTGCAGCAAAATCAATCGTGTGCCCTTTGTTTGTCAAGCTTAGAGATAGATTTAGACTTAGGTCCTTCAATAAAGTTTGTAGTACACAAACTATACTACAACTTTTATTTAAGGTCAAACCTTGTATCTTGAATATAAACCATTCTTTTACTATGGTCAAAGTAGCATCTCGTTAACCCTAGAATTAGAGTTTTCAACCAATTGAGGCCTTTTCTTGACATGTGCTCAACACAAACCCTTCATGACTTTTGTTGTAGGGTTCATCTAGAGTCATTTGGGAAAGGTTGCAAGGTTTGGTTGATGACCTACATTTCCATTCACTTAATAGTGCAATTCAAGCACTTAGAAAAATCATTCCAATAAGGATATAACTTATCATTTCAAGTGACTTTTTGATTCCAAACTTCATGAAACTTTTCCACGGGTTTAGATGGATGCATGTGGATGTAATGTACATGGAATAAGCATGTTTAACATTACTCTTGCATAATCTTAACAATGGTCCATATGTAAGCAAATGTGCGTGGCCTAAGTTTAAGTTGGAGCTCCATCATGTAGATTTGATCTTGACACCTTGATTACCACTTGACATGTCATGTTTGAGCTCAAACCCATTGCTTAACTGGTGACAAACACCTGGGGTGTTACAATGAAGACACTTGTTCGCACTAATCACAATAGGGCTAAGGAGGTAATTACTCGAGCTGAAGAAGAACTCGCGCTTGCTAAGTTGATTAGGCATGGAGCTGGCAAGGATCTTGTGCAGGCCCAAAAAACTGTCGAAGTCTTGACTGGCAAGTTGGCGATGGCTACTGAGAGTTGGAATGCTTTGTGGAAATCTTTTCGGTTAGTAGCCGACCTTCTCCGGACTCCAGCAGATGATGGTCAACCATGGGCTCAATTTATTCCCCAAGTTCCGACTCGTTTCTAGGAGTTCGTGAAGAGGTGCGCCCGCTTATGTACTAGAAATGTTCTTGCCCAGATCTGGGTTCTTGCTCTGGAGTTCCCTTTGTCCAAGGTTGTAGAGGAAGCCGAGAGTCAAGAGTATCTGGATGCTATTGAAAAGGTGGAGCCTGAGGTCGAAGATTTAGCCAGTAGGATTATGGACAATCTTAATATTGATGTTTCTTCTCCTAATGACGACGCTTGATGTAATCGACCTTTGTACTTCCAGCCTCTGTAATAGGATATTATACTTCCTTTTGAATGAAGATTCTTTATTTCTGTTCATGTCTTCTTTGCCTAGATGTCTTCGCCTTGCTTGTTCTTTAAACATGTTGTCCAAGTGATCAGAATTTTCTCCGAGTAGTTGTTTGTTCTGGCTTTCATCTGCGTTGTGTAAACCACTCGGTGTCTGTAGATCGTTGTCTTGACAAACTTTCTTGATTTGCCGAGTGCTTGTCTGGCTTTCGTCTGCGCCATGTAAACAACTTGGGGTAAGTAGAACTTTGTCTTGACAACCTTCTTGTTCTTGTTAGTACTGAAAAGACTTGGGACCGGCGATCTCGAGTACCTTCGACTTCTTCTTTTTGGCTTTTTTGCTTAACTTGAGATGTGGTCAACATCTGGTCCTTTCCCTAGTTGCAAAAATATCCTAGGATCGATAAGCCCCCGAGCACTTCATGGTTGAGTTCTAGAAGCCTCGTCTTGTTCCTTTCGGTCCCGCCGAGTAGGTACAAGTGTGGTCTGAGTGCTTTTCTGAGCGAAACTGTGTAGCGCTTCTTGGGATCTTCTGAGCGATGTGCGCTTTTTCAAAGAAAAAAGTGCATCCATCTGAGTGTAGCCCCTGAGCCTCTTGCTATTTGGAACAAGGAGCTAGAGGGCCTTGTCTTGAAATTGCTCTGATTTATGCTCAGGCTTAGTTTCAGTCATTTTGCTTTTTGGTTCGGGTGTTAGCTTATTAGCTACCCTCATCGGCGGGCTCAAACATCTTTTCAGCTCTTTTGCTCTCGGCCGGTATGCTCAGGCATATTTTTAGCCATTTTGCTTTTTGGTTCGGGTGTTAGCTTTTTAGCTACCCTCATCGGTGGGCTCAAGCATCTTTTCAGCTCTTTTGCTCTCGACCGGTATGCTCAGGCGTATTTTCAGCCATTTTGCTTTTTGGTTCGGGTGTTAGCTTGTTAGCTACCCTCATCGGTGGGCTCAAGCATCTTTTCATCTCTTTTGCTCTCGGCCGGTATGCTCAGGCGTATTTTCAGCCATTTTGCTTTTTGGTTCGGGTGTTAGCTTGTTAGCTACCCTCATCGGCGGGCTCAAGCATCTTTTCAGCTCTTTTGCTCTCGGCCGGTATGCCTATTGGAAACAACTCGAGGATAGCCATAATAAGACATATGTTGTCAAAAAAACTATCTTTATTGATCATGAGCATTGATAAGCCATGATAATACATATGTTGTCGAGGAACACCATCTTTATTGATCATGAACATTGATCCCTTGTGGCTTGTGTATATATTCTTCCTTGAGTTGTTTTCATGTGTAGAATCTTCTTAGCTGGCTGATGTGCCATGTATTGTTGACTTCTTTTCCATCTTCAGTTATCAACTTGTACGTGCCTGGTCTGGTGACTTTTGAGACAATAAAAGGACCTTCCCATGGACTGAGTAGTTTATGTCGTCCATCAGTTTTTTGTATTCTTCTTAGTACTAGGTCTTCGATTTGTAGTGATCGAGGCTGGGTATTCTTGTTGTAGTGGTGTCTTAATCCTTGGAGGTATCTTGCTGATTGAAGGGTAGCGTTTACTCTGACTTCTTCTGTACTGTCGAGTTCTAATCTTCGGGTGTGTTTTGCTTCTCCTTTGTCGTATTGTTCTATCCTTGGTGATGTCTAGATCAAGTCGGCAGGTAGTACGGCTTCTGATCCGTAAACTAGGAAGAAAGGTGAGTATTCGGTGGCTCTGCTTATTTGAGTTCATAGCCCCCATACGACCTTGGGTAATTCTTCAATCCATTTGGATCCATAGTCTGCTAGCTCTTCGTACAATCTTGGTTTTAATCCGGCTAGTATGAGTCCATTAGCCCTTTCTACCTGTCTGTTGGCTTCTGGATGTGCGACTGATGCGTAATCTATGCCGAAGCCACAATCCTGTGCCCAACTTTTGAATTCTATAGTTGTGAAAGGAGAACCCAAATCTATGATGATTTGATTGGGCATGCCCCCAGCAGGAGAAAGGCCAAGCGGGTGGGATGCAGATGAGATTGTGAGCTGGCACATGAGCTTGTCTTGCGAACATTTGACAACCTTTGCATTTTCTAATAAGTTCTTCTGCGTCTTTCAAAGCGGTTGGCCAGTAGAATTTGATACGGAATGCTTTGCCGACTAGTGTTCTTGAAGCAGCATGATTTCCACAGCAACCTGAGTGTATTTCGTCTAGGATCTCTTTGCCCTCTTCAAATGAGACGCATTTTAGGAGTACTCCTGATGATGCGGCTCTTCTGTAGAGTTTGTCCCCTACTAGGACGTAGTTCTTGCTTCTGCGAACAACTCGGGTAGCTTCCTCTTTATCTGCTGGCAACTTATTCTCTTTGATATAATCAATAAAATCCTGGGTCCATGAGGTGTTGATTACCATAATCTGGTTGCCTTTGGCTGGGAGTTCTAGGGTTATCTCCCCGGGTTGTTTGATAGAGGGAGCTAATAACTCTTCTATGAATACACCGGGTGGGGCCTTCGCCCTGTCTGATCCGAGCTTGGCGAGGACATCTGCTGCAACATTAGAATCGCGCAGGACATGTAGAATTTCTAATCCTTGGAAATGTTTTTCGAGTTTTCGTATTTCAGCATAGTAAGCACCCATGTTTTCTTTGGTGCAGTCCCAATCTTTGTTGACTTGGTTGATGACTACTGCCAAATCGCCGTATACGAGTTATCGCTTGATTCCGAGGGTGATTGCCACTCGGAGCCCATGGATGAGGGCTTCATATTCTGCTTCATTGTTGGTAGCTTGCCATAATACCTGAAGGACGTACTTGAGTTGTTTTCCGTCTGGAGAAATGAGGAGAACGCCTGCACTAGCTCCACCTAGCTTGAGTGACCCATCAAAGTACATCTTCCAGTGGTCAAGGATGGTATTTGACATAGGTTATTGAATCTCTGTCCACTCGGCTATAAAATCAGCAAGGGCTTGAGATTTAATTGCCTTCCGTGGGGTGAAATCGATATTGAGAGCACCAAGTTCAACTGCCCACTTAGATATGCGCCCTGTTGCGTCTCTATTGTGTAGTATGTCTCCGAGTGGGAAATCTGTCGCCACGGTAATCTTGTGGCTTTCAAAATAGTGGTGAAGCTTGCGTGAAGTGATCAGGAGAGCGTAGAGTAGTTTTTGCACATGCGGGTATCGGATCTTTGATTCTGACAGTACTTCACTGATGTAGTATACGGGGCGTTGTACCTTATATACGTGCCCTTCTTCTTCTCTTTCTACGACTATCGTCGTGCTGATCACAGTAGAAGTTGCCGCAATGTATAGCATCATGTCTTCGTCTTTCTTTGGAGGTGTGAGAACTCATGAGGAGGTGAGGTATGCCTTAAGTCTCTTGAAAGCTTCATTGGCTTCTTCTGTCCATTTGAAATTGTCCGTCTTCTTTAGTAGTTTAAAGAAAGGTAACCCTTTGTCGCCGAGTCTTGATATGAAACGATTGAGGGCCGCCATGCAGCCTATTAGTTTCTGCACATCTTTAACACTTCGAGGAGGGCACATCTCTATTATGGCTCGAATTTGCTTGGCGCTAGCTTCGATTCCACGGTGACTGACCAAGAATCCGAGTAGTTGTCCTGAAGGAACTCTAAATACACTTGTTTGGGTTCAATTTCCACCTCCACCTTTTTAGGTTTTCGAAGGTTTGCTTCAAGACTTCAATTAGTGTGTCCGGGTTCTTTGTTTTTACTACTACGTCATCCACGTATGCCTCTACATTTTCGCCGATCTGATCACCGAGGCACGTTTGGATAGCTCTTTGGTAAGTGGCACCAGCATTCTTGAGTCCAAACGACATGGTTTTGTAGTAGTAGGTGCCGAACGGAGTGATGAAAGATGTCTTGCTCTGGTCTTGTTCCTTTAAAGCGATCTGGCGATATCCTGAATAGCAATCAAGGAAGGATAATAGGGCAAATCTTGTTGTTGAATCAACTATCTAATCAATGCATGGTAGCCCGAATGGATCTTTTGGGCAGTGTTTGTTGAGATCTGTGTAGTCGACACACATGCGCCACTCGTCCGTATTCTTTTTCTGTACTAGAACTGGGTTTGCTAGCCAATCTGGATGGAGGATTTCTCTGATGAATCCGGCTACCATTAGCTTTGTGATTTCTTTTTTAATTGCTGCCTTCTTGTCGGGTGAGAATCGTCGTAGTCGTTGCTTCACAGGCTTGGAGCCTTCATTGATATCAATTCTGTGCTCAGCCAACTCTCTTGGGACACCTGGCATGTCGGTCGGCTTCCAAGCGAAGATATCTTTGTTGTCCTGAAGAAAGTTGGTGAGCGCAAGTTCCTATTTTGCTGAGAGGTGGGCGCTGATGGTTGCCATTTTGGAGGGATCACCGGTGCCTAGGTCAATTTGCTTGACGTTGGCTTCTTTTGGTGGTGCGAGGATGCTGGGTTTTTTAGCCGTTATCTCTAGCTCTTCTGGGCTCATCTCTGCTGCAATAGTGGCTATTTCTTTTCTACCATCAGCGGCTTGAGCTTTTGCTGCAATTTGGATTGCCTGGACGTCGCAGTCAAAAGCGCGCTTCAAATCACTTCGAAGAGAAAGGACACCGTTAGGCCCTGGCATCTTAAGCAACAAGTACGGATAATGCGGTATCGCCATGAATTTTGCTAGTTCTGGGCGCTCGAGGATTGCATGATATGATGAATCGAAGTCTACCACTTCAAACTTGATGAACTATGTTTGGTAGTTCGAGGGAGTTCCAAAAGTAACCGGTAGAGTGATTTGTCCAAGTGGCATCGCTGCCTTGCCGGGTACTATGCCATAAAAAGGTGTGCTCGTTGGTGTAATCATCCCAGTGAGTTGTAGTCCCATCTTCCTTAGAGTTTCTGAAAAAATGATGTTGAGTCCGGCTCCCCTGTCGATTAGTACTTTTGTGATAGTCATACCAGCAATAGTTGGATCTAGAACCAGTGGGTAATGGCCTGCATTTCCTACGCTAGTCCATTGGTCTTCTCTTGAAAATTGGATTGGATACTATGACCGGTTATGCTGCCATGATGGTTCGTAGAGCTAACTTTTCTTGATGTTTGCTTTTGGAGTCAGGGGCTCCGGCGAAGATCACTGCTACTGTCCCCCTGGATTTTTGGAATCCCTTGTCTTCGTGGTTGCCCTCATCTTTTTTCTGATTGTCTTCTTTGGTATTCTTCTTACTATTTTTTCTTGTGTATCGATCTTTGAAGGTGTAGCAATCTCTGATGGTGTGATTTCCTTTAGGGTGCAAGATGCAACGCATGTTTTCAATGTCGTCATACCTTCTGGGCTTAGAAAACTTCCTTGATTTGACAATTACCGCTACGGTGTTGTCTGGTCCACGTTTTCTCTCTTGATGTCTGTTGTTTCGATGATTTTGCTTGTCCGGATTGTCTCGGTTGTTTCTATCCGGGAACCTTTCTCGTGTCTTCTCCTCTGCAGTAATCATCTTTTCTACTATTTGTCTGAATTCTTCATTGTTTCTTGGGTTTTCTTTGTAGAAGTCTTGAAATTGCCACCTAGCCATGATTTCATGAGAGAAAGCTTCAATTACTTCTCGTTCGGTGATGTCATGTACTCGAGCTCCTAGTTCGCCAAATCGTCGATAGTAATTTCTGAGACTTTCGCCCCCTTTCTGCTTAAGTCCTTTTAATTCTGCATGGGTGATGGGATGCGTAATGATACCCACGAAATTTTTACAGAAAGCTCTTTGCAAGTCCTCCCAATTTCTGATTGACCCTAGATTCAATTTGTCGAACCATTGGAGGGGCATGGTTTCTAGAGCCATGGGAAAGAATAGGGTCTTGATATCGTCGTCTCCTCCGGCTAGTTCAATCGATTACAAGTATATCCTGAGCCACTGCCTTGGTTCAGTCTTGCCATAATACTTAGAGTGGTTGGACGGCTTGAACTTGTGAGGTAGTCATATTGAAGCAAGTCTATTTGCAAAACAGGGGAATCTATCGTACGTTCTGGCTTCTTTGTATTCTGATTCGGCACCTCCTTCTGGCCAACTATTGTTTTGGTGAGAGTAGTTCTACGAGGCTGTCTGAGCAGGTGCTTTGCTTCTGGTCTTTCTAGGTTGTTTGACTCGGTAGCTTTGACTATGGTCCCTTCTACTTTCTCTGTTGTGACTTTCGCTTGGTCCAAGTCTATCGAAAGCGGACTTCCTTTGATTTTGATCTTCTTGACTATGAGACGTTGACCTGGTGGGTAGTCTTGAGCGGGTCCTTCCTTCGTGCGTCCTTAGGGCTGCTGAACGGAGAAAATCCTAGAGCTGTTCTTGTTTTTCACTAGGATGTGAGGTCGCTCTGAGTTCTTCTAGTGCTTCTCAGATCTTATCGTAGGGTGTATTTGCCGTGCGTCTTTCTTTGACTTCTTGTTCTAATTTTCTTCTATTGTACTCGGCCAGTTCTGACTCATATCTGATCCAAGCTTCCTTACGCTACCTAGCACGGTTTTGGCATCCTTGTTTCAACTTGTTCTTTCTTTCTCTGGCTTTCTTTTGATTCTCGGTCTCACCATCGTGCCCCTAGGTAAAGGGTGATATGTTGGACTCAGATTCGTCCGATGACCTGATGTCGGGTACTTCTGGGGGGACCAATGGAGATCGAGGATGGCGAACCATGAATACTTCTCGTGCATGAATTGTTCCGCTATCAGCGTCGGTTTCCACACTGTCGGAGTTGCTAATAACTTTAGTAGAGGCTTTGAGGTCACAGATCGAGTCTCCTTCTTTGTAGGGTAGAATTGTTGTCGTCATCGTGTCGACTAGTCGGGTTCCACTATCCTCAGGAACAGAACCTGGCCAGTGGACGATGCAGTCTTGAGATGTTATAGTCAGTATCAGACCTTCCTGAGCTCCCTCCAGTGGCATTCTAAGCACCGGAACAGGGGATCCTTCAGGCCATGCCTGATAAGATGTTGCCATGTTGTGGAGTCCAAACGGAAAAAAAACCGACTTCTTGAAAAGACTCTGATTGTACTCCGAGTTGTATTCTTGATAGGCCAAGGCCGCATTCTTAAGCCCCATTGGAAAAGAACTCGGTTTCTCAGAAGAACTCGAGTAAGACTCCATTTCGGATGCGGAACCTGAGTTCGAGTCGGATGCGCAAAGTCGCGAAATCTGAGTTGAATCGGATATCGTGAGCTGCGCGAATCTTCTAGTGAGTTGTTCTGTCGTAGTTGCTAAAATAGAATGGTCTTCAGGGTGATCCGAATCTTCGAGGAGATGGCTATGGAGCTTGCCATTGTCGTCCGCCTCGCAGACCCATGAGCCTAAGATGAAGGTTGATCCCGTCGAGAAGATCATGTTGTCTAGGTCCGTTGAGCTCTCGGATGCAAATTCACCGAAAGCCCCTACCTGGCGCGCCAGCTGTCGATGTTTGACCACCGATAGCCTACCACAGGGGTTCTCGGGGCAGTTTGTTCGGGCTTCGGTGTATGCAGAACTCGACGGTAAACGTAAGAGACAGTCGATTTATCCTGGTTTGGGCCCTGGACCGTGATCGAGTAATAGCCCTACGTCTAGTCGGTGTTAGCCTCTGTGTTGGATTGATTGTGAAGTGTTGTGTTGTGTTGTAAAAGTCTCATCTCTAGGAACCCTCCCCTCCTTTATATAGTTAGGAGGCCAGAGTCCTAGTCGGTTTACAATGAGAGTTCCTAGTAGGATTACAGAATAATACTACTACTAGGATTACATGGGAAGAATCCTAGTTAAACTAGATCTTTTCCCTTCCTTGCAGGGTATCCCGTGGGTCCCGCACTGACAGTGTCCTGAGCTCATTTTTCATCATTTTCAAGCCCAACTTCATCACCCTTGCTTCCATGTGCTCACACCATTGTGTCCCAACATATGTGCACGTGTGCTAGCATTTTCCAAAGACTTTTCAAGGGTTAGCACTCTATTGACCACGCCACTCGATCCTAGCAACGCATGCAATGTTAGATAACTTGAGTGGCATTAGATGACCGATTTGCAAACATGTTTGCCCTCTTGATAGTATGACCATCTATCCTAAACCCGATCATGCACTATCTACACAACCTTTGACTGGTGAAATGAAATGCCCTACAAATATACCTTTGCCATGCGCATTCAATTTCATCTCCTCCAATGTTGATGCTACACAAGCACCAACCTCGATCAACAAATGATATGATCCACTTCACATCATCATATGACCTTATTGGTTCAATAATCTTGACCTCACTTGCTCTTCAACATTGCCTTGGTCCATCGGTGCCAAGTCTGTGCTCAAGCTTCCCTGCCACGCGGTTTATCACTTCAAAGCCTCCTACTTGCCCTTAATGCTTGCAACCGGTCCATCAAGCCAAGCATCATCTTGATCTTCTCCACCTAGTCACATGACTCCATGTCATGTCTCATGTGCAATGAGCTCCTTCATCACATGTGTGAGCCTTGCAACCAATCCAAGCCATTTTCACCTCCATGGCATATGTTGCTCACACTAGTGTACCTGTGGACTAATCACCAGTGTATCTCACATAAACACATATTAGTCTACCTAGGTTGTCACTCAATTACCAAAACCAAACAAGGGATCTTTCAGCAATGAGCCGAGGAACGTCAGGTTCGCACTGAGTGCCAACGATTTGAATCCATTCAGTGACCTTAGTAGCTCGCACTGCACTTAATTGGCCGATCATCCTTACCATCTACAACCTACCTCTGTGGCAGCGCTAGAAGCATAAGTATGTTCTACTCACCATGCTTATTTTTGGACCGAAGCAACCAATCTTTGACATAGATGTGTTATTGGAGCAACTCGTGGAGGACGTGAAGAATAATATGGGATAAGGGGGTGGAGATAATGCATGCATCCATAAAGGAGTTCACTCTAAAAGCCATAATCTTTGTCACCATCATAGATTACCCTGGTCTACTTTCACTGTCACGGCAGATCAAAGGGTAGATCATCTGCGTAGTTTGCCTTCACAGCACCTACTATGCTTACCTTAAGGGATATAATATGTAACAGAACTGACCAATTTATAAGAGCACAAGTACGAAAGCAATCACCGGAGTGATCAAACCGTCATACTTGAACCCATATAAACCCAGTAGTCAACTGAAACCATGAAGGATTTCAAACCAACTTGCATACAACCAAGATCATAGTGATTCAACATAACAAGCCACATGTTACATCCATTTCACAAGTAGTTCACAAGTACCCCATACATCGGAGTTCACATAGTTATTACAACACGAGTTCATAAATAGCGGAAGCAAAGTAGTTTGAGACCATCACACACACTTAGTTCAAATACAAGCTAGTTTCATAGTCATATCCAGCAAAAGCAACATGATAAGATAGCATAGATGATCATGCCCCATGATCTAGTCTTCATCCCCCGCAGGGTGGAGACAATACTTGCAGTAGCCATTATAGAGCAACGTCATCTGCAACAAGGGGGAATAAACCCTAAGTACGAGAATGTACTCAGCTAGACTTACCCGTTGTAAACCAAAAATAAATGACACCAAGCAGTATGCAAGGCTTTATCAGTGGATCTTGCTTGACAACCATTTTGCATAAAAGCTTTAATGATACGAGAGCATAATTCAAATTATTAGTAAGCAGCAAGTTATCAATATTAACCTATCAACTAGATTAGCACCTATACTAGAGCAAGCAATTGATTAACTCCAAACATTAGTAACCATATCCGGTACAATGTTGTAACATCATCATCATCATTATAACCATCAAGTTCAATTAAGTGTATCTATGTTGCCGCTGCTCAGTCAAGTTCTCACTATCCGGGAGAGACGACGATTCAAATCGATTCCTATCCAGCTGGAGGGGTATTCCTAACACAAACCCTGCTTCCCCCATCAGGGACGCAATCAAGTCACCTTTGGTAAAACTCAGGAGTCACGGGTCCAGAAAGCACCGCATTCTCAAGGGTGACACTCTGCCAAGAAGTGCAGGAATTTTAAGCACCTGACCCCTTGGACTCACGCCAATGTCCCCAAGCACATCCTTACTGCCTCCAGAATGCGCGCAACACCCCGGTTCGAGTTGAGCTACTAGGCTTTGTGGTCGAAACAACTTATCTGGCTAGCTAAGTGTTAGGCTGCGTTCAACATGACATGAGGACGTATAGCGAATCGGTCCTTAACTAACACAGACGGGGTAGATCCACACCCAAGACCTCCTTGCCTTGTAGCTTCTCTATCGACATCCCGCCCGGTCTCCATTCATTATTAACACATGGTTATTTCCACGATAGCAAATATAGCCAACCGTGACCAGACATCATCCAAACTTGCAGGTGACAGGAAATCACTTGACTTTTATCGGTCTAAACAAGGCTAAGCTCTGATTCACTCCTGGACCTAAATAGGATTCAGGCTACGTTTACTGGACAAGGAATAGATATATATGCAACAAGTGTTTTCATCCAATTCCTATCACTTAATGCATCAACAAATAAAGATACTCAAAGTAACCATTTTCAAAACATAGGAGACTTAGAATGCTCTGGGGCTTGCCTTTCAGGAAAGAGGATAGGCGGTGATCAGGGCACTCGGGCAACTCCTCCTCGACGACTGCTTCGTCGGTTGCCTGAACCTCAGGCTCCTCCGGCTTCTGCTCCTCCTGGCTCGCTCCCTCGAACTCCAGAAGCGTCACTCCCTTCGGCACACCTATTGCATGTATGCGCAAGATAAATATCATGGATGCACATGAACGAAGTTAGGGATGCTCGAGGAATGCACATGCTTACTGCAGTACCCATATTCCAACTTAAGCTCTATTCAAATCACTTTAACTTACCAAGTTTAGACAACCTAATATACAATTGCTCATCTTCAGTTAAGGGCCTAGCACCTGCACCTAAGCATTTTCTCAAGTTAGCCTAGCACCTAAACAATCAACTCATATCAAGCAAACAAGTTATTCCCTGCAATCACAGAGTCAAGGCTGCAAACAGCAGCAACTAGTTTTACTCATAACTGGAGTTGTACTAATCCAAACGATATGCAACAAGACAATCTGGAAATCTTATAAAATTGTCTACAACTTTTGTTTAATCACCAAAGTCTAATTCAAACTCAAACTAGGTCAAACAGACTGATCTTACAAAACTGACTGTGGATTCCAGAGAGCAGGCAATTGGAAGTGCTGTCTTCCAACTGATATAACTCTCAAACTACTAGGCCAAATACCCTAAAATTTTGACACAAGCTAGATAAACAAGTTCCCTACAACTTTGTTATTGACAAGATTCAAAGCAAACATCAAATTCACCAGTTAATTTGCTTAACTCTAAAATCTATCCAGAAAGTCACTATAAGTGAATTATAGTGAAAATAATATTTCATTGCATGCAAGAATAATACTATGAGCACTACCAATGTTACCAACAGTTAACATACATCAAATGAACACTAGAAAACATTGTGGCCATTCCTAAATAAATTATTTTCATGCCTTTATTAATTTATTTAGATAATTAGGTTAAATAATAAACACATAGCCAAAGTGCACAGAAAATTCCACAAAAATTACAGTAGCTTATACGTGTCCCCAATAGACTACTGTATAAATTTCATAACATTTGAACAAATATAACATCCTAGTGAAAAGTGTCAATCCTGTAGGGCTTAAAATAGCATAAATAGGAAACCCTAGTGAAAAGTGTCAAGTAACAGATTTCATATTTTTCTTAGGTTCATCATAACACCATAACACTGTACAAAAAGTTTCATGCTCACTGGATACATATTTTACCATGAAAAATAGCACAAGAATCTAGTATTTATTTAAGATAAATAGTAAACTCATTTTTCCAACAAGATCACAGTGGAACCAACATTTTTCCCAGGTAGTACATGACAATACAAGACTAACAAACTTGGATTCACATTTTTAGCATTTTCCTAGCTCAAGTTATAGATTTTACGAGATTGAAACCATTTAAAAGCACTTGTTTAAATACATTTTAATCGCCACTAAAAATACAAGAAACTGTACATTTAATATTTTTATAAAAAAAGTAAACTTCATGAGGAACACAACAAAATTTGGTTCACCAAAATTGGACCTCTAAAACTCCACTTATGATTTTTCAAAGTTACACTCAAATCTGAAAATAAATGCACTAGCTTTCTACTCCACAGCCACTGACAGCTGGGGTCCACGCCTCAGACAGGCCTGCGCGTCAGTGAAACGAAAAAAAAGAGGAGCGACGCTGCGCGACGCGGCTCGGCCGGAGTTCGCCGGCGGCGAGCTTTACCGGCGACGACACCGACAAGACAAGCATCCCCGTGACATTGCGCACATGTTGAGCTACCTAGCTAGACCTATTGCCGGCGCTAAGCACGATGGCGGCGGTCATGGAGGCACGGCGGCGTGGCTCGATGGCGAGACGCCGGAGGTGACCATGATAGCTCGATCTAGGGTTACGCCTAGACTCTATGTGCTACGGCGAAGCAATTGCACCAACTAGCGTGACCGGAGGCGGTCGGAGATGGTGTGGCAACGGCGACGAAACGCGACGGCGGAACACCGGCGAGGTCCGCGCGTGGCACGAAGGCTCACCGTGCGATTTTAGCGAGCAATACGGGCGCGGTGATGCGGTGGGATCACTACGGAGCTGTTGCGGTGGCGGAGGAACGACGAGACGTGAGCTGGCGCTGACAATGGCGACGGCGGCGAGCTGTGCTATTGCCGGCGTTGTGGTGAGCGAAGGAGAAAGAAGGAGAGCGAAATGCGAGCGCTGGTAGTCACAGGCGGACGCTGGGGCTTGTGTTGGCGCTTAGCGGCCCAACGTGGCCTGAGTGGGCAGGACACCGGCGACGCGCGGCGGCCACGCGGCGTATGAAGTCTGCGACGGTCGGCACTGTAGCTGCCCGATTTAGTTTGGCCATCAGAGCCCGGTACCGGCCTGACAGCGCATAATTACGATGCTAATTCTCCTAATCCGTAGCTTATTAGTGCAAACAATCTTAACAACAATTGAAGCCCTATATACCAGCTACAATTTCTATTAAAGGATCATAGTCTAATTCTCAACCAATGCAGAGTAAAATCATACCAAAGTTGAGCCGATGAAACTGGAATTCGATTTTGACTTAGAAAAATTCTAAGTGCTGAAAAACAGCAACATATTGATTTTTGTGAGCACAAAATGACTAAGCTATGCACTAAATTAGCTCATGACCCAACAATAAAAGTTGTTGCTCTACTCAAATACTACAACTTTTCTTAAAGGTTCACTGCCATGCAAAGCTTCTAAGTAACACTTTTTAAAAGGTCAAACAAATTGGTTCTAGGGTTTCCAATTTGGTCAAACCTCACTTAGGGGCATAATTAGTCAATTTAGTTAACATGAACAGTGCTCCACTATGTACCCTAAGTGTAGTTAAGGTGTTTTAGGTGATAATTAACCACACCACACATTGATCACACCAAAATCAAGCATCACATGCATTGAAACAAGGAAAAACAAGTTAATTGCTACTTTTGTTTCAAAGCCAAGCTTCATACGTTTCATGAGTTTGTTGCATAGTACTAACTAACCATGTTTCACTAAAGTATGTGACATGTTTCAAGAGTGAGTTGCACATGTTGCACTTGAGTGTTGCACACTATCCATTTCATAAAACAAACACACATGGAATATAAACATATGTTGCAATGTTTCAAAAGCATGTTCCAAACAATCTAAGCTCATGAATGGATGAATGAGGCTCATGTTTATGAAATACAAGTGCAAATGTGGAAGCCAAACACCTGGGGTGTTACATAATAAGATGGTGTACATGAGGCATAGGTGATTCCTCGATAGAGGGCGCAGGTACTGATCTAGTCTAATGAATTAGTACTTTGACAATAAGGACAAGCCGCAACCTGTTGAATTGGTGTGCAAGAGAAGTATAGGAAACCTGTGTTTGCCATGGTGAAGGACATGGAGTTCGAGTTTGTTAGAAGAAAAAGAGGGAAACACGATAAGGAAGAGAAAGCGGGAGAAGATAGAAGAACCACCTACCATCATCATTCCTTTCAAGATGTCACGTTTCTTCAAGTACCTACCATACTTGAAGGAGCTGGACATGCCCAATGCCATCAATTGCATGCACCTAGAGAAGAATGTCTTCGAAAGCATGATTGGCTTCCTGCTAGACATCAAGGGAAAAACGTGGGATGGTATGAAGTCATGGATGATTCTTTTCAATCAAGAGATTAGATCAAACCTTCACGCGAGTCCACTGCAGAATGGAAAAGTCAGCCTCCTAGCACCAGCTACAATCTAATGAAAGATGAGAAGAGGGCTTTGTGCTAGTGGCTTATGGGGGGTCAAGGTGCCGACCTGTTTAGATTATCATCCGAAAAATTTCTCCTGTGAGTTTCAAGAATGGCAATGAAATCTAGGTCTTTCCCAACAGATAAATCATGCAAGAAAGTAAATATAGCCAGGTCTCGAAGGCCTCTGCTATTCCAAAAAATCCCTATCATTGGAAGACTTTTTGTTTTTTGCATTTAACCCTCTACGAGACCTAATACCCTTTTTCTGTTTTGGATTTGTTGTGTTGTGAATGTCAGCGTCAACGCGATTTATAAAATCGCCACTGTCTTCATCCACCGCACCATCCATTAAATCACCACATAAATTATTTAACTGTAAGACATCTAAATCCGAATCATCTAAACTTATGTCAGAGTGGCTATCCAGACCAGTTTTAACAGGAGGACAATAAGTCTATCTTTTTCAACTTTCTCAATAGGAGCAACAAAATATTGAACCGCCTCATCCTTAGTGCCCAAGGAAATGCCAATGTTCTTAATTTTATCTGTTACAACCTTAATTTTATCCTTAGTTGTAATACATACCGTCCTGTTCCTCAAGGTTCTTCTTAGCCACCAGTCTTGCTGCTCGCTATAAAGAATCCCTGTCCACAGATGCTACACGCCTTTTGCTCCTCCGTTTCGGAGTGGTAAGAGAACGAGTCGCCTTTGAGACTAGAGGAAGAGCTAATCCTCCCAAAATCTCAGGCAAGTGTTCCCTCCCTACATCCCTGGAGCTATGCAGTTCAGCAAATGCTTTGTCCACGAGAGGATTAGGAACTGGCTGTTCGTCCACCAGCCCCACTTTTCATATGTCGCCATCGTCAATCCATCGTTGCCGGGAGTAAGTCCCACCCCTGTTTTGATCACAAGTGGCTCCCCCATGCTTGGCGCCATCATCACGTCGCTACGAGGACAAAGTCCTGGCCCCGCATAGGCAGCAGGTGGCCCCCACTGCTATAGAAAAGGTTTGTAGCAACGGCTCAACTTTTTTGTTGGGGCGGCTAGGAATGGAGGCGTCCCTGCAGAGGGCGTGCTCGAGACCCACGAGACTAGCTGCCCCTACAAATGGCACAGTAGGGGCGGTTGGTGATACAAGTCGCACCTACAAATGGGTCGATTTGTAGGGGCGGCTCACTCACCCGCCACCCCCGGTGTTGCAATTTGTAGGGGCAGCTCAATCACCAGCCGTCCCTACAAATACAGGTACAAAAGGCTGTAGCCCCCTTCTTCCTTCTCCGGTCACTCACTCTTACCCAAGAAAAAAGGCTTGGGAGGCCTTGGGCACCTCCCAAAAATTACTCTACTAAGGGGGGAAGATTTTGGTGTCAAATTCTATAGTGGAGAGGTTGTAGAAGGTAAGAGAATGCTATTCCACACTTTTTTTTTAAGTTTTAATGGTTGATTAGTGAGTAATTAGAGTTTTGTTTTTCTCTCTCTTCTATGGTGCTTGAGCTACTTATGAAGCAAATTGGACCCAAGTTTTGAATGTATTAGGGTAAATTAGGTAGGGGAATAAGATCATACCCTTATTTGGTCCATGTTTTTTTATTTTAGTGAACAATTAGTTAGTTTTATAGATGTTCCATGTGCATGTAGATCTAGATCTACATCTAGATCTAGGGTTTGGTTTTTTTATTAATTTTGTTTTTGTAAATTTATATTTGATGAAATTGGACTAGGGTTTGCATGAAAGATATTGGGTAAAAAATATAATTATTGCTAATTGTTGTCTTTGAAATTGTTTATTGCAATCAATAAATATGTATTTTAATTATTTATGGATAAATAGGCCATTAATTAATTTTTCTCTACCATGGTTTGTTTGTATGCTTCATGTAATTATATTTGATTTATATTCATATATATCTGAAGTATATACAATTATTCTCAAGTAATTATTAATTTGATTCATTTTTATATATATCTGAATAAGTAGTTCTTTAATGTTTGTTTTGTTGTTGTTGTAGAAGATGGAGTACAGGAACTCTTGTATATATGGTTCGTTAAGGTTCAAGGCAGGTTTCTATGAAGAGGTGGATAAATTTATTGAAGCCGCAGAGAAGCATGCAATGACGTTGATAGAGAATAATGATACAATTATTTGTCCCTGTAAAGATTGCAAGAACCGTATAGCATGGACAGATGTGACTATCATCAGATCACATTTGATTATGCGAGGATTTGTTGAGGACTACACAGTGTGGATTCATCATGGTGAAATGATTATTGTTAATGACGAGGATGAGGAGGAATACGACGATGAAACCCTAGAATCCCTATCCCAATATTCAGCAGAGCTTGATGCACGAATGGATCCCGAGTTTGGCAATGAACAAGGTGGTGATGCTGGTGGTTGGAATGAAAACGACGAAGGTGGTGCCAATAATGATGGCGGAGCACGTGTCGGGGATGAAGATGATTTGGAGGACATGATTCGAGCCCTTGGACCAGAGATTTTACTAAAGAGCCCGAAAGGTCTAGAAAATTTTGAAAGGGTAAAAAAAGCATCGAAGGAGGCTATGTATGGTGTTGAAAAGGGTTATCCGACACACTGGACATTGCTACATTTTGTGCTTGAGCTACTCATCCTAAAGGCTAAGTACGGCTGGTCAAACTGAAGTTTCAATGATCTATTGCGTCTCCTGTCACGGGTGCAGCCACAACCAAACTCAGTTCCCGCCAACACATGCCAAGCGAAGAAGGTCATAAGTCCATTGACAATGGGGGTTGAAAAAAATCCATGCATGCCCCAACCACTGTATCGTTTTTCGTGGTGAAACATTCAAGTCACTGGATAAATGTCCCTAGTGTGGGGCTAGCCGGTACAAGAACAATGACCTTTACAGTGGGGACAAAGCCTCCATGGGGAAAAAGGAATAAGAAGGGTACGAAAAAGGTGGTACAAGAATCTCAGCCCCTAAAGGACACTCCATTAGGCAACGATGAAAAGCAGAGAAGAATTCCTACCTTGGTAATGTGGTACCTGCCAGTGACCAACCGCTTGAGATGTATCTTCCTAAACCCTAAAGAAGCCGCACTCATGTCAAGGTGGGATGATGAGCGCAAGGTGGATGATGATAAGATTGCACACCCGGCTGATTGTAGTCAGTGGCAAAGGATCGATGAGAAGCACAAAGAATTCAGCGATGACCCAAGGAATGTATGGTTTGGCTTGAGCACCGATGGAATGAATCCCTTCAATGCGAGGATGAGCGACCACTGCACTTGGCCAGTGATCTTGACCATGTACAACATCCCAACGTGGTTGTGTCAGAAGAGAAAGTACCTTCTCCTCACTATTCTTATTTCTGGCCCTAAACATCCAGGCATTGATATAGACGTGTTCCTCGAGCCTTTGATGCAAGAAATGGAGAGGCTATGGGTGCATGGGTAGCCGATGTATGATGCATTCCGAAAAGAGGACTTCATATGTAGAGCAATAATATTTGTTACTACCAATGATTACCCCGCGCTGTTTGCTTTGTCTAGATAGATCAAAGGGAAGACAGGATGCTTAGTTTGCTTGGATGGTACTACATGGGTGTTCCTGGATGCATCCAAGAAGATAGCTTACCTAAGGAACTGGTGCTTATTAAAGACAAGTCACAAGTACCGCAGCAAATTTTTCTTAAATTTTATGACAACACCCCTAAGATTGAACCCCTTTCGGAGAGACGTCATAACGAAAAACATGTGTACAAAATGGTGAAAAACATACGCGTCGTCTATGGAAAGAAGAATTCGGATGGGATGAACAGAGATAGAAGCACACCTCCTGTGGAAGGCGTACCTTTCAAGAAACAATCGATCTTCTTTCAGTATCTGCCTTATTGGCCAGACATGGTGGTCCCCCATGCCATTGATGCTATGCACGTGCAGAAGAATGTCTTTGAGTCTCATTGCTACCTTGATGGACACAGGCAAGTCAAAGGATGGTCTGAAATCACGAAAAGACATGGTGCAGCTAAACATGATGCCACAGCTTCACCCGGTACCTGAGGCTAATGGAAAATACGCTCTGCCCACGGCGTGCTTCAACCTAACACCAGAAGAGAAGAGAGCTACATGCACTTTCCTGAGGGGGGTCAAAGTCCTGACTGGGTTTTCAGCGAATGTGAAGAAGTTAGTGTCGATGAAGGACTTGTCAATAACACACTACAAGGCTCACGATTGTCATGTGATGCGGATAGTGTTTCTACCTATTGCAATTAGGGCTATAAAGCCAGAGTTCTTGAAAATGGCCATCACCCACATGTGCTACTTCTTTTCAAAGATCTCACAGAAGACGATTGGTAGGAAAGAGCTGAGTGACCTACATGAATTTGTGGTGGAGACACAAAACCAACTAGAGATGTGTTCACTCGAAGATCGGAGTTGTCTTTCCGCTGTTTGCTGTCTAAGGTCATATCCTTTTATACTAAGTATGTTATATATTGAGCATTGTCTTTTGATATTACCCTTATTTGTAGCTATATGCGAGATTTGACTTCTTGGACTCACATATGGTGCGTATCTGGTTTTGTTCTTAAAACTGGGTGCTACAACAATGTGTAAAACTATCTCCCCCTTTGACAATGGATTCATCAAGAACTCAAGAGAAAGCAAAAGGTTTTTCTTTTTCATTTATCATTTTTATACTGAGCATCATAAATAATTCACATATGAACAAATTCTCATCCAAGCCATGCTAGAAAATAGATGCACCCCACATCTCTACATATACAATGTAATTTAAGCACAACTAAAAATCAAGTACTTTTAATGACTCACTACTACACTCACACCTTTCACAGCCAAGTCGTAACCCCATGTAGCATCTGGTTTTAAGGACAAAACCAGATTAACACCATAGATGAGCCCAGGAAGTCAAATCTCACATATAGCTACAAATAAGGGTTATATCAAAAGACAATGCTTATAATATAACATACTTAAAACAAAGAATATAACCTTAGACACAAATAATGGAATGCCAACTCCGATATTCAGGCGAAGGCTCCAAATCCACAGGGACAACTGACTCATTGATCACAAGCCTATCTCCTCTAGACTAGCAATCTAGTACCCATCCGGGATTTTTTTGAAGTATTGAAAAGTAAAGCAAGTGTAAGTACATGTTGTACTCAACAAATATAACATGGGGTTCATGAGGCTCAAAAGGTTGACACTGGTTTAACTACGATTAGCTTTTAGTGAGTCATCTTTTAGCATTAGAGTAGCAACAAGTTTATCATAAGCCCATGTAAACTCATGATCAGGTAAACATGAATAATGAGTAGCATAAACAATTATCCATTAATGATCATATATTCCATAAATGTTCCATGGCTGCTCGTGACCATGAGCACGACTGATATACCAGTTTTACACTCTACAGAGGTTGTACACTTTCACTGTGAGTCATGATTCCCAACTGCCCGGGTTTATAACTCCCAAAACACATTCAAGGTGAGCAGGCAGGGTTCACTATGAAGTCTTTCAAAGGTTTGTCTAACAAGTTAGGGCTGCTAGGATTCACTTGGCAAGCAGATATAGGAACCCCCCTTTCGAATGGCACAATTCCTTCTCGGCTATACACATAGGAACAGAGGCTGTCCTATACCCATTGTGTCAAGCCCCTTTTGCGCTATAAAGGTAATCACTAACAAGCTAGAAAAGGTCATCATACTTGACTAAAGCCAGAGCCATGAGGCCCTCACAGTTGTACTATAAGTCCTGGATGATCACTTACAGATAAGTCCCAAGGAAAAGGAATCTAGAGCACCATAAAACCCAATGCTCCAGCCCTCTTAAGCCAAGTTGCTAAAAAGCATATTTTAACGTTTATTGCATATACCATTAGTCAAGTTACGAGATCATGGCTTTAGTTGAGCACTAGCTTCATATACTACCCGATGCATTAATCCAAAGGTGACAAGGAATCCAGGATATCAAATAGCTAGGAATATTACTACGGTTGCCAAAGTAGACACATGCATATGGTTAAGTTATAGAAGTGAATAGGGAAACAAGGATAATCCCATGCTATACTTGCCTTTCTCAGATCCTTCTTCTAGTCCAAATCTTCAAGGGAACTCCTTCTTGACCACCACGTAAAGCTCACCGACTGGACAAGATCATAAAGCACCACACAAGCATCCATGCAATCATACACGAAGCAAACAATAGAACTATAATTAGATCAGTTCACCAATCAATAAAAAGATTTGAAAACTAATCTATGCATTGCTAGGAACACACAGACGCGAAAAAGCACGTAATCGGAGCTACGGTGCAAAAGATACGTCTATCGTAGGATTTACTTTATAAGAGAAAAAAGAAAACTATAGGCTTTATTTATTTTAAATAAATCATGTATAAGGTAGTTCAGATAAATAGCTGGATCGAATTAAGTCAAATTATATTTGATTTGGAAAACCAAAATAAAACTAATCTTGTTTTATTATTTAGAAAAGATCGAAGTAGAAAATCTAAATTGCTTTTAATTAGAAATCTAATTGCATTTAGATTGATCAAATTAATATTTTATTTGAAAGCACAAAACAGGCTAAACAATGTAATTGTCACGTAGGTCATATCGTTATGAATCTAATGCAACTTGAACAGATCAAAACGGAGTTAAACACAGAGATTTTATGCATAAAACTAGGTCAGTGGCAGTTTTGTAAATAAACCGAACTTAATTTTGAATTAAAATAAATAAAACATATTTTAAATCAGGATCAAGGACTGTGGGTTCTATTTGGCTGAAATAGAGGGGCTCTTTAGCATAAATTAGTAACGAAGGGGTATGGGAGGATCTGAGCCGCTGGATCAGATCTGGACGGTGGAGATTAGAAGGGAGAGATATGGGTCGCCGGAGCGGCGCTCCCACGGTAGCACCATTGACGGCAGTGGCTTAATCTCTCTAGAGTTCGTTGATACGGTGACTTCGAGCATCATTGGCCGAATGGAAAGCATAGGGAGGGAGAGCAAAGCACTGCGAACCCGTCAAGGGAATCGAAAGTGGCCACGAGGGCACAGAGGCGAGCATGGGCTCAATAAGGCGGCTCGAGTTGGTCAAAGTTGCTCCGATGAGCACGTTCGCGATGTAGAGAGCGCGAGAGAGATAAAGCAGGGCACCGTGAGCCCACTTACTGACCTCCGAAGCTCAACAAGCAGCTCAACACGATGGCAAAGTGGTGGGTAGGCGAATCGAACAGAGGAGGTGGCTTTAGGGTTTTGAGCTCGGGTGCAGCGCTATGAGCTCAGCAGAGGCGGCAGTTGTGACCTAGGGTTTGGGATCAGGGCGGTGTGAGCTTGGGCTCCTATTTATGGGGGGTCTAGGCATGGGGAACACGCCATATCCCTGGAAAATCGGAGCATGCTGCGGTGGGTTTCCATCCTGGCTAAGTCCGCCTCGCATACGGGAGGAAGGAGACCACCGATAGGTGGGGGCGCCTCATCAGTGGGAGAGAGCGTAGGGCTGGGTCATCAGCCAAATAGAGAGAGAGAGGCACGGCGTTCGCATGCAGCTAGGCCATGGGGCGCGCTGGGCCTATGGGCCTCGACGGGGAGAGGGAAAAGGGGTGCCCGCGTGGGCTTCAGCGGCTTTGGGCTGCGGCTAGAAAAGAAAGGGAGGAGGGAGGAGGCCGATCTGGGCCTACAGGCCGAAAGAGGGAGAGGAGAGAGTTTTCTTTTTATTTTGTTTTTCTTTTATCTCAATGTCATTTCAAAACACTTTTGTTAAAAGCAATTTGAATTATTTTGAATTTTATACAATGCCACACATTACAACAAATCATATGCACCGGCATGCATGCACAACAATGTTGCTAACTTCCTATGATGAATTTTAATTTAATAAAAAAATTTATTTCCCTATGTTTTCATGAGCACAAAAATACAAAATTAAATATTTTTTCATCTATTTCGAGCAAATTTTAGGGTGTCACAATTGTACCCCCCCCTTAAGATGAATCTCATCCTTGAGATTCGGAAGACGGTGGTCAAAGAGATAGGGATACTCTGCCATTAAATCTTCTTTACTTTCTCTAGTAGTTCTATCTTCTTAGCAACAATCCCACCGTACCTTGCATGTTGTAACAACCTTGATCTGAATAGCTTGCTCAACTCTTAACCACAGTTCGTTAGTCCTCGGTGTCGTTTGAATCTTTATTGGCATAGCTCTCCTTTGCTAAAGGCATCGGCAACGACTTTTTACTTCTCTTAGGTGATAGCACAATTCCAAGTCATGAACCACTCTAATCCAACACTGATGTTACTAGCTCGACCCCAACTTAGTGTAGATGTCCTTTAGATTCTTACGATCCATGTTGATGTCACTCTTATGTTCATGATTGTAACGCCTCCAATTAACCTTTGATAGAAGCTTCCCATTCCCATGAATTCTAACTCGCACTTACTTCCTTTGGTGGGTTCTAACTCAGCACATTTGTTAACTTTCTTGAGTTCTTCTCCGTAAGGTAACTTATCTAGTAGAGAACTTCCTTCAATCAAAACTTACTAGTAAGGCTTGGTATCTTATTGAGGTCTTCCAAGCCAACGTAGAACCAATTGTAGTTGTCCAATATCCCCTTCCTATGTCTTCAACGCCAACTTGTCTTGGGTATGTTGAAGATTGAACTCCCAACTGATGATGACTCGAATCAAAGATCAATACTGATGAATACATGAGCTCCTCATAGACGATCCAAATTAGCAATCCTAAGCAAGGGACACTTGCGCTTGATAGTAATTTTTCCACCATAGGGATAACCGATTCTTCCAAGTAAAGCTCTAAGAATGTATGAAATCTTCATCTTGCAACTTCTTTATCTTGGCTATCCCCTTAAGAGAAGATCGACTAGGGGACACCAAAGGATAGCTTGCCTCATCTTCTAAGCAAATTAACTATCATCATGTCCTTCTGATACTCCTGAGATTTGTGTGCAGGAGTAGAAACGACTAACCTGAAATTTCCTCGCAAGATGAAGAATAGCAGTGCAGTAAAACAACTAGAACTCTCATTCCGTTAATCCAATGAATTTGTAGTTTATACCGTTAGAAATGGGATGAAATCCTCTACAACTTTCGTGTAGAATGCTTTTCCAAAGTCTGCAGTTATGGTAATCAAAAATAGTGCACAACAGAAACTATTCCAGGTTTTGGAAAGCACAGATGTATCACCTTGTGATTTTCATAACTCCTAAACCATAGCAGCTTTGAGTGTGATTATTGCCTTCAGAGAAAGATCATAAAGTCTGCTGTTGTCCAGAATTTTTCCAAGATTTTAGCTAGTCCAAAAGCAGAGATATAGACCGAAGAAGACAGATTGCTCCAAAAAGACAGGATATAGAAAACAGGAGATAACCAAAACCCACCTATTTATTTCATTAATCCTTATACTTAGGCCTATAAACTAAATGAAATTGTGGACATGCCCCAGAAGATCATTACACTCGCTACAAAGATCCAAAACAAGCATTAACATGATGACAAACCAACTAAATCGTAAAGGTTCACACTTCAAACTTTGACTCAACTTGCGATACTATCGTCCTCATTGTACTAGGGGTAAAAATCTTAAGACTCCTCTTTAGATTACGCAAGAAGGTGGTGAGAAAGGGTTCTAAAAGCGTATCAAATCAAGGAGTGTAGATGAGAACAAAGGCTTAGAACAAGCATCAAGGAGGAGATGAACATCAAGGGTAGGAATATACTAGAGAAGAAAATTTCAATGTTTATAGAACAAAGATGTTATAGCAATTCCTAAACCTTAGGATGGCCAATTTCTAGGTAGGCTTGCGTCCTATAGTCAACATTGATCTGATACCACTATATAGCATCCGGTTTTAAGGACAAAACCAGATTAACACCATATGTGAGCCTAGGAAGTCAAGTCTCACATATAGCTACAAATAAGGATTATATCAAAAGACAATGCTTATAATATAACATACTTAAAACAAAGAATATAACCTTAGACACAAACAACGGAATGTCAACTCTGATCTTCGGGCGAAGGCTCCAAATCCACAAGGACAACTGACTGGTTAATCACAAGGCTATCTCCTCCAGACTAGCAATCTGGTACCCATCCGGTGAAGTATTGAAAATTAAAGCAAGCGTAAGTACATATCGCACTCAACAAATATAACATGGGGTTCATGAGGCTCAAAAGGTTGACACTGGTTTAACTGCGATTAGCTTTTAGTGAGTCATCTTTTTAGCATTAGAGTGGCAACAAGTTTATCATAAGCCCATGTAAACTCATGATCAGGTAAACATGAATAATGAATAGCATTAACAATTATCCATTAATGACCATCTATTCCGTAAATGTTCCAAGGCCGCTCATGACCATGAGCACAGCTGCTATACCAGTTTTACACTCTGCAGAGGTTGTACACTTTCACTGTGAGTCATGATTCCCAACTACCTAGGTTTATAACTCCCAAAACTCTTCCAAGGTGAGCAGGCAGGGTTCACTATAAAGTCTTTCAAAGGTTCGTCTAACAAGTTAGGGCCGCTAGGATTCACTTGGCAAGCAGATGTAGGAACCCCCCTTTTGAATGGCACAATTCCTTCTCGGCTATACACATAGGAACATAGGCCGTCCTATACCTATTGTGTCAAGCCCCTTTTGCGCCATAAAGGTAACCACTAACAAGCTAGAAAAGGTCCTCATACTTAACTAAAGCCAGAGCCATGTGGCCCTCACAGTTGTACTGTAAGTCCCAGATGATCACTTATAGATAAGTCCTTAGGAAGAGGAATCTAGAGCACCATAAAACCCAATGCTCAAACCCTCTAAAGCCAAGTTGCTAAAAAGCATATTTGAACATTTATTGCATGTACCATTAGTCAAGTGACAACATCATGGCTTTAGTTGAGCACTAGCTTCATATACTACCCAATGCATTAACCCAAAGGTGACAAGGAATCCAGGATATCAAATAGCTAGGAATATTACTACGGTTGCCAAGGTAGACACATGCATATGGTTAAGTTGTAAAAGTGAATAGGACAACAAGGATAATCCGATGCTATAATTGCCTTACTCAGATCCTTCTTCTAGTCCAAATCTTCAAGGGAACTCCTTGACCACCAAGTAAAGCTCACCGACTGGACAAGATCATAAAGCACCACACAAGCATCCATGCAATCATACACAAAGCAAACAATAGAACTATACTTAGATCAGTGCACCAATCAATAAAAAGATTTGAAAACTAATCTATGCATTGCCACGAATACACAGACGCGAAAAGCAGGCTAATCGGAACTACGATGCAAAAGATACGTCTATCGTAAGATTTACTTTATAAGAGAAAAAGAAAACTATAAGCTTTATTTATTTTTAAAAAATCATGTATAAGATTGTTCAGATAAATAGCTGGATCGAATTAGGTCAAATTATATTTGATTTGGAAAACCAAAATAAAACTAATCTGATTTTATTATTTAGAAAAGATCGAAGTAGAAAATGTAAATTGCTTTTAATTAGAAATCTAATTGCATTTAGATTGATTAAATTAACATTTTATTTGAAAGCACAAAATCGGCTAAACAATGTTATTGTCACATAGATCATATCATTACGAATCTAATGCAACTTGAACGGGTTAAAACGGAGATTTTATGCATAAAACAAGGTCAGTGGCAGCTTTGTAAATAAACTGAACTTAATTTCGAATTAAAATAAATAAAAATAGATTTTAAATTGGGATCAGGGGCTGCGGGTTCTATTTGGCTGAAATAGAGGGGCTCTTTAGCATAAATTACCAATGAAGGGGTATGGGAGGATCTAAACTGCTGGATCAGATCTGGACGGTGGAGATTAGTAGGGAGAGAGATGGGTCGCCGGAGCGGCGCTCCTGCGCCAGCGCCATTGACGGTAGCGGCTTCACCACGCCATTGTTCGTTGATACGGTGACTCCGAGCATCATCGGCCAATCGAAAAGCAAAGGGAGGGACAGCGGAGCACTGCGAACCCGTCTAGGGAATCAGAAGAGGCCACGAGGGCATAGAAGCGAGCGCGGGCTCGATAAGGCAGCTCAAGTTGGTCGAAGTTGCTCCAGTGAGCACGTTCACGGCACACAGAGGGAGAGAGATAAAGCGAGGCACCGTGAGCACACTTACCAACTTCCGAGGCTCAGCAAGCGGGTCAACGCGATGGCGAATCGGTGGGTCAGCGAATCGAACGGCGGCGGCAGCTTTGGGGTTTTGAGCTCGGGTGTGGTGCTGTGAGCTCGACAGACAAGGCGGCTATGAGCTAGGGTTTGGGATGAGGCCGGCGTGAGCTCAGGCTCCTATTTATGGGGGGTCTAGGCATGGGGAACACGTCGTAACCTAGGAAAATCGGGGCGTGCAGCGGCGGGTTTCCATCGCAGCCGAGTCCGGCTCGCATACGGGAGGAAATAGATGACTGATAGGTGGGGTCACCTCGTCAGCAGGAAAGAGTACGAGGCCCGGTCGTCAGCTAAACTGAGAGAGAGAGGCATGGTGTCAGCACGTAGCTAGGCCACGGAGCGCGCTGGGTCTGTGGGCCTTGGCGGGGAGAGGGAAAAGGGCGCCCGCATGGGCTTCAGCGGTTTGCACCTATGGCTAGAAAACAGAGGGAGGTGGGAGCAGGCCGGTCTGGGCCTACAGGCCGAAAGAAAGAGAGGACAGAGTTTTATTTTTATTTTGTTTTTCTTTTATCTCAATGCCATTTCAAAACCCTTTTGTTAAAAGCAACTTGAATTATTTTGAATTTTATACAAAGCCACACATTACAACAAATCATATGCACCAGCATGTATGCACAATAATGTTGCTAACTTCCTATAATAAATTTTAATTTAATGAAAAAATTTATTTCCCAATGTTTTCATGAGCACAAAAATGGAAATTAAATCATTTTTCATCTATTTTAGAAGGAGCAAATTTTAGGGTGTTAAAATTTGCAGTCCAATTTCAGCCTTGGCAGTAAGCTATCGGCAGTGATAGTCGTAGTCATCACCATCGCTATCTAAGACCGTTTGCGGTGTACACTCACACCGCCATATTGGCTTATGATCCGTCCGTGATAAGGCCCTTATTTCCGTCGCATTGGAGCACGACCCGGTTGCGTTAGTATACACTAACACCGCCGTGTTGGCTTATGATCCATCCATGATCAGGTCATTGTTTCCGTCGCATTGGAGCACGAACCGCCTGTGTTGGTGTACACTAACACCGCCGTGTTGGCTTATGATCCATCCGTGATTAGGTCGTTGTTTCCGTCGCGTTATACCACGACCCGCCTATGAGGGTGTACACTAACACCGCCATTTTGACCAATGATCAGGATCATAGTTGCCTTGCACAACGACCCGATTGTGTGCAGTGCGTGTTCACTGTCGCTTTGGCGCCTGACGCATCTGTGTCGAGGTGGACATCACCATCACTTTAGCGTATGAACCGTCTGGTCATTGGTAATGGTCACCATCACATTGCATTACAATTCGACGGTGATATACTATTGACCCCTATCACATGAGACGAATAGCGGCGGTGTTGGACGTCTGCTTCACCAACGTCTAGTGTTATGGCGGTGATGAAAAAATAGACAACGGCCCTTACATCTGATGGTGACAGAATTGCATCCGGTTTTCATAATTTATTTACTAATTCAGATGGGCCTTAATAACTTACTAAACACACACCATATAGATATAATCATAGCACACCATTCATCATGTCCACAACGAAGAGTACTTTTTTATAATAAGAAGCGACACTAACATCACAACTGTGTCAACTCAAGAATTAACACAAGCGGTACATATATAGGAGAATAAAGGCTCTACTCCATACAAACTTACATAACAGAAATGTGGTAGATGTGCTCTGCTCCATTAGATTGGCACTCCTTACAAGGCAAAGCTTCCTTTAGCTTGGTAGCCAGTGCACCGTAGAACCCCTCTTCTTCCTCCCTTAGCCATTGCTGGAAAATCATTCAAAAGTAGTCAAACTCCACAACCTACACAAAGCAGCAACATTAATAATATTCAACATACAATTGCTTTAGTTAGCAAGGCAAAATTGGATTGTATATAGAATCAAAACAACTCCCAACCTTAAGAAAGAACAGCATATGCAACTTTATTGCTCTCCTACTGACTCCATGAATAAGGGGACATAAGGAAGATAGTGAGGTCCCTATGCATGTAGCCTCCCGGTAGGTCTACGATACCGCATGACCTGGGCAGGGAGGACAAGAACTTTTCTGAGGTTCATGTCATATGCGATCAGTTTTTTGTCCTCGCCAACAAGGAAAATCAAATTCTATTCCAGGTGAACTGCAATCATTCTATAGTCCGCATCACAAACATCATAACCAAGTTTAGTATTGTTCAGTCCAAATATCTCCAGCGTGGTCACCGTATGCTTCAATGTCCAGTTATCGATACCATAGTCTTCTAGGACCCAGAACGAAAGTTGATACTTCCTAAACATACTAGCAGTACATACACACAACTAGCCCTGAGCTTCATTGATGGAGATTGCTTCATCATGTGGCCTATGAATTTTCCTCCATGTCTTTCCCTGCATATCAACAGCAACTATCTAGGACAACTCTAGTCAGTGCATGAAACCATTAAGAAATGCACTTGTCGAATATGTGCGTACAACACCCCCGCCTCATTCAGATTCCTTAAACATCCATGCTGCACTCTTAGATGAGTAGATGCTCACACCTACTGACTCACTGGCCCTCTTCTTCCCATACTCAATCACATAGAAGTGCGAGGAGGCTATCGGATCGAACCCCAAGCGAGCTCAACCAAAATAACGGTTGTTATCCGGTAGTAACCACCATTTGTTAGTCACCAGATTGCAGACAACGTAGCCAAACCCAACGCACCAGCATAGGATAAGCCCACGGTAGCAATCTGAGATCACAACATCCTCAATGGGGAAGGGCAAGAAGGTCAATTAGGGGTATTCACCATTGATACTAAGGAACTTGCGTTTGCCTTTTTAGCTGCGATAGAAGAATCCGACGACAATCTGGGGCAGCTCCTTACGGTACTCGAATTTGGAGATGAGGCGGTTCTAGGAGCGATAGACACACTTGCAGCTGCACAAGGTGCGGGCGGTGAGGCGTTGGAGGATGAGGATGAAGACATGGTCTATATGGATGGCCACTTCGTTCCACTTGTTGGGGGCCTCCTCCTCCATCTTTAGTTCTTGACTAGGATCTAGTGGAGCGGGGCCGGCAATGGAAGCGGTTGCGCTATCGCCTAAATCAAAGAAGGAACACCTGTGGAGATTGGATCGTGAGCTCCTTAGTAAACAAATGGAAGCTTGTTTCGTACTAAGATGAGTGAAGAGGGGAATAAAGATGGAGGGAATTGCGAAATTGCCTTTGGATCTTGTGGGATTGGTGGCCACGACGGTGATGAGTAACAGCCTGGTCACCAGTGGATCTGTGCGGGCCCTATTGGTGAGGCATACTGCCGTGGGGTACTAGCTTGTCGGCAGTGAGTGGCGGCTTTTACCCCATTGAGTAGGGGCGATCGCGCAGTTTAGCTCTAGGGAGCAAGGAGCAGCGATGAGGAATAAAAGCTATGGGCGAGGAGAAAGACACAGGGTGGGGTCCATGCTTTCTAAGCAACCCTTTCAGATGTGGGAATGCAAATTGTGCACAACTTTGTAAAAAATGCGCGGGCGTGGAAATTGACGAAAGTGTTACCAACTAGACCATATGGAGGTGGTGGCGAAGGCTACCGACAGTGGTGAATGGGTCCTACGAAGATGTTCTAGGAGCCACCGCGCCACTATTGCCATCGAAAGTGTTACCAACCAGACCATATGCAGGTGGCGATGAAGGCTACTAGCGGTGGTGAATGGGTCCCACGATGTACGAGGATGTTCTAGGAGCCACTGCACCACTATCGTCATGGACTGTGGTGACTGCTGCCTGGTTGAGTGTATCACTCATTCTACTCGATTGTAAACCGTCACTCGTTCTACCCGATTGTAACTAGAAAAATGTTAGATGAAGGGCCTGTTCAGTTTCCTCCAACTAAAGTTTAGAATGAAACTCTCCATTGAGAAGTGGTGTTTCATCCATATTTCATTTGATTCTACATGACGTGGCTGTCTTGGAAACAACATAATGAAACTCTCCACTGAGACTGGACTAAGTATGAAATAAACTAGAACTGAGTCCAACATTCAACAATAAACGTATTCTGGGAGTACGCCATGGACTGCGTGTTAGATTATTCAAAAGTCGAGGGTCACTTTAGCAAAATTGCTGGCCAAAACGGTGTCTTCTAACCTGGGCCGTTGATCTCAAATCGAGCGGTGCAGATCAGATGCGAGGGGGAGAGAGAGAGAGAGGCTGCCGGTCGGCTACAGTGACCGGCGCGGCGGTCGGCCATGACCGGAGGCGAAGAGATTGCTGGCGAGCGCGAAGAGGGCCCTAGAGTCCACGATTCGACATGGGGAAAACATGGGGTGGAAGCGGGGATCAAGGCGAGCTCATCTAGGGTCTTAACGTGGTCGAAGACGGCACGGAGATGACGCGGGACATGGCGGGGAGGACGGCGAGCTCTGGTGGCAGCAGCTAGGGTTTCGGCGGCGCGGCGAGCTTGGGTGGAGGCGGTGGCTCGCGATAGGGCTGGATCAGGGAAGCGTGGCACTAGGGCGGGCTTTTACAGGGGCGGAGCGGCGTGGGGAGCACGGCAACGACGCGAGGAAGACGACGACGCGGCTGACATGCGGGCTGCCTCGTCAGCGAGCTAAGCGAAGGAGGAGGCGGGGCGTGTCTATGCGGCATGGTTGGGCCGGCCTACTGGCTCACGAAGGGGAAGCTGGGCCGCATGGGGAAGGTGGGAGCGGGCCTGCGCGGTGGAGCCAAAAGAGGGAGCTGCTCGGGCTGGGCTTCGGGGAGAGGGGAGAGAGAAAGGCCAAGCGGGCCAAAAGCCAGGGAAGGAAACTTTCTCTTTTGATTTTGTTTTTCTTTTATTTCAAAACTATTTTCAAAATAATTTGAATTCGTTTTGAATTTTAGTCGAAACCACTCATCACAATAAATCAAATGCACCAGCATGTATGCACTGCAATGTTGCTAAGCCTTATGATAAGTTTTAATTTAATGACAAGATTTGTTTTCCTATATTTTCATGAGCACATAAATACAAAATTCATTCAATTTCTCTCTATTTCAAAAGGAGCAATTTTTAGGGTGTTACAATGTTATATTGGACCATTTATGACATCAGGTTAACAAAAATATAAACATCAAAAAATGCGTGTCACAAATGACATTTTTTGACGTTTGCATTTTTCATTTCATTAATTTTTGACATTGGTTTTTACATCACGAATGCATAGACTCCTGTCATGTGTGCAAGTGCGCAGAGTCGAATGTAGACATGGTGCTGAGTTGGCAGATCCTGAAAACATCATAAAATAGAAATGTGGCCTATAATGCCCATACGACATGCAGACTTCAAATGGGCCACAAATATTGTTTAGGCTGATTTTTTAGCGTGGCCCATAGTTGTTTTAGATTTTTTTCGTCCATTTTTTCTCATATCAGGCCAGCCCATGCCAAAATTAAACCTAGGCCCATGCGATAATTTTTCAATTTTTTTAAAGATTATTTGCAACCCAATATTCAAACAACACAGCCCACTCAATAATTATCTCATATATTGTAGAACATTACCTTAAAAATAATCAATACCAATTAATAGTTATAGTAAACATGAGGAGTACATAAATTATAATAACAGCAATACAAATGCATAAATAGATAATCATACAAACAAAACAGAACAGAGAACTGGGATGGTAGGTATAGATAGATAGACAGACAAATAGACAAGTAGGTAGGTAGACAGATAGGTACGTAGATAGATAAATAGACAGATAGGTAGGTAGGTAGGTAGAGACATATAGATAGATAAATAGATAGACATACAGATAGATAGATAGACATATATAGATAGATAAAAAGTAGGGATTTATAAAATGATAGATACAGATTGATAGAATAAATACATCAACAGACACATAGATAGCTAGCTAGCTAGGTAGGTATATACAGATATAGATGTAGGTATGGATATTGATATTGATATAAAAATAATAATTTAGAAATGAATAAATCTAATGTTCACATAGATCCTTACTTCTATATAAACATCTGCATAGCGAAAAAGAAATTAAAACAAATAGAGTGAGAAAAAGAAAAGAAGAGATTAGTATCATCCTCTCATCTTATGGCAGTTATCAAATGCAATAAAGCGAGAAATGTATACCTGACAAGTATTTTTTTTCTGATACTTGTGATCATGTGTTCAACCACTCCATCATGAGAAGATATATACATATATATCTATATATAGAGAGAGAGAGATCACTGCTTGTACATCGAATGTTACTTGTTACTCCAAATTTTGGTAATAATAGTTCATTTTAGTTTTGTGCTAAGTCAAACTACCAAGTTTTTCAAAAAAAATATTAATATGCACAAGTTCAAATAAATACAATATTAGAACACATTCATTGAGAAATTATTAAAACTATTTTGACGTTTTAAATGTTGAGAGAAATTGACATAAAACAAGGTTAGAGGAAAGTATGACTTAAAACGGAGGCGACACAAATCAATGTGTTTTGATATTTTGTAATTTGTTGCATGCACGTGTAGGCCAAGAGCAGCCTCTGGTGGTACTCAGTCCTCGTCCCCCTCGTCCCCCCTGGCCTCCTAGGCCGCCGCGTCTACCTCGACCACCCCCACACAGCTTTTTGCAAGAAGAGCCAAAGTCCGTGACGGGGTAGACGCGAAAGTTCCGTCACGGACTGACGCGACTACCTCGGCCATTTTCCTTGCACATCTGCTCGCAGCCAGTCCGTGACGGAACTTAATACAAGACCGAACGAAAAAATTTATCAATGGACAAACAATTTCGGCTCCAAAACCATAGCAAAAAAGTAACCGCTTGGTGGTGTTGTGGCCATACACTTTTTTTCCATGCAGCGGCCCTAATTTGTGCAAGTGCCCCATTGTCCTCTCGATGGCGTTATGGGGCCACTGCTACCGTGTTTGCTTGCAATGGCATCGCCAGTTCTGTGCCTCGGTCGTGCAACGCTACCACTCAAACTCACCATCAGCCATCGCTCCGCTCCAACTCGCCAGCGGCTATGCTAGCCCTTGTGCGTATCATGCTGCTCACTTGTGCTCGCTCCCAGCAACTGCCTTGCCGCCCAGCACTTGCCGATGAGTGCTCCATGCCACTTGCATGCGCCCGTACCATTGTGGAAAAGATCTTTCAAGGCGGCAAGAAATGGTTTATAGTGATGGATGTTCTGTGGGCATCTACAAATGTGTCTCTAGAAATCAATCGTTTCTAAATGCGGCTACCCAACTGCCCCTTGAGATCAATTTTTAGAGGTGGCTAGGAACATAAGTCACCTCTAGAAATAGATTTCCAAGCCGCTTCCAAAAAAACTTTTCTGTTAAAATTAAAAAATAAAAATACAAATTTTGAATACACATATAATGTAAGATAAACAGAAGTTGACATTTAGCTTCCATCACCATTTGACAACAAGTTCAGAATTTATTGCTACATACTCGGACGATCTACTTCTCTAGAAGAAAATTGTTGATTTTCAACTTCTCCAACACGATCATAATAGTACCTTTTAAGGTTGACATAGATAATCTATTTGATTTACTACTACGAGAGCCAAAATTCATACGTTCTAGACATCCACATGAGGTCTTACGGTGATACGTGAACAAAGTAGTACATTTACAGTTGTGAATGAATAAGGTAGTAAATATTATAGTTACATGCTTGCGCCCTATTGACTGTTCCAACAAAATCACTCTTGAGGGCCTTACTAGAATTAAATACATAGGATAGGCAAGGGCCACTGGCGCGACAAAAGCTAGCACCCTTAGTGTGTCGTATAAAATTCGATGCGTAGGCATGCAAAGAGCTAGAATGCACTTGCACTTGATAGACATCACCTTCTATCTAGACACACCGGCAGATTGAAAGATATACTGATACATAGGTAGGTACACTACTGGAAAGCAAAATTTCCCTGCTGGGGGAAAACCGACAGAAAAATCCTAAATACCGATAGAGAAATTGGTAAATTAATACCGACAGGACTAAAGCGACAGAGATATAGAATGTTTCTGTCGGTGGAAAATTTTCCCTATCGGTACTCTCATTTTCTGTCGGTTCAATTCCATTTCCTGTCGGTACAACTCGATAGCAAAATTTGCGCCCATAAGCAAGTAACCGACAGGAAAATATAAATCAACTGACAGGGAAATTCAAATCTGAACAATCTCAAATTTATTTGGGTTATTTTACGGGAAAAATATAAATCCACCGATAGGAATATGGAGATCTGAACAATCTCAAATTTAATTTGGATCATTTGTATAGCAGCCTCATTTAATAGATTACACAGGGCACAACACACATGACTATATTCAAATGACATCAAAACTATAACAAAATCAATCCATGTATATAATTTATTAAGTTCAAACATGGCACCAATAGTTAGAAATATCATATCTAAACTGTCACAAACCATCAATTGTCTATAACAGATACTGAATCTTCACGCCATTAATGTCCTCTAAACAATCTAGCAATCTAGCTGAGGCTGTATTTCATGAATGCTGTGTATACAAAGGTTTAGCCTGTCTTCCACTACCCGTCTTTAAATACTGGCATCAGTAGGGTTCTTCATCCTCATCGGACAAAACCTGCAATAGAACATTATACCATTAAAAGTAATGCACATTATGTTGATGAGGTTTCTGCTGGCACTACACCAGCATAAATTTCCTACTAGCAATGACTTCGAGATAATATCATTTCTCAGATGCAACTAACACTTCAAGCAACCATGTAGAAGATTCTGTATAATCCTAATATTGACAAGGAACAAGTACAAGATTAACACTTCAACCAACTATCATTATAGAATTTTTTAGCATTGGTTTCTACCAGAAAATATCAAATGGAATAGCTTCTTATTTATGATTATTGTGATAGCCAATGGTCACATTTACAAGGAAAACTCGAAGTTCATTTATTAGCAACTGAGGAAACAATGATTATTACATGTTCCATGATAACACAGCTTTACAGCACAAGCATTATAGCACTTTAGCAGAGATGCATAATATAGAAAATAGAACGCTTTTTAGTGTACCGGAAGGTGGCATATAACTTCACACCTGTAACCAGTCTGAAAAACCTGTGCTGCCATTCTTTCCCTTTCACTGGTTAGGCCCCCACCAACAAGGCTTGCAGGTCCGAATATCTGTTTGTGCTCACGAGCAAATGCATTCCCATCCTGAAAAAGTGGAAATGTCACAACAGGTGCAGAGTCTACCGACACTGGAGTGGAAGTAGCTTTTACACATTTTTAACAGCTATTTAATACTAGATTCACTCATCTGACATATTTTTATATTTTACAATTTATAACAAATTAAAAGAGAAACACATGGGATGAAATACATCCTGTAGTGTTGTGTAACAATTGCCAACCATAAGAAAACAAGTTGTATAAAGGCAGCACATATTCGGTTAACATTTAAGAAATGCTATGTACTAGAAAATTGAGAAACACAACATTTTTAATAAGGCAATCATAAGGCAGCATATTCTTATCACAGCATTTTTCATAAGGAATAGGATGGTTCGAAGTTGAAAATTTCTCATTATCCAAATTGCACAAAGCAGACATTATGTGTTTATCATATTTTTTTGAGACATGATAGCCTGAAACTTACTCCCACAATCTATCTACAATTTACTGCATGCTTGTGTATTGAATAAAAAAAAAACTCTATCTACAATTTACTGCATGCTTGCACGGAGCAGTCAGATTGCTCACCCAGCCATCTCCAATCTCCAATTACTAGATTAACCAATCAAGATGCATGAACAAGCACATACCTCTCGCGTCCAGTCAGGGTGAGCCCTCGACGGCAGGATCTCCAGGGGCGATGTAGAGAAGTCCTCTTGTACTGCCGACCAATAGCACCAGCGCAGGCGGCGAGCTTGGCAGTTAGGGCTGCTGTACCATCTCCGGATCCAAGCCCGCGCGGCCGCCGCCACCCACAGCTTCCTACGAGGTTCCACCACCGTCTCGTGTCCCCAGCCCACACGTCCGCCGCCGCCATCTAATGGTCCGAGTCCGCACATCCACCACCGCCGCCCACAGTCTCTGGCCAAATCTGCGCGGCCACAATCGCCCGGATCAGCGCAGACGCTGCCACCGCCCGCGGCCACTGCCTCCTAGGCTTGGCCGTCCGACGCGCCTCCATGGATCTACACCGCTGCAGCTAATGGATAGAGGGGCAAGGAGGCCGGTGGCGCGGGTGTCAGAGGGAGAGAGAGCGCGTGTTGCGTGTGGAAGGAGGCCGGTAGCGGTAGGTGTGGGTGCCAAACCCTAGCCGGTGTGCACCCTATGTTTTATATGCGTGCAAGTACAGTGTAGCACCTCTCGGGTGGGCTGAATGGCCGGCACGGCCCAGGCCTAGGTTAGCTGCTCGGTAAGTTTTCTATCGCGGATTCAACTGTAATTTTATTGTCGGTTCATTAAAAAACGACAGAAAAATTATCAACCCACAAAAAAATTTGCAGTTTTCTTGTGTGTATTTACGCTAACCCACAGAAAAATTTGCAGTTTTCTGTCGGTTTTTACGATACTGATAGAAAAAATTGTAATTTTCTGTCGGTTGTAGCTCTACCGACAGAATTTTTTATGTTTCCAGTAGTGGTAGATCAATAAATCGATAGACAGACAGACAGATATTGATAGAGATATAAAAAATAATTTAGAAATGAATAAATCTAAGTTTCACATAGATCCTTACTTCTATATAAACACCTGCACAGCAAAAGAAGAAAAACAAATACAGTTAGGAAGCATCTCTCATCATCACTAAAGAAAGTGAAACGGGGAAATAGAGTGAGAAAAGAAAGGAAAGAGTGGTATTGTCCTCTCATATTATGGCGGTCCTGAAAAGCAATACAGTGAGTATTTTTTTTCCTGATACTTGTGATCATGTGTTCAACCTCTCCGTCATGCCATGGTATAAACATATATATAGAGATGACTAATTATACATCAAATTGTTACATATTACTCCTTGTTTTCCAATTAATAGTTCATTTTAGTTTTGTGCTAAGTCAAACTAACTACACTAACATTGGCAAAGTTTTTTTTATAGTAATATTAACATGCTCAAGTTCAAATAAATACAGTATTAAAACACATTCATTGAGAATTTATTAAAACTATTTTGATGTTTTAGCTGTTGAGAGAAATTGACATAAAACAAAGTTAAAGGAAAGTATAATTTGAAATGGAGGCAGCACAAATCATCGTGTTTTGATTTTTTTGCATTGTGTTGCATGCACGTGTAGGCCAGGAGCAGCCTCAGGTGGCACAAGGTCCTCGTCCCCCCAGGCCACCAGTGCCTTGGGAGCCAGTGCCTTGGGTGCCAGTGCCGCATCCACCTGTATCACCACCCCCACACAGTTTGTTGCAGGCAGAGCAGCCGCAGGTGGTACACGGTCCTCGTCCCCGCAAGCCTCCAATGCCTCCTATGCCACCGATGCCGCCTCGTCCACCTCGACCACCCCCACACAGTTTGTTGCATGTAGAGCAGCCTCAGGTGGTACGCGGTCCTCATCCCCCCATGCCTCCATTGCCTTGGGAGCCAGTGCCTTGGGTGCCAGGGCCGCATCCACTTGTATCACCACCCCCACAAAGGTTGTTGCAGGCAGAGGAGCCCCAGGTGGTACGCGGTCCTCGTCCCCCCAAGCCTCCTATGCCGCCAATGCCGCCTCGTCCACCTCGACCACCCCCACACAGTTTGTTGCAGGCAGAGCCAAAGTACGAGACGTGCTACCCTAACAATAACAGATTATCTCCGACTGGCTGCAAGCATATGTGCAAGGAAAACGGCTTCGAAACCAAACACAGCTACTACATAGAGAGACAGGATGCTAAATGGGAATGCTGCTGCCCACATTAAGCAATGTAACCGCAGGCATCTGTTTGATGGCAACACAATAAAAATGGTTGTTTTTGTTGCCTAGATGCACTTGATGCTGTTTTTAATTCGTTCGTACTGCACACAAACATAAGGGCCTGGTATGGTCACGATAGCTAGGGCCTGATTGAAGATATGGTCACGATAGCTAGATAACGAGCGGACTCCTGATTTCCAACAAACTGTGCAATTAGTTATTTTTTTACCTACATTTAATAGGGAATGGTGCTGGAGAAGAGTGAAAAAACTTGGAATTTTGGAGATCTAAACAAGGCATGATAACGAGCGGACACCTAGTACACAAATTAAACAAATTAAACTAATTAAAACCTGACGAATTCTGAAACTAACAAGAGACTCACTACTTTGCTGACGAATTAATCCATGATGATGTGGAGACATGCAGCTTCAGCCATGAAGTACAGACGCCTTGCAATGACCCCATGGTACGCCGTCAGTGGGAGGGCAGCTCCATGGCCGGAGGGAAAGGGAGGTGTCGCCATGGAGATTCGCCCAGATCCAGCCGTCGGAGATCCAGCCCTGGGGAAGGCGCTGCAGCGGGCAAGGTTGGGATAACCAAGGGAGCGGCCGTGCGCGCGGATCGGGTTGCCCCACCACCGATTGCCGCCGTGCGCGCGGATCGGGTTGCCCCACCACCGATTGCCGCCGTTCGCGCGGATCGGGACAGGCCGGTGTGGAGGGGGGGCGCCGGGGAGGTGGGGCTGTTGGGGGCGTGAGGCAGGTGTGGCCGTCCTGATGGGGAAGGAGCAGCTGCGACCGCCGCGGATGGGGAAGGAGGAGGCGCCGCCGCCGTTGGGGAAGGAGGAGGCGTCGTGCGCCCGCGTCGAGCGAGGGTGCGCCGCCACCGCCGGGGCGCGGGTGCGTCGTGCACGCGAGTCGAGGGCATGCCACCACCGCCGGAGCACAGCCACCAGGAGGCTGCCACCACCGCCGCGAAGGCCTCCACCCGCTTCCTCCCGATGGATCGGCTGGCCCCTTGATGGATCCGCCGGCGAGGACGGCGCCGATGAGAGGGACGAGCACCACAGGCTGGAGGCCGCCGGTGGATGTGGGAGCAGGAGACGCCGTGGCGTGAGAGGGAGATCCGCCGCCGGTGATGGGGATTGGGTCCTGCTCCTGCCGCCGCTCTCTTTGGTCGAGTTGAGAGGAGAGAGAAATAGCAGGAGAGACTGAAGAGAGAGAAAATGACGGGAGCAAATGAGACTGAAAGGGATGTTTGTGTATTTTTTTTAATATATATATACGGTGTATTTGCGGAATAGAAACTGGATTGGTAGCAATAATTACTCTTGCGGGCAGGTAATTGCGGTCTGCAGTCGACGCCGGAGTTGGGCGGCGCTCCGCCGGCGCCCTAAATATTGTTTAGAGCGCTGGGTCCTGAATAGCAAATATATAAACAGATATTGATATAGATATAAAAACTAATTTAGAAATGAATAAATCTAATTTTCACATAGATTCTTACTTCTATATAAACACCTGCACAAGGAAAGAAGGAAAACAAATACATTTAAGAAGCGCATCTCTCATCGTCACCAAAGAAAGTGAACAGGAAAATAGATTGAGAAAAAAAAAAGAGTGGTATTGTCCTCTTATATTATGGCGGTCATCAAAAGCAATACAGCGAGAAATGTATACCTGACAAGTATTTTTTTTTCGTGATACCTGTAATCATGTGTTCAACCTCTCCATCATGCCATGGTATATACATATATACAGAGATCACTGCTTATACTTCGAATCTCTATATAGGAATCTTGCTTCCAAAAGCGGGCTAATGGATAGGGCCACGTCACCCATTAACGCTCTGGCCGTCTGATCTGGCGAAGAAGCAATACTGTCCGTCCGATTGCGGATCGGTTCGAGCGTCGCCCGCTTCGTCCATCCGGTAACTCGCGAAGATTCTCGGCCCGTCGTGCTCTGGCCTCCGAGAATGGAAGAGGGGGCGGCAACGCAGGCGAGGCGACGCGGATACGACCCATCGGCAAGGCGACGGGGCGGCCGCCGGCCCCCAATGCCTGCGCACGCAACGCCGGGCAGAGTGCCGGACGCCGGTCGGCGAAGAGACGGGCTCAGGCCATCAGATCGATGCTGGACGCCAGGCAGGGTGCTCGGTCCTCCTCCTCCGCCACGGTTGCTGCTCCGTGAGTCCCGCTCCACCCCGCTCCCTCCTCTTCCTGATCCCTTCCCTCCTTGCTCTGCTCTTACAGACCGTTGCCATTCCGGGCAGATGGAGTTCTGGATCAGCGTGCTGCTCACCAGCCTCGGCTACCTCCGCGGTGTCCTCTACACCGCGACGACGACGACTATGTCTACGTCGCCTGACCAATGGACGCATGCCCGTGGTGCTCGGGTCCGTGCCTCTGCTACCTCCGTCCGCTGTACCGTGTGCATCTCTGTGTTGGGTTAGTGGAATCCGTCCTGTGTCCATCTGTAAACTGTAAATTTGTGTACCCAATCTGACAATCTGGACTAATTCGTTCGATAAAAATCTGGTGTTGTGGGATATGTGCAGTTAATTGGGGTTACTTTGCTACCACGTTCAGTTTTGCTTGTGGATGAAACTGCAGATGGTTATTAATCCCCTGCATTTTCCCTCATTGCCAGTTGAAATCAATTCGAGACAGCTTATTGCTTTGTATGTCAATCCATCCTGGCGGTGACTCGCATGTAGTGAGCAATCAAGTACCATTCCACTAGAATTGAAAATAGCTACCTCGTACCAACACAAAACAGCCATGAGCTAAAAAGCAATCAATAAAGTAATTCAGATTAAAATAGAGCGTCAGAGCCTCTGTTAGCCATATTAGCTAGTGGTGTCAATTTGGAGCTGTTCTTACAAGCTCATTGGTCGGTGGTAAATATTGTCTAGTAATGTCTAGGAAGTAAGTTCTAACTCTAAAAAAGAGCAACAAGCTTTATTTGTTTTCTTTGCCGTGTTTTAGGAGCATCAGATGGTCAGGGGTTCCTCCATCGGGGGGCGATTCTGTACTGGGAAATACACAACGTGAGAAGATGAATCCACGACAAAGTGCTAGGGTGTAAGGTCTGACAACTGGGAAATGGAAGGTCTACCCTCAATCTCTTTACATGATATATTCTCAATTGGTGCTCAGTATTGCTGCCACGATACACTTCTGCTAAATATGAAAGTAAATTCACCCAATTGTATAAGAATCCTTTTGTATCCTGCACTTGCTTTTGCTTCGCCTGTGTAGTATAAATTTTAAAATTTTCCTATCTGCTTCAACTCACAGGCTGAAACTCAGTAATGTCTTAGAGCTGACACACATCCATCCATAATACCTGGATTGAATTTATTTTTCTTCAAGAGTATATATCAAATGTTTAATGTCATGTCTTGTGAACTTCATGGGATCCATAAATTAACTGAAGCTCTTGCCTAAATTTTACATGATTCAATAATGTGATGATCTCTTGCCTCTCTGTTTCTAAGTCCTTAAGGACGATTGTTAGTGGCCTAAATTTCTTGAGGCACAAATCATATTTACCTTCTCTTCTTCATCAATAATATTGAACAAGACCTCATCACTGGTTGACCAAAGGGTAGATAAAGAACACACAAGGAACAAATTGTTGTTGTTTGCCATCTCCTTTGTGGGAACTGAACAGCAGAAGCACCCAACTTTTCCCACAAATCTTCACAGGAGCACTTCGACGGATAGGCTCGATGCTTCAGCCCACATTATGATCACTTCAGATCTTGACCATACCATGGTGCCTAAACCTTTTTGCTTATGATCTATACAAATTCAAGAGCTAACTCATACTGTGTTCGATATGGTCGATCAGAAGATATACCCCCAAGGAAGAACGTGTCAGCAATTCTGTTAGATGAAAATCGGCAATTATTTGTCTGCAAAAGGACCAAAGATATTCATACATGGTCCACCTTATAATACTATTTTATCTATAATCTTTTGAGGACCTTCCTTTTTGCGACACTGGAAAGAGATGTTTGTTTGTTTTGTGGGAGTGATAGCATTTATTTTAGCAAAGGCAAGAAATGGATAAAACAGCAAAAAAAATACCCAGAAGTTCTAGGATGACATGTATCTGAAAGAAGTTGAGAACGATAATATAATATCTATTTTCAATCTGAGGAGGTATTTTACTAATAAAAATGTACATATACTCATGGTATGCATTGTGGCCTTTCAATATTGAAGTAATGCTTCCCTAACATAGGGTCATTTAAGTACCAACCTGGAGAAGTGAGAGCCATTGGAATGATAGCTGAAGGATCAGGCATTACCCCAATGTTCCAAGTAATGACGCATGGTCCAAAGTTCTTTATGCTGTAAAGCTTAGATATTTCTTTTTGCTTTTACTACTCTCAGCAGTTCCTTCACTTTTTTGCTTCATACTGCAAGTGGAAGCAGAGCTCGAGCTCAGGCAATGATGGCTTGTGAATCGTGATCAGTCTGCAACTATAATGTCGGCAGGTTGTAGTGGAGAGTCACTACCATGCTGCTTAATAGTGTTTCGAGATTTTAGCTAAAGTAAAACTGATTTTATACATGCGACTTGGTCATAGGCATACATACAATACAATATATAAGAATACCATATTCCTATTTGTGCAATTTGGAGTTGAAACGTAACCTTTTTCGTTGAAGTAGATAGACCATGCCATCATGCTATGCTTGCTATTATACGATTTATGATGTCACTGACTCGTAACACCTTAGATTCTCAAATACTTATCATGAGTACCAACAAGTAGTGACAGGTGACATTGAGCCACATTGTATTGTATTAGACATCATTAAAACCAGATTCACAATAATGGCAGCACTCCATGTAAGCCGCGTGGCAACGCCGCGTGTTGCTTTCTAGTTGTTACATATTACTCCTTGTTTTCCTATTAATAGTTCATTTTAGTGTTGTGCTAGATCAAACTAACTACCCTTACATTGGCCAAGTTTTTTTGAAAAAATATTAGCATGCACAAGTTCAAATAAATACAGTATTGAAACACATTCCTTGAGAATTTATTAGAACTGAAAACAAAGTTAGAGGAAAGTATAATTTGAAACTGAGGTAGCACAAATGAACGAGTATTGATTATTTTCCTTGGTGTTACATGCACGTGTAGGCCAAGAGCATCCTCAGGTGGCACGTGGTCGTCCTCCCATCAAGCCAGAGCCTCCTATTCTAGTGCCTCGGGTGCCAGAGCCGCGTCCACCTCCAGAGCCTCCTATTCCTGTGCCTGGGGTGCCAGTGCCGCGTCCACCTCCACACAGTTTGTTGCAGACAGAGCCAAGCTAAGAGACGTGCTACCCTAAGGTGGTGTTTCCGGTGACTAAAATTTAAGAGGTATATTGGAAAGATGTTGCATGGGGTGTTCAGATACTAATAAAAAAACAAATTATATAATCCATCAGTACTCCATGAGATGAATTTTTTAAGCCTAATTAATCCGTCATTAGCATATGTTACTGTAGCACCACATTATCAAATCATAGACTAATTAGGCTTAAAAGATTCGTCTTGTAAATTAGTCGCAAACTATGCAATTAGTTTCGTAATTAGTATATATTTAATACTCCATGCATGTGCCCAAACATTCGATGGGACAGCGACTAAAAGTTAGTGCTGTCAAAGTGCGGAGGCCTAGAGGTATCCATCCAACTACTCTAAATAGCGTCGGCTCAACGGCGATGAAGCCAAAGGTCCCAATTGAGCCAACCGGCTCTGATACCAATTGAAAGGGACCGTGACGCCTAAGAGGAGGGTGAATTAGGCAATTTAAAACTCTAACTCTAAACTATGACATCTTTTTCTATTCTTAGCAAAACCTTTATAAAAGATAAACTATCTAAATGTGCAGCTACGGTTTTGCTAGTGTGTTGCTATCTCTACCGCAAGATGAGTTAGGTAAACAATGTAAATGCGGAAGCTAAAGAGTAAGGTAGAGATATGCAAACTCCCGTCGACGACTCTGGTATTTTTACCGAGGTATCGAGAAGCGCGTAAGCTTCCCCTTAGTCCTCGTTGGAGTCCCTCGCAAAGAATCGCTCGCAAGGGCCAAACTCCCGGTCGGGTAACTTCGTGGATAGCCCCGGGCCTTTCCACGTGCAAGTTGATCTCCGGTGTGTCTTCCGGCAAGCCTCTCCCGGACCGCTCCCGGTCGTCGTCACTATCAAGCTTCCGGTCGAACAGCCGTGGGCCTTGTTCCCTTCGGTACACGGTGGCGGCCACACCACAAACGCGGTTGGTGTGATCTCGCAAGACTACAAGCCCCTCCGATGTACAACAATGGTGCGCACAAGCACCGAGTGGTAAGAGGTATGCAAACCTCACTAAACACTAGGCCTAAACCTAGAGCAAGCGTATAAACGGTGGTCTAATCAACCTAAGCACTTCGCAAAAACATCTACGCTAATCACCTAATGAATCACTAAGTACTATGCAAGTGGAGATTACTAAAATGGTGTATCAACACCCTTGATATGTTTCATCAGCTCTCCACTTCACTCAAATGGCCGGTTGGGGGGTCTATTTATAAGCCCCACTGAGAAAGTAGCCATTGGGGACGAAACCCACCTTTCTGCTACTGATCGGACGCGTCCAGTCGTCCCGACGTTGAAGCTAGCGCGTTGATCGGATTTGGCACTTGAGTCTGGTCACTGTCGATCGGACGCGTCCGGTTGTGCTGGCACCGCTCTGGAACATCTCTAGACTCGATTGGATGCTGCAGTTCCTGCGTCCGATCGATCACCCTCCAGCGTTCGGTCAGTGCGGAGCTATTGTTGCGACAGTGAACAGTGTCATCGTCGCGTCCGGTCACTTGAATCCTCAGCGTCCGGTCGCTGCTGCTGACGCCTGCCGTTGTCGAGCATCTTGATCGGACGCGTCCGGTCGCTATGAGAACCACGTCCGGTCACCTCTATGAAGCTCGTTTCTTCGCGATCTTACGTCCGGCTTGGTTCCCATCTTCGTGCTTGGATTATGCTTGATATCTTGGGTCTTATCTTGTGCTTCTAGGGTCTTGCTTAAGGTGTTGATCATCAGATCATCATGTCGCCTTCGTCCAAGTCACGTCTTGCACCTTATTGAACTACAAAACAATTATTTGCAAATTCATTAGTCTAATTTGGTTGTGTTGGCCATCAAACACCAAAATCCAAAGTAAATAGGCCTAGGGTCCATTTTCCTTACACTGTCCTCCAAAGTCCATTGTATTTTGATAAAATTTTTAATCTTACTGGATGGATGGAGTATGCTAATTAAGAATGTTGAGCATCCTGGTTTGGGTAACTAAGAGCTTGATTTGTAGGGTAATTTAAAAATGTCTTCCAAAACAAGGTGGCATACGTTGGCATTGTCGTCAGGCATTTTCTGCACCATGGTTTGGTTTCTTTGGTTGTACTACCTCGTTTTAACTTTTATAAATACATAGTCTTTGTTATGCATTTAGATATACACAATGTATAGTTACATAGTAAAAACATTGTATATAGAAAAGTCAAAATATCTTATAATTTGGAACGGAAGGAGTATTCTTGTAAAGGTTTTCCTTTTCTTCTTGGGTTTATGTTCCTGTATAGTTGGTTTCAAGTTGTTGGTATTGCTTGGGTTGCATCCAGGTGTAGTTTGCTGTCCTGCGTGGTAAGGGCTAGTGTAGTTGTTGTGTAGAGGTAGTCAGTGCTCAGCGATGAGTTCCTTGGCAAGGGTGTCTGGTGATAGGATCTCGTTGTTTGGTCTTTAGAACGATGTTGTTCGATCGATCGGGGATGTGGTTGAGTACCTCAAAGTTGCACCCCTAGTTGTGTGGTTTACGGATCCAATTTGTACTAGTTTTCCTCCTAGTTATGTGTTTTAGACCCTTGTAAGCTGGATAAATTGTCTTCTAATAATAGTTATGGCAAAGCAAAGCTTTTACCATCCTTTAAAAAATCTAACAAGATATTACCAGTTGGGTCTGGTTGATATTGAGTAGTTTGAGTGCATTAGCCTTCTATAAGGAGGCTATAGCTATAGGTTGGAGTGTCCTGTGTGGGTGACTTTACACGATTGGTGTAATGCAATTATGACAAGGGATACTCCATCCATCAAAAAATAAATGGCATTTTAGGTGTTCCCTAATTTTAATCCAAAGTTAGACTAAGTTTGTAGAAAAAGTACCGAAGTTTATGTGTATTTGGTGTCATAAATGTGAAGTTCTTTCCTATAAATTTTTTGAAACTCGAAATGATTTCACTTAGGACCAACCTAAAACAGCAGTTAGTTTGGGACAACAGACGAAGAAAATATTGTGAAACCTCATAAATAAACATTTCAATGTTCACCATCCCTCATCATCAAATCATAGAGATCCAATCTATATCTATACATTCTGTGCTTGCACACGTCCTGGGTTTGTTTCAATCGTGCCAACGGCAATGGGTGTTTACAGTAGTGTATCACCACTGATCACCAAGCGGGTAAGAAGATCATGCTGTTTTACTGTAAGTGGGCTCTATGTGGCAGTGACGTGTGTGAGAGACTATAAAAAGTCAATTGGACTGCTGCAGTGAAAAAGAGGACGAACATACTGTAAAACCTAGAAACATTAGAGGTTTCGAAGTTCATCTTCCTCATCAAGTTTGATGTCCCCATCATACATACTGAGCAATTGGGCATTCTGGCACTTGTTAACAGAAATAAGTTTTATTTGCGAAAGAGAATGCATGCGGTCTATGATGTATCAACAAAAATCTTGTAGTGATATTTGTTTACAAGATGGTTTGTTATATAGAATTTTTTATGATGTGGCTCAAGCACATGAGCTAGAATGAAGCGGCTATAGATAGATTGTACCTTGTCTCTAGACAAACGATAGACAGACAGACAGACAGGCAGGCAGATAGATAGATAGATAGATAGATAGATAGATAGATAGATAGATAATCATGCAAACAAAACAGAATAGATAATCGGGATGGTAGGCAAAGATAGATAGGTAGGTAGGTAGGTTGGTAGGTAGGGATAGACAGATTGATAAAAAGAAATAAAGTATAGATGTATAGATAGATAGATAGATAGATAGATAGATAGATAGATAGAGATTGATAGAATAAATACATCAACAGACACATAGATAGCTTGGTAGGTAGGTGTAGATAGCTAGATAGATGGTTAGATTTATATATAGATACAGATATTTATATGCATATAAAAACTAATTTAGAAATGAATAAATCTAATTTTCTCATAGATCCTTACTTCTATATAAAGACCTGTGCACAGCGAAAGAAGAAAAACAAATACCGTTAAGAAGCGCACCTCTCATCATCACTAAAGAAAGTGAAACGGGAAAATAGAGTGAGAAAAAAAAGGAAAGACTGGTATTGTCCTCTCATATTATGGCGGTCATCAAAAGCAATACAGCGAGTATTTGTTTCCTGACACTTGTGGTCATGTGTTCAACCTCTCCGTCATGCCATGGTATATACATATATATAGAGATCACTACTTATACATCGAATTGTTACATATTACTCATTGTTTTTCTATTAATAGTTCATTTTAGTTTTGTGCTAAGTCAAACTAACTACACTAACATTGGCCAAGTTTTTTTGAAAAATATTAGCATGCACAAGTTCAAATAAAAACAGTATTAAAACACATTCCTTGAAAATTTATTAAAACTAAAAACAAAGTTAGAGGAAAGTATAATTTGAAACGGACGTGGCACAAATGAACGAGTATTGATTATTTTGCTTGGTGTTACATGCACGTGTAGGCCAAGAGCAGCCGCAGGTGGCACGCGGTCGTCCTCCCATCAAGCCAGAGCCTCCTATTCCAGTGCCTTGGGTGCCGGTGCCGGCGCCACCTCAACCACCTCCACACAGTTTGTTGCCGACAGAGCCAAGGTTGGCACGCGGTCGTCCTCCCATCAAGCCAGAGCCTCCTATTCTAGTGCCTCGGATTCCAGAGCCGCGTCCACCTCCAGAGCCTCCTATTCCAGTGCCTGGGGTGCCAGTGCCGCGTCCACCTCCACACAGTTTGTTGCAGACAGAGCCAAGGTCAGAGACGTGCTACCCTAACAATAACAAACACTCTCCGACTGGCTGCGAGCAGATGTGCAAGAAAAATGGCATCGAAACCAAACACAGCTACTACATCGAGGGACAGGATGCTAAATGGGAATGCTGCTGCCCACATTAAGCAATGTAACTGCAAGCATCTGTTTGATGGCAACACAATAAAAATGGTTGTTTTTGTTGCCTAGATGCACTTGATGCTGTTTTTAATTCGTTCGTACTGCACACAAACATAAGGGCCTGGTATGGTCACGATAGCTAGATAACGAGCGGACTCCTAGTACAAACTGAATAGGGAATGGTGCTGGAAAGTGGCCGGCATGCAACACGCACCACACAAATTAAAGTTACTTTGTACTAATAAAAACAATGGACGCATGTATCAACCAATTAAGGCAATACGGGATACGGGAGGTTTGCCGAGTGCCAGGAGCACTCGGCAAAGCCCGAACAACACTTGGCAACCTCTTTGTCGAGTGTTGCACTCGGCAACCAAGACATGGCAAAGATTTATCGGCAAACATTCTTTGCCGAGTGTTTTTTGTCGGGCACTCGGCAAACGCTTTGCCGAGAGCAAAAAAAAAAACACTCGGCAAACATTTTTTTAAGGAAAAAAAAACAAGCATAGGCCGCCACCACCACCGGCCGCTCCAACGCTCAGCAGCCGCACGGGCCACCACCACCGCCTGGTTGGAAGGGCGAGGCGAGGGGGGAGAGCGAGGACGAAGCAACGGATGGTGCCGCCGCGACGAGCTGGGCACCGAGTTCACCATCTCAGGCCCAGCCGTGGTTGACGGTAGCCAGGAGGCCTCCATGGGCACCTCCCGAGTCGCCGATGATGGGGGACGGGGGCTTCCCGCGCTGGATCCGGCCATCCCCACCGTGGATGGCGCCTGCTGCGCATCTGGCGAGACGCTGGCCATGGCGGCGCCGGCATCCGGCCCTGGCGGAGCAGGAGGGCCATGGAGGGCTCGCTGGCCAGGCAGCCGGCGTCCGAGCAGGGGCCCGCAGAGCATACCTCGGCAAAGTCAGCGGCGGGATCCAGTGCTGTTGAGGCAGCCACCGGCGGCGATCGCGCGGACGTCGGTGGCGGCGACGCATCGGCGCCCGTGCGAGCCCGCGGAGGTGGGGAAAGGGAGGGGCTGGAGGTGGATCTAGGGAGGGGAGAGAGGGAAGGCGAGGAGGTGGCGGACTCCGGTAGCGGTGGCCGCGCAACGGTGAATCCGGCCACCATGGACGCGGATCCGGACACCACGGTCGCGGATCCACCCACCAGCGACAGATCCGGCCACCACGGTTGTAGATCCGGCCACCACGCTCATCGGAGAAGGAGATGGGGGAGGAGGGCGCGCCGGCCGTTGAGGTTGCGCCACCGCTGGTGGAGCAACTCAGGGGAGGAGGGCGCGCCTACCGCCTTTGGAGCAGCTCGGTAGAGGAGCGAGCGCTGATGGAGCACGTCGGGGGAGAAGGGCGCTCTGGCCGCCGGGGGAATGGAGGAGGGAGGTGCGGGTGCGGGAAAAAGGAGGAGGGAGGCGGGGTGGTGCGGAGGAGGGAGGAGGAGGGAGGTGCGTATGCGGGAAAAGGAGGAGGAAGGAGGAGGGAGTGCGGAGGAGGGAGGTGCGGTGCGGAGGAGGAAGGAGGAGGGAGTGCGGAGGAGGGAGGTGCGGGTGCGGGAAAACGGAGGAGGGAGGCAGGGCGGTGCGGCCGAGAAAAAAAATTTACTTCTTTGCCGAGTGTCTTGGATCTGGGCACTCGACAAAGTTTTTTTTCATTTTTTTTCTTCTTTTTTTTCCAAGAAAAATGATTTTACTTCTTTGCCGAGTGTCCTAGATCTAGACACTCGGCAAAAAAAAAAATTTTTTTTTCTTCTCTTTCATTCCCAGAAAAATGATTTTTACTCCTTTGCCGAGTGTCCTAGATCTGGGCACTCGGTAAAGTTTTTTTTTCATTTTTTTCTTCTCTTTCTTTCCCAGAATTTTTTTTACTTCTTTGCCAAGTGTAAAAAAGAAAACACTCGGCAAACCCCCTCTTTGCCAAGTGTTTTTTTTGACACTCGGCAAACCTTCTCTTTGCCGAGTGTTTTTTTTACTGAGTGTTTTTAGCGCAGCACTCGGCAAAGAACTTGTTTGTCGAGTGCCCGAGAGAATACACTCGGCAAACATAAAAAACTCGGCAAAGTTGACGTTTCCGGTAGTGAGGGACTCCTAACAAAAGTGGTTTCTTGCCGTTAATGAAGATGCCATTGCAGCAAGAGATTTAATGAAAGAGAGACCGAAATGATTTGTCATCGGACAAATGATGATTTTGGCTCCAAAAGGCCAACGCAAAAAAAAAACAACCTGCTTGTTTCGTGTTGAGGCCACATAAACTCGTTTCCATCCATAGGCCCAGGGGCGGACGCACGGGAAGCTGGGGGGATGCACCCCCCCCCCCCCCCCATTGGGCCGAATTACCAAGGAGCGAGTCTTCACAGCCCAACCCAAAACTCCCACCAACCATAGCGCCAGCCCCTGCCGCGTCCCGTCCCTGAGCCGAGTGGACGCACGACCGCACGCACCTTCCCTCCGCGCCCCCGTCCATGACCTCGTGAGCAGGGTTCACGACTCTGCCGACTCGCACTGTCCTCCGCCCAGTGGCCGGCTCCGCCTTCCGCCGCCCAGCTGCCCTGCCAATCAGAGGCCGGAATGCCTCGCCGACGGCCAGCCGCCCTGCACCGGCGCGCCCTCGCCTGGCCACCTCAGCCCTCCGGTCTCCGCCCTTGGCCGGCGCTCGGAGGACACAGTCAGCCGTGCCCGGGCACCCACGGGCCATGCCCAGCTGGCCAGCTGCATAGGCCGCCAGCTCCAGGCCTTCTGCAGTTCTGCTTCTCCTCCCTGCAGTTGCCTACTGCTGTAACAACTGAACACAACTCTGAATTTGGTACCAAAATTACAGTGTTTTTAGCCGAATTTGAGCCCCTACAACTTCTAAATGGTGTAGATTTTGATCCATGCCTTTAACAAGATTGGTAGACCTTTATGTCCAGAACATATTTGTTTATGATAGGTTGAATCATGTAAATTTAGGAGAAATTCTTTGATGAACATAGGACCTCAGTCTCGGTTATGAGCTTTGAACTTATAAATTGCTATTAAAAAAATACAATTTCATCTTATATCAAAACATATAAAATGGTCTTTGTTATATTAGTTGTCTATACTAGTGGCTAGTAAAAATTTCTAGCCTTCTATTATTTAGCCCCCCCCCCCGCTCTGGGCGGTTTCTGGATCCGCAACTGTAGGGGGATACTGCTACCGTATTCACTTACGATGGGGGATACTGCTACCGTATTCACTTACGATGGCAGCGGCAATGCTGCACCTTGCCGACCCTGAGCCTTGGACCTGCGTGCACAACTGCCACTCAAAGTCACCCTCGGTAATTGCTTGGCTCTGAATTGCCTGCGGCCATGCTAGCCCTTCCGCCGCTACTACATGATGGCCTTATTGTCCCGGACGGTAACGGCCTTTAGTCCCAGTTACCGCGCCGGGACAACGATCCCGGGACTAAAGGTGGAACCTTCAGTCCCGGGTCATCGAGCCGAGACTAAAGAGGGACCTTTAGTCCCGGTTGATGTTACCAACCGGGACTAAAGGCCCTCCAGCCGAGCAAAAGTGGTCGCACCCTTTAGTCCCGGTTGGTAACCCCAACCGGAACTAAAGGTTCATTTTCTTTTTCTTTTTTTTGTTTAATTTGTTTTCAGTTCAGTTACACATATTTGTTTAATATATAATATGTTTTTATGTACGTATTCTACGCTGCTAATATAAATACACGCACGCATATATATAATTACATCTAATTCTCATCTCGAGCATTATTATATTCGAATAAAGTATGAAACTATATATATTATAGATATATATGTATATACACAACACTTTCATAATCTTGTTCTCGAAAATAATGATATCAATAAACATTTAATTTACATCATTTGTTCCTTAGGATCAAAGTAGAACTCGCCATTGGGATTTAGCACTTTTTCTAGAAGAAATCCTGCTATTGACTCTTGAACTGCTTTCAGATGGTCTTTTTGCATGACCCTTTGTTTCAACCATTCAGTCTTGCATTTGAAATAAAAGGAAAAGTATTAATACATATATATATATATTCATTTAAAAATAAATAAAAAATTGATATATACGTACTCTGAGGACATCTTTAGGAGTTCTTCTTATGTGCACAGTGATAAATTCACAAACGTAGTATCCACACAAATTATTATCTGGTTGCTGCCGCAAACACCACTGTACGAGAAGAAGATTATTCTCATCATCTCACACGTAAATTAAAGTACAATATAGTAATTAAACACGTGGGGAAGTATATATAGTACAACTTACTGGTATTTCAACTACATTAAGTGGTGCCTTGCAATCTTTGCGGTGTTGCCGAATAAACTCTTTCCAAACCCTGTGCGACCAATAATGTACGATCGTTAATAAATTATAGCAAAGTCTATTCAGTAATAGTTGTGCGCGAGAGATCGAAATTACCCCTGGATAATGTCTATCATATCTTGGTATAGTGCCCGCTCTTTTCTCAACGAGTCCAAGATTCCTAACCGACTTGAGTTTAACTCAATGACAATGAGTATCCAGTGAAACCTGCATTGGTTTATACACACACGTACATACATATAAGTTGTATTGATATTACATAAAATGTGTAGACTACATTATTATTAACACTTACTCAAAGCTGTACGGGAAAAGTATTGTTGTCTTGTCGTGCTGCTTCACGAAGAACCTCATGATATTCTTCTGTGCTTCAGATACCCAATGCTCCTTGGCAATAATATCGGTTTTGAATACGATATAAGGATCAATGAAGCCAACATTGGTGTCTTGTATTCTTTGGAGCTCTAACATCTGGAATCTGTATATAAATATAAGTTACATGTGAGGATAATTATATACATGTACGCATGGAAGTGAGTTTATTAAATAAAAGTAAGAATCACTTACAAACAAAAGGAGCTAATGATTGATTTGTACAGAGCGTCCATGTGGTATAGTTGATGCAATTCTTCGAAACTAATATGTAAGATGTCATTGCCATGGAAGTAATGATGGTCTCTAAATCTAACAAAGATCCACTCCTCACCCCTACCACACGCCTGCATGTACTACTTGTTGAGCAAGTACATTTGCGTACCCAATTCATTCAGAGCCGCAGGGTTGTACAGACTTTTGCCAAATTTATAAGTCTTCCAGGTATCAACTTCCAGGTTCTGGATTGGAGCTTAGCCCGTCAATTGATCCAAGGTTAAACCAGTATCTTCAAAAAAAGCATTAAGGTCTTGAACCAACACTTCTCCAGAGTTGTCTGGTCGATAGACTTCTATGTTGGAACCATATTCATTAGGAACAACAAGATTTTGCATTGGTTGTTTCTGTTGTCCGAGTTGTGGGACATCCTTCCCTAATACTCTTTTCCTTTTCTTATCTGCATCATGTGACTTCATGAGGGAGCGGTCATAGTCTGATAGTGGCGGAGGCTTACGAAGTTCAAGCATCTTTTTCTTGTGATCTTCGACCTTCTGCCTTAGCAGATCTCGTGGTATGTAAAAGTACTGCTTCTCCTTAAGCTTCGCTTGTCTCTGCTTTTTGATATCTATAAAAAAATCTTTCACTTTTTTGTCTTCTTCAGTTGCTATTTGCTCATCAGTCTTTTCAGGAAGTATTTCTTGAGAAATAACTCTTTTTTCGGGGTCTTCTTTGCCGCCGGGACCTTAGACGTCTCTATAGTGCGTCGCTGTGGAGGGGGTGGGGGCGGTGTTGGAGACTGACATGGAGGCGATGAGGCCGGTGTTGGAGACCGGCGTGGAGGCGTTGGAGATCGTTGTGGAGGCGGTGGGGCCGGTGTAGGAGTTGGAGATCGTTGTGGAGGCGATGGGGCCAGTGTAGGAGTTGGAGATTGTCGTGGGGATGAAGTCGTCTCGCCCCCCGCGACGCTGTGATGAGATGGGGAATGAATGATTGGGCTAGGCTGGGGGAGACCCTGCTACAAAAATAAGTTGTGAGTCAATTATTTTTGAAGCCAATAGAAAATTAATGGAAAATAATATTTCATTCACTTTCATTCGTACCTAGGGTGAGGTAGGGGAAGCGGTGGCGCCCCAGGAATGATGATGAAGCGTTTGCGTCATTGAATAAATGTCTTCTCTGCTTCTCCTAGTGTCTTCTCCCCATCACCGCCTTCAATGTCAAGAGGAATATTGCTATAACCTTTGAGCACTCTATCGACCGAGACGCTAGCATATCCAGGTTGAATAACTGACCCATGGATTCTTGGTGTCTTCGTTCGGTCTATTGGAGATACAACCCCGACAGCCACCATGATTGATGCATTATTACCATCTGGAATATGCAGCTCACATGTTGTTAGAGGCTCGGTAATGTCATCAACAGGGAAGCGCAACCCAGCGTCATCTTGAATAACTGGCAGCTCCGTGGAAGCACAACTGCTTTTCATCTGACCAACGGGGCTAATGGTGACTCCCGGCGTTGATTGCGATTGCATTTGACTCATTGCTAGCTGCACTTGCCTCTTGATCTCCTCCTGCATTCTTGCCTCAAGAGATTTTTCTCATTCACGTGATTCAAGCAATGCTTGTCGTGACTCATTAACAAATTGCTCCAATACACGGATTCGGTCTGCCTCCTCATCCTTCTTTCTCTAGCGGCTTCTGTAGGTATCCTTGTCTGCTGGGAATGCTTGTAGCGACGGAACCACCCCATAGCCTCTTGTTCGACCACCGTGTTTAGGATTCTCTAGGGCATATGTCAATTCATCCTTCCCTCTGTTGGGCTTGAAAACACCACTATCAGCTTCTTCCCTAGCACGAGCTAGTTTCTGTGTTGCTCTCTCAATTTTTTGGTCGAAAATTAGCTTGCCAGTGTCTGGGTCTAGGCTTCCCCCATGAGCGTAGAACCAATTCTTCGCGCGTTGAGGCCAGTTCTTCTCTATTGTTTCAGGTATGATTCCCTTGACAGTAATCTCTACTTCTAGGTTCTGCCACTTGGGAATAGCACTCCTATAACCACCTGATCCCATGCGATGATGGTATTGCTTCCGTCGGGCATTCTGCTGATTCCTTATCACACGTTCCTCACTCTCTTGAGATGTCTTGTATTCTACGAAGTCATCCCAATAGGACTCCAACTTGACAAACGCCTTAGCATTGAAATCCGACGTATCATTCTTCAAGATAAACTTTTTATACAATGTCTTCTTCCAACTCTAGAACAATGTTGCCATCTTCTTCATTGTCCAATCCCTCACTAGCTCCTTCAAAGCATCATCTGCTTGTAATGTGAAATGCTGAGTGATATCTCTCCAAGCTAGGTTCTTGTCACGATCAGATACAAAACTAACATTAGGAGCGGATATCTTCTGCTTCCATTCACGAGCACTAACTGGGATCCTATCCCTTACAATGACCCCACATTGATTGACATATGTCTGAGCATGTGGTCCCAATGGTTTGTCGGTGTTGGTGTCGAATTCTGATATTATGAAACGGCCCTCTAATGGCTTTTTTGGCCTTTGGACTTTCCTACTCTTGCCGGTGGTTGATGTAGATCTAGAGACCGGCTACATGAGTAGAAACACAACGATTAACAACAAATATACGTACGCATGCATCTATAAGAGATGATAGATAATGGAATATACCTCGCCAGTATTTTCTTGCGTGACAATTTGTTGATCTTCAACCACCGAGATATTCAGGATATCCTCATAATCAGCAAAGTACTGACTCATGTCATCTACATCCGCATTGGTGCCGGCGTTGATAATATCCGCCATTATGTCATCATTCAAGTTATCATCCGAAGCAGCCATTTGTATCTTCAAGATAACATATAGATAGAATTACTATGGCACATAACATAAGTACATGTGATAACACATATAGAATTACTAAATCCAATTAAATATAATAACACATAATATTTCATAAGGATAAACAATAATAAGGTATAGGCTTTGGAATCGAATAAAAAACACTTTCGATCCAAAAACATGGAAATAAGTACATGTATATATAGAATGATACAATTTTCTCTCTCTCTCAACACATAGAAATAAGTGCATATGTATATATCTCTAGATATGCATGTGATAACACATAGAATGTCTCTCTAGATACAATGTTCTCTCTCTCTCAACATATGGAAATAAGTACATGTATATATACACATAGAAATAATTAAGTACATATGTATACATATAGAATCTCTCTCTAGATATGCATGTGATATAGATAGAATTACTAATAAAATATCCAAGTGATATATAGATAGAATTACTAAAATAAAATTAAATCTAATTAACATATATATAGAGAGATAAATATATAATTACTAAATCCAATTAAATATAATAAACATATATACATAGATAGAATTACTAAATCATAATTAAATCTAATTAACATATATATAGAGAGATATAATATATAATTGCTAAATCCAATTAAATAAATCTAACATGAAATTAGATAAACTAGTAATAGATAATAAGTTTTAATCTAACATATATCAAAAATTATAATAAAAAACTATCTAAAAAACTATCTAAATAAATTACTAATTAAATTTTAATACATTTAAATCTAACATATATAAAAAATTATCTAAAAAACTAACTAAAAAACTAACAATAAACTACTAATTAAATTTTAATACATTTTAATCTAACATATATATCAAAAACTATCTAAAAACTATCTAAAAACTATCTAAATAAACTAGTAATTAAATTTAACATACATTTTAATCTAACATATATATCAAAAACAATCTAAAAAAACTAGAAACATTGTAAAAAAAATATGGCCGAGAGCAGCTAGCTAGCAGGCTAGCTGGGGCGGATGGCGGGCCGGGCAGGGCGTGCTGGCCGACCACGGGGCCGAGCTGAGCACCTCGCGCGAGGACGACGTACGGCGGAGATGGCGGGGCTCGATGACGAGACCGGGCGAGAAGCGGTCAGCGACGGAGGGTGGGCTCGGGTGCGGCGGCGGAGACGGGATGCGGCGGAGAGATGGCGCGCGATGCGGCCCGGGCGGATGGCGCGGCCGGGCGGGGGTAGAAAAACGATGGCGGCACGGCAGAGACGAGCTCGATGGCCGGGCGGGGCTGGGCGACGGAGGCGAGATCAAAGATGACGGTGGCGGCGGCGATGATCGACGTGTAGATCGAAAAGTAGAAGATGAACAGAACAGGAACCGTTCGATATATATAGACTGGGACCAATTAGTCCCGGCTGGTAAGCTAAACCGGGACTAAAGGTCCAACCCTTTAGTCCCAGCTCGGCTTACCAGCCGGGACTAAATGGCGTTTGTCCCGGTTGGTGTTACCAGCCGGGACTAAAGGTATTTTTGGGCGGGCACCGAAATTGCCGCCCACCCTTTAGTCCCGGTTCCTCGCCTGGGCCGGGACTGAAGGCCTGAAAATTTTGGCAGCCCGCCAGAGTAATTGGAAAGCCTGGGATTTTGATTTTGTTCTCCTTGTTTAATACTAGGTTAATCAATTAATTCTATAGCAACTTCAATACTTTGCAATATTTATTTTAAAAAATACTATTGATTAACTAATTATTTATTGTAAATAGGAAAATTTTGTAACCTAAAGTTTTTAATTTCTTTTATGAATATAGAATATAAATGTTACTAATACTAAGTATTTTGTTAATGCAAAAATATATTTGTAACTTAAAATTAATAAAACTAATATTATTCGATAGGAAATTTATTATCACATTATTGTAACGTCAATGTTTCAATTTTTTCTCGGTTTTTGATCAAAATTGACAGGGAAATTTTGTTGAACCTATAAAAATAAAGAAAATGTAGTATTTTTGTTCTACAACTTTTTCAAATGAAAAAATGGCCTATATAAGGATTGTAGATCTTGATGAGTTGAACAAACTTAATATTCAAAACATTTCAATTTGAGACAATCTAGGGTTCCGAAAACTATTTTGTAGGCGTTGAAATTTAAAAATCACAAATTTGAACCATCTAAACTTTCTCAAATGGAAAGTTGACCAAAACAACAATTGTATATCTTGATGAGCTGAACAAACTTGGTATTCAAAACTTTTCAATTTGAGATAATATAGGGTTCCGAAAACTAGTTTGTAGGCATCAAAATTTAAAAATCACAAATTTGAACCATCCAAACTTTCTCAAATGGAAAGTTGACCAAAACAACAATTGTAGATCTTGATGAGTTTAACAAACTTGGTATTCAAAACTTTTCAATTTGAAGTCATTTATAGTTCATAATACTAGAGTCAAAGTGTTGTTTTTTCATTTGACCAAATTTGACTTGGTCAAACTTGCTCAAATGAGACACTAAATGACCTCAGATGAAAAAACTCTGAATACCAAGTTTGATCATCTCAGCAAGATCTACAATTGTTACATAGCTCATTTTCCCATTTGAGAAAGTTTTATCAAACACTAGTCATAAATTCTTGAATCTCATATAGACTTTCTGAAACTACGTCACACTTGTGAAATTTGAAACATATATTAAACATGCATCGTTGTATCATGCGGGCACAACAGTAAAATTCTTCTTGACGTATGACCCTTGGTTATGATCTTGTCGTAACCCTGGAGTGTCTTCATCATTTAACATGATGCTTGGATCTTTCTTCACTATGAAGGGTGGAATTCGCACATTTATTTCATAATCTTCTGACATGTCTGACTTGTCTTCAATTCCCACTATATTTATTTTCCCAGAAAGAACTATGTGGTGCTTTGGCTCATTGATCATTGAGTTGATGTCTTCATTTTTTCCTCTCTTTGAGTTTGTAGACATGTCTTTCACATAGAACACCTGACTCACATCGGCAGCAAGGACGAATGGTTCGTCTTTGTACCCAATATTGTTGAGGTCCACTTTTGTCATTCCATACTCTTTGTCGACTGTTACCCCTCCTCCGGTCAGCTTCACCCATTGGCACAGGAACAAAGGGACTTTAAAATTAGGTGCATAGTCTAGTTCCCATATCTCTTCTATGCGGCCATAATATGTTTGTATATTCCCATTTGGATCTGTGCCATCTATGCGAACACCACTATTTTGATTGGTGCTCCTTTTATCTTGGGTAACTGTGTAAAATGTATTCCCATTTATCTTGTACCCTTGGTACGTGAGGATATGCCACGATGGTTGCCTACCCAACAAATACAGTTGCTCATCAATATTGTCATCGCCTTGACATTCTTTTTGCAACCAACCACTGAAACTTTCCATGTGCTGATGCCTAATCCAAACTTCAATCTTCCCTGGAAACTTGGATCGTAAGAACTCCTTATGTATCTCAATGTACGGATGCACCAATGATGAGTTCTGAAGAACTATGTAGTGTGCTTTATTGAAATAATCGTCTTCCATGCCGATATATGCTTTCTTCCCTAAAGTTCCTTTACCACTAAGTCTCCCCTCGTGTCGCGATTTGGGAATGCCAATCGGGGCGAGGACAGGAATAAAGTCAACACAAAACTCAATGACCTCCTCTGTTCCATAGCCCTGGGCGATGCTTCCTTCAGGCTTAGAACAGACTTTCACATATTTCTTCAAGACTCCCATAAACCTCTCGAAGGGGAACATGTTATGTAAGAACACAGGTCCAAGAATACTAATCTCCTTCACCAAATGAACTAGGAGGTGTGTCATGATATTAAAGAAGGATGGAGGGAACACCAACTCAAAGCTGACAAGACATTGAACCACATTATTCTGTAGAGTAGCTAGTTCCACTGGATTGATTGCCTTCTAAGAAATTGCATTGAGGAATGCACATAGCTTCACAGTGGCTAGACGTACATGTGGAGGTAGAATTCCTCTTAAAGCAACTGGAAGCAATTGTGTCATAAGCACGTGGCAGTCGTGGGACTTTAAGTTTAGGAATTTCTTCTCTGGCACATTTATTATACCCTTTATATTGGAGGAGAATCCCGATGGGACCTTGATGCTGCTTAGACATTCGAACATGCTGTCCCTCTCTTCTTTGCTAAGCGTGTAGCTAGCAGGACTTAAGTAATGACGTCCATCATTTATCTTCTCTGGATGAAGGTTGTCTCGTTCTTTCATGCCCTGCAAGTCCTGGCATGCTTCAAGTGAATCCTTTGGCTTCTCGTACACACCCATGAATCCTAACAGGTTCACACAAAGATTCTTTGTCAGGTGCACCACGTCGATTGCGTTGCGGACCTCTAGGACTTGCCAATAGGGTAGCTCCCAAAAGATGGACTTCTTCTTCCACATGGGTGCGTGTCCCTTAGCATCTTTGGGAACAGATTTGCTGCCTTGTCCCTTTCCAAATACTACTTTCACATCCTTGACCATTGCGAGTACATCTTCCCCGGTTCGGTTATGAGGCTTCTTCCGGTGGTCTGGCTTACCTTTAAAATGCTTCCCTTTCTTTCTTACTTGGTGATTCAAAGGAAGGAATCGACGATGGCCAAGGTACATGACCTTTCGATATCTTTTCAAATATATACTGTCAAGGTCATCAAAACAATGTGTGCATGCATTATATCCTTTGTTTGTCTGACCTGAAAGATTACTTAAAGCAGGCCAATCATTGATTGTTACGAACAACATTGCTCGTAGGTCAAAGTGTTCTTATTTGTACTCATCCCAGACACATACACCTAGTTTGTTCCATAAAACTAGAAGTTCTTCAACTAATGGCTTCAGATAGACATCAATGTCATTGCCAGGTTACCTCGGACCTTGGATGAGGATCGGCATCATAATGAACTTCCGCTTCATGCATAACCATGGAGGAAGATTGTAGATACATAGAGTAACTGGCCAAGTGCTATGACTAGTGCTCTGCTCCCCAAAAGGATTCATACCATCTGTACTTAAGGTGAACCTTAAGTTTCTAGCCTCATTTGCAAACTCTGGAAATTCCCTGTCTATCGCTCTCCACTAGGATCCATCAGCTAGGTGTCTCAGCATATTGTCTACCTTACGGTCTTCTTTATGCCACCGCAACAACTTTGCATGGTCTTTATTTCTGAACAAATGTTTTAAGTGTGGTATTATAGGAGCATACCACATAACCTTGGCAGCGATTTTCTTTCTAGGACGTTGTTCACCCTCGATGTCACCAGGATCATCGCGCCTGATCTTATACCGCGATGCTTTACATACCGGGCATTCATCCAAATTCTCGTATTCATTGCCATGGTAGAGGATGCAATCATTAGGACATGCATGTATCTTCTGGACTTTTAATCCCAAAGGGCAGACAACCTTTTTGGCTTCGTACGTAGTGGTGGGCAATTTATTTGGCTTCGGAAGCATCTTCTTTATGAGGTTCAATAAATTCCCAAATGCCTTGTCGGATACACCATTCTTTGCCTTCCACTGTAGCAATTTCAGTGTTGTACCCAGCTTTTTTTGCCCCTCTTCTGCCGTCGGGTATAGCAACTTCCTATGATCCTCAAGCATGCGCTCGAACTTAACTTTCTCTTTTTCACTTTTGCATTCTTGTTGTGCATCACGAATGGCATCGCCAAGAGCATCACCGAGATCATCTTCTACCGCTACCTCTTCTTCATCTCCCCCCATTGTAGTATCATCAAAGGCACCATACTGAGCAATAATATCATCAATGTCTAAATCTTCTCCTTCACCTTCTTCCATCATGACCCTGCTTTCTCCATGCTTAGTCCAACATATATAGTTTGACATGAAACCTGACTTAAGCAAATGTGAATGAAGAATCATTGAGCTTGAATATTCCTTTAAATTCTTACATAGGGCACATGGATAACACATGAAACCATCCCGCTTATTTACCTCAGCCACACCTAAGAAATAGTGCACGCCCTCAATAAAGTCTTGGGAGCGGCGATCGGCATTGTACATCTAATGGCGTGACATAATCTGCATTACACGACAAATTATGAAAACCTTGAACATAATTAAGTATTTTATTACACAACATAGATGACACACACACGGTTGATTAATTAACTAAGCCTGGCTACAACGTAAACAATCCCAACTATCACTAAACAAACTAAAACTACAATGCACTTCAGTAACATAATTATTTCATGACCGTACGCAACTAAACAGACAAATCATTCGTCTGTTGAATATCAATAAGCTTCTCCTGCTGGCTCACTGCCTCATCATCAGCAGCCGCTAGCTCAAGCGCACCCAAATTCTGCACGTATGTAGCATAATCTTCCTCCCAATACCAACCATCACATCCATTGCCCTCCCACTGAAATTAAAGCCAAAAAATATTTAGTCAAAAATATTTAAGAAAAGTAGATCAATTAGCCATAATAATCAAATACGTAAGAAACTCACATCGTGATCCGGGCACTTGTAGAAAACACGACCCTTGTTGGGTCCTTGTCTCTTGACTCGGTACTCCATCACAATCTTCTGCTTACACTTGCCGCAGATAATGAGAGAGAGTTCTGGCCTCAGTCGTTTCACAACCGAACGAGAGGCCGAGGATCCGGTACCAGTTGTCATCTACTTTCTATACTTATTTTTGCAAACTAGCGTAAATTTCACATTTTCTAAAATAATATATTTAAACAAAACTAAAATTATTTATTTATCTAACTAAACCATGTAATATGTACTATGTATAATAGTAAAATACCAAACTATCAAGTGATTTTACTATTGTAAATCATCATGTGATTTTGAGCTAAAAATGACATAGAAATCATAATCAACTCCACCATATCAAGTTACTTTCTATACTTATTTTTGCAAACTATTGTAAATTTCTCATTTCTAAAGTAATATATTAAAAAAATAAAAATATTTATTTATCTAACTAAACCATGAAATGTACTACATATACTAGCAATACTAAACTATCAAGTGATTTTGATGAACTAATTTAACTTTTGTTTATCCAAACATATATGCAAATCATCATGTGATTTTGAGCCAAAAATGACATAAAATCATAATAAAGTCCAACATATAAAGTTACACATGCATCTACATCGCAAAATGAGATAAGCTACTGATAAAACATAAGAGGATTAAGTTTGTTACCTCCAAAATTGAAGAGCAACACCAATGGAGGGGGAGAGAGCAAGAACAACAGGAAGCTAAAGAACAGAGGCAGTGAGTTTGAATGGAATGGCTCGGGCTCGGGGAGGAAGAAATGAGCTGGTCTATAGGCCGGGATAATTAGTCCCGGTTAGGGGGCCAAACCAGGACTAAAGATTAATCTTTATTCCCGGGGCATCACCCAAACCGGGACTAAAAGATTTAGTCCCGGTTGGTAATACCAGCCGAGACTAAAGATCCCTGCCCCGTGGATGACCGTTGGGCAGGAACCTTTAGTCCCGGGGGCAAAAAATGCCGAGGCTAATGCCAAATTGAGACATCGTTCTAAAGTCTGTTCTCTAGTAGTGTGCGTGCCATTCTGCTCACCTATGATCGCTCCCAATAACTGTTGTTGTCCCATATGACTACTATTAAAAAGATTTTTGGAGACTACTATTAAAAAGATTTTTGGAGGCGTGCCATTCATTTGTCAGTAGTTCTCTCTCCCCTCCTCTCCGTAGCCCCCTTATCCTCTTAGAGAGGCCCCATCTCCACTTCATCGAGCTCCCTCAGTCCTGTCACCCTCCAACCACTCCAACCCCCATTGCTCCCCACAAGGGCTCTCCTCTGTCCGTGGCGCATGTTCAGTTGAGCTTGGCGGCAGGCTCTGTATGGGCTCCGCGTTGGCTCGGCTGCTATTTTTTTGATATTGATTTTGAGACATGGGCACAAAGCACCATCTCTGTTAACCATATTAATAGTGACTCTTGGGTGGAGCCTGCCTGTCTCTTTAAATGTTCTTTTGACAGTCTTAGATTGTCTTCTAGGTGCTAGTGCAAGCCACACATCACCATGCAGCCTCGCTGCGCATGCTTGCCCCTGAGCGCACCACGCCACTTTTGCATGCACATACACTACTGTGGAAATGATCTTTTGAGGTGGTTAGAAAGGGTTTAGAGATGTGGATGCTGCATCCGCCTCTACCATGTGTCTCTAGAAGTCAATTATTTCTAGAGGCGGTTGTCTAGTTGCCCCAAGAAATAGATTTTTGGAAGTGGCTGGGAACAAGAGACACCTCTAAATATGGAATTCTAGATGTGGATATGGTTCCCAGCCACCTCTAGAATATTTTCCCGCCAAAATAAAAAATTCCAATTTCAAATTCTGAACACACGATAATATGTGTGTATATGTATAATCCTTGTTTCTACAGAATGTCACATGTTGTTCTCTAGTATGTGTCATAGGTTTTTACCTTGGTAATGTAGATCAGCATATTGTGAGCAGAGAATGAGAGGGGTAGCACACTAGACACATATGTATACTTGTTTAGGTACAGGGTACCCTACATCTAGTGGAGAATCAATATCTTATGCTCGAGTGTTTAAAGTGACCATGATGAGATTGTCTGCTACAAACTAGATCTAATGAGATATTGATCGGGGCTCCCTACCTTGCCTTATATAGTCCGGGAGGTAGGGTTCCCGATTGGTTACATGCAAGGTTTCCTAGTTTGCTTCAAGGAAATCTATCGGATCCTATAGGATCAACACTAAAATCTTGGTTTCCAAGCCTCCTCCATCGATAGCTTGCTTTCAAGTTGTTGTGAGATAAGGAAGTGGAGCAATGAATCTGAGGTACCTCACCTTCCTCACCCATCATATTCCGCTTGTGACGCTAGGATGTGTGGATCAGCACCATCCGATCCACCTACCCCATCGTCTGGTTCGCCAATAAAATCGGTTGTGGTGTTCTTTGCTGAACAAACAATTCCTTCTTCCTCTTTGAAGTTCATGTGTTGAAGAGATATATTGAGCATCCACCATGTCATGCCTGACCCAGTGTTCTTGGTTGCCCGTCATGGTCCAATGACCCGGTGCGGATCAAGTGGTGCTAATGTATATGCCAATTCTACCCCACATTCTCAGGCATGACCAGCCCCTCTAGCCTCGAAGCTTTGTTCAACCATAGGTGTAGGCCGAAGACATGTTTGCAATGAAACCGAGTGTCAGCTAGCTCATACACAGAAGGTCTTTGTTTTTGTATACCTTCTGACCCATTGAGGGTCTTTGTTATTGTACATCGAGCACAATAATTTATATTGAATAAATAATGTTCTGATTGCTCGATGTCACACCCAATTTTAAGCATAAAATGAGATGCAAAATCTTATGTGCGCCCAGAGATCAGTCACACACACAAGGCGACAAATTATAAATAGTATCATCACAAGTGTTTATTACATCATGAATAAGACAGAATCTTCACATAAATGTAGCGGAGGTATAAAGAAAAGATCTCTCACGAATCTCCATATCACAGGGACGTCAACTGGTTGACCACAAGTCTAGTAATCCTCAGGAAAATCGTCATTACCATGGTCTTCTGTTACCCATCCAGAATTTTTATCCAAATAATAAAAATAAACAAGCGTAAGTACATGTCGTACTCAACAAGTGTAACATGGGGTTCATGAGGATCAAAAGGCTTGACATAGATTTAACAGCATTCAACTTTTAGTTGTCACAATTTTAGCTTAAGAGTAGCAACAAGTTATTTCAATTCCCAATGCAAAACACATGATCAATGTAAACATTTGTAATGAATAGCATAAATAGATAATTCTTAGTGTTCATCTATTCTGTAAATGTTCCAAGGCCACTCGTGACCGTGAGCACGGCTGATATACCAGTTTTACACTCTGCAGAGGTTGTACACTTTCACTGTGAGTCGTGATACCCATATGCCCGGGTTAATTACTCCCAAAACACTTCCAAGGTGAGCAGGCAGGGGTCACTATGAAGTCTTTCAAAGGTTCATCTAACAAGATAGGACCGCTAGGTTTCTGTGGCCAACGAATGTAGGGCGCCCCTTCCGACAGGTACAATGACGTGCAGCCTAGACACTGATGGATAGAGAACGCACTATATCCAACCCGGAACACACCCCTCTTGCGCCATAAAGGTAACCTATAACAAGCTAGAAAAAGGTCCTCATACTGAGCTAAAGCTAGAGCCATGTAGTCCTCACAGCTGTACTGTAAGTCCTAGATGATCACTTATAGATAAGTCCTTAGGGAGAGGAATCTGAAGCATTTAGAAAGTAGCTAAACACTCCAGCCCCCTATTTCTAAGTTGCTAAAAAGTAATATTTTAATGTTTATTGCATATACCATTAGTCAAGTTACAAGATCATGGTTTAATTGAGCACTAGCAAAGCTACCCAATGCATATCCCGTAGGTGACAAGGTATAAGTTCAATTCTAGGGAATCCCTATTAAGGTAACATATGCAACATGAATTTAATGTATTAAAGTGAATATGAAACAAGGATAATCCCATGCTATACTTGCCTTGAACAATGTACTCCTGCTGTTCCTACTCGTCAAAGTAGTACCCTTGATCTCCCACGAATTGCTCACCGTCTATACTCGATAATCACAGCAACATACAAGCATCGAGGAGCAATCAGGCATAGCAAACGAAAGCTATAGATAAGAACAGTACACCAATCAACATAAAATCAAGATGAAAAGTTTGGAAAACGCACTACGAACACACAGACGCGAAGATCACAAAAATCAGAGCTAAAACAAAAAAGTTATGGATTAAACAGGATTTTCTTTAGTAAAATAATAGATTAAATCTAACCTCAAATTTAAAAGTTGAAAACATACTTAACAGTGGTATAAACATGTAGATTATGGAACTACGAACCTAACGCAACTTGAACGGATCAAATCGGAGTTAAAACGGAGACTTTATGGCTAAAATAGGATTAGTGGCAAAACAGTAAATAGGTGAAAACATATTTTAGATCTAACCGAAACAAAGTACGCTTTCAAAAGAAGAAAACAAAATCTGGAAAGATGCTATCGACCGCGGGTTAAGACTCAAATAATTATAGGGGGGGTTGCAAATCTCGCAACGAAGGGGTATCCTTCGATATGAGCCGCCGGATTAGATGCGGGCAGCTGAGATCGAACCATAGGGGAGAGAGAGGGCCTGGTTGGCCGAAACAGGGCCGGCGACGAGGTATATGTGGCGGCGCCATGGATGAGCTCACCAGAGTTCACAAATCCAATGATTTAGGCCACGGTTAGACTCAAGAGAAGTACGGGGAGCGAGAGGAGATGATCGCGAACTCACCAACAGGCTTTCCGTGGATGGAGAAGGCGTGACAACGACGGCCAGCTCGGGATGGTTGACAGCGGCGCTTATGGCTATGGCTACTCGGCGTCTTGGCATCTTGGCGAAGGGGACTATGGCGCTGGAGCTCAGATTGGGAGGCACGGGCACGGGGCATCCGGTTTTATGAGGCGGGGCGGCTTGGGCGACACGGCAACGGACAGCAGTGTAGCGAAGCCGGACACGGTGGCGTGGAGTCCTGCCTAGACACGAACGAGAGGAAGAAGATGCGCCTGATAGGTGGGCCAGGGCGGTTAGCGAGATAGAGAGAGGACACGCGGGCGCGGTGTGGCGTGGACCTAGCCTTCGGCTAGGTCACTTGCTTTGCTGGGCCGCGCGATGGAGCAAAGGAGGCAAGCCGCGCGGGCGAAGCTGGGCCGTGGGAAAGAAAAACGGCCGTGAGCGGAAAAGGAGAGGCAGGCCGACTGGGCTGAAAGCAGGGAAAGGAGAAAGGAGGAAGGGAAATTCATTTTTCCTTTTCTAATTTTTCCAAAGCAAATCTCAAAATGCAAATTCAAAACAATTTAAAGTTTGATTTCAAATCACATCACTCAAAAATTATTATGCAGCAGCATGAATGCACACACATGATTGTAAACCTATATTTGATTTTATTTTAACAAAATTATTATTTTCCTAAATTCAAATGCCCACAAAAATGCATAATAAATCAAATTCTCCTATTTTAAAATATTGCAAATTTTAGGGTGTTACAATTCTACCCCCTTAAAATGAATCTCATCCTCGAGATTCGGACGATGCTTACTCAAAAAGATACGGGTATGTTTTTCTTAGATCCTCTTCTGTTTCCCAAGTAGTATACCGATTCCACTAAACCTTACAAATCTTTATAACTCGGCTCCTTGTAACTCTTTCTGCCGTCTCCAAAATCCTTATCGGAAACTCCTCATAAGTGAGATCTTCCTTAACTGTAAGCTCTTCTAACGGTATCTGCTCCTCAGGTACCCGCAAACACTTCTTTAATTGGGACACATGGAACACATCATGTACACCTGACAAACTCTCAAACAATTCCAACTGATAAGCTACTTCACCACGTCTCTCTAAAATCTTGAAAGGTCCAATATACCTTGGTGCTAACTTTTCTTTCATGTCAAACCTTCTCACACACCTTCAAGTAAACACAATCCCCTACTTCAAAAACCAATTCCCTTCTCCTAGTGTCGGCATAACTCTTCTGTCAAGACTAAGCCACTCTCAAGTTATCTCTGATCATCCTTACTTGCTCTTCTGTGTCTCATAAAACATCTAGTCTGAACACTTGAGTTTCTCCCGTTTGATTCCAAAACAACAGGGTTCTACACTTTCGTCCATACAAAGCTTCGAAAGGTGCCATATTGAGACTCTTCTAATAACTGTTGTTATACGAGAACTCTGCATAAGGCAAACTCTTGTCCCAACTTGTACCGTACTACAATGCACAAGCTCCCAACATATCCTCTAATATCTGATTAATCCTCTCAGTTTGCCCATCTGTTTGAGGATCATATGCTGTACTAAAATCTAACTTTGTTCCCAACGAACTATGTACTTGCTGCAAAAAATGAGATGTAAATTGAGTACCTCGATCAGACACAATTTTCTTGGGAACTCCATGTAGACACACTATTCTCTCCATATATAATGCAGCCAATTAGGGACTAGTATAGGTAGTCTTGACAGGTAAGAAGTGAGCAACTTTAGTTAACCGATCCACTATCACCCATATTGAATCATAGCCTCTCTAAGTGTGTGGTAACCCAACTATAAAATCCATACCAACTTCTTCTCACTTCCACTCAGGTATCTTCATTGGTTGTAGCAATCCTGCAGGTCTTTGATGCTCAGCCTTGACTCTCTGACACGTATCACATAAAGCAACATATTCAGCAACATCTCTATTCAGTCTGTACCACCAATACTTCTCTTTTAAATCCAAATAGATCTTGGTACTCCTAGGATGAATAGAGTAAGCAGACTCATGTTCCTCATGAAGAATTGCCTCTCGTATAGCCTTATCCTCAGGCAGACATAGTCTTTTCCCAAACCAAAGAGTTCCATTATCATCCATACGGAAACCTGGTGCCTTACCAATCTCTATGTTTTCCGCTATCTCTTTCAACTTCACATCCTGTAACTGGCCCTTACGTATTTCTTGCTCCAATATAATTGAGGCTCCAACACCAACTCCACTGTAATAGTGACAAAGCCCAAATTTAATCGCTCGAATTCGGCACGCAACTCACTTGACATCGGTGCCACTTGCACCTCATTGGCATAACTCTTCTTGCTAAGAGCATCGGCAACAACATTCGCCTTTCTAGGATGATAGTGTACCTCCAGATCATAATCTTTGATCAACTCTAACCGTTGACGCTGTCTCATATTTAGATCCGTCTGAGTGAAAATGTACTTCAGACTCTTGTGATCAGTATAGATGTCACTCTTGTGTCCAATAGGATAGTGCCCCCAAATCTTCAGAGCATGAACCACTGCTGCTAACTCCAAGTCATGAGTAGGATAGTTCAGCTCATGCTTTCTCAACTGTCGGGATGCATAAGCCACTACTTTGCCTTCTTGCATAAGAACACATCCGAGACCTTGACGAGATGCATCCCAATAGATCAAAAAGCTCTTGCTCAGATCGGGCAAAATCAATACTGCAGCTGTAGTCAATCTCTTCTTTAATTCTTCAAAGTTAGCCTGGCACTCCTCGGACCACATAAACTTAGCATTTTTCTCCAACAAAGCTGTCATAGGCTTGGCAAGTTTAGAGAAACTTCTATGAACCTTCTATAGTATCCAGCTAATCCCAAGAGACTATGAATCTCTCCCATATCGGTTAGTGGTTTCTAATTCAATACATCTTTCACCTTGCTTGGATCTACTGTGATTCCATCATTAGAGACAACATGGCCTAGGAAAGAAACTTCCTTGAACCAGAATTTACACTTGCTTCACTTAGCATACAACTTGTGTTCTCTGAGCTTTTGTAAGACCCACCTTAGATGTTCAGCATGCTCTTCTTCCATTTTGGAGAATACCAATATATCATTGATGAATACCACCACAAACTTATCCAAAAACTCCACAAACACCTTATTCATCAAGTACATAAAGTAGGGAGGTGCATTGGTCAAACCAAAGGACATAACGGTGTACTCATACAAACCATACCTCGTAGTAAAAGTTGTCTTGGGTATGTCAGTTGCACGAATTTTCAACTGATGATAACCAGAACGAAAATCAACCTTAGAGAAAACACAGACACCTCTCAACTGATCAAACAAATCATCAATTCTAGGCAACGGATACTTATTCTTGATAGTAACCTCATTGAGTGACCGATAATCAATACACATCCTCTGAGTACCATCCTTCTTGTCAACAAATATAACCGGTGCTCCCTAAGGTGACGAACTAGGACGAATAAAACCTTTCTCCTATAACTCCTTTATTTGTCTCTTAAGTTCCTCTAATTCATTAACCCCCATTCTATATGGACGCTTAGCTATAGGTGCAGTTCTAGGTAATAATTCAATAATAAACTCAATGTCATGGTCAGGCGGCATACCCGGCAAGTCATCGGGGAACACATCTAGAAACTCATCTACCACTGGGTCTTCCTTGTTGACGTGATCATCAAGCTGGTTCACTGTGGCTGTTGGCGGTGCTCGTACTACCACATCGACACTGATTCTTTCCCCATTCGGTGCGGTCACAACAACTACCTTCTCTTAACACTGAATGACTGCTTGTTGTTGCTTCATCCAGTCCATACCAAGAATCACATCAATTCTAGATATTCTCAACACAATGGGGCTCACTTTGAACTCTACCCCCCTTAAGGATAGACTAGTCGGTAGACAACGATAAGAAGCTTGCATACTACCCCCTGGTGAGCTTACTAATATAAGATCTTTCATGGCACATAAGGGTATGCTATGGTTTCTAACAAATGCTTGTGATATGAATGAATGCGAAGCTCCAGAATAAAAAAGAACAGTGGCGGGAGTTGAGTTGATATCAAACGTACCGAGCATGACTTCTGGTTCCACAACTGCCGTCTCTGTAGTCACATGATTCACCTTCCCATAATGTGAGGGCTTCTGGTTGCTATTCTGCCTCTGGGGAGTTTTCCTGGTTGGGCTTCTCCGAGCAGTTATAAGATAGGTGACCTTCTTTACTACAACAAAAACACTTGTTGGGAGTGCTAGGGGCACTAGTCTTCATAGGAGTATTGCTAGGCGCTCCCTGTCATGGTGTCTATTGACCACTCTGCTGTTGAGGTTGTTGATTGCCATTCTACTGCTGGTTCTGGTTGTGCTGGGGGTACTGACCATGATTCCACTGATTGGGTGGTCCCTGGTACCTCTGCTAGAAGCCCTGTTGAGGATTGGTGCATTAACGAGTATTACTCCCAGAGGCTTGTCCCTGAAGCCTCCTCTTCTTGGCCTCCATCTCCTTGCGCTTATTGTCAATAACAATAGCGCGATTCACCAATGTCTAAAAATTGGGGTATGTATTGGACATAAGCTGGAGTTGCAGACCATCATACAGACCCTTGAGAAAGTGGCGTTGCTTATCAGCACCATCAACCACCTCATCGGAGCGTAATGTGACAACTGAGCAAACTTGTCACAGTACTCAGCCATGGACATGGATCCCTACTTCAGAGCTCTAAATTCCTTCTGCTTGAGGTCTATCAATCCTTCAGGTATGTGGTAGGACCTGAAATTCTCTCTAAACTCCTGCAAGGTGACGGGAGGAGCATTTGCGGGATGTCCATACTCAAATGCCTCCCACCAATCTTGGGATTCTCCCTGAAGCTGTCCTGACGCATACAACACCTTCTGCTAGTCATCGCACTGCGCTATGTTGAGTTGCTTTTCCACTGCACAGAGCCAATCATCTGCTTCTAGTGGATCAGTCGCATGGGAGAACACCGGGGGATAGCCCTTCAAGAATTCACGACGCTAATCACACGATGCTCCACCAACTGGATGGTTCTACTGATTCTGCACCAACGCTTGCATGAGCTATGTCTGCACTGCCAGAAGTTGCTCAACTGTTGGTGGCGATGGTGGTGGTGGATGTGGGGGAACACCTCCATGACCTCGGCCTCTTCCTCTTCCAGACATCTATCATCCAACACAACTGTTCAAATTTTAGATATTTCCAAGTTACAGACACTTATAGAGATAGAATACATTCTGAAATTTTCTAGACGAGTTCCAACATCAGCAGCTCGATAAAATAGTCATATCTCGAGTTCAAACATCCAAAAGAGACGTTCTTGATATCGTTGGAAAGATTAAGAAATTATCTACAACTTTTATTCAAACCACATTCCCAGATTCTGTCGTTAGGTTACTCAAAAATAGGACACAACCAAAACTGTTCTAGATTTCAAACTGCGCAGAAACTTTTATCTTGAAACAGCGATATCTCTCAAACCAGATCAGATATAGGGGTGGTTCTAGAGGCATTGAAAATATACTTAATTCTAGTTATTCCCATAAAAATTTCATAATTTTTGGTTAAGTAGATTTTAATTGGCATTGAGATAAGTGCAGACTGATCCAAAAAACAGATTCTGAGAGAACAAGATATACCAAACCCAACTATTTATTTATTGACCCCAACTTTAACATTCTTAACTGTGAAACTTGCGGACATGCCCACAAAGTTCTAGCACACATTACAAAAATCCAACTCACACATAAACATAATAACAAACCAACTAGGCACACCAATGTTCACACCGCACTAATAGACTCGACTAGACTCAACTCGACTCGTTCTACTATCGTTTTATTACATAAAAGGGACTCCAACATCTATGGGCGAGGTTTATGGGGAAGCTCCTCGTACATATTTGGCAGGTTGAGGCACACCCTTTGCTCATCTATGACCTGTTGGTGTCTCTTAATGGTTTCCTACTGTGAATTCAACTGATCCTCCAGTCGGTGAATCTTTGCTATGGACTCATAGCCAAAGTGTATCATCACTTGGGTAGTTGGATCCGTGCCTTACTGGTCCATCATTGCCCATTCCAATTCAGGGTGATGGTAAGGGAGGAATCGATATTGGTCATCCTTTATATCCTCGAATCGACGAGCACATAGACCCATGCACGCTGCAACAGCTGCATCTTCTATACTATCCTCCATGGTGGCACAGTGAGCATGATGAGCATAGTTTGAATCCTGCTGATATGCGCCCTTCTATTCGTCCTTGATGGAGATGCACACCCTGGTCTTCCAATAGGTGTCCTCTAGAGGGTGCGTATATTCATTGCAGATGTACTCCACAGTTGCGTCCCAATCTCCATAGTAGGTCTGAATAATCCCCATGAGTCGGTGGTGCAATACAGAGGATTCACACCCTGGCTTATACCAGCCCTTTGTCGTCCATCCTAGGGGAGGGATCGACTCATCCTCTTCAACGGCGTCTTCCTCCTCCTCATCATCGGACAGTAAGACGACCTTGACTCCTTCGGGTTCCTCCTAGACTGGCTCAGGTGTAGGTACAGGTGTTGGCGAATCAAATTCTTATTCCTGGGGTTCCTCCTCCTCAGGCTCCATGGACAAACCACGAGGCGGGTAGTAACCTTCGGTGCTGATGTGGGTGGTCTTACTAGCACGAGACATCTACAGAATTAGATTTAGTTAGATTAGAAGCAATAATTTTCATAATAGAGTAAGGCAAAAGAAGCATAAAACTTTACCAAATAACAAGGGTGAGATGAAAAGCATGAAATGAGTGAAGCAAAAGAAGCTAAAATGACCATTGCTAACTAGGCTTGTGTCCTACAGTCAACACTGCTCTGATACCAATCTGTCACACCCAATTTTAAGGATAAAATAGGATGCAAAATCTTATGTGTGCCTAGAGATCAGTCACACACATAAGCCGACAAATTATAAATAGTATCATCATAAGTGTTTATTACATCACGAATAATACAGAGTCTTCACATAAATGTAGCGGGGGTATAAAGAAATGATCTCTCACGGAAGCTCTATATCACAGGGACGTCAACTGGTTGACCACAAGTCTAGTAATCCTTAGGAAAATCGTCATTACCATGGCCATCTGTTACCCATCCGGGATTTTTATCCAAATAATGAAAATAAACAAGCGTAAGTACATGTTGTACTCAACAAGTGTAACATGGGGTTCATGAGGCTCAAAAGGCTTGACATAGGTTTAATAGCATTCAGCTTTTAGTTGTCATAATTTTAGCTTAAGAGTAGCAACAAGTTGTTTCAATTCCTAATGCAAAACACATGATCAATGTAAACATGAGTAATGAATAGCATAAACAGATAATTCTTTGTGTTCATCTATTCCATAAATGTTCCAAGGCCGCTTGTGACCGTGAGCACGGCTGATATACCAGCTTTACACTCTGCAGAGGTTGTACACTTTCACTGTGAGTCATGATACCCATATGCCCGGGTTAATTATTCCCAAAACACTTCCAAGGTGAGCAGGCAGGGGTCACTATGAAGCCTTTCAAAGGTTCGTCTAACAAGTTAGGGCCGCTAGGTTTCTGTGGCCTACGAATGTAGGGCTCTCCTTCCGACAGGCACAATGACGCGTAGCCTATACACTGACGGACAGAGAATGCACTATATCCAACCCGGAACGCACCCCTCTTGCGGCATAAAGGTAACCTCTAACAAGCTAGAAAATATCCTCATACTGAGCTAAAGCCAGAGCCATGTAGCCCTCACAGCTGTACTGTAAGTCCCGGATGATCACTTACAGATAAATCCTTAGGGAGAGGAATCTGAAGCATTTAGAAAGTAGCTAAACACTCCAGCCCCCTGTTTCCAAGTTGTTAAAAAGTCATATTTTAATGTTTATTGCATATAACATTAGTCTGGTTACAAGATCTTGGTTTAATTAAGCACTAGCAAAGCTACCTAATGCATATCCTGTAGGTGACATGGTATAAGTTCAATTCTAGGGAATCCCTATCAAGGTAACACATGCAACATGAATTTAATGTATTAAAGTGAATAGGAAACAAGGATGATCCCATGCTATACTTGCCTTGAACAAAGTACTCCTGCTGTTCATGCTCGTCAAAGTAGTACCCTTGATCTTCCACGAATTGCTCACCGTCTATACTCGATAATCACAGTAACATACAAGCATCCAGGAGCAATCATGCATAGCAAACAAAAGCTATAGATTAGAACAGTACACCAATCAACATAAAATCAAGATGGAAAGTTTGGAAAACGTACTATGAACACACAGACGTGAAGATCACAAAAATCGGAGTTAAAACGAAGAAGTTATAGATTAAACAAGATTTCCTTTAGTAAAATATTAGATTAAATCTAACCTCGAATTTTAAAAGTTGAAAACATACTTAACAGTGGTATAAAAATGTAGATTATGGAATTACGAACCAAACACAACTTGAACGGATCAAATCGGAGTTAAAACGGAGACTTTATGGCTAAAACAAGATTAGTGGCAAAACTGTAAATAGGTGAAAACGTATTTTAGATCTAACCGAAACAAAGTACGCTTTCAAAAGAAGAAAACGAAATCTAGAAAGATGCTCAAATAATTATAAGGGGGTTTTTGCAAATCTCGCAGTGAAGGGGTATCCCTCGATATGAGCCGTCGGATTAGATGCGGGCGGCTGAGATCAAACCGGAGGGGAGAGAGAGGGCCTAATTGGCCGGAACAGGGCCGACGGCGATGTATCTGCGGCGGCGCCACGAATGAGCTCACCGGAGTTCACAAATTCGATGATTTAGGCCACGGTTAGACTTAGGAGAAGTACGGGGAGCGAGAGGAGATGATCGCGAACTCACCAAAAGGCTTTTCGCGGATGGAGAAGGCGTGACGACGACGGCCGGCTCGGGATGGTTGACGGCGGCGCTTAGGGATATGGCTGCTTGGCGTCTCGGCGTCTTGGCGAAGGGGACTATGACGCTGGAGCTCGGATTGGGAGGCACAAGCACGGGGCATCCGGTTTTATGAGGCGGGGCGGCTTGGGCGACATGGCAACGGACGGCGGCGTAGCGAAGTCGGACACGGCGGCACGGAGTACTGCCCGGATACGAACGAGAGGAAGAAGATGCGCCTGACAGGTGGGCCAGGGCGGTCAGCGAGACGGAGAGAGGACACGCGGGCGCGGTGCGGCGTGGACCTGGCCTTCGGCTAGGCTGCTTCCTTTGCTGGGCTGCGTGATGGAGCAAAGGAGGCATGCCGCACGGGCGAAGCTGGGCCGCGGGACGGGAACGGGCTGCGGAAAAGAAAAAAGGCTGCGAGCGGAAAAAGAGAGGCACGCCGACTAGGCCAAAAGCAGGGAAAGGAGAAAGGAGGAAGGGAAATTCTTTTTTCCTTTCCTAACTTTTCCAAAGCAAATCTCAAAATGCAAATTCAAAACAATTTGAAGTTTGATTTCAAATCACACCACTCAAAAATTATTATGCAGCAGCATGAATGCACACACATGATTGTAAACCTATATTTAATTTTATTTCAACAAAATTGTTATTTTCCTAAATTCAAATGTCCACAAAAATACATAATAAATCAAATTATCCTATTTTAAAATATTGTAAATTTTAGAGTGTTACACTGGACCATTATCCGAATGGCTCCAAAGTTTCCTTGAATCAATCGAGTATTTCTTTGAGTAGATCGAGTACTTTTCTCCAGTAGATTGAGGAAAAGCACCCTTAGTCAATAATGTTGTTTGGGCAGTGGATCACGCAGAGCGGTGGAGTCCTGCCATACATCGATTACGAATTCGTTCTAGTGATACACATCAAGGACGCCTTTTGTCAGGTACATCGAGTACCTTCCTTGGCCAGGTTCGGGCCTTATCGGTAGAGTTATCTTATAGACGGGGCATAAGATCTTAATCGATTGAGGCTGCATCTAAAATAAAAATGTAGGCCGGACGGTACCCCGAGAGGCACCATCAATTAAGCCATAGGCATTTTGCAAAATGTGCGGAGACACCTACCACTCATCGATCCATGTACGTGATGAAGGAGTAGTGCCTAGTTACTCAACATCGAGTATCTAGCTTCGGAGTCGCCGCTGGGGCATACCATAAACCTCAACTCGATTAACGAAGTGCGTACTTGTCCGGATTGATCGGTCCCTTTCCATTTTCCCTGGCGGGCATACTCACAAGATCGATTAGAAGCTTGCTCGAGTACCATGGCCTTTTCTGGATACTCGTGTAAGATTGGCCAACAGCTGCCTCGAGTACTACCCGAGCTCTGTGTGATGATCGGTCCAGCTTAAGCAATCCAATCGCTTGGGCCCATTGAGGAAACCGGCCAATCTATTACGTGGTCCAACATATGTTCCATTGACTCCCACTCTGTTAGTGCCCGATAAAAGGATACTGTGGGAGACCTCTTCATCTCCGAGCCAACATCTTTGCCGTTTCATCTTCCCTTCTACCTCCTCCAGCCCTCGAAAAACCACCAAACTTGTGGTTTATGTGGCCTGGTTGCCTTCACGCTCCTCCGGTCTTCGCGTAGCCACCGGCCATGCATGCACAGCTCCCACTCAAAATTACCCTCAGCCATCGCTCTGCTCTGACTCACCCATGCTGGCACTTCCGTGTGCCATTCCGCTCACGTATGCTAACCCCCAATAATGTTGTTGTCCCACGCAAGCACACCATGCTGCTTGCATGCGCATGCACTACTATAGAAATGTTCTTTCAAGGCGATTAATTAGAAAGGATTTATAGAGGTGGATGTTTCATCCATCTCTTCCAATGTGTCTTTAGAAATCAATCATTTCTAGACATGGTTGTCCAGCGTCCTCTAAAAATTGACTTTTCAAGATGGCTGGGAACATGAGCCTCCTGTAGACATGGATTTTCAATGGCGGCTATGGTTCCCAGCCATCCCTAAAATGTTTTCCCGATAAAGTTAAAATTTCAAATTACAGATTCTGAATACACATATAGTTTTTGTGTCACTTTTTTGTAGAGAATATCACATGTTCTTCTCCAGCATGTCTAGATAACTGTACTGTTTTATAATTATACACCCTCCATTCCAAATTATAAATTGTTTGGCTTTTTAAGATACATAGTTAGACATAGAATAAATCAAGGTGCATAGCAAAAAAGCTAAAAAAAACTAGAACAACTTACAATTTGGAGTGTACAGAGTATATTTTTCGGCCAGTTCACAAGGCACGTATGTGCATATGACCATTGTAGTGAAGTATAGAAGCTAACAGGATGACCAAACAGTGGTTTTCCTAGTGCTGGATGAATAATGAAGTGCCATTTCGATCCAGTCGATTTGATCAAATGTGGGAGTAACAGGGCTCTTGGATATTCAGTTTTAGCTAAGTTTTTTAATATGATCAGGACTCATTATTCTATATTGGTAAATGTAAAAATTTGGTCTATGGGCAACTGACAATGACTGCGGATTGGAAACTAGAGTATTCCGTGTTCATTGGGAAGCAATATATTCTCAAGTTTTCTAGTAGTTGGCACTTAGCTTCCATCACCATTTGGTTACAAGTTCCAAATTTACCATTACATAGTCAGACGATATATTAATGCTAAATAGGTTATATGGTTGTAGAAGATAATAGTTGATTTTCTACTTCTCCAGTACGTTCACCAACACGATCATAACATGTTTTATGGTTGCCCTTCGTTTTACTATCAGGAGAACCAAAATCCATACGTTCTAAACATCCACATTAGGTCCTACGGTGGCAGGTGAACAAAGTAGTATATTTACGGCTGTGCATGAATAAGGTAGTACATTTATGGTTTTATGCTCGCGCTATTTTATTGCAACAAAATTACTCTTGAGGGTCTTAGTATAGTAAAATACATAAGATAGATATGCGGCCATTGGTGCATTGAAGGCTAGTGCCATCCAGATAGATGATAAATAAATAAATACGTATATACATACACAAAACAAATAATAGGTTGTTACAGGTAGATAGAGATAATGCAGAGATATAGATATAAATAGATTTTTTTTTGGACTAAATAGGTAGACAGAGAGATGGATAAACAAAGAGATAGTCACAACAAATAGTTAGGTAGGTACAGATAGATAGATAGATAGATAGACAGATACAGATTGAGACTGAGATTGAGATTGAGATTGAGATGAAGATAGGGTAGAGATATAGATATAGATGTAGATATGGAAACAGATATAGATATAGATATAGATATAGATATAGATATAGATATAGGTAGAAATAAATAAATTTTGACAATAAATCTTACTCGATGTTTTGGGGTATTCCTATATAAACACTAGCACACTAACGCAGAAAGCAAATACAGATACAATGCACACCACTCCAGATCCCTAAACAAGGTGAAACAGGAAAATAAGGCGGAAAAAAGAAAAGAGTAGTATTGTCCTCTGGCGTAAGTCGCCAAGTGCTATACAATGAGGAATGTATGCCTGACAATGCTATTTTCCTGACACTTATGATCATTTATTCAACCACTCCATCATGCCAAGGTATATAGAGAGATATAATTACTTATACTTCGCATTGTTACATATTACTGCCTTGGTTCAAATAATATTTTGGTTTGTCTTTGTGTCATATTCAAATGCTCTAAAAACTTCGTCCAAGTTTGTTATGAAAAAAAAACTAGTACAAGTCCACATAAAATACACTATCAAAACAAACATATGTCCTGAATAAATTTAATCAAAGTAATATGTGGGTTTAGTTGCTCGGGCATTTTTCTCTAAGCTTCGTCAAAATTAGAGAAATTTTACTCAGAACAAAAGTAGAGAAATTTAACCAATCAACATGTTTTGATTATTTCGTATTGTATTGCATGCATGTCTAGCTAGGCCAACTAGCTCGAGGCATGGCATCATCACCACAGTTCGCCACCACCGTCACCAATGGAATCATCACCACCATGCAGTTTGTCTGAGACATCACACCCATCTTTGCCAGGGGCTCCGCTGCCGCCAACGTTGTCATCACCACCACATAGTTTAACAGAGACATTACACCATCATCACCACAGGTCGCCATTGTCACCACCACGCTATTTGTTCGAGACGTTGCACCATCATCACCAGAAGTCACGTCTGTTTGTATTTCTTAACGTCACTACTAAGTACGGGGTTTGAATCCATCCTTAGCTATGGCACCAGAAATACCTTGTTGGTACTTCTTAGCAACATAACTAATGTGTAGCCATGCTACTAAGAAATAGCCTTGATAGCTCCTTAACAATTTTAGATATTTATCCACAAGGGCATGGAGTTATCATTATAGCATTTCACCCGGAAGTAATCAGGGTATCGTTATTTATATTTTTCCAAAGGAAGGCATTTGATTAAGAGTCTAGTATGGATATGAACTTGAATAATACTATTTGCAAGTACACCAATGCTTATAATAGGGGTAAGAATAGTAATTTCAAGATAGTGGACACACACTTGGCATTCCTCAAAGGATAAAATATAAAAGAAAGGATAAAAGAATAATCCTAAGTCGAGCAGGCATTGGTCTAGTGTAGTCATACAAAGATTAGTTGATAATCATACAAATTACATAATTAGTATTAGGGCTAAGTGTGAAGCAGGTAGGGAGGCCACCGAGTACTGGTTTGCCAGCAACCTCATGTGACAATTTAGACTCCTACACCCTAAACGAACGTGGGGGATTACGAAGGACGGACAGGGCTGTCACCACCTACCACCTACCCCACAACTGGAGAGAAGGACAATGAATTCACCTGTCTCTTCATACCCAAGCATCACGCTTTTATATACAGAAACTACCCAAATCCCCTCGAGTCCCTGACCCTACGGATCGACGGGTAAAGAACTTGGACACACCTGACGGCATGATGAACCGCCACCTCAATTTAGCTCTAATTCTGATTATATAAGTTATATAATTGTTTAAGCATAAAGTTAAGTGTGCTATTCTCAAGACACATAAACTCTGCACTAGTTCATATATCAAGATCATAACACAATAACTATACTCTAGTTCAAAAGTATGACTATAATAAAGTGAAGACATCACTTTGGAAGAACCCATATTGATATTCATACTAGGAATCTCTTCTTCCAAGGAGCCAAGCCCTCCGAGGTGGCTTTGCCTTGCTCTAATACAACTAAAAGGTAAAACTAAAGAGAGTAGAGAGTGAGGTGTTGCTCAATGTGGTGTGTGTTTAGAGAGGGGGGTACCCCTCTATTTATACAGTGCTCAAGGCAGTGCTGGAGGCTATTCTTGGAGCGTCCCTGGCTCCCACCACCTTAGCATGCTTCCATGCCACCGTCACAGCAAGGGGTGGATGAGCAGCGCCGACAGGGGGTCGGCCACCATTAGGGGACGAACGCCCATTGACCATGGCCACTCACCATAGCCTTCGCGTGGCAGGCCATGGGCTGGACCAGGATGGCTTCCCCGTTGTGCTTTGCCCTAGTTGCATTGATTTGGTTGGCATCTCTCTTGTTCCTTTGCGCAAATCAGCGTCGCGAAGTGCCTTTTGGTGAATTATTCCATATATTTGTGTTTGTGACCTGCAAAATAATGTTCTCCAAATACATGTGGAACTTGGTTAATAGTAAATGCATATGTGTTTAAGATTGCTTATTTCTTCTCTTTTTGTGACTTATTTGGCGGTCGTATTTGATTGATAGAGACCGCCAACAATGTCCGCCACCTCGAGTAATGACATTGCCACCGAGAAGTTTCTTTGAGATGTCACACTGGCATCACCATGGGTCAACACCACCACCGCCAGTACCATTGGCACCACCACGCCATTTGTCTGAGACATCACACACCATCATCGTCACCACAGGTCACCACCACCACCAATGTCTGTGCCGTTGTCACCACCACGCCATTTCTCTGAGACATCACACCATCATCATCAGCATAGGTCACCACCTCTGCCACCAGTGCCATCGTGACCACGCCATTTGTTTGAGAAATCATAGCATCATCACCATAGCTCGTCACCGCCACCACCAGTGTTGTCAACACCATGCCATTTGTCTGAGATGTCGCACTGTTGCCAGCACAAGTCGCCTCCGCCACCACCAGTGCCGTCATCACCACCTAGCGTTTTGTCCGAGACATCACACTGTCGTCACCATAGGTCACCGCCGCAGCCACCTTTGTCATTTTCATCACCATGCCATTTGTCTGAGACATCGCACCATCATCACCACACATCATCTCCGCCGCCACCTCCAGTGCCCTCGTCACCACCATATCATTTGTTTGAGACATCCCACCATCATCACCACAGGTCGCCTTCACCACACCGCCAGTGCCATCGACACCACCACACAATGTCTGAGACGTTATCAGAAATTACAGCCAAATAAAGATAGAGTCCGTGACATGCTACCGCTGCAACAACAGATCCTGTTTGACACATGATTGCCAGAAATGTGCAAGGAAAATGGCTTTGAATTCAAATAAAGCTACTTTTTGTTGCATATGTTGTGCTATAATTTTATTCTAATGCACATGACATACTAACCTATTTACATTATAGTACAATAAGATATTATATAATTAATATTATTCTTGTGATATTTTGTTGAAAATGGTTTATAAAATTCATGTGTTTAGATTGCTAATATTATCTGGATTTGTAATCATAATCGAATTAATAGGTCTACAATTATACATTTACAAAGATTATAAGGAGGAAACGTCCAAAACCCAAAACTCATGTGTAACAACCCTGAAAGTCCTATAGCCCAAAAATCCCAACTTTCAAAAACTTTTTCCAAAACCTTGCATGGTGAGTGTACATGCTAGGAAACAAACCCTATATGCACTAGGTGAACCCTACTACATGTGTGAGCATGTGCATTAACTCAAACTTATAAGTTGCTTCTTATTTGGTTCTGATGATTTGTTAATAATTAAATAAACTTTTATAAACAAAGTTGTTACGTGTATGTGCTAGGACCTTAGGATGGCTAGCCATATAAGGTGGACCTAGACGACCCACCTAAGGAGGTATACATGGCCTTCTTTAGCATGTTCTGGTCTCCCGTTGCTGGATAGATATATAAATAGATGTTTATGATTATTGGGGTGACTTCATTTGTAATCAGTATAATATAGAGATACATACGCAGATGTATCCATAGATTAAACTAAAACATATATGAAACCAATATATAGAGCGAGAGATAAATTAAAGTCAACAAAAAGATTTGATTGAGATAAGGTACGTACAGTTTGCCAAAAATAGTTTTTAATTGCAGCTTCCTTTTTATTTATTTCTGTAAATAATAAATATAATTAATAAATCCCACACTAACGAAACAAATAGAGAACAAATAGAGATTAATAAAAAAAACTACTGTAGGATAACTTTCTATCACTAATGCTGCCTCGCTATAATTTGGAGGACATCCTGCTCGGAACCATGTAGACAAGTAGTAGGTCTTTTACCAGCAATATCTGGTGGTGATGAAGATGAATAATTAACAGATAAAAGATCTAAGAGGAACTAATGCAGTGGCACTCGGAAACCAAGATGTTGAAGACAATACACTACACCACAACCCACCTTTCCCTACAATTATGTGTTGGTAAATCAAGGGTTTTGGCAACACATAATGTGTTGGAAATTCTTTACCTTTTTAGCGTCACTTAAACTGTCGGCAATAGTAATGTAAGGCTACAACTTATATGTCGGCGTTTCTCCTTCCAACACATAAAGTGTCGGCGAAAGTTTTTAGACAAAAAAAGTGTCGTTGTAGCCTACCTAAGCCACTGTCCAAGTGTCGGCGAAGGGGTAGGTGCCGAAGCAAAATAGAGATGCTTGTGTGGGCGGGGGACAGCGCGCCGAAACCTCTTTTTTTATCGGAAAAAGGCTAAGCCACTAAAACAGGAGGCCCACCCTTCATTCTCCACTCACGCAGACTTTAGAAAAAAAAGAAAAACCTCGCTAGTAGGGCTCCGCTGCCGGGCGCCTCCAGGAGCCGGTGCTGGAGGCTAGCACCCGACGCAGCCGCCACCCCTGACGCCTGCCCAAATCGCCGCCTCCCAATCCCGCCGGCGCCGAAGTCGTCCCTGGCAGGAGCCCCGCAGCCTACAGCCCTAGCCCCCGCCGCCGAATCCAACGGACGCCGCCGCCCCAGCCCCCAGTCACCCTAGCCTGCTGCCGCCCAAGCCTGCCACCCTCAAGCCCGCCGTCGCCCTAGCCCACCACTGGCCAGCAAGAGTGGTGCCTCCCCATTCCTCTCTGCATCCAGGTGCGTCATCTCCGCATCCCCGTCCTCTCATCCCCATTCCCCTGAGTGCTAGGGTTTCGGCACAACTTAATTTCTTGTATTTTTTTCTTGGTTGCAGAAAGGAGTAGACGAAGGTGAGAAAGGCTAGAAAGATTCAAGGTTTGGGTTACTTCTCCCGCCAAACTTTCATTCAGTCTAGATCCGCCCTCTCTTCCACTATTTGGAGAAGGCTCGATTTAGATGTGATCTTGTGAAGGTTGTGATCTTGATGCTACTTGCAATGCTAGATATTATGATTGTTTATCTGGTTCCTAATTTCTAGAAGCTCTCTAATTTCCCATATAGCTGAAGAAAAAAATATTGTTTATCTGGTCTCTGCATCGTGATTGAATCAGGTCTGCTATTAGTACAGGTTTGTTCATGTACTAGGAAACTAAAGTAGGGCATCAACTAATAATAGTCGTAGTGTGTGGAGGAGTAGTGCTAGTTCTACCCCTACTCCAGAAAGCTCTGTATGAGAGGAGAGGAAGCTGTGAGTTACTGAGGAAGAACAGAGCATGCTCCTTGGCATGAAGGCCATGACGACATGCATCTTTGCACAGACATGTACAGAATATGGCTAACAATTCAGAAAGATGCATGTGTGTATGTACATAGTGTGTCTACATTATTTTCCTGCATATGAAACAAACACGTTAGGGCTAGCTCTTGGAGTGGTAGTGGAGATATTGTTGAAGTGTTAATAATCTGATATTTGTGCCTGAAATGATATATGAGATCATTGACTGAACTATGTATTTGACATGCATTCAGTCATTCTTATACCCGAATTTCAGGATGCTGCCTATGCCTGCCAATAGGTTAGGTGCCTAGAAAAAGTTCACCGTTAGTGTTACTAAAACTAAAGCTCTTTTGGTTGCCATCTCCCCTGTTTTAGAGAATTTAGCACATACTAGCTAAATAAGTATGCTCTGTGGATCTACTGTTGCCCAACCTTGAGAAGTGCTCTGTGGAAAGGTTGTCATAGTTCACCTTTCACCTACATCTCTTGCCTAGTTTAGACTTCCATCCATCTTTTGCCTATATTCTTTGCTATAAAATTCAGCAAGTTGAATGAGTGATAATTTTTTCAGGGGTGATCTAAGAATCTTTGGAGGAAATGTGATGCACCAGCACCAACAATGATTGAATTTGAGGGGTTTATCTAAGGAGTTGTTTGCCAATGATCTGTTTGTCATGCACCACCAGCAACATTGATTGGATTTGAGGAACAACAGAACCCTAAAACAGTAGTAAGTATCCACTTTCTATATTGATAGCTTTGGAATTGTAGTTGTGTGTTAGGACATTGACTCGTATATGTCTGTTTAGTAGGCTGCACCCTACATTCTTATTCTGGTGAAAATCAGCAATTATATTTGGTGAAGATATCATCTGTTTATTAAGACTGTTATAAGATATTTACTAGAATGGACTCAATTTTTTTCATAGTCATATCTGTGTGATAATTGTGTGAATTTGTGGTGAAACTGAAATAGTGAATCAACTAGTCAAGCCCTTAGCTAATCATTGAATGTTTAGTTTTGTCCCTTTTGCTTGATTTGCAAGTGCAGCATGTGTTCTGTCACCTCCTCTTGTGCCCATACTCTACTCATCTATGCAATTGTATACTAATTTGTATATCACTTCTTTCTTACTGCAGCACAGTGTCTCCCATAAATTTCAGGCCCTGCTTGCTTCTTCTAATACTTTCTACTGCATAACTCTGTCTTAGCTTGCTGTCGAGTCAAACAAAAATATACGTTTGTATAATCAAAGAGCTATTAAGGCCATAGACCATAGACCCTAAATGCTTGTAGCTGCTGTGAACATTAGATACAGATTTTGTACGGGATGATAGTAGAGCAATACTCCGTAGCTAATGTACAATGTGCCCATACTAACTTGTATACCAGCACGATTCAGAACTACAGATGTGCAATGTGCAGGGAGTGTGCTAGCAATTCTAATTGGGGTATAAAAAGTTAGTACACCAGTTCATGTATGCTTCTTTTTCTAAATTGGTTTCATTGCTTGTTTGTGATCATTACTGTTAGGACAAGTACGTTTTCAACCTTTTAACTGTGCTCGTGGTTAGTGCAGAAATATTAAAACCTCCCCTCAGTTTTTCTTACTTTTTTGTACTCTATAATAACTACTCTATAAACTAGGAGTACAGGCATCCGGTCACCATTCTAGAGGATTTAGATATGATTTAAGTTCATCTTATATAGATAATACACCTCTTTCAGTTAGATTTATGTGAAGCAACTCATGGGACACAGTTTAAATTAACTTATGCACCAACATCAGTCTTGCCAATATTTTTTTTTTCCAATTCATACAAAGACCTATATGTATTAGGGATGAAAATAGGACAGATATTTCTCGACATCTGGTATCCATCTAAAATATGTCACATTATAGTTGGTAATATTTTTGGCTTAAAGCATCTGCAAATAAGTAGGAATTGTTGCTTAGAATTACTCAATGACAAATATATGAACCTTAAGCTTAGATTCCTTGTTATTTCAGGTCAAACAGTTTTTTACATTTATAGGATCCAGACAAGAAAGCAATCTTCACTAACTGATGTTGAAACTCCAAGAGCTGTTTGCTTCTAGCTCAGCCATCCATTTTGTAATTCTCTTGGTTGTCCAACTTCTTTTGCAACAGAATTGCTCTCCATTCCTCAGTGTTGTGTCAACTCACCATCCTAGCCTCTTTGAACTTGCTAACAGCTTCTCCAGCTCGCCCATTGCAAGATCAAATGATTCAATGTCCCTGGCATGACAAAGAATTCTGCAAATTAAGGAATAACAATGTATGTGTTGCTTAGATATATTCTATGTTTCTCTACTTATATATGTAGTTAATTGTATTATCCACTGCTATTAGTTCCCAAGTTTTCGTCACATTTTCATTAGCGAGGTCTCTCTGTTCTGATTTACTCCCCCTGTGCAAATAAGGAGGGCCCCAAATGTGTTTTGCTTTCCGAAGTATGTCAATTATTGTTCTTTAATTGAAACCAATGTGAGAGCAGGAGCAATATTGCACATTTGGAATGCATTATGTGCCTATTTGTGCCATGCGTGACATACTTATTTGTTTAGCAAGCTTTTCAGTAGGTAATGGCACTCTTATCTTAGAAGGCTTCTGTGTTTCCAGGTGATAGTGAGCATAGTTGGTCTTCTTCTATTTGGGAAGGTGTTGGAGCCTTTATGGGGAGCTAAGGAGTTGCTCAAGTTTATTTTTATTGTTAATCTCTCAACTTCAGCTTGTGTCTTCGTAACTACTATTGTGCTGTACTACATAACACAGGAGGAGAGCTACCTGTAAGTGTCACATTCCATTAATTACTAATCCCTCCATCCTAAAATATAAGGAATCGAATCAATTTTCAGACAAATAAGGAGTCTGACAAAATACCGCATTACCCTTCACTAATTAGGAGACAATGAGTAGTTCGGTTATTGCTTTCCTAGTTTAAAGGGAATCTTTACATGTTATTATTTCCTACCATGAATTAGAGAGGAAAGGTAAGGTGTACTTAGAAGGAAAGGGGTGTTCGGTTAATAAAGATAGAGCAGAGAGAGGAGCTGAGGACCTAGAATACCTTATATTTTGGTAAAAATTTTGAAATCTCAATTCCTTATATTTCAGGACAGAGGGAGTAGCTTGCTAGTCAAATAGTTTTTTTTATCCAATTTACATGGGCACTTTGTTGGGAGATGCAGCAACATGATGTTTTCTGATTCTTTTCAATAGTGGATATTCATGATTTCAGTTCATAATAATTTTCTCGACCTAGTTATACTTTACCATGAAAATTGACATTACATCTATTTGATTCTGCAGCTACACACCTGTTTCTGGGTTTTATGGAGTTCTTTCAGGACTACTGGTGGGCATCAAGCAAATTTTAGCCGATCAGGAGCTTAATCTTTTTGTGCTCAAGATTAGTGCAAAGGTGTTTGATCACTTCTGTAATGAAATTTGTCTAATTGTGCATTCAATTTTGATTATCTCCCAATGTTTCCTAACATTTTTTTTTCTGTTTATTCAGTGGATTCCATCTATCGTTGCATTTATCTCTGTTGCCGTAAGATTCTTCATAAAGGAATCGATGTCATACCTTCCCATCATATTATTTGGCATCTACATGAGCTGGATTTACCTACGTTACTTCCAAAGGAGATTAGAAGTAGTCCTTAAGGGGGACCCAAGTGATGAATTCTCATTTTCAAGCTTCTTCCCTGGATTTTTAAGGTACTGTTTTTCACAAGTGATCTTGGTGTAAAGCAGTGGGAAATGCAATGCAATAATTCTGCGATGTGTGAATCCCTAATTTAAGATGTTAGAAGAAAATTTTGGATTACCATTGCAATTAAACATAACATCTAACTCTACCTTCGAAAGCATATATGAAGAGAAAGAGTTAGGAAATGGCTGTAGAGATATCAGATATAGGTGCTCATCCAACCTTTTTTTTTCGATGCTAGAGGTGGCTCCTGGTCCCTAGTAATAACTCAGAACTCTAATGCTAACCAACCAACCATATCATTTTATGGATTCCTAGCTCTAAGGTTCTGTAGAAGAATTGTCCTTGGATTTTTTTTCTAAAAGTTATGATTGCTAAACACTTTACAAACAGTACAAGACTCAACAAATCTAGAAATAAATAGACCTAAACTTTGTTTTTTATTTCATAAACTTATTGAAATATTGTAGGCCAATTTTGGACCCTATTGCTTCCATATTCCACAAACTCTTCTGTGGGCGATCTGCAAGACCTGAAGGCACAGGCCAGACATTGGATGGGTCATAGTTCCCTGGTTCGGGGTCCATTGAGGCAAACAGGAGGAGGTGCGAATTCCTTTTTTTTCTCATCGTTTTAGCTATCCATCACTGAAACCATTTGTTTAGTAGAGCACATGCTCTTGGTTTCCTACCCGTTGAGCACCATCACGAAATGATTGCTACCCATTGATCAGTCCTGATGTTCTTATCTCGGGCATCTCATTTGATTTGATTATTGTCCGTTCCCTACAGAGAAAGGGGTCAGAGGGCACTGGAGCAGAGACTGGCGGAGAAGCTGGTCGCGGTCAGGAACGTGGAGGGCACGCCTCCGCCGAAGCAGCAGTAGAAGCAGCGGGAGGACGCGGAGGATGATGCTTCTGATAAAGTTTGAACCCTTGTGTCAGGAGAGCTGGAGAGGAGATCTTCTGTCAAATTTTCCTTGTATTTTTGCACGTGCCATATGGAAGATCTAATATATTATTTATACAAAAATCAAGTGAATTTGTTCAATGTGATTCCTTCTATATGAGCAAAAGTGGATTTGTCAAATTATTTTAATTGTAATTATATCTATGCAGTTTTGTCGGCAGTTTTTTTGGCAGGGTATGGTTTGTAAAATACCTTGGAAATGGTTTGGCCAACATACAAACTGTCGGGAAAGGTTTTAACTGTCGGCGTAGGTCTTAACTGTCGGCAAAGGGTTAACTGTCGGCAAAGGTTTCAACTGTCGGCGTAGGTAGACCGTTTGCCTACACACAAAGTGTCGGGAATTCTGTTAATTGTCGGCAAAAGTTTCGCCGACGGCTTCTAGAGCGACTGTTTCTAAACTGTCTGGAAAACTTTTCGCAGGAGGTTATCTGTCGGCAAAGGTGCCCTTTGCCTATAATAGAAAGTGTCGGTAAAAGTATGTTGTGTTATAGTGATAGCACAAAGCGAATCATATAGCATTGGCTTGGATATACCCTCCTTCCTGAAATTCTACTCTGCTGGTAGCATGACCCTTGGTACTCATGACTAAGTAAATAGATAATGGTCGTAACATTTGACTGATAAAAGTAACACAAGCAACAGTAATAAGTAAGATCCAAATAAATAAACCCAAATAGAGCAAAAATAGATAGATATTTTTAAAAAATGGATATCAGATGAATTAGTTATGATTTTTTATATGTAACCATACTTTTATTCTTATTAGGAAAATGCATATACAGGCCAAAGTGGAGGGACAATGGGCCCAGACATTGTGACGAAAATTTTGCACCGTCATTATTTCACACATGGATCAAAACCGTGACACCTAAAATTCGTCGCAATGATTCGTTGCCATGTTTGGTGCCAACGTGGCATGCTGACTTGGCCATGGAAGCCATCTGTTGGTTGTTTCAGTCGTCCAAAACATTTCTGAAGTAGTGGAGATTCGAACTTGCAACATCACGGTACCAACTCCACACACATCCCCACTGCAATACTATGATCTTTTGTGATATAATCTAGAATAGTATTATTATATTCTTAACATTGTTGACTTCAGCAATCTAAAAGGTTCCAACTCCACACACATCCCCACTGCAATACTATGTTCTTTTGTGTTATAATCTAGATTAGTATTATTATATTCTTAACATTGTTGACTTCAGCAATCTAAAAGATCCAGCCCCTGAATCATATGAATTGTGTGCACACTTATTAAATTGTGTTTTTCTGCAATGCATGTCCAGATGGATAGAAGTTGGGTGTACAACACACTATTTTTACTAAATATGTCATTGGTGTCACGAAAATTTAAGGATCATTAAAGAAAAATTTGGTGACAATGATCAGATTCTCTGCCCCATGTACTAGATGGCTTAACCAGAAGTACCTGCATCTGCCCAATGTGAAGAAGCACATATTGTAGAATGGCATGGACTGTACATATACTCGGTGGGTACATCATGGAGGGGACATTAGTGTACATGTTAATCAAGTTCCTATTCCTGTCATTAACAATGATGAAGGTTCCATAGATGGGATGGGTGTGGTCGAGGATGACAACAATGGTGCTGATCGGTTAGATAGGATGATAAGGGACCTACAAACTGTAGAAGGACATGGTAGACATGCATGGTACTGAAACTATATGGAAACAAAGATGGACACACGGAAGGCTCTTTTTTGAATCATGTGATGAAGGAGGCTTAGCACTAGCTTTATCCTGGTTGTACTAAATTTTCAAAATTCTCAATTGTGGTACCCGACGGCTGGCGTGTCACCTGTGGACCCTTCTCCATCTTCATCTGACCTGTGGGAGCCGACAGCTTGCGTGTTACTTGTGGACCCTTCTCCATCCGACCTGTGGGACCCGACCTTTCTCCATCTCCATTTGACCTATGGGACCCGATGGCTTGCATGTCACTTGTACCCTGTGTGCCGCCGGGGTTTAATAAAATCTAACTCAAACAAACCATGAGACCTAGGAGTCGAACCCGGGACCCAGAGCAAGGAATGGACTGTCTTCACCATTGCGCTAGACGCCTGGTTGTGTTGACATGTCTTTGGAGTCCTTATAGTAGTATATATTCTCTGTGTGGATGCCCTACAGGTTGACCTATATATTGTATAATGAGCCTTTATGTACCCTGTCCCCTAATCTTTTTAAGCGTTGAGATGAGAAAGATATGACTGTATTTTAGCTAGTTAGTGGCATGGTTCCTATCTCATTCTGTAGATGGTTAATACCTAAATTGAGAGCTGTATGGAATAAAATATTGGAGGACATTCTTGATACACAGTTTGTATCTGACCAGGACATTGTCTCTTGGAAACTTGAAGGTAAAGGTAAATTTTCTGTGAAATCCACTTATAATGCTTTGACCTGTTTTGAGGGGGGACCCTCAGTTAAGTATATTTGGAAAGGAAAGATTCCTGCAAAAATCAAGATCTTCCTTTGGTTAGTGGATAATAATACCATCTTAACTAAGGACAATTTGATAAAAAGACAATGGAAAGGTGGTGCTACTTCTGTCATCTTCCTGAAACTGTTAATCATCTGTTGTTCAACTGTTCTGTTGCCAAGGTTGTATGGGCAACAGTTGCCACCTGTCTTGGAGCATCCAACATTCCAACTTCCTTTGATCAAAGTTGGAGATGGTGTGAACAATGGATTCCTAAAGGAAATCAGTTTTATGCCGTGGGCATTGCGGCCACTTGCTGGTCAATTTGGAAAATGAGAAAAATAATCTGTTTTGATGGGAAGAAATTCCATAATCCTCTGGAGATTGTTAGTCATGCGTGTGCTTTAATGAAATTCTGGGAAGGTCTTCAAAAAGAAGTTGATAAGGAGGCGTTGATCAAAGGCATGGAAACCATGATCAAGATTGCGGTGCAACTTTTGAGCAAGAAGAACCAAGCTGCTGGTCAGTCCAACCTGCTACAAGATGCAACCGGGAAGGATGAGGAGAACAAGGAATCAGATCGTTGAAGAGCTAGATGATGTTAGCAGCTGCAAAAAGTTTATGTTGTAGGCTTTTGTTTGTCGCTGCTGTTAATTTCTGGGTTGTAGTCTGTTATGGGAGTTTAGCCCCCTATACTGTTGGTATCCTGTTCTGTCTTTTGCTTTTCTAAACAATCTCTTTAAACCCTAGTTGTATTTCCATTCATATGCAATGGAAATGGGGAGATCCCTGGTTCAAAAAATATCCCCTACAAGTGGAAACAAATCTGTACCTGTTGGACTTGTGGTGGCAGCGGCGGTGGCGGCGGAGGATCCCCAGTATGCTGTGGTGGCTCAGGCGTCCTTTTGGAGGCTAGGCGGTGGGGCTTCCCGGTGGAACACTACGACATTAGCGTCCGTGTCCGTTGTGTGCTGCGACAGAGGCGACAGATCCGGTCTGCAGGTCTCCTTTCTCACCTTTTCCTGTTCGCTTCACTGTTTTGGTCCTTGCTAGAACATGAGGTATACAAGAAACATTGTAGCGTTGGAGATTTGGTTAGGCCAATGATGTTGAAAAGAATTAGGAGCTGGCACTGGTTGGTTTTCTGCTCGTGTCTTGGTTTTCTACATATGTTCAGTGTTCTTACTGTAAATGCCTATGTGCAACTAGGCCTATTAATTGACAAGTGCTTGCTTGATTATACCTATCTGTCTAGGCAAACAAACAGACCCTTCGCTTCTGTCTTAAACTATTTTTTTGTCTAGTGCTTGCTTGATTCTACATTTTTGTTTCATATGCTCCAGTGCCACCAATGAGTCCTTATGGTATTTAGAACATGTAACATATCTGAGGCCATATTTCTATGCCAATGATGTCTACATGGTTGTGGGATGTATTAGGATGCAACTCGTATGTTTGCTTTCTGTGTCTTCTCCTTGTTGACGACCAAGTTATTCATTTGGTTCAAAACAAGAGGAAGGCATCGAAAGCAAATCAATGCTTTATGTCCATCATTGACATGACTGAGGCCAATAATATTTAAGCTGCACATGTTGCTACTGATGCCAATGATGATCACTACCACTTGTTCATTGACATTCTACTTGTGAAAACCGAGCAAGCTCCATTAACTATTGAAATTGTAATGGTTACAGCTCCATTAACTGCTCCTCTAGTTTGAGTTATATATATCTATGTGGTGCTACTCTAAATTTAGATGAGGTCGTACCATGAAAATTGTTAATGGTTATTAAAGTTGCACTTTGGTATGAGTTGTGGACTTCACTAATGGATCTTTGTTGGATTATTTTCCTCTTCAGTGATCTGATTACTGAGGAAGCTCTCATCTTACTACACACTAACAAAATGGAGGAGGCCCCCAACAAGAGGAATGCACTGGCTAGCCTCACGGAGGATGTCTTTTTCAAGATCCTCCGTTGCCTCCCCGCCCACTCCATGTTCTACTTTAAATGTGTCTATCGCTCCTGGAAACGCCTCGTCTCGAACTCTAACAACCATAAGAATCTGCCCAGATTGTGGCCGGCTTCTTCTATGACAGTGAGAACAGTAATTGACACTTCACCAGCGTCCCTGGTGTGCGCCCCCTCCTTGGAATTCATGCCCTTCAATATTGACAATCCCTGGTGTACGGCCTCATCCTATGATGGTGCCTTGGGGTTGATGGATCATACCGCTATGTCATCTGCAATCTAATGACCTAGAAGTTTAATATACTGTCGCCTAGAACCCTTGATGTTGGCCATTCTATTGGTAAGGCTCGCTTGGGGTTCGATCCGACAGCCTCCTCGCACTTCCATGTGATTGAATATGTGGATGTCGACACTATGTACGCAGTTGTGGAGATCTACTCATCTGCAACTATAGCACGGATCTGTAAGGAATCTGAATAGGGCGAGCATACTGATATGACATTTTACAAATCACCAAGTGTGTTTCTTAGTGGTTGTCTGCACATTATGGGGCACTCTGGGGTGTACTCTATGATACTTGCTGTGGATATGGAGGGAAACACGTGGAGGAAAATTGATAGGCCTAGTGATCTTCAACACTCCATGCATCAAGCTCAGGGTCATTTGTGTGTATGTACTCTTGCTGGTTCCAATGATTCCAAGCTTTCAATCTAGATCCTTGAAGACTATGGTACTAATAATGGGACATTGAAGCATATGGTCAGCATGCGGATCTTGTTTGGAAGGATTAATATTAGATTTGGTTACATGGATTTTGTTGATGACTACACAGTGATTATAGTTCACCCTGAATGAAATTTGATTTTCTTTGCTAGGGAGGATGGAACAATCATCGCATATGACCTAGACCGCATAAGAGTTCATGTCAACCCTGCCCGTGTCTTTCGGTATGGTAGATGTAGCATTATTGAAAATAGTTCATCTGCAAACCATTCTATCTTCCTTATGTTCCCTTGTTCTTGGATTCATTAGCAGAGCAGTAAATAAAGCTACATTTGATGTATCTCTCTGTCATGCATTTTAAATGGACCAATATTGTTTGCTTGTCTATGGACATGTTAGTTTCTTCAATGATGGATGTTGTCATTATTTCAGCTAAACTAGTATGCCATCTTTGTTTTGTTTGCAAATTGAATTATTTCTTTGGTGCGCACATGTGTTACGGTGCTGTTAAAGCTCCTGTCGCCATTTCATCCATTAATTAAGCTGTAGTAGAATACTTATATTGATTTCTAATGTCATGGGTACATGGGGTATGTTGATGAGGGCGCTCCAAAATACACAAAAATGACACCTCAAAAGCATTACAATGCACCCGCCATATTGTACTACTTGGCAATGCTACTATTAAGTTAGCCAAACTTAAAATTGTAAATGACACAGTAACAAGCATCATAGGAAACGAGGAAAACTATGAAGGATACTGTCAGACACATTCAAATGTATAGAGTTAGGACTTTCTTACGTGTGCAATAACATTTCAACACCAATGGCTCCTCTGCTCTGCATTAGACTGAGGCGAGACTTGTGGTCGGACTTTCTTACGTGTGCAATAACATTTCAACACTAGTGGCTCCTCTACTCTGCATTAGACTGTGGCAAGACTTGCTCCTCATTGCAAGGTTCTTGCAAGTTCAACAAAGATTGACAAAGACACCAAGGCAACAAAAAAAGAAACAGAAACCAAATGACCTGAGCTACACCATGCTCAACAGATTGTAAGTGCGAGACTTGCTCGTAGGGCTGAAATTGTAATGGTTGTCACATGCACCTTCTTCTGATTGTAAGTGTAATGGTTAGACTTGATTTAGCTAAAATTGTAATAGTTGTCGTCGAGGATGAGGACAAGGACGAGGACAGTGATGCCGACGATGAGTAGAGGAGTAAATAAAGTTCTGTTTGATGTATCTCACATTGCATTTGATGTATCTTCCTTATGTTGGGAGTTCGGAGGGAGTACATGTTGTTACTCTTTCCTTATGTCCTTTGGTCATGGTGTAGATCAAGTCTTTTGGTCATTTGGTAGCTGGTTTCTAGGCCCTGTTAATTGGTTTTGCCTGTAGGTTTCTTTCTGGTTCTCTTGCTGATCTATAGTGTCGGGGTTGTAAACTCGGGGTGTCTCAAGGCACCGACTAATTAGTAGGCCGCACGACCCACAACACAATGGCTAACAAAGGCCTGAACGACCGATGCCAAGCAAGAACTGAGCAGAGCAGACTAGGCGCTAAAGATGGGGTCAGCCTTGACCCCTTCCACCTGCCTTAGTCACATGGCACTCACAAGATGCATGACCTCTCCCTGTCATGACCCCTAGAGGGGATGGGGGGAGGTCAAGTGAAGCTAGGAGTGCCTTCTTTGACAAGAGCAAGCATGCTGCACTGACCCCACAAGGACTGAGGGGACATCAGCCACCTCAACCCAGTTAGCCATCCTCCCCATGCCACGCCGCACCGACAAGACAACACCGCACCACGGTGGCAACAGGTATGATACCCACCATCCAAATATAGACCGACTAGACGCTTGTACGATCCCACCCACTATGTGGTGGGACCCACGATGATGGACTTGATGGAAAGGCCATCCAGACCAATAGAGTACCCTGACCCTGATGATCGGGGTTGTGGCCCTTGACCCCGCAAAGCAACCAAGCGAACGACGACCCTGGGCAGCTACCTACTTTGGGTATGGTGCCCTAGGAACCAGAAGATGATGACGAAGGCCACAATGGACACCGCATTACATAGGACGGCTGATGAACCGCCATCAAGGTTACTGTGCCGCCACGGCTGGCATAGTAGCGCCACATCACATCCTGCCGCAACATGGCCAGAAGACCATGATGATAGCCATGATCGGACATGCACCAGAAGACGGCGTTGCTTGCAAGCCAAGTTAGTTAGGCTCTCGACCCTTCGGTCAGAAGAACCTCCTCATTGTACAAGCCCTAGCCCCAAACTCTATATAAGGGCGGCTAGGGCACCCATCTCAGGAATGATTCATATCCTCTACCATTCCATTCATTCACCATTGTAGTAGGGCTCCTGGAGCTTCTCTTTGGGCAGCCCTTCGCCTAGCATAGGACCTTCCACCATTCTTGCACCTCACATTGTAAGAACTTTAGAGGATTCAAGCGTGGAACACGCACTCGATCATCTCTAACACTAGACGTAGGGCTCTAGCCTGAACCAATATAAATCCTTGTGTCCATTGGATGCTACCATCGTCTTCCTATTACAGCATGATAATCGTATAAGTTTACTAGTCCGGTTTACAAAACACAGATAGTTGGCACGCCAGGTAGGGGACAATCGTGCACTCTCGATCATTGAGAAGGAAGTGATGGCTCCCTACACTTACGTCGAATTTGCTCTTGGCACGGCAGCAGTCGCATCTGCTTTGGAAGCATCGAGTTTGCTGACATCAATGGACCAGCTCCTATAGATGGTCTTCTCCCCAGCCAAGTCTTGTGCTTTGGGGACATGGACATTGTAGCTGACCGCCTGGGTCGGCTACGACTAAGCGAAGAGAATGCAGCTCCACCACACATCTCGACGCCTGATCACGAATCGCCTTGAGTTGGTCCCATGATCGTTGACTCCAATGCGCTAGCATGCCGGCTCGAAGCCTATCACGGGGCAAACCCCGAGCCAGAGTTGAGCCGACGCGTGTGTTATGTGTTGGCAAACGCTTTTGCCCAACTCTCCAAAAGTGGGCCCCTAACCCCAGAGCCTAAATTCTAGAATCCCAGCACTACACTACCCTCTGAAATGAAGGACGCGATCGCACTCTTCGAGCGAGAGCTCGCCAGACACACTGGTCATACGATGATGCCAGAATCCTCTAGGTTTGTGGGGATGATGGAGAGGGATCTAGAGTCCCTCGATGACCTCCTGCTAGCCACCCCTAAGAACATGGACTCTTAGTCCAATTCCGAGGGGAGCTGCCATTCACCAAGGTAGTGCAACATGTTGCATCTCTCGGAGGATGGCACAGCACCGGCAAAGGACATAGAGGACGACGCTTATCTGATTCCATGCACTCTCGGGGAATAGGCCAGAATGACCAGGAATGCCTAGAACGAGCCAGGGCCCGAGAAGTTGATCAGGCCGACGAATGTCCTAACAAGGAATGCCCTAGCCCATAGCACCTCAACGCCGAGGGAGCGGGCACGCCATGTGTACGATCAAATCCAATAGGGCAAGAGGGAGACACATGTCTTCCCTCGAGCCAGCCAAAATGTTGTAGCGGATGCCATGATCATGCAAATGGCCCCTGAGCCCTCAACTGATGAAGGAAAGCACGTTCACCATGAGCTACGAGACCAGCTAGAAACCGTGGTAGTGCAGTAGGTTTAAAGCTCCATGGGAAGGTGGCATCCTGAAGCCAGCTTCGCACACATCTCCTCAGCACATGGTGCCCCTAAGGGGTGCCACGCACCAAGCATACTCCGACCAGATGACGGTGGCACGGCACACGGACAGTAGCCCTTCCTAACGCATAGCCGCCACATCAGAAACCACAACGCCCATCCAGCTCGAGGTGCCAGGCGCTATGGGCCAGACTGGGTGGGCCAAGACCAATTACACTACGGTGACAGTGACCTGCATAAACACAGCTAGCGTCCTAAGGTTCAGGACGTACAACACAGCCCGAGCCTAGATGCCTATGGCCCATAGGCGTTCACAAAAAGGATCCAGCAGACGCCATTCCTACACGCTTCCGCGTGCCACCAAACATTGTCAAGTACTCTAGGGGCACCAACCCTACCGTGTAGTTGGAAGACTTCCACCTCGCCTATCGAGTAGGTGGGGTGGACGATGATCTCTTCATCATCCAATACCTGCTGCTTTACCTGGTTGAAACCGCCCGAGCATGGCTCGAGCATCTCCCCACAAACAACATCGTCTCGTGGGCAGACCTCAACCGCATCTTCGTAGGGAACTTTCAGGGCACCTACATGTGCCCTAGAAATTCCTAGGATCTCAATGCCTGCAAGCAAAAGGTGGGAGAAACTCTATGCAAGTACATCCACCGCTTCTCCAAGCAGTTCAATGAGCTCTCCAATATCGTGGATGCAGACATGATCAGAGTGTTCATCTCTGGCACAACCAATGACGAACTCATCCATGAACTCGGACGTTGCAAACCGTGGGACTACACGGGAGTTGCTCGACCTCGCAACAAGCCATGCCTCCGGCGAGGAGGCCGTCGACGCAATATTCTAGAAGCACAAGGGTAAGGCTCAAGCTGAACCCATGAATGAGGCCAAGGACTGCAACCGACGAGTGATGGGCAAGAAGGATAGCTGGAGGCACCGCAATAGTGAGTTCGTTGTGGTAGTCGATAGGGTCCACAAACAGAAGACTGGCAAGTTCAACCATGTTAGTTTCGACAAGAGAGTCAAGATGTCGTGCCACAAGTTCAACCATGGCCACCCAGGGCGAAGCCATCTCAGCCTTCCTGAAAATGGTCGGAAGTCGCGATCACTTTCGACAGGAAGGATCACCTCGACCACATTGCACAACTAGGATGCTTGCCCCTTATCATCGACCGGATCATTGTAACACCCAAAAATTTCAATTGCAAATTAGTAATTAAATTTGAGCATTTATCTGATTTTCTATGCATTTTAACCTAGGCCAAATAATAAATTTTGGTTAATTAAAATTAACTATAAGGTTTAAAAACATGTTTATTGCATTCATGCCGAAGCATACTGTTTTTGGTTGAGTTTAGGGCTAGGTTCTTTGAGGTGGAACTCAAATTTCATTTGAATTTTGGCTTGGATTTGAAAACCAGAAATAGGAAAGGATTTTCTTTTAAAAAATTTCTTCTTACTCCTTTCCAGCCCAACCCTAGGCCGGCCCAGCCCCTTCCCACGCCTAGAATCCAGCCTTGGCCTGCTGGTGGCCCAGCCTACGCTTTCCCTCCCTTCCTTTTCCTCTCGCATGCAGCCCGCTCCGTGCCGGCCTGCTCGCGGCCTGCTCCGGCACCTACGCGCTCGCGTGAGACAGCGGCCTAGCTCTACGCCGCGGCCCAGCTTCGGCCTTCACCGCGTCCAAGCCACGCCCGAGCGCTGCTCTATTCCGCTCACTACACGTGGGACCCGCCCATCAGACATGCCTCCCTCCTTTCCTTCCCCGCCTCACCGGTGATGGTGTGCTTGCCATCGGAGGCAGCCGCACTCGCCGGGCCACCGGGCTAGGAATGGAAGGCACCCAAATCCACCCTCATCGCGCTTGCTTCCTTCTACCACAGCGCCCCACTCGCCTACAAAACCCTGAGCCAAGCCCCTCCCTCTCTCCTTTTCCTATCCGCGTTCGACTTCTCACCGCCGCCCTACAATCCACCGCTCTAGTGCCCCAATCAACATCACCGACGCACTCCGAAGATCCACCGTACTCCACCACTTCACTGCCGCCGTTGACCTGGTCCCTCGGAGCTCTCCCGAATGCCGTGACCACCTCCATCGGACTCGCGGTGAGCTGCTCCATCTTCCCGTGCCCCCATTTCTTTGAATGATGCCCTAGAGTGCCATATTGGCGAGCTCCAGTCACACCGGCGATGGCGCCGCCATGGGGACCATAGCCTTGATGTGCTCCCCATCCTTGTTTCGGTACCCTAGGGAGTTCGCGAGAGCCTGTACTTCATTTCCGTGTGCTCTATTTGATCTAGGGTGGTCCGGAATGCCGTATCGGTGTTCGCCACCGAGCTTGACTCGCCGCCGGCCATGGCAGGCTCGCCGGGGCACTGTGTACGCGGCGGAGGTTGTATCATTCACTCCTCGTCGTCGGATTCATGTGAACGGCCGAGATTAAAACATACCCCTTCGGGGTCATATCGAATCACCGTGCACCCGTGGACACGGTCCACAGCGCAGCGTCAGCGCGCGCCCACGCACACGTGGTGCACCACACCACTCACGCGTAGCCACGTGGCTGCCCAGTCAGCCGACAATGCGGTCAACTACGACCCGTGGGGTTCTTTTGTATTTTAGCCCCTCGATTTTCAGTGAATCAACCCACAGTCCAGTACAGTTCAAAAGAGTTACTTTTTAGTCCTATTTTTATTCATTTTAGTCCCCATAGTTTTAGGAAATAGTGCGCGCCATCCATAATACGTTTAAATTCATATTTTATTAGTTTAAATTCAAATTCGAGTTCAGTTTATTTACATAAATGCCATTGGAACCTTATTTTATGCATAACTTTTGTGTTTTAAGTCCGATTTGAGTGATTTTTTTGCTCACGTGTTTGTAGCAGTACATAGAATAGTTTTATAAGCTTTTCAATATATGTTTTTACTATTTGGTGTACTGGTCTAATAGAAGACTATTTGTATGCATGTAATGATTGGATTGGATGCTTGATTGGTGAATTGGAACACGTTTAGAGGGTGATCATTTCGAGGTGACTAAGGATCAGCAGGGAGATCAGTAGTACCAAGATGATAACTTTGAGGAAGGCAAGTGTAGCAAAGGCCCAGTGTACCTATGAACTCTACAATTCATTTACATGCATGTGTCTAAATTCGAATTACCTTTAAGGATTTTACCTAGATTATTACTTGTACCACATATACTTGTTACCTATGGTTTGGGATGCATTTTGGATAGATGCTGCAACGCTCAACATAAATAATTGTTAAACATGATTAAAGGTATTATGCAATGTGATAATATGGAGCTCTTTAGCCACAATTAGGGGCTAGAGTATGGGGTTGAGTGCTCTAGTGCCTCTCCATAAGGACTTAATCCTGAAGTGGCCAGCTAGGAGGTTTCGTACAACCCTGAGTGTCATATGGCTCTGACTTTAGCCTGTTAACTAGATTGTACTTGCTCGTTTGTATCTTTCGTATGAGCAAGAGGGGGACACTAGTTGGTATGTTTCTTTTCCTGCTAGGGTGTGTACCATGCCGTGACCACGCATGCCACTCCTAGAGGAGGGCCACATACGGCTAGATGGCTGAAACCTTAGCAGCTATGACTTGTTAGTGCGACTAGCAAAGGGTTACGTAGTGAAACCTTGCCAGACTTCCTAGGTAGAGGTGTTGTGGGCTTTGCGAACCCCGACATTGGGAATCACGGCTCGGTGGGTAAAGTTGTATAATTTCTGCAGAAATATTTAACCTGTTATAATAGCCGTGCTCACGGATACTAGAGCGATCTGGATCCTTCATGATTAGTGGTTACTATGGATGGTTGGGAACTTGATATAATCTTGATTATTCACTATTACCAATTGGGTTAGGATTATTCACTAAAGTAGTGATTCAGGATGCTAAAACTTGACCAACTAAAATTGCGAACCACAGTCAAACCGTGTCTAGCCTTTGAGCCTCATAGATCCCTTTGATATACTTGCTAAGCATGGTGCGCTTACACTTGGTTTACATTCAATGAAAATCCTAGATGGGTAACAGATAACGTGTATGAAGAGTTTCCAGAAGATGTACACGACTACTAGATTGATGTTCACCAGTTGGAGTCCCTATGGCTGTTTGGGCTAGTATTCTGCTTTGTGTAATAATGTTGCCAATGAGCAAGACTATGTGATAACATTATGATGAGATATGCGATGTAATAAAGTACTTTACTTTGATATTATTACAATTTGATGGTATATGTGTGTTTGGATATCCTGGGCGCACATATATGAGTACTTGATTTTGCTATGCAAAATTGGGTGCGACAAATTGGTATCAGAGATATAACTGACTGTAGGACGATCAACCTAGTTAGAAATGGACGTTTTTAGGATCACATTATCTTTATTTTGCTACCTTTAATTTACTATAAAATTTTGCTTATATTCTGTCCTGTATCTGTTGTAAAAATTATCTTATTCTAATACTCAACCTTTTCAATCTTATAGATGGCCCGCACCAAGCTGACACCCCGCAAGCGTACCATTGTGATGCCAACAAGGAGGACAAGGTTCATGCTTGGCAAGCACGTTCCTGCACATCTGGTGGAGGCTCTGAGGACCATGGAGGAGGAAACGTCTGTGGAAGTGCCCATGGAGGAACCTCTGGAGGACCAGATGGAGGATGAACCCATCGATGAAGAGACTGAAGAGGGGCCCATGTTTGAGGAGCCCATAGAGATAGAAGAATCTGGGGAGGAGCCCATGGAAGAAAATGGACAGGGTGGTCAGGACGGAGCTGGTGACCCTGATGATGGTGATGATTCTGACAATTCTGATTCTGATGATGGTTGTGATGGAGATGGTGGTGATGGTGGAGAAGATAGTGGAGATGATAGTGGAGATGATGGTGGTAATGGTGATGGAGATGGAGGAGGCGGTGGAAATGATGGTGATGATGACCATGATGCACTGCTGGCTCAGGGGTGGACCACAGAGATCCACTATGATCTGTAGGGAGATGCCTACTATCACCCCAAGCTTCTCTCACTTGTATGTCGCTAACACACCAGATGCACTGTGTAGTACGGGACGGAGCATTGGACCCACCCCGACTACACCGGCTTCTTGGAGACAGAAGTGTACATCCGTGAAGGGACTCGGGTGCGCTACATCCACCGTGCCATCACTGCATGGCTCACACATGCATCCGCCATCCGGGATGCTACTCAACAGGCGTTGGTGGTCAATCGCGACCGCCACTTCGACGACATTGCATGGGAGGAGGATCGTTATCTTCCCCGCCGTCGGAGCGGCCTGTCCACCTGTAACATCGCCACAACACTTGGGGAGGTGAACCGTAGGCTTAGGCTTGCCTTGATGAGCTTGGCCCAGACCAACACCGACTTGGATCAAGCCTTGGATGAGCTAGATGTCATGGGGAAGGCATACCTACAGCTTGCCCGTGAGAATGCTACATTGAAGCAACATCAAGGAGGTCCTGATGTGGAAGCGCCAGGGATTCCTGCTCAATCGCCCCCAAGGAACAAAGGAGACTTTGGAGACCCCAACACCAGCACCAACATCGACCCATAGGAGGATTTCCCAAAATATGTAATAAACACGCATAGATGTGCGAGAGAGTGTTTAGTTTCTTTTCTTTTTAATGGTTGAACAATTGATACTTGAGTGGTTGGATTGTTGTCATGATGAACAATGTTTGATTGGGATTTTTGTCATGATTGTGATGACTTGTGGGCATGTCCACAGTCATTTAGCTTAAGATGAAGCTTAAGGATGATATGAATAAATAGTTGGGTTTCTTTTTATCTTGCTGTCCATTCTATATCATTCTGGGCAGTTCACCTTTATCAGTTCACATCTCATGTTCTAGATGTCCAATGATCATGAAAATTTTATGGAGATAAGTAGACTTCTACATCTTTCTTTTGGCTCTAGAATCACCTCAATACCTTTTATGAATTGTGAGAGACAGCTGTTGTAAGTTGATGTTCCTGTGCTGTTAGAATTCTGGAGCAGTACTGTTTGTCGTCTCTTTTTGTCTGATTAAACTTCAGAATCTGAAAATATGTTCTAAATGAAAGTTGTAGAGAATTTCATAATATTTCCAGAAAGGTAAAATTCACATTCAGATGATAAACATAGGGTGAGATATGCTCGTTTTACTTCACTGCTGTTTGTCCAACTCGCCGGAAAAGTTCAGAACAATCATCTTCTTGTATACCCTATATATATCTCTTGTCTTGATCTTGTGATACCTACTCTTATTAGACCATTATATCTTAAAGGTTATATATTATGGACATATGGGACTTATATAATGTATATACAGATGGTGAACACTAGGAGGTACAACCAGGGAGGCGAGGACTGGCCGCCGCCACCCCCTGTCACCATGGAGTAACTGATGATGATGCAAACCCAATTGGTTCAGCAGATGGCTCAGAGCATGCAGAATATGGGGAATGGGAATGGGAATGCACCCCCTGAAGTCAGAGACAAAAGAGGAGAGTTTCTGAAAGGATATCCACCTGTCTTCAAGCATTCCACTGACCCACTCCAAGCCAATGACTGGCTGCGTGCAATTGAGAGGCAACTTGAGATTGCCTAGTGTGAAGACTAAGAGAAGGTTTTGTATGCTTCTGGACAGCTACAAGGGGCTGCACTTGACTGGTGGGACTCTTTCCGCTTTGGTCATATGGAAGCTAACCCCATCATGTGGCCAGAGTTTCGCAGTGCCTTCCGCTCTCATCATGTGCCTGCTGGGTTGATGAAGCTGAAGAAGAAGGAATTCTTAGCTCTCAAGCACAGGAGCATGTCTGTTGCAGAGTATCGAGACAAGTTCATACAATTGTCACGGTATGCCCCTACTGAAGTGGAAGATGATGAGAAGAGGCAGGAGCTATTTATGGAAGGTCTGAATGATGGTCTCCAGTACCAACTATTGTCCCATACCTTTGCTAGTTTCCAGTAGCTAGTGGACAAGGCCTTGGTTATAGAGAACAAGCGTTGTCAAATGGAGGACAAGAAGAGGAATAACTCTCGTGTCCACACTGCTCCTCAGCAAGCTTACCCATAGCAGCGCTACAAAGGTCAGTCCGGTCTGATCAACCGCAACCAGCAACCACAGCGTGCACAGCAGCAGTATAAGGCACCAGTCTAGTGCCAGCAGCAATCCAACAATGTTCCTATGAAGAATAATGTCCCTAATGCTCCACAGAAGAATGGCGCACCAAAGGTGGCAAATGCAGTCAATGATAACAGATGCTTCAATTGTGGAGAACCAGGACATTACTCCAACAGATGCCCCAAGAGGACGGCTAACATGTAGTAGAACTATGTCCGAGGAAAGGTCAACCATGTGACCATAGAAATAGCTCAGGAGGCACCTGATGTGGTGATCGGTATGTTTTCGATCAACTCAAACTCAGCTACAGTACTTTTTGATTCTGGTGCTTTGCATTCCTTCATAGCATATACTTTCATAAAGAAGCATGGTATTCCCGTATGTGTTATGAAGAAACCCATGTTACTAAACTCACCTGGAGGGGAAATGAAAGCAAATTGGATATGCTTAGCTGCTAGTCTCATCATAAGGGGTTAGAATTTCAAGTCAACCTTGTAGTCATAGACTCATCTGGAATCGATGTTATCTTGGGTATGGATTGGTTAAGGTCCCGGAAGGCAGTTATTAATTGTGGGAATAGTTTCGTGAACCTAACCACTCCATCTAGAGAGAAAGCTGAGTATGTGGCAACACAATCAGCCTCAGAAATATGTCAGCTTAATCAATTGGAGGGCACAACCCTGGAGGATATACGGATAGTAAATGTGTATCCAGATGTCTTTCCTGAGGAGTTACCAGGTATGCCACCTGAACAAGATATTGAGTTTATAATTGAACTTTTACCTGGAACTGCACCCATAGCTAAGAGACCTTATAGAATGGGAGTGAATGAATTAGCAGAACTTAAGAAACAAATAAGGGAATTGCTAGATCAGGGTTATGTCCAACCTAGTTCTTCACCTTGGGGTGCACCAGTATTGTTTGTAGAGAAGAAAGATGGGACACAAACAATGTGCATAGATTATAGATCACTTAATGAGGTCATAATTAAGAACAAGTATCCACTACCTAGAATCGATGACCTGTTTGACTAGTTGAAAGGAGCTTGTGTATTTTCCAAGATCAACCTCCGATCTAGATACCATCAGTTGAGAATAAGGCGTTCTGACATTCCCAAAACCACTTTTGTGACCCGATATGGACTATATGAGTTCACAGTCATGTCCTTTGATCTGACAAACGCACCTACTTACTTCATGTATTTGATGAACAAAGTATTCATGGAGTACCTTCACAAATTTGTCATTGTGTTTATTGATGATATATTAGTCTGCTCTAAGAATGAAACAGTACATGAGGGACATTTGAGGTTAGTATTGTAGAAGCTTAGAGAACATTAGCTCTATGATAAGTTTAGCAAATGTGAGTTCTGGCTAAAAGAAGTATCTTTCCTTGGGCACATAATCTCTAATGGATACGATACTTGGAATACTTTCGGTTGAAAGCTTTCTGGCGTCGTTGCCGGGGAAACAATTGCTGAATTAACTATAAGCCTAGCTTTACCTTTTATCTTTTATTCTTTCTTTTGTTTTACTTTTTGTTTTTCTTTTAGCATGGATTCCACTCCTATCTATGAATATGATAAACCCACAAGCGCAAGCCTAAAGCCACCAGAATAGTCAGAGCCTATCATAACACCTGGTTATGAGCTGCATCTATATTTAATAAAACTAATTCGGGATAAATCCTTCTGAGGATAAGGCAACGAAAACCCATACTCACACCTACAAGAGTTTGAACAGATCTGTGCATGCTTGCATATCGCTGGCATGTCTAACAAGACCTTATGATGGATGTTGTTTCCGTTCTCTTTGATGGGAAGAGCTAAACAATGGTATAGTCAAACCGTAGGAAGTATGCAAGGAGGTTGGGAAATCATATGCTCAAAATTTTGTTTATGTTTCTTTCCCATCTCTAAAGTGGTTAGCCTTCGAAAAGAAGTTCTATGTTTTAGACATCTAGCAGAAGAATCTCTTGGTACATCATGGGATTGTTTTAATGAACTCATCATCACTAGCTCGGACCTTGCCATTCAAGACCCTGTACTTTTTCAACATTTTTACATGGGTCTTAGCAAGGATTCTAGGGAATCCCTTTATTTTACCTCTAAAGGAGCTTTCCTTAATTTGTCTGCTAGTGAAGCAAGGTCTATGATTGATAGAATTAGTGGAAGGACTCCCTGCACTAGCATTCCTAATAAACTCCCCAAGGAAGAGAAGGAATCATCTCCTGATCAAGAAGAGGAAGTTTTGATAACCAAATCACAACCACTCCGATCCCAAGATTTAGCTATCAATCCCGAACCCTCAATACCCCAAAATCCTCCAACAGAAGAAGGAATTTCACCTTTGGAAATCTCTATTGAAATTAAGGATGACCTCTTTGGTGCTGATTTTGGGAGAACATTAAATTCTCACCTTCAGAAGAGACCTTCGAGCGAATATAATTCAAATCTTCTCAAGAAGAGACCTCTTAGAAAGCATCCTTATTCCCATATAGGACATTGAGAAGATTTCAAGGATGGCATGTCTAGTGAACCCATAGAAGGAGAGCCAAGTCATTTGGAAGCCATTCCTATCTTCTCTCCTTCTATACCCACATTAGATGTTTTATCTGAACCCATCTCTCAACCCATTCTTGATCCCGATGATCCCTCTTATGCTCTTTCTCTTAAGTTTCATGATGACCCTAGAAATCCATTAAGACAACCAGAGTATAGGAGTCATGAAGACCATGAAGATGACCAAGAAGAGCAACAACAATGGCTAGAATGTATTAAGAATTGGCTAGAATGTATTAAGAATTCATATGCTATTGCTAAAGAATGGATGGACAAGGACGAAGCCTTATGGGTAGAATCCAAACTTGGTCTAGATTCAAACAGTGAGCTTAAATCTATCTCTTTTACAAACATGACTCATCCAAGTTTGGAGGAGGCCTTAGACGAGATCAATCCAAGAGCCACCAATCCATGGGAAATCTTGGAAAATAAAACATCCAATGAATGTCATAGGCATGGAATGATGGAGACAATGTTTCCGCCTATAGACATTCATGAAGAAACACCCTTGGAGCTTGAAAAGGAATACAACATTGATGAGCATGGAAGTTATTTCATGAAAACCTCATCAAATTCATGCTCACATGAGAAATCTCCTTAATTAATTAGTCTCTCCAACATTGCCACACACGTGATCTTCAACCCCCTCATGCTTCCTGTTCATAAAGACTTTGAAAGGGTGGTTGTATATGCATATATTTATCATAAAATATTACAAATCTCGTTGGCATGAATCTTGAGACAGGTACACGAAGATTGGTGTTGGAGAGGAAACCACTTCACCAATTAGAAGCTCAATTAGAAGGTTTCCCAAGGACGAGCTTTTATCCTAAAGCAAGCACTTTCGGAACATAATATGAGTTTTCACCTGCTGTGATACCCTTGTGAAATAAGCATAGAAACATAGTTATGAAAATATTCCTTCGGGCATTTTTTTCACAAACCATTTCAGGTTTGAAGTGAAAAGAATGAAGGATGATGACTCAAGGTATGTTCAACCAATTATCATGCAATGTTGAATCATATCCATCCAAACTTGATTTTGCCTTGCAAAATTCAAGTGTGGGGGATACCCTTCTCTAAAAAAATCTTATGCCATGTTGCTAATTTTGGTTGTCTCTACCATTAAGCCATGCTCAATTTGCTAAATAACAATCGTGTTCTTTCATCTCCGTTTGAGTAAATCTCTATAGTGCTTTCATGTTACCTTTGTCTGCCATAGTAAGTTTTGGTTTGGAAGTACTCGACATACTTCCAAAGGCATTTTAAATTAAGCGAGGTGCTTAGGTTAAAATGCCTTTATTAATCAAATTAGACATGGAGTCTAGTTTGGTTATTGAACTAAAAATTGCCTTAGCAGATACTAGATATTTTATTGGACTAACCCCTGTAGAAAACTCTCAATTCAACTTGGGTAAGTCACGAGATGAATTCAAATCGGAGATGAAGCAAGGCACATGATGAACTCTAATAACATTGCGTAAAGAAGACATAGTTCATTCATCATGGATGGAAGAACTATAAGTATCAAAATTCATTCACTTTGTCTTATGTTCCAAGTTACCTTTTGCCTTGAGCCATGCTTTTATACAACATGATAAACAAAATCTATGCTAAAGTAATCCTAAAACCATATTTTCATTAGCATAGATGAAAACTACAAAATTCTAGACAAACAACCCGTGTTTCAAAATTGTATATTCCTTCGGGTATGTGTTGTCCACTAATCCTTTGTAGGCATAAAACAATGAGTGAGGCGGAAGGTCTAATAGGGTGCCAAAAGATTGAAGAGCAGAAAGATGGCATGACAAAACAATAAGAAAGGAGTGCAACCTAGGAGACAAGTGTAGCACCCGGTTTTAAGAACAAAATCAGATACACACCATATGCGAGCCTAGGAAGTCAAATCTCACATATAGCTACAAATAAGGGTAATATCAAAAGACAATGCTTAAATACATAGCGTATTAGTATAAAGATTATAACCTCAGAGTATAGACAGCAAAAAGACAACTCTGATCTTCAGATGAAGACTCCAAATCCACAGGGACAACTGACTGGTTGATCACAAGCCTAATTCCTCCAAACTCTAGCAATCTGGTACCCATCCGGGATTTTTCCAAAGATTTAAAAAGTAAAACAAGCATAGGTACATGTCGTACTCAACAAATATAACATGGGGTTCATGAGGCTCAAAAGGCTGATACTGGTTTAACTGCGTTTAGCTTTTAATGAGTCATCTTTTAGCAATTGGATGGCAACCAGTTCATCACAAGCCCATAAACACATGATCAGGTAAACATGAATAATGAATAGCATAAACAATTAACCATTAATGAGCATCTTCATCATCCATACCATTAGTGTTCATCATCTATTCCATAAGGGTTCCAAGGCCGCTCGTAACTTAACTATATAAAAGCTTATATAAATTGAATTAAGTCAAAATTAGATTCGAATTATAAAACTAAAGTAAAACAAATCATATTTTATTTATAAAATCCAGTTGCATAATTATTATTCAAATTAGAGTTTAAACCATGAAATTCCAGAAATAGTGACATGGTAACCACTGTTACTAACGCATAGATCTCGTTGCTATGAATCTAACGCAACTTGAATGAGCTAAAATGGAGCTAAAACGCAGAAGATATGAAATAAACAAGATTTCCTTTAATAAAATAATAGATTAAATCTAACCTTGAATTCTAAAAGTTGAAATCATATCTAACAGTAGTATGAACATGTAGGTTTTGAAATTATGAACCTAATGCAATTTGAACGGGTCAAATCGGAATTAAAACGGAGAAGTTATGGCCTAGAGAAAATAGTGGCAAAACTGTAATTAACTGAAAACGTATTTTAGATCAAAAGCGAAGAAACTACGCTTTCCAAAGAAAAAAACAGATTCTGAAAAAGTGCTATGGACTGCGGGTTTGAAAATGGAAAACTAGAGGGCTCTTTAGAAATTATGCCAGGCGAAGGGGTAAGAGGAGATGTGGACCGTTAGATTAGAGAGGAGTGGCTCAGATTGAAAACAAGGGAGAGTGAGAGGATTGGCCGGCCAGTGGCGAGGTCAAATGCAGCGGCGCCATGGCCGGCAAAGGGAGCTCGACGGCGAAATTCGAAACATGGCCTACAGTGCACGATTTTCAACGGGAAAAGCATGGGGTGGAAGATGAGGTTGAGGCGAGCTCACCTAGGGTCACCTCGGCGACGGAGATGGCTCGGAAATAGCGTGGGGCTTGGTGGGTCGACGGCGGACGGCGGCGCTAGGTGGCGGCATGGCTGCAGGCGCTCGGCTACAGCATTGGTGCAGGATAGGGAGGCGGCGGGCATGGGCTCGCTATTTAAGAGGCCGGATGAATTTGTGGCGCAAGGCAACGGTGCGGGGCGGGGCGGCATGGGACTCCCGGGTGGCGGCGACGGTGTCCGCCCTAGGTATGGCGCTGGGAAGAAGGAGACCCGACATGCGGGCCCAGCACGTCAGCAGGATGGAGGCAAGACGTGCGCGCGGCGTGACCTAGGCCGGGCGGGAGGGGTGGCTTGGTGCTGGGCCTGCATCGATGCTAGGCCTACAGCTGGTGCGGAGAAGGGGAAAAAGAAAGGAGCTGGGCCGGGGGAAAATGAGAAAAGGGGGGGGGGAAGAAGAGAAGATGGGCCAAGGGAGAAAAGGCAAGCCAGTTGGGCCAGGCAGGAGGGAAGAAGCTGGATGACCGAGAAAAAGAAAAGTTGGGCCTCAGGCCAGATCAAGAGAAGAGGGAATTTTCCATTTTCCAAATCTTTTCCATTTTATTTCCAAATTCAAATCCAAATGCAAACCAAATCAAATTCGAATATGATTTGAAATACACTCTTTAATTCAAATAAAATTGAGAAATTTTGGTAAGTTCTCCAAAAATAAATTTTACACCTTTTTGAATTCTTTTTATTGTCAAATTCTCTTTTCTTTCTCTTCTTTTACTTCAAAGCCATTTTTAAGTTCATTTGCAAAAGCAATTTGAACCATTTTAAATTTTCAATCAACACCTCTCAACCAAATAAATCAAATGCAATGGCATGTATGCACAAACATGTTGCTAAACCTTATGATGAATTTTAAATTAATGAAAATTTTTATTTTCCTAGGTTTTTATGAGAACAAAATTCATAAATAAATCATTTTAATCCTATTTTCAAAAGTGCAAATTTTAGGGTGTTACAAGAAGAGGCTCCTGAACAACTCAAGCTATGAGGCTAGCCGAACAAGGAAAACCTCAAGCAAAAAGGAAAGGACCATCACGAGTCATCTACCCTTCATCATATGGTGCGACCACGCCCCAATGACAAAGGTAACATCCAAAGGTAAATGATCATTATTTAAAAAAGTTTTCCCTTGATTCTAGTAGGCACATAAATAATAAACAAACATGTTTGAGTCACAACTTACTCGATCCAATTTGACTAATTCAACATGTTTAGTTCTTCGAGCTTGTCCATAACACCATTTTCTTCATCTCACAGCCTTAAGCAAATGATCTAAAACTTTGCACATCTTATTTTTAGAAGATGATAGTCATAATCATGTAAAGATTGATACATTATATAGAGAAAGACAATGCTTTCTTAGGTTAAGCAACTCAACCCTTTTTGCAAATGTTCTTAAATGCTACATTCATGCTCAATCTTTTGATCTTATCACCAATGATATTATTGAACACAGCAAATAACATCAACTTCATCTTGTTCAATGTGCCTAAGGTTAGAAAAGAATAAGGAAAGTTTTGGTTCTGTTGGTGTTTTCCCACCAACAAAGCCCATGCACTTGATCTCTACCTTGTCTTTATGAGCAGGACACACTTCAAGCAAAGTGTGAGGGAGTTAGTCAATTCCCCAAATTTCTACAAGTGAAGGTCCTAAACCTGTCAAACCAAAATCAAAACTCAAAACCAAGACAGGTTTGGTGGAAGAAGGTGACATGACCATTATAAGTGTCATCACAAGAATCCTCATCTTTAGAGCGAACCAAGGTACTTGATCAATGAACTTCACAAGGTGAAGTCCGGTTCTAAGGACTTAAGACACCGAACCCTCGCCGTAAGAGCTAGTTTGTTGGAGAAGCACTCCCATGTATCTAGGTCAGTATTCTTTGTAACAGAACCGACCAAATTATAAGAACGTAAGTACAAAAACAATTACCGAAGCGATCAAATTCCTGTACTTAAGCTCCCATAATCCCGGTAGTCCGGAAATCACGAAGGATTTCAACCAACACTCGACATACAAACCAAGACCATAGTGATTCAACACAATACATCATCCATTACAACATTTCATAAGTAGCATTCGGATTACATCCATCAGAGTTCAATAAAAATATTACAAACCAAGTTCAAACGTGCGGAAGCAACATAGTTTAGTACATAACTTCATAGTTCCAAATACATTGCCAGATCTTAGTCATGTCCCACAAAAGCATCATTAGGTACGAGAACTAGGAGAGACCGTGCCCAATGGTCTAGTCTTCATCCCCAGCCGGGAGAAGGCAATACTTGCAGCAACCAAAGTAGAACTGGTCACCTGCAATAGGTGGGAGATAAACCCTGAGTACGAGAAGGTACTCAGCTAGACTTACCCGACAAAACCAGAAATAAAAGACACCAAGGATCATGCAAGGCTTATTAGGTGGGCTAGCTTGACACAGTTGCATAAAAGAGCTTATGATTATAGTAACCAATTTAAACTTAGCATCAAGCTTATCATCATTTACCTGTCCACTAGATTAGCACCTGTACTAGAGCACTCACTTATTAGGAGCAAACAATATTAACCATAGCAGGTATAATAAGGCTATCATCATCATATCATCCTTTCTGAACCATTATGTTATTTAGTGCGTATACATTGGAGATAAGCCTGTCAAGTTCTCACTAACCGGGAGAGACGGCGACTCGAATCGAATTACAACTCAGCTAAAGGGGTATTCCTAACTCTCACCCTGGCATACTTAGAAAGGGTAGCCGTGGGTCACCTTTGGAACAACTCAGGAACCAAATTCGCGGGTTCGATCAGCGCCAGCACTCTCAGGGATTACCCTTCTGTCAGGACGATCAGGACTTTTAAATCACCTGCCCTTGGACTCACACCTACGGCTCCCTTCCGAGGCGCAATTTATACTTATCGACTCCTGGCCTGAGGTGAGCTACTCGGCTTCGTGGTCGGTCTTCGGACATGGCCAACTAAGAGAGGGGCATGCGTTCAACATGAACAGGAAAGGCTCCAAGATTCAGTCCTTAATCGACACAGATGGAGTCACTGCAAACCGGCAAGCCTCCGTCCGGTCTTCATTTCAAATTAAGACTGGTTCTTTTCCACGATAGCAAATATAGCCAACCGTGCCATATGTATCTTCCTATATCTCGCAGGTGACAGGAAATCACCTGACTTCTACCGTGTTTAAGCAGGGCTAAGCACTACATGAGCCTGAGCTACATAGGATTCAGGGTATCAATATCTAGACAAGGATCCGGTAACCAATGCAGCAAGTGTTTGCATCCAACACCTAAACTTAATGCAATAATATATATATGTAATAATAATACTGTAACTATATTTTGGAAATTAGGAGCCTTAATATGCTCCGGGGCTTGCCTTTCACAAAGTTGCACGGACGGTGATCCGGGCACTCAACGGCGACCTCGTCTGGCACTTCTCCTGAAGGCTGCACCTCCTGAAACTCTGGTGTCGGCTGCTGCTGCTCGCTCGGTTCCTCGAATTCCAGCAGGGTCACTCCTTCCGGTACACCTATTGCATGCCGATGCACAAGATAAATATCATGGATGCATAAGGAATGACATGATGCTCATGATGAATGAATCACAGTAAGTGTTTAACGAAAACATCACTGGACACTTGTTTACCGATTAAGAATAGCTCTATTCAAATCATTTTAAAACAGGTATCTAACTTAACTCGAAGAACAAGATCAACTTACCTAACTTCCATAACCTAAGATAAAGATGCTCATCTTCCGTTAAAGGCCTAACACGTAGGAACATTACCACAACTAAGAAATAGTAAAGGCATACTTTAAACAACAGTTAAAGTTTCACATGCACACGGGTAGTTCCTTAATTCAATCACAACAAGAGTTCTACAAATCCAAATGACCTGCATGAGGACATTCTGGAAAGCTTATGAAATTCTCTACAAATCATTTGTAAATATCAAAGCATGATTCTTACGTTAACCAAATCGAATTCCAGTAAACCTAGAATCTATCCAGAAATGACAGGGTTACTAAATTAATTATTTAATGATGATGCAGAAGCATAATTGGACCAAACCAAGTTTACCAACATGTTTTGCATACCAAAGAAACATCATAAAGTCTAGTGCCAGCTTCTAAACAATTTATTTAATGCCCTTTTTCTAATTTCTTTAGTTAATTAGGTGATTAAAGAAATATATAGTAAAACTATTCAGAACAATCTACAAAAAACACAGTAGCTATCTCATGCCTCACATAGACTACCATAAAAATTTCAAAGCAATTGGGTAAGCAGAACTTGCTGTATCCAAAATAACAGGTAGCATGTCTATTTTTAGCATAATTAGGAAACCCTATTAAAAAGTGTCAAGCAACAGATTTATAATTTTTCCTAGCATCATTCTAGCATAATAACAGTACTCACCAATTTTTACCCTAACTGGATCTATAGAAAAATTATGAAAATTCACACAGGATCCATCCATGCAAATAAGATAATTTTCTATCTCCTACAAACAGTGTCCAAAATTTATGAAAATTTAACTACTAGCTATTCACGATATGAGCAGTGCACCATAAAAATTTCATGCCATTTGGAGCTACTTAGAAAAAGATATAATTACCCCTATTTCCTTCATGATTAAAAGAGATAAATAGCAACTCTATTTTTCATAACAGAACAAGGCACAAATTATATTTTTAATATAAACTAGACATTATCATGAACTCAACAAAATTGGAACCATGTCATTTGGATCTACCAACTAGGAGATACACATTTTTGAATATATACACAAATCTGTGAAAAGAATAAAATCAAACAAAAATGGAAAACCTAACGATCTACTGCTCGGCCGGCCCAAAAGAACGGCGGCCCACAACGCGCGCCAGTGCAGCCCAGCACACGGTGCGGCCCACGCCGGGTCCCACCTGCGCTCGGCGGCTGACGAGCGGGGCTCGACGGTCAGAGAGACAGACAGGGGAGGAAGAAGGGACGACGGTGTAACTCGTCGCCGGTGGCAGCTCCGGCGAGGCCATCGGTGCCAACGTGTCCGCCTCACCCGTGCACTCCTAGTGGTGCCCTCAATTTCAGCTATTACAGCAGCTAAGGGAAATGGCGATGGCCATGGCGGCGCACGGCCACGGGTTGGCCGGCTCCGGCGAGGCCCGACCCCGTAGGGTGCGGCTAAGCTCGAGACGAGCTTCCGGAGTTCACTACCAAGCTAACCAAGCACAGTGGAGAGCATGGGAAGAGCACGGTGAAGCTATGACCGAGCTGGCCAACACATTTTTGTGGTGGCACGTGAGCACGAGCTCGTCGGAGTCACGGCGGTTGTTGCTGCGGAGCTACAGGCGAGCAGAGGAAGCCGAGGAAATGAAATCAGAACTGACGAGCTGGTTGGCAGGCGCGTGGGGTGTTGCTCAAGTCATGGCCGGCCGTGCCAGGGCGTCCACGGCGCGTGGCAGCATGAGCAGGAGACCGGCGACGAGTGTCACCCACGCGGCGCTCGTTGTCTGATGGCTGTCAGGTACTGTAGCTCGCATTCAGACGACTTGAACCGCCTGACAGCGCGACTTCAACATGTTAATGCGGCTAAACCGTTGATCCATTGCAAAAACCATGAACATGAAAATTGTAGGCCTACCATCCATCTCCAACTTCTATTCAAGGATCATCATCTAATTCTCCATGGATCAGAAGTTACATCAAATCAAAGTTGGCTTGATCCACTGAAAATGTAGCTACGACTGAGAATATTTTCTAAGTGTGAAATCAGCATGAAATTCTGACTTGTGGGCCATGTTTGAGCATGTTCTTGCCATTTTCATGAGATGATCATAAAACAACTTTTGTTCCTTGATAAATTAGCTACAACTTTGGTAAAGAGTGCACAGCCATGCAAAATCCCTAAGTTGGACTTTTGAATCAGTCAAACTGTGGCACTCTAAGGGTCAATTCAAGTCAAACCTCCATTTGGGGGCATTTTTGTCATTTTGATCTACATGAACAATGTCCAAACAATTACCCTAAGTGTAGTTAAGGTGTATTAGACCATGATCAACCACCTTGCACAATTGTTATACCATTTCAAATGAGCACATGTGATGAAACAACAAAACAAGCAATTCACCCAATGTTGCAATGCAATGTTTCACATGTTTCATGACTTTGTTGTCATTTTATAATTGTCACATTACTACCATATTGCCATGTTTCAAAGTATGAGAAATTCATGTTACATTCACATGTTGCACTACTACCATTCTAAGCAATCAAGTATGAAACACACACAATTGAAAATGTTGCATATGCATGTTTCAGTAACAATGGCATGATGAGATAGATGATGCACATGTTTATGAAATGAAATGCAATTAGTGGAAGCCAAACACCTAGGGTGTTACAGCCCTCCCCCCTTAGAAAAATCTTGTCCCGAGATTTGGAAAGCGTACCAATCAATATAGAAAACCGGATAGTTTTCCTTTAAATAATCTTCCCGCTCCTAGGTTGCATCCCATTTACTATGATTACTCTAAACTACCTTGTATAACTTAACTACTCGCGTACGAGTCACTCTTTCTTGAGTATCCAGAACCTGCATTGGCTTCTCCTCATAAGAAAGATCAGATTTCAAGTTAACTTTCCTTGTTGCTATTCTTTCCTTGGGAATATGGAGACACTTCTTCAGCTGGGACACATGGAATACTAGGAATATAGCTCCCATCTCACGTGGTAGATCGAGTTTATATGCTACTCTTCCACTTTTCTCGATAATGCGGTAAGGTCCAACATATCGAGGCTCAAGCTTCCTTTTGATTCCAAAACGTTTTACTCCTTTCATAGGGGACACCTTCAGATAAACATGGTCACCTACTTCAAACTCAATAGGTTTTCTTCTTTTGTCAGCATAGCTCTTTTGTCTAGCCTGAGCGGCAGTCATATTCTTCTATATAGTTCGGACTTGCTCTTCGGCTTCTTTTACAAAATCAATACCATAGAATCTTCTTTCTCCGGGTTCCACCCAGTTCAAAGGAGTTCTACACTTGCGGCCATAAAGAGCTTCAAAAGGAGCCATTTTGATGCTCTCTTGATAACTGTTGTTATAAGAGAATTCAGCAAGAGGCAACCAGTCCTCCCAAGAGCCTTTGCAAGAGATAAGACAAGCTCTAAGCATGTCTTCAAGAATTTGATTAACACGCTCAGTCTGTCCTGATGTTTGCGGATGATAGGCAGAACTGCGGATTAGATGAGTGCCGAGATTCTGATGTAAGCACTCCCAAAAGTGAGCCGTGAATTGCGGTCCTCTATCTGAAACAATGGATTTGGGTACACCATGGAGACGTACCACTTGTTGAAAATAAATCTCAGCATAATTGTGAGGGTGATAGGTAGACTTGACCGAAATAAAGTGAGCGGATTTAGTTAGACGATCTACGATAACCCAGATGGAATCACAACCCTTTTTGGTAGTGGATAATCCAACAATAAAATCCATGCTAATTTCTTCCCACTTCCAGCCAGGAATAGAGAGTGGCTGCAATAATCCGGGCCTCATGTGAATAGACTTGACTCTGCAACAGTTATCGCACCTTGCCACGTAGGCTGCGATTTCTTTCTTCATCTTGGTCCACCAATAATACAGCTTGAGATCTTGATACATTTTACTGCTACCAGGATGGATGGACAATTTAGAAGAATGGGCTTCAGCCATAATTTGATTTCTAAGTTCTTTGTCTTTGGGTACTACAAGCCTATCATTAAACTAGAGAATTCCTTTGTCATCGACCCTAAAGTGTTTGGTCTCGTGCTCTTTCATCTTCCGCTTGATGTGAAACACACCCACATCAGTCTTCTAGAGTTCGATAATTCGACTTCTAAGAGAGCAATCCACAGTGATATTGTGGAGTACTACAGGATGAAGGAGGTGTGCCAGATGAAAGTCTTCACTAACTAAGGAATTGCAATGGGCCTTTCTGCTTAAGGCATCAGCAACCACATTTGCCTTACCAGGATGGTAGTGCACTTGAAGGTTGTAGTCTTTGATTAATTCTAACCATCGTCGTTGATGCATGTTCAACTCAGGTTGAGTAAAGATGTACTTGAGACTTTTATGGTCAGTATAGATGTTGCACACATTACCCAGCAAGTAATGTCTCCAAATCTTCAGGGCATGAACAACCGCGGCTAGCTCTAAGTCATGGGTAGGATAATTGACTTCATGTTTTCGAAGCTGGCACGAAGCATAAGCAATGACTCGGCCTTCCTGCATAAGAACACACCCCAAACCGGTGCCACATGCATCACAATAGACATCAAAAGGCTTCTCGATGTCAGGTTGTGCCAATACAGGAGCAGGGGTTAATAAGGTCCGCAAAGTGTGGAAAGCCTCTTCACACTTCGGAGTCCACACAAACTTCTCATCTTTTTGAAGTAGTCGAGTCATGGGCTTGGCGATTTTAGAGAAATCCGGGATAAAGCGACGATAGTAGCCAGCCAAACCTAGGAAACTTTGGACTTCTGTGACCGTAGTAGGTGCCTTCCACTCTAGGACTTCTTGCACCTTAGTAGGGTCAACCGAAATTCCATCCCCAGATAACACATGACCTAGAAAAGGTATCTTGTTCAACCAGAATTCGCACTTGCTGAACTTAGCATAAAGCTGGTTGTCACGTAACTGAGTTAAAACAATTCTTAGATGTTCATCATGCTCTTCTTCATTCTGAGAATATACAAGGATATCATCAATGAACACGACGATGAATTTGTCCAGTTCCGGCATGAATACTAAATTCATCAGGTACATAAAGTGTGCCGGAGCATTTGTCAACCCAAAGGACATGACAAGGTGCTCGAACAAGCCATAACGAGTAGAGAAAGCTGTCTTAGGTATATCTTCAGGACGAATTTTGATCTGATGGTAACCAGACCTCAAATCGATCTTGGAGAATACCTTAGCTTTGGAGAGCTGATCAAATAGAATATCGATGCGAGGAAGAGTGTATTTGTTCTTGATGGTAACAGCATTAAGGGGGCGATAATCCACGCACATGCATAGAGACTCGTCCTTCTTCACAAATATAGCCGGACAACCCCAAGGAGAAGAACTAGGCCGAATCAAACCATTCTTTAGTAACTCATTCAACTGACTCTTCAGCTCAGCCAACTCATTGGGCGGCATTCTATAGGGCCTTCGAGAAATAGGAGCCATACCCAGAATGAGTTCTATCTTGAATTCTACATCACGGTCCGGAGGTAATCCAGAAAAGTCATTAGGGAAGACATCTGGAAACTCACAAACAACCTGTATCTCCTCAATGGCTTTGGCTAGGGTAGCATTGGCTGTATTGTAAAAAGCGATATCACGAGGTAACTGCACTAGAAAACCCTTCTTATCCAAAGGATTCCTCAACATTACCACACGGGTTGTCGTATCGATCAACACTCCATTCCCACTCATCCACTTCATCCCTAGGATTACATCGATTCCTACCCCCGGTAGAACTACAAGATCTGCAAGGAACTCTCGATCCCCAATCTCAATCTTTACATCTTTAACTACTTGGTTAGTCATGATATTATTCCCAGCAGCACTAATACAATAACCACCCTTGACAATTGTAATCACATTCATCTTATGCTTAGATGCAAAAGTAGAACTCACAAATGAATGTGAAGCACCCGAATCAAAGAGCACAACTGTAGGGTGATCATTAACAAGAAACTTACCAGCGATGACCACTTCACTAGCAGGAATTTCCTCCACAGTAGTGTAGTGAACATGCCCCTGACGAACATTTCCCTGAGCATTCTGCTTGGAAGGATAGGGGCACTTATTAGCCCAGTGACCAGGCTGGTTACAGTTCCAACACGGCCTGTTAGCTGGTGGGACATTGGAGCTGCCCTGCCCAGAGGTATTATTTGGCAAGGAAATTGTGTACCCCTTGCGGAAACTAGTTTTAGCTTGATTCTTCTTCTGAGGTGGGCGGTACCGGACATTAGCATTGGGTGGACGGTACTGGGTCTTGGATACCACTGGTGCCTTAGACTGAGAAGCACCTACCTCAAAGTTTCTTTTATGGTTCTTGGAAGCAGCATATACCTTATCATTATTCTCTTGAGTCAGGGTGTCACTGATAAACTCATTGAAGGTGACACACTTGCAGTTGCCCATAGATTTCATCAGTTTAGGGGAAAGTGCCCTCTTGAAACTAGCTATCTTTTTGGCATCAGTATCAACGAACTCAGGAGCATACCTCGCCAGGTTGTTGAATGCCTGGAGGTATTCATTAAGACTCTTGTTGCCTTGGGTTAGCTTCATAAACTCGGTATGCTTAATGGCCATGAGACCAAGAGGGATAAAATGTCCCCTGAAAGCTGCCTGAAACTGGCCCCAAATTATCTCGACGTTCGCAGGGAAGGTGGTCCTGTGATGGGTCCACTAGATACCTACAGGGCCTTGGAGCTAGTGTCCTGCATATGTGGCCTTCATACCTTCAGTCAAACGGAGCAATCCAAACCTTTGCTCTATCGTGCTCAACCATTCATCAGCTTGTAATGGTTCTTCTGCCTCTCTAAAGATAGGAGGCTTTGTGTCCATGAAGTCCTTAAAGCTACTGTACTGGTTCAGCTCAGGTCCCTGGCGGACATGTCGATCCTTGCGGTTAGCCATTTGGCGCATAGCCTCAGCTAGCATGCGCTGACTTTCGACAACTGTCTGCATTAGCTCAGCTGGTGTGGGCGGTGGAGGAGGTGGTTGTTCCTCATCTCCCATGCTACGACCGCGACGAAGGTTATAAGCCATCTGCAAAAGGTATAGCCAATGAGCACTGACGATGTGGAAACTTTTGTAGATGAATTGTATAATTATGCCAAACTGATTCCATTGGAGAGAATGCATTTATAATCAACAGAGGCACAATCATTCATCACAATCACACAACTCATCAAGCGCATCAATTGACACATAAATGCGATGAACTTAACCAACAACGAGATCCATAGACCACAAAGACGAAATTCAGCAAAAACTCACATACGTGGAGCATAACACGTTTGAGAAGTTACATCCAAGCCATAGTGGTTCCAAACTTAAATCCAAAGATAACTTAAGGTTCAACATTACATCCCAACGATTAACTTATTACCAAGCTACTCGTTCATGCATGAGGATCAACAAAAGACTAGCTCTTGCGCATTAGCTAAGTAGTAAGCTAAACTACGCATCGTCCTCGGAGTCAGTGTCGAAGATCTCTCCTCCATCTTCATCACTAGCAGGCTCTAACTCCTCATTCTCCTCCTCTTCAGGTGGAACGTCCTCAGGTCCATTGACCTCAATGCCATCATCACCTTCAGCCATGATGACTCCAGAGCCCATCTCATCCTCCTCATCAGGTGGCAGGAGAGGGTGAAGCTGATTATGTAACAGGTGAACCTCCTCATGGAGATGATCATTGTACTCTTCGGCAACTACCAACTACTGCTCTAGTTCAACCTGTCGCGCTCTCAACACATCCTCTTCGTGCCAGGCTTCATTCCGTTGGTTCAGCACGTGAATCAACATACGTTCACAGTTGCGGTGAGCAATTGTCAACCTCTGAACCTCCAGAGTCTCTTGATCCCGTTCGTGTGTTACTTGCTCCAAACGGTGCTGAGCCGCACTCCTCTCAGCAGTCACCCAGGCCAGCTCTATCCTTAGCCTTTCTGCCTCAGTAGGCTCCGGACGGGGCTCACGAGGAGCTAACCGGTGACGAGGCGCCCTACCTCCTGCGGACTTGCAAGCAGTGAGTTTCGTGTGCGCCATCTGTAGCAAAAAGTTGCAACATAAGGGAAGAATCATTTAAGGGATACGAAATTTAATTATTCGAGACCATCAATTTTAAAGGAGGGAGTAATGCAAAATGCTATGTATGCTTGAACATGATGCATGCACGATCCGTACGTCATCACAAACCTAGAAAAATTTAAAGTCTAGCGAAATATATGGTGGCATACATACGCTCTCTCATACAGGTAGCTAGTCGATCTACAACGATACGTTGTTAGTGTACCTGCAGAAAATTTCATTTCAGCCCAATAATTTCCCAAAAAGGCATGTAAACTAAATACTTTCACACATACATCCCCAGATGCATATACTCTAGTATCACAGCTACCCGTCAGAGATACCCACATTTAAGTACTCTCATAGATACATGATCGAACATGTAAGTATGCGAGCAACCACAACTACTCTCCCCTAGACCGACGGTTGGACGGTCATGCTCTCACAACTCCCACTTACCAGAGCGTAGAGGTATTTGATCCAAACATTACCACCCAAGCGGATGGCATCCATACAATAGCACGCCGTATGGACGACGAAACAGAAACAAGCAGGAACCCCCAAGTTAGTACTTAATAAGAAACCTAAGAGTCCTTATTTGGGCATAAGGGATATGACCACTAGCAATACTTAGTATTTAATTTAGGATTTTCACAAATACTTTTGTTTTAAATACACAAATGACATGTTTAGAGTCGAATCTTGCTCTGATGCCAGCTGTAACAGAACCGACCAAATCATAAGAACGTAAGTACAAAAACAATCACCGAAGCGATCAAATTCCTGTACTTAAGCTCCCATAATCCCGGTAGTCCGAAAATCACGAAGGATTTCAACCAACACTCGACATACAAACCAAGACCGTAGTGATTCAACACAACACATCATCCGTTACAACATTTCATAAGTAGCATTCGGATTACATCCATCAGAGTTCAATAAAAATATTACAAACCAAGTTCAAACGTGCGGAAGCAACATAGTTTAGTACATAACTTCATAGTTCCAAATACATTGCCAGATCTTAGTCATGTCCCACAAAAGCATCATTAGGTACAAGAACTAGGAGACACCGTGCCCAACGGTCTAGTCTTCATCCCCAGCCGGGAGAAGGCAATACTTGCAGCAACCAAAGTAGAACTGGTCACCTGCAACAGGTGGGAGATAAATCCTGAGTACGAGAAGGTACTCAGCTAGACTTACCCGACAAAACCAGAAATAAAAGACACCAAGGATCATGCAAGGCTTATCAGGTGGGCTAGCTTGACATAGTTGCATAAAGAGCTTATGATTATAGTAACCAATTTAAACTTAGCATTAAGCTTATCATCATTTACCTATCCACTAGATTAGCACCTGTACTAGAGCACTCACTTATTAGGAGCAAACAATATTAACCATAGCAGGTATAATAAGGCTGTCATCATCATATCATCCTTTCTGAACCATTATGTTATTTAGTGTGTCTACATTGGAGATAAGCCCGTCAAGTTCTCACTAACCGGGAGAGACGGTGACTCGAATCGAATTACAACTCAGCTGAGGGGGTATTCCTAACTCTCACCCTGGCATACTTAGCAAGGGTAGCCGTGGGTCACCTTTGGAACAACTCAGGAACCAAATTCGTGGGTTCGATCAGTGCCAGCACTCTCAGGGATTACCCTTCTGCCAGGACGATCAGGACTTTTAAATCACCTACCCTTGGACTCACGCCTATGGCTCCCTTCCGAGGTGCAATTTATACTTATCGACTCCTGGCCTGAGGTGAGCAACTCGGCTTCGTGGTCGGTCTTCGGACACGGCCAACTAAGAGAGAGGCATGCGTTCAATATGAACAGGAAAGGCTCCAAGATTCAGTCCTTAATCGACACAGACGGAGTCACTGCAAACTGGCAAGCCTCCGTCCGGTCTTCATTTCAAATTAAGACTGGTTCTTTTCCACGATAGCAAATATAGCCAACCGTGCCATATGTATCTTCCTATATCTCGCAGGTGACAGGAAATCACCTGACTTCTACCGTGTTTAAGCCGGGCTAAGCACTACACGAGCCTGAGCTACATAGGATTCAGGGTATCAATATCTGGACAAGGATCCGGTAACCAATGCAGCAAGTGTTTGCATCCAACACCTAAACTTAATGCAACAATATATATATGTAACAATAATACTGTAACTACATTTCGAAAATTAGGAGGCTTAATATGCTCCGGGGCTTGCCTTTCACAAAGTTGCACGGACGGTGATCCGGGCACTCAATGGCGACCTCGTCTGGCACTTCTCCTGAAGGCTGCACCTCCTGAACCTTTGGTGTCGGCTGCTGCTGCTCGCTCGGTTCCTCGAATTCCAGCAGGGTCACTCCTTCCGGTACACCTATTGCATGCCGATGCACAAGATAAATATCATGGATGCATAAGGAATGACATGATGCTCATGATGAATGAATCACAGTAAGTGTTTAACGAAAACATCACTGGACACTCGTTTACCGATTAAGAATAGCTCTATTCAAATCATTTTAAAACAGGTATCTAACTTAACTCGAAGAACAAGATCAACTTACCTAACTTGCATAACCTAAGATAAAGATGCTCATCTTCCGTTAAAGGCCTAACACCTAGGAATATTACCACAACTTAGAAATAGTAAAGGCATACTTTAAACAACAGTTAAAGTTTCATATGCACATGGGTAGTTCCTTAATTTAATCACAACAAGAGTTCTACAAATCCAAATGACTTGCATGAGGACATTCTGGAAAGTTTATGAAATTCTCTACAAATAGTTTGTAAACATCAAAGCATGATTCTTACGTTAACCAAATTGAATTCCAGTAAACCTAGAATCTGTCCAGAAATGACAGGGTTACTAAATTAATTATTTAATGATGATGCAAAAGCATAATTGGACCAAACCAAGTTTACCAACATGTTTTGCATACCAAAAAAACATCAGAAAGTCTAGTGCCAGCTTCTAAACAATTTATTTAATGCCCTTTTTCTAATTTATTTAGTTAATTAGGTGATTAAAGCAATATATAGTACAACTGTTCAGAAAAATCTACAAAAATTACAGTAGCTATCTCATGCCTCATATAGACTACCATAAAAATTTCAAAGCCAGTGGGTAAGCAGAACTTGCTGTATCCAAAATAACAGGTAGCATGTCTATTTTTAGCATAATTAGGAAACCCTATTAAAAAAGTGTCAAGAAACAGATATCTAATTTTTCCTAGCATCATTCTAGCATAATAACAGTACTCACCAATTTTTACCCTAACTGGATCTATAGAAAAATTATGAAAATTCACACAAGATCCATCCATGCAAACAAGATAATTTTCTATCTCCTACAAACAGTGTCCAAAATTTATGAAAATTTAACTACAAGCTATTCATGATATGAGCAGTACACCATAAAAATTTCATGCCATTTGGAGCTACTTAGAAAAAGATATAATTACCCCTATTTCCTTCATGATTAAAAGAGATAATTAGCAACTCTATTTTTCATTACAGAACAAGGCACAAATTATATTTTTAATATAAACTAGACATTATCATGAACTCAAAAAAATTGGAACCACGTCATTTGGATCTACCAACTAGGAGATACACATTTTTGAATATATACACAAGTCTATGAAAAGAATAAAATCAAACAAAAATGGAAAACCTAACGATCTACTGCTGGGCCGGCCCGAAAGAACGGTGGCCCACAACGCGCGCCAGCGTAGCCCTGCACACGATGTGGCCCACGCCGGCTCCCGCCTGTGCTCTATGGCTGACGAGCGAGGCCTGACGGTCAGAGAGACAGACAGGGGAGGAAGAAGGGACGACGGTGTAACTCGTCGCCGGTGGCAGCTCCGGCGAGGCCATCGGTGCCAACGTGTCCGCCTCACCCATGCACTCCTAGTGGTGCCCTCAATTTCAGCCATTACAGCAGCTAAGGGAAATGGCGACGGCCATGGCGGCGCATGGCCATGGGTTGGCCGGCTCCGGCGAGGCCCAACCCCGTAGGGTGCGGCTAAGCTCAGGACGATCTTCTAGAGTTCACTACCAAGCTAACCAAGCATAGTGGAGAGCATGGGAAGGCCGCGGTGGCAGTTGGCCATGTGGAGCGCCAACTCCGGCGAGGTCCCGCCATGGCAGCGGTGGAGGAAATGGCGAATACGCCCTTACCAAGCCCCAAACGACACGGATGAGAGGTGGAGGAGGTGGAGAAGAGCACGAGCTCGTCGAAGTCATGGCGGCTATTGCGGCGGAGCTACGGGCGAGCGGAGGAAGCCGAGGAAATGAAATCAGAACTAACGAGCTGGTTGGTAGGCGCGCGGGGTGTTGCTCAAGTCGTGGCCGGCCGTGCCAGGGCATCCACGGCGTGTGGCAGCGTGAGCAGGAGACCAGCGACGAGTGTCACCCACGCGGCGCTCGTTGTCTGATGGCTGTCAGGTACTGTAGCTCGCATTCAGACGACTTGAACCGCCTGACTAGCGCGACTTCAACGTGTTAATGCGGCTAAACCATTGATCCATTGCAAAAACCGTGAACATGAAAATTGTAGGCCTACCATCCATCTCCAACTTCTATTCAAGGATCATCGTCTAATTCTCCATGGATCAGAAGTTATATCAAATCAAAGTTGGCTTGATCCACTGAAAATGTAGCTACGACTTAGAATATTTTCTAAGTGTGAAATCAGCATTAAATTCTGACTTGTGGGCCATGTTTGAGCATGTTCTAGCCATTTTCATGAGATGATCATAAAACAACTTTTGTTCCTTGATAAATTAGCTACAACTTTGGTAAAGAGTGCACAGCCATGCAAAATCGCTAAGTTGGACTTTTGAATCAGTCAAACTGTGGCACTCTAAGGGTCAATTCAAGTCAAACCTCCATTTGGGGGCATTTTTGTCATTTTGATCTACATGAACAATGTCCAAACAATTACCCTAAGTGTAGTTAAGGTGTATTAGACCATGATCAACCACCTTACACAATTGTTATACCATTTCAAATGAGCACATGTGATGAAACAACAAAACAAGCAATTCACCCAATGTTGCAATGCAATGTTTCACATGTTTCATGACTTTGTTGTCATTTTATAATTGTCACATTACTACCATATTGCCATGTTTCAAAGTATGAGAAATTCATGTTACATTCACATGTTGCACTACTACCATTCTAAGCAATCAAGTATGAAACACACACAATTGAAAATGTTGCATATGCATGTTTCAGTAACAATGGCATGATGAGATAGATGATGCACATGTTTATGAAATGAAATGCAATTAGTGGAAGCCAAACACCTAGGGTGTTACATTCTTTCTCCTTTTGTTTTAGTTTTTAGTTTTTTTTATATAGTTAAAAGAATGATGAATGACAAAAAAAGTTGTCCTCATAATAAATATATATAGTTACTGTAATAATATGTGAAAGGTGTGTGTCTGTTTGTTTTAATTTCTATTTTTAAGTGTTGATTAGCAAATAAAGAGGACTCAGAATGATCTCTTAAATGGAAATGATGAATAGTTGCTCTGTTGTAATTCCTTTCAAGTACCTAGCTTTCAGCCTCGAATTCTCCTGAGTTTTGGATAAGATTGTTTTGACATAAGGGTTTACTCTGAACTTCAAACTTGTTGGTAGCATATGCTTGATCTAAGTCTAGGTAATTGAGGAATATGATATGAGAAGTTTTGAGCTGTTGTTTATCTTGTTCCAAGTGACACTAAAGTCCTGGAGATTTATCTTTTGAAAAACACAAAATTTCTATATGATGAGTTCCTGTATGACAAAGCTTGAATTCCTACCAGAGCCATACATGTTATTTAGGCTAGGAAAGCTTCAAAATATATGCCACTTACTTTTGCATTGAGTTTTGTCAACGTTTGTTGACCCTTATGAGAGGTTTGTCATGCTCTTAAAATCAAGACCACGTACACACCACCCACATATGCACTACTCCTACACTAGGGGTAGGCGTAAAAACATGCCTTCCATCTAGATCCCTCCAAAAATGTTCTACTCCTACACTAGGAGCGATCATCAAAAACATGTTTGCTTGGTTTTCCATCCACCAAATAAATGCTCCAAGTTCTTGTTACTATCTCTCTAAAGTTTTGTTGCAGAAAAGAGGCATGGGGCTATACAAAAGTTATTCATAAAAAAGGGAAGATAAAGAAAAAAAGTTGAGAAAAAATGGACAAGTGTCCGAGATATCTAAACCAATGGGTACTTAGATGCCCGTCTGAAAAAAAGAGATGAATAAGATAGCCCCTGCTCTCTAGCAATTGTTTCCAAGTTTCAAAAGAGAGATAAGCTTTTAAGGACCAAAGTAGAATTAGGATTAGCCACCATATATATCCACCTTATATTCCACACACATGCACATCTTGATTTCAGTGTATGACTCAACTCTCTTTGGATCCGAGGTTTGACTTTACAATATATGAATTGCAAGTATGCCCTAGCTTTCTCCGTACCTATGAACTCCACATAAGCCTTAGTGGTAGGAAGAGAAAAAGGCATAACATCTTTATTGCCTTGGTGAGGATCCACAAATACCACATATATTGAGAGACTTGAGAGTGTCATATGATGGAATCTCTGAGTTTTATTTTGAAAAATTATAAAAACTCCAGAACAATGGTTGAATAAAGAACTTGAGACATAGTGCTTGACTTGATCGTTCTATGAAGGCTAAGAGGCCCCATGGTTGAAGGTAATATGGGTAAGTTTGAAAGTCAGATCAGTTTATTCTAATCTGGAAGAGAATTTTCGATTGAACGCATGTGTACTTTTGAGGAGTGAAAGCATTGTAGCAACTCCTAATCCATTTCTGAGTTTAAGCTTTGCTCAGGGGTTAGCAAAGGTTAACTGTGGGGGAGCTTGTTGATGGTCATTAACATGCTTTATAAACCATCAACATAACTTGTATAAATGCATAAAAAAGATCACCAACATAGGTCTAGGGGTTTAAACTAATAAATTTCATGAGTTTTGCTGAATCTGTGTTTTCAGCAGGATTTAATTATAAAATTGCCAAGGAGGACTTATTCATCAAAGGAAATCATAGAATTTTGCTGCATAAATAGCGTTGGAAGACTCTAGAGGACTCCAGGAGACTCTCCACCAAAGATGACCTTAAGAGGCTGACATGGGGGGCTGGCCGGCTGGCCTATGGGTCCCACCAATCAGCCCCTCCTTCGTACATCGGTTTCCCACTGCCTCCTAGATTGCATCTACGCCATTGTTTCAAGTTGGTTTGATTCGAGGGTCCAGAATTGATGCTTCGGCCTATATATACCCACCCCAGCCCCCTCCCTAAGGCCATCCTGAAACCCTAATTCATATTCTCCTCATCAGGATCAAAGCCAGCTATCAGGAGAAGATTAGTCCTCTTTAGGATCTAGTCTTGTAAATAATAGTGAGATGGAGAGTGAGGGAAGAGTTTAGAGGAGGTGCCAGCCTGTCGGTGCTCTATCTACGGATTGTAACTAGGCGGATCCAAGTTCTATCTAAGCTTGCCTCTGAGATTTCTCTAGTAATCAACTTTTGATCCAAGTAAGCATCTTGTTTATATTGTTCATCAGGTTTGTGACTCTTTTGAGTGCTTTATTCTCTTCCTAGGGGGAGAAAAGTATTAATCATAAGTGTAAGTGTGGTGCTTAGACTTAGGTTAATCATAGATGCATCCTACATTCCGGATTGGTGGTACCTCGCGAGGGTGACTCTTATAGCATCATTGAATCCTCTATAGTCCACCTCCCATTTGTAAGGGCATGTAGGATGTGGTTACGAAGGAAAGCATCCTCTGCTATTGTCTTTCCCTAGTAATGTCCCCAGTTGAATAATAGAAGACATAACTTACCCAGTCAGAATTAGAGAACCTTAGTTTTCCTCTCTATGTTCCTATTTATTGTAACCTTGTTACTACCCTTAGTTAAGTTAGACCATATTTAGTCTCACACGTTTCCCTATGGATACGATACTTGAAATACTTTCAGGTGAGAGCTACAGCAGTATCTGTATGCTTACGGATTTATCTGTGTGCATTAAAATATACCAATAGCATGCGACGAGGTAGGTGATGACACGACATGAGGATGACACGATCGACGAGCGCCAAGGCTCGTGATGCAGCGCACTCCTCGATTCGATGAGCCACGGGCTGCAAGCCTCGCCGCTCAAGCACCGTGGACAACAAAAGCCATGATCAGTAGCGTAAACATTTGGCGTTCGCTTTAAAGCTACTTTTAGTCAGCTGAGATTTTGTACACAGTGACCAATGAGACATCCCTACGCCCAAAGATCGCATCATGCCTCAGCGGACGCATGCTAAAGTGACACTCTAAAGATGTGTGTAACCCCAAGCGACCCATGCCGATCAGTGCGTGCCAGTTGACATGGCAAGCTCGTAGTGGCTACACTACAACATACCATGCATCGACGTTCACCAGAACAAAGATCATCATGACCTGAAGGAGGACAATGAAGGGTGAGCTGCTGCTAGACCTAGTCCACGACGCCTCGGTCACTAAAATGGAGTCGACTAGACTAAGCTTCACGGGTCGAACACTAGGCAAGGTCATGACTACGACATTCAAACGATCAGATCAACAGTAGAAGCGTGAAAGAAAAAGAAGCACATGACACAAACTAAAGAATCTTATAAATCAAAGGACCCTAGGTACAAACTAAGGCCCCTGGCCACCGCCGTGGAGGATGTCCTCCACGTCCACGGCAGCCACGATGGTGGCTGTGGTGGCGATGAAGCCGACAACCAACTCCACCTGCTCTGCCTGCCCGGCAAGGTCTGGGAAGCCAGGCGCCACTTGATGGAAGTCCTAGCCGTTGTAGAGATATAGGGCAGCGAGGGCAACGCCGGCACCCTGATGGATTCTAGCCATCGCTGTGCGTTCATAGTCCTCCATTAGAAGAACCTCCCATAGGAGAGCCTCCTCTGTGTCATGATGGGAGGCCTCCAGCTCCTCCTCCAACGCTGTCAACAAGAAGACAAGAGGATCAGAGGAAGGTTAGGAGTGGCAAGTCACAAATAGAATGACAAGATGAAGAAGCACCCTCACCCATGATCCGAGCCTGGGCGTCAGCGGCCGTTGCCTACGCGGCAGCGGTCTCCCTCTCCGAGGCCTCAAGGGCCACCCTAATGGCATCAAGGCAGTGCTCCAACCGGCTCACTTCATGTGTGGCATCGGAAGAGCGCTGGCGGGCCTCATCCGCCTCGTGGGTGAGCTCGCAAAGCTCGCACCGATCACTTGAAGCTAATAATGACGGGCTCGAACCAACAACGGGTGGGGTCATAGCATGAGCAACGCTGGCGGCTCCTATGGACATGGCGTGGGAGGCAGCCCTACGAACATGCACAGTCAATTCAGGTCGAACCTTTGAACTTAAACCTTATCCAAATGCACTTACCTCTAATCGCATAGGTAAGGATGAAGAGGCGGTAGTGCCCCACCAGCACCCAACGACTCCTCCAAAGGTTGCTTACAGTTACTCATCCCCGTCAGAGAGAAAGGAACTCCAGACATGCAAAAGTGAGAACAGGGAAGTAGCGGAGCAGGTGTCTCGAAAACAAATGCCTCCCCACCATACCACTCCAAGAGCATTTATAGCTGCCAAAGGCACTCAAGGCAAATGCGCGTTCATCCACATTTACTAATCACTTGGAGAACCTCATAGAGCAAGTGAAGCAATCAAAGGAAAGGCGGAATGATGGTTGCCCATGCAGCGACGTGAGACAAGTAAGCCGCACAAACCCCCACTCCTTCATATAATTTCAATTTGTGTGCCCGCGTTCCATGGCGCATGACAGCTCACGATTGGGTGCCATCATGCCACAATGTGACTAGGGAGGCCAACCACCTCCCAAGATCATGCGCTGAGCGACCTACTGCGACCACAACCCCACATTATGCTTAGGAAACCCTCTATCAGGCTGGTCCTTAGTAGGGCTCGAGGCCACAAAAGGGATTGGGGTAGGCAGGAGATGGCCCCCTACGGCTCTAATTGGTGGTGCGGAGCCACATGGCCATCTCTCCCTATGTCTAAGTCATCAACTTTGAAGTGTCCTAGGTTGACCACCTCTAGGGGGAGGCATCTTGCCCTCTGGCCGCTATGGAGGCAGTTGGGGACCAACAGGATTGACGGCCGACGATTTATGGGACGTCTCAAATGAGGCACAGCCGAACTCCACATCGATTGGGGAGGATATCGGGTCCTGCTTAGATTACCCATAGACCCCGAAGAGGCGCACTGCTCCGACCACGTGGTTATGGTGGACATGCCTCTCCCCGCATGGGGCGAAACCAAACCTGCCTATAACAAGGCAATATGACCCCACACGGGTGACAAGGACGTCGGGGAAAAATGGAGTTGGGTCCCCGAGACCCCAAAAAAAGTCAGGCCAAGCCACGACTAACTCCTCCTTGTGTCCCAGGTCTCAGACCTAAGGCCTGCTCTGACAACTCATAAACCGTCAGAGGTCCACGACCTCTCCGGGAGAGATCGACAAAGCAAGAGGCCGGGGCGATGCGTAATGCGGAACCCAAAATGTGATCTCGGCTCGATCACATGGAAGAAACCGAACGTCCAAGACCTCTGAGCCAATGCACAACGGCAAAAATGCTCATGACTGTACAAAAAAGTGGTTGAGGAGATGATCCCTCACAACAAATAATTCTTTGGGCAACCCTAGGCAAAGGTGCAAGCTCGACCACAGAGACTAAGGGATCGCCGCAAGGGGAGCCTAAACCATAGGGGAAAACCTCTCCCCGCTTAGCACCCTCTAATACTATAGCGGAACCATCCAATTTATAAGAGCACAAGTACAATAGTAGCCCGCAAGCAGTCGCACTGCCATACTTGAGCCCATATAAACCCGGTAGTCCATCGAGAACCACGAAGGGTCTCGATTAACCATCACCACACAACCAAGATCATACATTATTCAATATACATGTCACACGTTACATAAAGTTCACAAATATAGTTCCATACATCAGAGTATGATTAAAAGTTATTACAATCCAAGTTCAAATAAAATAGTAGCAGAAGCAAATAGTTTGAAACCAACATCTATCATCATTGTTCAAATACGGTGCCTGCTCATGATCACAATTCCACAAAAACATAAGATAGGGATTATCATGAGACACCTTGCCCAGGGCCCTACTCCTCGTCCACAGTGGGACATAAGCAGTTCTTACGGTAGCCATGATATAGTGTATTATATGCAACAAGTGGGAATAAAACCCTGAGTACAAGAAGGTAATCAGCTAGACTTACCCGTGATAAACCAAAAATAAAGTGACTCCAAGGATCATGCAAGGCTTTATAAGTGGAGCTAGATTGACATCACATTGCATAAAAAGCTTACCAATTCAAGTATATAGTTATAATTCGGTCATCAAGTTAATTATAGCTATTTATCTCTAGATTAGGAACTAACCTGTGCCAAACATGTGGTGTATCATTTAGTAGCCTGCAATAGTAACCATAGCCAGTATAATAATTCATGTTCATCATAACCATCATATTCCATAATATAGTTACTACGATGTTGGGGCTAGTCTAGTTTCTCACTGCCCGGGAGAGACGACGATTCGAATCGATTTCAACCAGCTAGAAATTTATTCCTAACACAAACCCAGGTAGACTAGATCAATGGTCACCTTAGGTCACCTTTGGTACAACTCAGGTCCACATTTCACGGGTTTGATCGGCGCTGCACAATCAGGGACGACCAGCTGCCAGGACGTTCAGGCCTAGCCTGCCCTTGGGCTCACGTCTAGCTCCCTGCACATCCTTACTACCATCTAGAGTGCGCACTCCTATAGAACGGGGCCCGGCCTGAGTTGAGCTACTCGGCTTCGCGGTCAGAACGAGATATCCGGCTAGCTAAGTGAGTGGCATGTGTTCAATCTCGATAGAAGTGCCAACAACGGTACAGTCCTTAACCGACACAGACGAAATTGCATGAGTCAACCTACACATAGACTCTTCCTGGCCTCCAGTTACATTACCCCATGGTTATGTTCCACGATAGCAAATATAGCCAACCGTGCTTCGGTATCCACCTATATCTCGCAGGTGATAGGAAATCACCTGACTTCTACTGGTCTAAGCATGGCTAAGCATATATTTGATCCTAGACCTAGACAGGGTTAAAGGTATATATATATGGACAAGGTAGTTCTAGGCATCAAGTGTTTTCAATCAACTCTTATAACCTAATGCATCAAACATAAAAGGAATCAAGTGATATTTTGTAAAACACGGGAGGCTTAAAATGCTCCGGGGCTTGCCTTTGATAAAAGAAGTTGGCCTATAGTTTGGGCACTTGGGTAAGTCTTTAAGAGTTTGCTCCTCTCCTTCTGGAGCTATGGCCTAAGGTGCCTCCTATTGTCCCTCTGGCTCTTCTTTGAACTCCAACAAAGTTATCCCCTCGAACGATCCTATATGCATGAGCAGGAAATAAGATATCATGGATGCACATATAATGATATGTATACTACGATATGATGTGATGAATGCATCCTCATAAGTGTTCTCAGCATCATTGCATTAAGGTGATAACAAGTTGCATTTTCTTTTACTGAGTAAGTGCATATCTCTTCTCTAGTTACTTAAACAAACATTCATGTAAATCATTTTCTGGAGTACAAGACAGCAGCCACTTATTTTGACCATAACGGAAGTTATACACCTCAAACTAATATGGTTGTGGACATTCTGGAAAGCTTATAAAATTGCCTACACTTTCTTTTAACCATCTTAATGTTATTCAGTACTTATCTAGGTCAAATAATTAAATCTTTCAGATCTATCCAAAGAGCAAGCATTTCATATAGCATATTTCTAACAGCCAAAATTCTTAAACCATAAGACCTATGACTATGAAAATTTAACATAAGGTAGATAAGTGAGTTATCTACAACTTTGTTATTAATAAGTTTTACAGAAAAAACCATTATCATCATAAAATTATCATCACAACAGAAACTATACATGCAGCCATCTGGTTGAATTATAAAGTAATAATTAACTAGTTGCATACAACTAATTACTTCTAAGCCTAACTAAAACATCAACAGATCATATGCATCACAAGCACCACAGAAAACCTCATGGTTATGCCTAACTTATTTATTTATATTCATTCATCAATTTCCTTATATACTAAGGTGATTCAAAGGATAAATATTTCTAATGCTTAATAAATTATGAGAAAATTACAGTACCCTACAAATGACCCAATAGCCTACTGTACAAATTTCATGCCATTTGGATAAGTATAGCCAGCTCTACAAAAATGACAAGTTACATATGCTTATTTTAGCAAAAATAGTTTAGCATAGTGAAAAGTGTCAAGCAACAAATTTCATATTTTTCTTACTTTTATCCTATCATAAGAATACTGTGTAAAAATTTGCATGATCATATGTTATGTATTTCTACCCCATTTATTTTCACTAGAAACTAGCAATTAATTAAGATTAAATATGAAGATCATATTTCAAGTATGCTTACTGTAGGTTTATTATTTTTCCTAGCTATAGCATGTCAACACAAGATTAGCAAAATTGGAATCACAATTTTATCACCTTCCTAGCTCAAGTTATGCAATTTACAAGATAGAAACTATTTTAAAAGCACTTATATTGCTCAATTTAATTCTCCCATCAACATACCCTAAACAGTAGATTTCATACTTTTATCAAATAGTACACTTCAAGATCAATCCAAAAAAATTTGGTTCACCTCATTTGGATACTCCTAGCTCAAGATATAATTTTTGCAAGTTAGTAACAAAATCTGTGAAAAAATAAAAAAAAGAAAATACAATTTCCACTAGGCGCTACAGCTAGGTGCACCCGGTCCATACACCCTGCTATGACTGACGCGTGGGTCCCGTAGTCAACCCGGCCCCACATGATAGCGAAACATAACAGAGGCGGCACTTTGACAGGTGAGAACTCACCGACGGTGAGGTCATCGGCGACGAGGTCACCACCGACGTGTTTCCCACACCCTTGCGCACCCGTTGGTACCCTTGGTTGGCTCGGCGGATCACCGGAGCTAGCTCACCGGCAAGCATGGTGGTTCAGGAGTGGCACGCTGCAGTGAGCTCGTCATCTCCAGCGACGGTGAGCATAGGCAAGCACTGCTATGGTACCTAGGAACCCTAGCGAAGCTCTACGGCATAGATTAGGTCAAGGTGAGGTGGCGGCAAGGCTTGGCCGCGTGCATGGCAGCACGGCGGTGCGAGCGCAATGGCGGCATGGTGGCATTCCGCTCTAATGAGGCCAACATTGGCCTTAGGCTCTTGCGTCGAGCTAGACCTAGCTCTAACCTAACCCTAACATCTAGAAGTGCACAAGGAAGGGAACCGAGCATGCACAGCCATGGCGGCGTGCATGGTGGCGGCGCTCTCAACGATGGCCCGTTGGCCTTTACCTTGACTCGAGTTAAGACAATGGGTGATGGCTAAGTGGTGGGAGAGATATGATGGGCGACGGTGTGGTGGTGGTAGTGATCGAGCTTGGCGGAGGTGCAGCGGCGATGGCGAGGTGCTTGGCTTGCTCCGGCGGGTGAAGGAGAGGCAGAGAGAGGGCGAGAGAGCGAGAGTGAGTGAGCGTGGCGATGTTGCCTCTGTTTTCTCCCCCTGCTAGCCCAACTAGTCGAGGCGATGCCGGCGTGCTGCCGCCACACGGCGCGGGCGGCCTGGGCGCGGTCGGCCACAACGGCCAGCCGATCTGAATCGGTGAAGTCGATTCAGTCGACTGAAACCGCCATCTTTGCTCTGCTCTATCTCATAATCGGTGGCAAATTTTCGAAAACTTTAGTAATACAAAGTGTAGAGCTATGTGAGTACTACAACTTTGTTATAATGATCATGGCCTAATTCAAGCTAGTTTTCAAACTACAGTGCTCCGAAGTGGGGTACTCTGAAACTGTAAACAAGTTTAGGACTTCGCAAATTTTTCTAAGTTACAAACAGCATTGAGTTGAAACATGTGAACTCTATTTGACCATGTTATGCATTGATTTAGCTCATGACCCTTAAATAAAGTTTATTACCCTTGATGTGAACTACAACTTTTATTTAGGTCACATAGCCATGCAAACAATATAAGCTACTGTTCAACTTTGGTCAAACTAGTATCATGAAATTGGCATTTCTAATGAAACCAACACTTAGAGGCAAATTTGGTCTGTGTCATGAATATAAACATTGTTCCAATTATCATTCTAGATGTGTCTAAGGTATTTTGGTGACCTCACAACCATCTCATGAATTGGTCACATATGATCACAAGCATAATTAAGTATATGAGCAACATCCCATGTGATAAAGAGAAGGTAAATGAAATGAAACTTCATATGATCATGCTCATGAATGCTTGGATGGTGCTTGTGCTCATGAAATGTAAATGCCAAATGCAATGCTTAACAATAGGGTGTTACAACCCCTCCCCCTTATAGAAATCTCATCCTGAGATTTGAAAGACCTACCATTCTTCATAAAATGCGGGATAAACCTCATGTAAATAATCCTCCAGTTCCCACGTGGCATTTTGTTCATTGTGGTTATTCCACACCACCTTGTAGAACTTAATGACCTTGCTCCGGGTTACTCTTTCCATTTCTTCCAACACTCGGATTGGTTTCTCTTCAAAAGTCAAATCCGATTGGAGCTTAATGTTGGTGGGTGTAATAGCTTCATTAGGTAGGTAGAGGCATCTTTTTAGCTGAGAAACATGGAAGACATTGAATATAGCACTCATCTCTGGGGAAAGTTGTAACTTGTAAGCGACACTTCCCTTTCATTCAATAATCTTTTACGGCCCTACATATCTAGGCGCATGCTTCCTTTTCACTCCAAATCTCTGCACTCCCTTCATGGGTGAAACTTTTAAGTACACATAGTCTCCCACTTCAAAGGTTAGTGGTCTTCTTCTTTTATTAGCATAACTTTTTTGTCTAGACTGAGCTGCTCTCATATGCTATTGAATAATGCGTACTTGCTCTTCAGCTTCAGTGACAAAGCAATGCCATAATATCTTCTTTCATCAGGCTCAATCCAATTCAAGGCAGTTCTACATTTCCGACCATACAAGGCTTTAAAAGGAGCCATCTTGATGCTCTCTTGATAACTGTTGTTATAGGAAAACTTGGCTAAAGGTAGCCATTTCTCCCATGAACCCTTGGAGGATATACCACAACCTCTCAGCATATCTTCTAAGATCTGGTTCACTCGCTCAGTCTATCCCAAAGTTTGGGGATGGTATGCTGAACTTTTGATTAGTTTAGTTCCCAAGGCCTGGTGCAAGTGTTCCCAAAGCGAGCTATAAACTATGGTCCATGATCTGAGATTATGTTCCTTGGTATTCCTTGTAGTCTCACGATCTGATAAATGTATAGCTCAGCATACTTCCCTGTGTGATACCTTGTGTTAACCGGTACCAAATGCGCTGACTTGGTGAGGCGATCTACAATGACCCATATAGAATCTTGACCTTGTTGTGTTAGCAGGAGGCCTGTAATAGGCAACGACTGAAGTAATCTAGCAGAATTCAAATGAATGGCCTTGACTCTACTAGAATTATCACACCTAGCGACATAGGCGGTGATTTCCTTCTTCATCTTGGTCCACCAAAAATGGGTTTTCAAATCCTGGTACATTTTGCTACTGCCCGAATGGATAGACAACTTGGACGAATGAGCTTCATCTAGAATTTGATTTCTAAGCTCTTGGTCTTTTGGTACCACAAGTCTGTCCTCAAACCATAGCACATCTCTTTCATCCAACCTAAAATGTTTGGTTTCTTATTCCTTCATTTTTCTCTTGATGTGAAACACACCTACATCAGTCTTCTATAGCTCGATGATTTTGCTCTCAAGTTAGCAACTAACAGAGATATTGTGCAGCACAACAGGACGTAACAAATTAAATCCATCTTCCAACAAGGCTTCTAAGGTGTTACAATGAGATTTCCGACTAAGTGCATCTGCTACAACATTGGTTTTTCCTGGATGGTAGTGCACTTCCAAATTATAGTCCTTGATCAGCTCTAACCACCTATGTTGCCTCATGTTCAGCTCAGGTTGAGTGAAGATATATTTGATACTCTTGTGATCAGTGTATATGTGACATACGTTTCCCAACAAGTAATGTCTCCATATCTTCAAGGCGTGAACAATTGCTGCAAGCTCCAAATCATGGGTGGGATAGTTGACTTCATGCTTTTGCAATTGTCGAGAAGCGTAGGCAATAACTCTTCCTTCTTGCATGAGCACACACCCCAAACATGTACCCGATGCATCACAAAACACATCGAAAGGCTTCTCAATGTTGGGTTGTGCTAAAACAGGAGCCGTAGTTAATAAGGTTCGTAAGGTGTGAAAACAGCTTCACACTCCGGTGTCCAATTAAACTTCTAATCCTTCTGGAGTAGTCTGGTCATGGGCTTAGCTATCTTGGAGAAATCTGGAATGAAACGACGATAGTAGCCTGCTTACCCAAGAAAACTCTAAAATTCATGAACTAAAGTCGGGGCCCAATCCATGACCTCTTGTACTTTAGATGGGTCTATAGAAATTCCATTTTCAGATAAGATGTGACCCAAGAAAGGTACTTTCTTCAACCAGAATTCACATTTTCTAAATTTGGCATATAATTTATGCTCCCTTAATCTAGACTGCTCTGTACGATCTACCTCATTCTCCGGGTAAATCAAGATATCATTGATAAACACGACCACAAACTTGTCAAACTCGGGCATGAATACCGAATTCATCAAATACATGAAGTAGGTAGGAGCATTTGTCAGTCCAAAAGACATGACCAATTACTCATACAAGCCATACCTAGTGGATAAAGTTGTTTTAGGTATATTCTCTGGCTTGATCTTAATCTGATGATAGCCGGATCTCAAGTCAATCTTAGACAATACCTTTGCTTTTGCCAGTTGATCGAACAAAATATCGATACGGGGCAAATGATACTTGTTCTTAATGGTTACAGCATTAAGCGGCCTATAATCCACACACATCCACAAGGATTTGTCCTTCTTCTTTACAAATAAAGCTGGACAACCCCATGGAGACGAACTAGGTCGAATGAGACCTTTGTCCAAAAGTTCTTGTAACTAGATTTTAAGTTTGGCTAACTCATTTGGTGGCATCCTATAGGGTCTTCTCGAGATAGGTGATGTACCCGGCACTATCTCGATCTTAAATTCCACATCCCTATCAGGCGGTAAACCCAGCAATTCATCTGGAAATACATAAGGATATTCATAGACTACTAGAATATCGCATAGGGTAGTGGCTTGAATAGCACAAGACAAGTTTTGAAGTTCAAAACTCTGGGGAAGCGATACTAGAAAAGCAATACTCCCCTTTGGTTCTCTTAACATAAATGTTCTAGTGGTAGTGTCAATGAGAACTCCATGACCGCTCATCCAATTCATGCCCAAAATCACATCTATTGCTAGTCCTGGCAATATTATAAGATCCGTAGTGTACTCCCTCTCTTGTATAGAGATGAGCACATCTCTCACTAATTGATTAATAGAAATAGTGGCCCTAGTTGAACTTATACTATAACCACCCTTGTCTACCTCAATTATCTTCTAATCATACTTAGATGCAAATGCTTGGCACATAAATGAATGAGAAGCTCCAGAATGAAATAAAACAGTGGCGGGATGTTTGTTAACAAGAAACATACTGGCGGTGACAACTTCTCCTACGAGAATTTCTTCCATGGCTATATAATGCAGTATCCAGGATGTGCTTTTGGATTGGCCTATTTTCTGATTACCCTGGTTTTGATTGCCATTCTTCTTGGATGGGGACACTCCTTGGCCCAATGGCCCAACTGATTGTAGTTGAAGCATGGCTGGTTGTTCCTTGGTCCAACTGAGCTTCCCTGGCCTACCTTGCCCTTAGGTATGGCAATGGTGAATGCCCTGTGGAATGTCTTCTGAGGGTGATTGGCATGAGCTTTTGGCTAAGGAGGCCTATACTTAGGCACTGGTGGACAGAACTATGTCCTAGCTACCACTGGAGCTCTAGATTGAGATGATCCTGAGTGTTGACAGAATATCATCTACAGTCCTCTGAGGGGTATCCCACAAAGGTAGATTGATCGACAGAGGTGCGCGTAATCAAGAACAAGAAGGCAACAGAGACAAAAGAGTTAAAAAAATTCGGGCCATCAGCATGACGTAATACCCTACTCATGTGGTCTGCTGGTTTGTATTGGCTATCGTATGATATTGCGCGTGTTTTGAGGTGGTCCCCTACCCGCCTTATATAGCCAGGGGGTAGGGTTACAAGTCGGTTAGATCTAGGAGATAACCGATAAGTAATAACAGATTACAGGAATCATGGGATCGAGCATATCCTAACAGATCTCGTAGCATCTTCAGGATATCACCCTTGATGTCTTGCGGTACACGCCGAGTAGTACCATGCACCATAAGTCTTTGTCTTGTGGGCTGGACCACCCTAGGTGGCATAGCCCATGTAGTCTGTCATGGGTATCCGAGGTCATACCCCCCACAGCTAGTCCCTGAGCACCATGTATCCTTTGAGCAGCGCCATCTTGAACAAGTTCGACCAGTTTGACATGAAGCCGACCAGTTTAACTGGTGATCCGACAAGTGGAAGTCGAAGCCGACCAGTTTAACTGGTAACCTGAAAGGTGAAAATCAAAGCCGACCAGTTTAACTGGTGACCTGGGCGGTGAAAGTCAATACCGACTAGTTTTGCTGGTGACCTGGGCGGTGAAAGTCAATGCCGACTAGTTTAACTGGTTAGGAGACCTTGGATTTAGCCAAGTAAGGCTTGCTAGAGGATGTCAGGAGCTCAAGTTCAAAATCAAAAATTTCCTCGCTGTGAACCAAGTGTGCCCACTTAGAGTCCGACCACCAGAAAGGGAGATAATCTTCTTCAACTTCAGGAGGCACGGAGTCTTCCAATGAACATATTAAAGAAAACACACTCACCGCAAGGTGAAGTGTGGCCACTTAGTCCCCAAGCCTGACAGTAGGTGACGTGGTCACGTGGTGCCAGGGTCCAAAAAGTAGAAGAAAGACAGAAGACCAGTCGAACAGGCAACCAGTCCATGGGCTGAGCCCTGAAATGAAAAGCGCACATTCATCGTGAAGTGAAGTGTGCCTACTTAGTCCCCAAGCCTGACAGTAGGTGACGTGGTCACATGGTGCTAGGGTTAGAAACAACAGTAACCAGAAAAAAGTCCCCAGTATGGTAAGAAACCGAATCATAATGATGACGTAGTCCCTGAGCCACAAGTGAAAATCTTGGATAAATCAAGAAGTGCCGATTACTCAAATCATGGAGAAAAAACAGAAGTAATGACTGTACAGTAGAAATTACTGAGCCTAGATGGTATTGCGAAGAGGTAGGTGAATATTCGGTGTGCAGTAACGAGTTGCGTAAAAAAATGGCTGATATGGGCCATAATTGCGCGGAAGCCTAGATAACGGCCCAGCACACCGCTTTGGGGAATTCGGAAGGGTGCAAATCAGCATGGTGCGGTTTCCCAAAAACCCTAGAATGCGAAAAGTCAGGAGGGTTTCTTTATAACTGCTTTGCTGCACTCCATGCTCCCACCTTTGCCACTCCATCACTTTGTCATCCTACTCGCCCTTCCGCCAGGGGCTAAAAAGCTTGCATAAAGGGACTAGTTCCGATCTAGATCTGTGGGATGGCACCAAAGAGGGGAGGTGGTAACGCGAAGAAGGCATCCACTAGGGCGAGCCATGACAAGGAATGGGTACCGATACTCATGGGGGAGACAGAGCTCAACGAGATGGTGGAGGTGGGAATTTTTCCTGATTGTGTCACCGCCGGATGGCGTCCGGCCGACGGTGAGCCCTATCCAATGCCACACACCAACGAACTCGTTGTATTCGAAGATTACTTCTGGCGTGGATTATGGCTTCTGATACACCCTTTCTTGCGAGATCTGTTGGAGTATTGGGGAGTGAGCTTATGTAATCTTCATTCAAACACTATTTCTATGTTTATCCACTTCTATGAGGTTTATCTTGGCATTCTTCCCCATTTCAATCTCTTCTGACACTTTTTCTGGCTCAAGAAGAAAGGAGGGGGTGGTTCCAAAGTTGTCGGCGGTGTGTATCTATAGCTCCATGATGGGATGGCGAGTGAATACATTCATGTGCCACTGAATACCTCACTAAAGGGGTGGAATGCCAGGTGGTTCTATATGAAGCAAACTGATTCTGCCGTCCGATGTGATATCGACTACATTCCAGAGAATCAAAGGAGCTGGTAGGAGATACCGACCAGTGCCGATATGGAATAGGTGAAGGAGCTCCTCGAGCTAATGAGGGGCATGAAGATGAGCGGAGTGGTGGTGGCGGTGAACTTCATACTACGCCGCATCCAGCCCTGCAAGGAGAGGGCTCATGCAAGCTTTGACTTCAAAAGAGATACTGACAGCACCCGGGAGAGGATGAAGAACCTAATGAAGGAGGCTGTGCTACACTGGGCCGCTAAACTATTCGCTCCAAATGGGTCATACACCTTGCTGGGCCAGCCAAAAGCCTTCAACTGCATGAATTCACCTCCTTAGGTAAAAATCTCGACTGTTGTTCCTGTTGCTTTTTATCTCATGCCAGCGCTGAGCAGTGGAATAATTTGTTTGTGGAAAAATCAATTAGCAGGAACAGGCAGTGTATTTCTCGGGCGTGCCGAGGAGCGAATGGCCAGAGGCAGTGGACGCCAGGCCGATCACTTAGCCGGAGGAAGGTGCCATCAGCACCTCATCCAAATATGGGGGCAAAGGTGCTGGTCAAAGGTGGAGTCCTCCCCCGGTATTGGAGAAAGTTTGGGGCAAAAGTGCAGCAAAAAATGAGCCAGCCCGAAAGAAAAGGAGAACGGTAGATGTAGCTCCCCGTGAGCCCACTAGCATCTCATTTGGTGGTAGTTGGACTGCTCAGACTCAGAGTGCGGTGATATCCAAGTGGTCAGACAACGACGAGGTGCCAGTAGCTCCCCCTTCGAGCACAAAAACATCATCACGCAGAACGCGCGTGGAGGTATGATCAAAGGATGGAGCAAACGCCCAGCATCGAGTCCCTGAGAAGCAGCCGACGGAGAAGACGCCAATGGCTGGGGTCGCAAGACCACTAGCCTAGGACACGCAGGTCGACCCTAGAGCAGGGCCTAGGAGCTTGTGGAGGCAGCACCGATTCGGAACCATCCATCTAGAAGCTGACGTGTAAGTATCTTTTCTTTGGGATCAGTGGCTGTCCAATCTTTATAGTGGTGGTGATCGACATGCTAATCTAATGCAGAACAGGGCATGCGGAAGATCTAAATCCTTCAGGCTAGACTGGTGAGCAGCCTAGGGCTGGTCCTAGCGTGGAGACATTGCGGACAGACTCCGTCCTAGAGTCCCCATGAGCTCGTCGGTTTGCGGAGGATTTGACCACCGCTGCTGATGGAGTTGGAGGTGGAGAGCGGTCAACGACAATGATGGGCGATTCAACAAAGACACCAGGAGCAACAACGAGAGCCACCAAGTCTTCGAAGGCGGAAGCGGGAGCTGCCAGAGCTGCGCCAGAATTAGGGACGTAGGGGCCGGCAATGTCGAAGGAGCAAGTGGCACACCTTGAAATGCCGCAGTGCATGGTCAGTCGCTTTGTGCTGCCACCGAGCCCCTAGGGAGTGCCACCGGCTATGGAGGAAGAGGACGGGGTCGAGGAGATCGAGCATGGAGTATCATGACCTCAGACCATCCACATCTTCCTCAAGCGAGGGGAGGAAATTGTGGTCATAGAAGAGGAGGACACCACCAGGGAGGTGAAGAGGCTACGGTCCACCCTTTGCGTAGCTATGAAGCAAATTGAGGTTAGTGTTGCATCAACAGTATCCGTCTTTGGCATTGTAGACTATGGTCTTTTATAATCTTGGTGCTTTGCAGGGAATAGCGCGGACTACCGTACAATGGAAGCATTTGATCAAAAGGATGGAGCCCCTCGCCGAGGAGAATGAGAAACTGAGGGAGGCAATGAAACTGATGGAGAAGAACATCTAGAGGGCCCAACATGAAAGAGATCTTGCTAAATCAAACACCAAGGACCTAGAGTACCAAAAAGGGACCCTATCCGATTAGTTGAGAATCATCTCCATGCAGCTGAGGGACACATCCGAGCAGCTGAAGGGCATCTCCGAGCAGAAAAAGGGTATCCCCAATCGGTGAGCTTGTTCTGCATTGTCGACCGACCATAATGTAGCTGCTGTTTGCTGTGTTTACAGAGCAAGATGTGGAGCTCCGCTGGCTGCGTCAAGTCATCGGTCGACTCGAAGAGGAGAAGGCATCTGGGCGAGCGGAGAACCTAGCCAAGGATCTAGAAGGTGAGTAGTTCATGGTCGGAGTTGCTGCTGAAATGACTGCTTCATTCGATGAATCCCTTTGGTGTCTGCAGAATACCGTCGAAAAACCAAGGCATAGTTTGACGCGCTGGAGCTAGAGGCAAAAATCCAAAGGGGGAAATTTGATGCCATGGTAGCTGGAGTCAGGCCGGTGCTCGACTGTATTGATATGGAGGTAGCTCCTTAGCCCGATGACAGGCCACCCCATCCTGACACCATCATTGACAGGTGCGAGGTAGCGTGGGAGAACTTCAAAGGCTTCAACCAAGATGACACTATCTCCATCATGACACATGCCCTGGCGGTGGTCCAGTCTCACTACCCTGTAATCAATCTTCGAGTGATAGGGGCCGGATTCGCCAGAGGGACGAGTGCGATGAAAGAGGAGCAGCTGAAAAATGAGGTGGAGGAAACGGCAAAGAAGGTGGCCGGCGATGTCGATCTGTTCGGCGAGGGAGACGGTGACGGCTAAGCTCAATAACCTAAGTGGGGAGGAACCTGTATGGAACAATTGGAAAGATGAGTTGGCAAACATTTGTGTATTTGTATAAATGTTGTAAGTAGACGACATATGCGCGTTTAGGCGGCCTGCTAGCGCTTGCGATGAAAAAGAGACATGTTGTTAACCCTAATGCATTTATACATGGTATAAGAATCATCCAAGCAGTTAGTTCGTTACTGGGCTCTTGGCCTTGGCTAGCCCGTATTCCATATCATTGAGCACTAGAGCCCGTGCACGTGTAGGAGAGACAGATCTGACCGAGGAACCGCTGCCGACCACCCATAACGCAGAGCGCTGGAGCCCGTAGCACGTGTAGGGATAGATCAGAGATAGTGTTTTCTCCAAGGAACACATAGCCGAACGTTTGCTGCTCGATGGTTGGCGGAATATCTTAAAGATATTTTAGTATGGAGAAACGGGGCGAAGCATTTATGGAGATCACATATATTTGTCGGAGTTTGTTAAGGAGTAGCTTGGAGCTGGTAATCATAAATGGAGATTAAATTGGCATGGAGAAATAATGGAGAAAAATTATGGCGACAGAAATTGTATTCATTATGGAGTGACGAGTACATATCTGGAGCATTTCAACGATAGAAACGTATAAGGTGCTCGATGTGCCATGAATTGGGGATATCGATTCCCTCCATGTCATATAGCCAGTAAGACCCTGGTCGGGTAACCTCTTTGAGCACGTAAGGCCCTTCCTAGGGGAGAAGAGCTTGTGCATCCCTTTGGTTTTCTGCTTTCTACAGAGAACGGGGTCGCCGACCGCAAATGAACGACCTTTGATATTTTGATTGTAGTATCTTCGCAGGCCTTCTAGATATTTGGCCGTGCGGATGCAAGTGATCAGGCATTACTCTTCGGCTCTATCGACGTCCTTTGTCCGAACAGCTACGGCTTGCTCTTCATTATAATGCCCCACCCTAGGTGCTCAGAAGGCAATGTCCGTACAAAGTATGGCTTCTGAGCCATAGACCAAAAAAATATGGAGATACATCGGTGTTGCGACTAGCTTGAGTGCACAGTCCCCAGACCTCTTTGAGCTCAGAGCTCTTTGAGCCATCTGCCTAGATGCTTTTCCTCTTTCTGGTATAGTCTCTTTTTGAGGGCATCGAGGATTATGCCATTCGCCCGTTTGACCTGGCCATTGGCTCTAGGATGGGCAACAGAGACGTATTTGATGGAGATGCATCGGTCTTCATAGAAATCCCAAAAATGGTGACTAGTGAATGTAGTTTTGAGTCTAGTGATAATGTTGTTTGGGAGATCGAATCTATTGATGATATCTTCGAAGAGCTCGACTGCCTTCTTTGTAGTGGCCAAAACAAGCAGCTGTATTCGATCCACTTAGAGAACTTATCAATGGTGACGTATACGTACCGAAAACTACCTGGTGCAGGCTTGAAAGGCCCGATCATGTCCAGTCCCTAGCATGCAAAAGGCCAAGATGCTGGTATGGTCTGCAATTCCTGTGCTGGCACGTGTATTTGCTTGGCGAAAAATTGACATCCTTCACAATGTCAGACGACGTCTTCCGTGTCAGAGATGGCCATGGGCCAGTAAAAATCAGCTCAAAAAGCTTTGCCGACTAGGTTTCTGGAGACCGCATGATTGCCACAGGAGCCAGAGTGAATTTCAAGAAGTAATTTCACTCCCTCTTCTTGGGTGATGCATTTCTATAGTATCTCTTCCTTGGTGCTTTTCCTCATCAACCTTCCGTCTACCAGCATGTAAGGCTTGCTGTGATGGATGAGACATTCAGTTTTGGTCTTGTCGGTGGATACGTCGGCGCTGGTTAGATACTTGATGAACTGTTCCCTTAAATCTATGGCCGGCGAAGGTACTGTAAGTACCAGCTGCTCGGTGGGGGGAATTTCTTGAACTTCCTTCTCTTCCTTAAAAGATGGCGTAAAAAGGTCTTGAACAAAGACCCTCAGTAGAATCGCAGTGCGAGAAGAGCCTATCTTAGATAGGTGGTCGGCAAGCTGATTTTAGTCTCGTACCATGTGGTGGTACTCGATACCGTAAAACTTTCCTTCGAGTTTCCTGATCTCGGCACAGTATGCGTCCATCTTCTCACTGGAACAGGACCAATATTTATTGACTTGGTTGATGACCAATGTGGAGTCTCCGTATACCATGAGACGTTTGACGCCGAGCTCGATGGCTATACGAAGTCCGTGGAGACATGCTTCATATTCTATGGCGTTGTTGGAAGCTAGAAAATGAATTCGGAGGACGTATCGTAGCTTGTCCTTAGTCGGAGTAATAAACAAAATGCCGACGCCAGCACCGTTGATGTTGAGGGCACCGTTGAAATATATTATCCAGTGCTCGGGGCAAGCAGTGGGGATGGGCTCTTGGATCTCGGTCCACTAAGCGACGAAGTCAGCCAGCGCCTATGACTTAATGGTCGGCCTGCTTCTGAATTCTATGGAATAAGTGCCGAGCTTGACTGGCCACTTGATGATGCGGCCTTTGGCCTCTTTGTTATGTAGGATGTCCCCTAGAGGGAAGTCTGTGACCATGATGATCTTGTAGTACTCGAAGTAATGGCAGAGCTTGCGCGACAAGACCAGAATGGCATATAACAGCTTCTAAAACTGAGGGTAATGAGTTTTGGACTAATTAAGAACCTCACTGATGAAGTAGACCGAACATTGTACCTTATAGGCATGTCCAACCTCCTCGCGCTCGATGACTATAGCTACGCTAACGACGCGAGAAATGGCGGCGATGTAGATCAATAGGGTTTCATCTGGTTGAGGCGCCATCATGATCGGGGGCTTTGTTAAAAACAACTTGAGCTGCTCGAAGGCCATATCAGCCTCCTTCGACCAGGAGAAGCGCTCAGAGGCCTTGAGTAGTTTGAACAATGGTAGTCTCTTTTAGCCAAGGCATGATATAAAGCGGCTGAGAGCAGCCATGCACCCTGTGAGCTTCTGTATATCCATTATGCAGGTCAGCTGTTTCATATTGGTAATGACGGAGACCTTGTCGGGGTTGGGTTCGATGCCGCGGGCGCTGATGATATAGCCTAGGAGTATGCCGATTAGAACTCCAAAGACGCACTTTGAAGGGTTCAACTTCCATCTATATCTTTTTAGGTTGGCGAATGTTTCTTCGAGGTCGACGATGAGATTGTCGACGGTCTTGGATTTGACAATCACATCGTCTATGTAAGCTTCGATGTTGCGGCCTATCTGTTGGTCAAGGCACATCTAGATAGCCCTTTGGAAGGTCGCCCTACCATTTTTTAGTTCGAAAGACATGGTGGTATAGCAATACATGCCAAAAGGTGTGATGAATGATATTTTGATCTTGTCGTCCTCTTTGAGGGATATCTGGTGATAGCCAGAGTAACAGTCAAGGAAGGAGAGGAGTTCATAGCCGGTGGCGGAGTCTACCACCTCGTCTATCCGAGGAAGATCAAAGAGGTCTTTAGGGCAGTGTTTATTGAGATCAGTGTAATCAACGCACATTCTCCATTCTTTATTCTTCTTTTGAACAAGAACTGGGTTTGCCAACCACTCAGGATAATACACTTCTTTAATAAATCTGGCTGCTAGGAACCATTTTATTTCTACCCTAATAGCCCCCTTCTTGTCTAGTACGAATCATCGGAGCTTCTGCTTGATCGACTTGGCGGTCAGCGAGACATTCAAGGAGTGCTCGATCTTCTCCAATGGTACCCCCAGCATGTCTGCAGGTTTCCATGCAAACATGTTGGCATTGGCACGTAGGAAGGAGACGAGCGCACTTTTGTATTTGGGGTTGAGATGAGCCCCAATCTTGGAGATCTTGTTGGGGTCGTCGAGGCCGAGGCCGACCTCCTTTGTTTCCTTAGACTTGGCGGAGGCATGTGGAGGCTCCAGTGCTAGGATCTCTAGGTCATCGGCGGGCACCGTCTTGGCGTCGGTGGCCATACTGGCCATTTGGATGGAGAGGTCGGTGGCTTCGGTGAGGGAGAGACTCTCTGTTTTGCAGGCATAGGCGATGGAGAGGTTGGCCCGCAGAGCCAAAACTCCTGTAGGCACAGGCATCTTCAATACCAGATAGGCATAGTGCAGTATCTCCATGAACTTGGCTAGAGCTGGCCAAGCAAGTATGGCATGGTAGGTGGTGTTGAAGTCAGCGACGTAGAATTTGATGTGCTCGACACAGAAGTTGCTAGCCATGCCAAATTGTACCGGGAGGGTGATCTCTCCAAGCAGTCAGGATGCCCTACTAGGTGCCACCCCCTAGAAGGAGGAGTCAGAGGGAGTGAGGTCTTCTACTCCAAAGCACAGCTCCTATAGGGCTCCGGCAAAGAGCAAGTTTAGGGCGCTTCTACCATCGATGAGTACTTTCCTGAAGAGTACTTTCTTGACAGTTGCATCAAGAACGAGGGGGAAACGCCTTGTGTAAGGGACGTCCGCCCACTGGTCAGCCCTGCTAAAGGTGATGGGGTCCTCAGACCAGGGGCGATAGCTGGGGTCGACGATAGCGTCTTCTGTGTTGACGGCGAGCACCCTGCGGGCGGTGAGTTTTCGATCTCTTCTGTTCTCGATGGCGGCGAGGCTCCCAAAGATAGTGGCGACCACTTTGTTGTGATCCTAGAAGGCATTTTTGTTGTCCCCGGGTGGTCGGCGACCCCTGGCTCCGTCGTTGTTGTTGTCGTCCTTCTTTTTGGCCTTGAACTCCTTAGCCAAGCCAAGGTAGTACTTCATCTTGTGCTTGATGTTCTTGTGGAGGGAGCATGGGCCTTTGAGGATTTTCTTGTACTACTCATCGTAGTTACGTTTGGTGCGAGGTTCATCGATAGTGGCGATGATGTTGTCTTGTCGGCGGCAGCGAAACTGAGCAGCTTTAGACCCTTCTAGCCGATCGTGGCCACTGTCCTGATGGCGGCCACAGTCATCGTAGTGGTGATCACTATGGCGTCATTCGTCGGGGTGATCATCGCTGCGGCTAGTTGGGAGGTGAGTGCCTGCATCCTCGTTGAAGTTAACTTTGGCCTCTTTAGCGTCGGCCTATTGATCGGCCATCGTGATCATCTCGCCAATCCCCTTTGGTGGCTTATGATTGAATTTGGAGCAGAGGTTGTGGCGATGGAGTCCTCTGATGAAGGAAGTGATGACTTCTACTTCCGTGATGTTGGAAATAGAATTCCTCATCTCAGAAAATCGTTTAATGCAACTACGGAGGAGCTCGGACGGTTTCTGATAAATGCGATTCAGATCGAGCTTGGTGCCCAGCCGAATACACGTAGCCATGTAATTGTCGGTGAATACCTTCTTCAACTGTTCCCAAGATTTGATGGAATCTAGGGCGAGGCTCATCAGCCAGTTCATTGCGGTCGGCGTGAGCATGATGGGAACATAGTTCGCCATGACACTAGTATCTCCCCTGGTGGCTCACACAGCGGTGCCATAAGCTTGTAGCCACTATGTGGGGTTCATTTGCCCCTCGTAGGGCTCGAGCCCAGTGATTTTGAAACCACGGGGCCACTAAAGTGTTCAGAGTGCTCTCGTGAATGCTAGGGGCCCTTTGGGATCGTCACCGTCAGGATCGGTAGCGTTGCCGACGTTAAGGGGCTAGAGGGCTGCATCCGGATTACCGAATTCTTGCTCATACTCTTGATGTCTGCGTACTTCCTCCTCATGCCGAGAGAAATGGCGCCCATGGATATGGCGTCATGCATCCCGAAGGTTGTTGATGTGCGCTCGGACATCTTGATCGCCTTCTTAGTCATGTTGGCGAGGGTTGTTGACATGGTTCCCCTAGCTCCCCCCTAGAGGGGTTGTCTATCATCACGATGTTGGTTGGCGAAATGGCTTCTGCTGGGGCGACGATTGGATCTTGGCGCAGTGGATCGTTGACCTGGCAGTGTGCAGCTTTAAGCATTGCGGCGACCTTGGCGACCTTTGGCGTTTGTTCGAGCTGAGCGAGCTCATTAGCGGCCACGACCAAGTTGGCGCTCTGGGTCTTGTTGACATCGTGGCCATCAACACAGACGAATTTGTCATCGAGGTCGCAGCAGAGTGGGCATGGCCTCTCTTGCGAGTTGAGTTGTTCTCCGTTGTGAGCATCCTCGGCTAGCATAATGGTGGCCTCATTCGCTCGGCGCTGCGCATGGTTGGCATTTCTATTTATGTGAGCTACATAGTCCTCATTGGTTTCTCCATCCTGCGGAGGGTTGTCCATGCTGACATTAAAAATCCTGCCTCCTCGGAAGGGTGGAAAAGGAGGCTAGACGACAACGGTTTTGGCGACAATCTCCGTAGAGCCCTGGGACTCAGAGTCTAGATTTTCCTCCAGGATGGTGTGGAGGGATTCTTCGAGACATTGGCCGATTTGTAGCATATTGATAGTCGGCAAGAGCTGCTCAGCGATCGGATCGGTGAGAGGATAGATGTCTCCAATCTAGTCGGTGAATTTGTCCCTTGGGGAATCCTGATGGATGGCGGCCATATCCCCTGGAGTTTGCCGACTGGGTTCTGATAGATCAGGACCGGAAGGTGGTTGGCACTAAAACAAAGTGGTCAGAGCCGATTCCATGAGGGAGAGGTAGTCGGTGAGCTTCTGGCCGACCTGATCGATGGATGTAATTAGATCATCATTGTTGACCTGCTTCCTCGAGTAGCGGGGTAGCAGGCGGTGAGTTGTTGATGAAGACAACCTCAAAAGCGGTTCCGAGAACGGAGCTGCTGTTACAAGCATTGGTGTGGTCAGCACATAATCGATCTGCACCGGCTTGAAGGTCTCTCCATCTACATCAGCATTGATGACCTAAGAGATCAATCCGACCATAAAGATCTAGCCGAGCTTTGGAGAGGACAAAGAGCCTAAAAAGTGTACAATCTTGTTCGTCGTGGAAAGAACACACACAACCTGGCAAGCCAACTGTCGATAGAATATTATCGATAGTCCTCTGAGGGGTATCCCACAAAGGTAGATTGATCATAAGAGGTCTGCGTAATCAAGAACAAGAAGGCAACAGAGACACAAGAGTTATATAGGTTCGGGCCATCATCATGATGTAATACCCTACTCCTGTGGTCTGTTGGTTTGTATTGGCTATCGTATGATATTGCGTGTGTTTTGAGGGGGTCCCCTACCCGCCTTATATAGCCAGGGGGTAGGGTTACAAGTCGGTTAGATCTAGGAGACAATCGGTAACTAATAACAGATTATTGGAATCATGGGATCGAGCATATCCTAACAGATCTCATAGAATCTTCAGGATATCGCCCTTGATGTCTTGCGGTACACACCGAGCAGTACCGTGCACCATAAGTCTTCATCTTGTGGGCTGGACCACCCCTAGCGGTGCATCCCATGTAGTCTGCCATGGGTATCTGGGGTCGTACCCCCCCACTGAGGCACCTACCTTAGTTGCTCTTTTGCGGCCCTTCGCTGCTGCGTGCAAGTTGTTCTGATTCTCCTAGGTTAAGGCATCACTGACAAACTCATTATAGGTGGCACACCTTGAGTTGGCCAAAGTCTTCATTAGTTTGGGGCCAAGGCCTCTCTTGAAACTTTCTATTTTCTTCTCCTCTGTGTTGACAAACTCTGGAGCATATCTGGAAAGATTATTGAAGCCATGCATGTACTCGGTAAGCGTTTTGGTCCCTTGAGTAAGCCTCATGAACTCGGTGGCTTTCATGCGCATTAACCCTAGGGGAATATGATGTCCCCTAAAGGCTAACTTGAACTGTTCCCAGGTGACCTATGCGTTTGTAGGTAGAGAAGACAGGAAATATGTCCACCATATCCCTGCCAGTCCCTGCAGTTGATGAGACGCATACTCGGCCTTCTGATGCTCCATTATGCTCAACAGACGAAACTTTTGCTCTATTGTGTTCAACCACTCATCCGCCTAGAGTGGTTCTTCGACCTCTTTGAAGATAGGAGGCTTAGTGTCTTGGAAGTCTTTGAACAAGCTGTACTGATTTGGTTTAGGCCCTTGATGTTGCTGGCCGGCCTAAGCGGTGTTCTGTGCAATGAGGCACAGTGTCTCTTCCATAGCTCTATGATTTCCAAGAAATTGTGCGAAGAACTCATTTGCAGAAGGTGACGGTGTTGGTGGTAAATCACCATCATTGCGACCCTGGCTGGTGCCTGCCCCAGCACGAGTGCGAGTCATCTGCAAAGTTGCAACAATAAGTGATTATTGAATGATGTTAAGAGATAGCAGATGAATTATCTAATCTTGCCAAACTAAAATTACTGGAGAGAATCTTAATTCATACAATAAAACAGAGGCACAATAATTCATTTTTGTAACATAACATCACCGATTTGATCACTTATCGTACTCGCAACGTGTTAACATGCATGTCATATTTCACCAGTAAAACAAAACTAGAATTTCATCAAAGTTCAACCCATCATGGATTAACATGCAAAGTACCAATATTACACCGAAGTTATGTCACTAATACCAAAATTCAAACTACCAGTCCATCACATAACGATAGCAGGGATAAAACTAGTGCTTCAAACTAGTCACTAAATGGCTCTACTCTTCAGCCTGCTCGCTGTCGAGGTCGGAGATAGCATCATCCTCATCCTCTAGATCCACTTCTTCTTCTTCCCAACCGTCGTCTTCAAGAAACATTTCTGGATCTTCTTCTTCCACATCTAGGATCAGGTGTAGTTGGTTGTTCAGATAATTCACCTCATGCTGAAGATCAACCACCACGTTCTGGGTCTGTGCAAGCTGCTAGTGCAAATCCCTCTCTACACGGTCCTGCTGCGCGGTTAAGGCTTTGGCTCTGTTTTGTGCTGGTTCTGCCCAGGCTGCACAGTTGTTTGCTTGGATCCACTAGTGCGTAGCTATGAGTGCCTCGGCACGAGTGGCCTCACTACACCACTACACCACAACACCAAGATAGCGATGGATGGTCTGACACTAAAAGCGGCTACAGCGACAGACAATCTGACGCTAAAAAGTTATAGCGATAGACTTCTGTAGACGCTGTAAGTCCTATCGCTAAAAATCTTTAGCGTCACACAGTACTTTTAGCGACAGACAGTCTGCTGCCCTGAATATTTATAGCTGCCCTGAATATTTATAGCGACAGATTGTCCATTGCTACTTTTTAGCAACAAATAGTCCATTGCTACTTTTTCGCGACAGACTGTGCCATGGTACATATGGTTTTAGCGACAGACAGTCCAATGAGACAATTTTAAATGGTTAAAAAAATAAAAATTAATCCATCAACAATTGTCCACAATAATACAAATGTCACTGCACAACTAAGAACAAACATACACTAGTGAATGGCGCGCGCCATCGCACGCCTACACATATATATGTATATTACACATGCTGATGTTTCCAAAGAGCTTATGCATATTTATATTACACATGGTACTATTGGTTTTACTTGTAGCTAAAGTAATACAGTTTAGAGTACATGGCCTATATAATACACAAACAAGAGGCCTAATTGGTTTGTGTTGACATGTTGCAAAAGTAGATATGTAGTTACTGAGCTTTGTAATTGGCGGTCTTTGTTTCAGGTTTGGAACTCCCAAGTCTTGGCCTGCATTGTTTAGGACATATATCAGGATGTGGACATAGACAGCCTAGAAATCTATGTATATATGTGAGTGCGATGTCTGTGTGCTTACTTTTTCGCTTGGTTCTGTAATGGTGGGTCTGCATTCTCAGTTGGACCATCACTGGGAACTAGGTTTGTGTTCGATGCTTAAGCTGGTGTTTTGGTCTGCACCTGACATAGCAAATTTAAACATGTACATTAGTTCAGGACTTGAAATGCATATATGGAAATAACACAGAATTATCTGATATATGGCGGGAGCACCAAATTTGTAGATATTATGAGAACGAAAATAAAAAAGGGAAAATTTACACCGCAGCGGCTACTAACCTCTTCATCTGTTGCTGCACTGTGGAAGAGGGACATTTGGACAGATTGCTTCTCTGGGAAGAAGCTATAAATTCAAAAGTGTATAAATATGTTATGAAGGCCTACATAAAAGTACATATGCATTTTTAAGAAAGTATGTTAGCCTTTTTTTCAGAGCTCCTGCGAAAAAAATCATGCATAGTGCTAACCTTCTATGCAGTACCAATACATATTACCTATTTGTATCAGCGAAAATAGAAATCGATGTACTAGGGTAAAATTGATGGCTATAGTACTAGGGTAACATAAAGGAAAAGCACACGCAGCCCATGGTCCACATATTTAACAACACTTGAGATTAGTGCTCAAGAATGGTATACACTAGGGGGTTGCTGGTTGATAGAAATCTAGTCCAAAAAAACTGTGAGCACAGACTTTCATCAGTTAGTTTGCTGTAAATACATTTGTTAAATTGGAAGACGAATGGTTTGGCATTTCTTGTACTGAGTGACCACAATGGTCAGTATATCAGTCCCACATAGGAACTGGGTGTGCAATCTGATACTTTGAGATATCTAGTTATTTCCTCAATGCTAAAACTACTAAAATGAAAAAATACAGTTTAATTATATATGAACTCAATTTAAGAATGTCCACGATATGCTAGAGATTCCAGTCCCAGGGATTCTAGGCTGTGTCATGTGAATGTTAACGAAGTGTTCGAGTGAGAATCAACATCGGGGTGTTAATGCACCTAGAGGATATTCCCCCAAAATAAAAGCCAAGAGGGATTCTAGGCTGTTGACAGCGTACAAAAAGGTGTCATGTAGCTATGCACATCCTGCTCAAAACCCTAACAGATTGCCAAGTGCCAGAACCCTTGAGAACAACCATCACTACTGTGGCAGGACAACCATTCCAGTTAGTTACTCATGATGATAGTACTCAAGAGAAATGGCTTGATCCAAATAAGTCCAGAACAGAGAAACAATAAAAGCTAAAGTTCAGTAATTTGAGCCTAGCACCACATATTACCCAACTAGGAATCCAAATGGTGTTAGTATGAGAATGAGATTAGCGTGGTCAGGTTATGAATACAATGTATTCAGTGAGGTCATTTTTGTCCCTGAAAGTAGCAAAGCAGCTGCCTGACTAATACTAAGTGGACTACACGGTTAACTTAAGATGCAAAGCTGTGACCTCTAGTACAGGGCATAAAAGTTTGGGTACTGAACTACATGGCAAAAGCACCTGCCTGAGTAACAGTGTAACACTAACACGAAGTCACTGATAAACATGAACGTTCATATTTGATCTATGTAAATTTGATGGCCGTAGTACTAGGGTAACATAAAGGAAAAGCACATGCAGCTCATGGTCTTTATATTTAACAAGACATGAGATTAGTGCTGAAGAATGGTATACTAGGGGTTGCTGCTTGATAGAAATCTGGTCCAGAAAAACTGTGGGCATAGAATTTCATCAGTTAGTTTGTTGTAAATACATCTGTTAAATTGGTAGATGAATGATTTGGGATTTCATGTACCGAGTGATCACAATAGTCAGTCTATTAGTCCCACATAGACACTGGGTGTGCAGTCTGATACTTTTGAGTTATTGTCTTCCTCAATGTTGAAACTATTAAAATAAAAAAATATAGTATAATAATTATATATGAACTCAATTAAAGAATGTTCACGATATGCACGAGATTGCAGTCCCATCCTAGGCAATATTAACAAAGTGTTAAAGTGAGTTCAGTGAGAATCGACATTGGGGCGTCCATAGTGCGCCTGGAGGATATTCCCCCCAAATAAAGGCCTATAGGTGAAAATCCCCATTTTAGTATTTACCAAAGAGGCAAAGAGTAGAAATATTGGAAGATTTACTGATTCACATGAATTTTCTTTATACTAACATCAACAAACACGATCAATTGATTGATAACGTACAGAAAGGTGTCATGCAGTGATGCACATCTTGCTCTAAACCCTAATAGGTTGCCAAGTGTCAAGTGCCAATTAAAAAAAGAAGCATAATCTCCACCAACCAAATAGACCCACAATCTACAAGAGCCTACACAAGCAACAAGATAGAAGAGAACAAGAGGGGAACCAGAGGGGAAGGGGAAGGCAGAGGCTTACGGCCTCTAGCTTGCCGATGAAGTTGGCAATGGACTTGGAGGCTTCAGCGAGGATGGCGGAGGTGTCCACCCCCTCTAGGTTCACGTTGGTCAACATGTTCAGGAACGGCATCCTCACTCGCTTCCTCTTCCTCTTCCTCCTGTTCGCAACTACCTCCGGCTGGCCGTCTTCTCCTCCTTTGCTCTGCTCCGCTCACTGCTCTCTGAGTCTCTAATCTGTGCTGCTCCTCTCCCTCTCTATCCTACTACTGCTACACACAAAAGGAATCTCCTCTGCTCTACCTGAGCTAATAATAGGCTGTTTGGGCCTGTCAGCGGGAAAGGAAACCCTAACCTAATCTTGAGCGCTTGGCTGAGGCAGTCTACGGCTACGGCTTCGACGAAGTCCTCATCCTCGATGGCCTTGGCGCCCCTATCGAAGAGCTCCTATGCCTGCTCTAGGGTTTGCGGCTCCTCCACCTCGTCGAGCGTCGCCGCCTCGATAGGCTCCAGGTTCGGCATCGGCAGGGCCTAGGGCTGCTCCTCCTCCAGCGGCGCGCCTGTGTTCTCTGACGAGGAGGCCACGGGCGGCATGCTGCGCGGCGGCGGCGGCTGGGTTCCGCTTGTAGGCACGGGGAGCTGCGGGTGGAAGGGGAGGGGGAGGAAATGGGGAAATTTTGGGGAACGGAGCACGAACTCGTGGGGGGGGGGGTATGCCGGGGTTGCCGCCAATGGGGTTCTAGGTTGGGCCCGTATTGGCTTGTCGTGGCTGTGAGTGTTGGGCACCCGAGCTCAGCGTGGGGCCCATTTTCTTTAGCGACAGACAGATTGACGGTACACTTGGCTTTAGCGACAGACGTGTCGGGAACCTAATACCGGGGTACCAAGGTGGTGGAACTAATAACCATCGAATGTTAAAAACACCCGAACGGAGAAGAGCACCGCTGCGCTTCTTGCCCGAGCGACGAGAGTTTGGTTCCACCTCGCCCGATGCCCGTCGGCCAGCTCCTCCTCCCCCGACGGCTAGGGGATGGCTCCGCCTCGCCCGAGGGCTGAGGGCTAGACTCTGCCTCGCCCGACCCCTGAGGTCTAGGCTCCGCCTCGCCCGACCCCCAAGGGCTAGGCTCCGCCCCACCCGACCTCCGAAGGGTAGGTTCCGCCTTGCCTGACATACCTCGCCTCGCCCGATGTCCAAGGACTGGCTTCGCCTCACCTGACAACCGCACCTTGCTCCCTCATGATGATAGGCACAGGGTAAGACAAGACGTTTGGGTCAACCATGGCGTCGAAGGACCATGTCCTGCGCCCCTATAGGAAAGTACTGTCAGGACATGATGGGATGGGCGCTTAGACCCTTCTAGGCGTGACAGAGCCTGAATAGTGTTGTAGGCGCGTGCTCTTCGCCCTATAGTGTGGTAGGCGCCACCTTCAAACCACCAGGCGAAGAACCCAACACGGACATATGACAACCACTACGTTCCAAGGAGAGACTCCCGTCCTCAACAGTGGCAAAACGAGCAGTCACCATGCCATCTGCTCCCCACGGGGTCCGAGTTCAACAAACCCTGTCCGACACGTGGCCCGTGGGGGTGGGATGGGACGCACCCACTTGCTAAAAGAGGCCAGGGCATGGCCTATGAAGATCAACGAACACGCCACTTCTGAAACTATCTGCCATGTGGTACAGGGCAGGCGCAGGGAAAAAGGAAGACCCAGATCCTTCAGAGGACCTTCTATACCCTTGGTATTTTCCTCTTTCTCCCATCTGTAACCCTGCTCGCCCCTTGGTCTAGAAAAGGGAGGGCAGGGCTCCCCACTAGGATGACCGACTTTGAACGGGCAACTCACATACAGACGAACTCATAGAGAGTTTAGTTCGACATCACATACATAGCCGAGCCGCCACTAGGCTCTTGGCCTCCTTCCGACCCTTCCATCAGAGACCTGGGACTAGTCCCTCTCTCGACCATTTGTACCCCCTACTATGAACCTCTTTCCGTGCTAATAACACGAGTAGCAACAGACTAGATGCAGGGACATTCAGCCCGAACCAGTATAAACATTGTGTTCTTTAGCGCACCATCCGGGCCTAACGCGCATAATTATAAATTTACTAGCCGGTGCTTGTTCGAAACACCGACAGTTGGCGCACCAGGTAGGGGCCTTTACACGTTCCAAACCAGGCCTCAGATGGCTAACCACAACATCAGCTGGTTCCCAGGCGCACACGTGCGCTTCGGGAGCCTAGATTTCGTCATCATGGTGGGAGGAGAGTTGATACAGGCGCAGACCACCATCCAATCTCTCCCTTCCATCGTCCTCAACCACAAGAGGTTTGGGCGCTAGCTCGGCATCTCCCTTGGACCCCAGCAGTCTAGGGAGAACCAGCGTCGCCTCGCCCTTTCCAATGACGATGATGTGGCACGACCTTCAGGAGAGGGGCACCTCTCTCCAGAGCCCCATGTGCGGAGCACCCCGACGGTGTTTCCGTTTCGTCTCTACAATGCCACGGCGACCGCTTGCCACCTCGTGACACTACGCATGGTTCAACCGCCCGCGGACAATGAGTTCGTGGGGGTAATTGAACATGACACGGAGTCCATCCACAAACTCCTCACCGAGGGGCTAGAATCATCCTCTAGTTCTGACTCCGGAGAGGGGAGCCATCACCCTTCCTAGGAATGCTTCATGGCAGAAACCTCCGAGGGGCACGTTGAAAGAGTCTCCGAGGGGGAGGCTACCTCGATATGCAACCCCAACGCCAGGACTGAAGGGGAGGCGGCGGCCCCACCTCACATAAGGATGGACCAGCTGACAGCATGGAAGCTAGAGATCAATGACGCCGGACAACAGCTAGTTCAGGAGTATCGTAAAATCGATGAGGAAACCAAGCGTCGCGGAGATGGTGGGCACGCACGTGCCACGGCCCATGATGTACACCAGAGGATCCTCACCGATGACAGGACCCTCCCTCACTTCACTCGGGCAAGCCAGAACATCGCCGCTACGACGGCCTTGCTTCACGGCCTTCCAGAGGCCACGACGTCCGAGGATCGCCAGGCCCGCTGAGAAATTCGCATGTTGCTCGAGCGTGCTATGGTGCAGTAGGCGGAAAGCTCGTTGTCTCAGCGACGCGAGCTCGACACTAGCCAACGCACGCCCTCGGTGCGTCCCGCCAAGGACGCGTTGTTTCACCAGACACCGCTAGGCGGCAGGCAGCATACCCCTATTCCGGTGCATCAACATCTCGGCCACAAACGCGACGCACGCCACACCATCGACGCCCGCAGATGCGGCTACAATGACTCAAGAGAAGGAGCCAAATGCAGCTACCACCTTCGGCGAGGCGGACACTACAATAGCAGCGAGGACTGAAGCCCAAGCCCAGGCCTACCGGGCCCTCAGGCCTTCGGCCGGCACATCCTCAACGCTGCTTTCCCGCCAAGGTACCGACCGCCTACCAACATCTTTAAATATTCTGGAGAAACAAACCTCGTGCTTTGGCTCGAAGACTATCAGCTTGCCTGTCAAGCCAGTGGCATGAATGATGACGATTTCATTATTCGCAATCTCCCACTATTCTTGGCTGATTCGGCACGAGCATGGTTGGAGCACCTACCGTCCAACGCCATTCAGAGTTGGGCGGACTTGAGGGAGATCTTTGTGGGAAACTTCCAGGGCACGTACAAGCACCTTGGGAACCCATGGGACCTCAAGAACTACCGCCAGAAGGCCAATGAAACCCTATGCTGGTACATCCGGTGCTTCTCCCGGTAGTGCAACGAGCTCCCTAACATCGCCGATGCCAACGTGATAGGAGCCTTCCTATCTGGGACCACCTGCGAGTCTTTGGTCCATAAACTAGGACGCAGGGGCCTATGGACCACCAACGAACTCCTGGACATTGCCACCAGCCATGCCTCAGGTGAGGAGGCGGTCGGAGCAATCTTCGACCGTTTCAACGGCAAGGCAAGGCGGGACGAGGGCGCCGGTGAAGGCGCCTCCAACCGTTCCGCCAAAGGAAAGAATAAGAAGCAACGGCACGACGACTCGCTCGTGGCTGCTACCGACCGCAAGGGTGGTCGAAAGCCCACGGAGGGCACTCTGAACCACTTCGAAACAATGCTCGAGGGGCCGTGCCCAAACCATGCTTTCCCAGCCAAGAATCTATACAAGGATTGTGGCCTCATGCGCAAATACTTGTCCTAAGGCCTCAACAAAGGGGAGCAGGGGAAGGAACCTGCGCCCACCACAGACGACCCTGAGGAGAAGGACGACGCCTTTCCAACGCCGAACGGCACCCTCATGATCTTCGGAGGATCAACAGCCTACGACTCCAAACGCCGCCAGAAGGTCGCGTGCCGTGAGGTCTATACGGCCGGACTGGCCACGCCAGCCTTCCTCCGATGGTCTGAATCCACCATAACCTTCGACCGAGCCGACCATCCGGATGCTGTCCCACACCCGAGAAGGTACCCGCTTGTTGTCGACCTGATCATCGGCCCAAAGTGGCTCATGAAAGTACTAATGGACGGAGGCAGCGGCCTCAACATCATGTACGCCAAGACATTCGACGAGATGGGCGTCGATCGGACGAACCTCCGCCCGATCCGAGCACCTTTCCATGGTGTCATGCCTGGCAAACAGGCCGTGCCACTGGGGCAGATCGATCTGCCCATCACTTTTAGGGATCAGTCCAACTACAGGACTGGGACCCTCACCTTCGATGTGGTGAGATTCCCGGGAACCTTCCACGCCATCCTGAGACGACCATGTTATGCGAAGTTCATGGCCGTCCCCAACTATACATACCTCAAGCTGAAGATGCCGGGCCCTCGTGAGGTCATCACCGTCGTCACCTCCTTCCAACGCGCTTACGAGTGCGAAGTCGAATGCTGCGGCCACGCCGCCATGGTTGTCGCCTCCAAGGAACTCGCCGCCCTCAGGGAGGAGGCTACCGAAAAAATGCCCGACGCGAAGAAATCAACCGAGTCGTTCGAATCGACAGAGGGCTCCAGGAGGTCCTCGTAGACCCCAGCAGCTCTGAGGGTAAAACGGTACGCGTTGCTACCGCGCTCTCCTCTAAATAGGAAAGTGCGCTCATCGACTTCCTCCGTGACAACAAAGACGTCTTTGCATGGAAACCCTCGGATATGCTGGGCATCCCGAGGGAGGTCACCGAGCATACTTTAAAAATCCACCCAAGCTCCAAGCCGGTGAAACAATGCGTGCGCCGCTTTGACAAGGAAAAGCATAGGGCCATCGGTGAAGAAATAGCAAAACTATTGGCCGCCGGATTCATCAGGGAAGTACACCACCCAGAGTGGTTGGCAAATCCTATTCTTGTACGAAAGAAGAGCGGGAAGTGGAGGATGTGTGTCGACTACACAGGTCTCAACAAGGCGTGCCCAAAGGACCCATTTCCTTTGCCACGCATAGATCAAATAGTCGATTCTACCTCAGGGTGCGAAACCCTCTGCTTCCTTGACGCATATTCCGGCTACCACCAGATCGCGATGAGAGAGTCCGACCAGCTCGTGACGTCTTTTATCACCCCCTTCGGATCGTTCTGCTACATCTCAATGCCGTTCGGTCTGAAGAACACCGGGGCAACTTACCAGTGATGTATGCTAAACTGCTTCGGGGACCTCATCGGGCGGACTGTTGAGGCCTACATCGACGACATCGTAGTTAAGTCCAAATGGGCTGACCACCATGTCGCCAACCTTGAAAGAACCTTTGTTAAACTCCGGGCAAATGGCATCAAACTCAATCCCGAGAAATGCATTTTTGGGGTCCCGAGGGGCATGCTGCTCGGCTTCATCGACTCCGAGCACGGCATCAAGGCCAACTCGGAAAAAATCTCAGCCATCACGAAGATGGGACCGATCCAGAACATAAAGGGGGTTCAGCGGATCAGAGGGTGCCTCGCCGCCCTCAGCCGATTCATCTCGCGCCTCGGTGAACGAGGACTCCCCCTTTATCAACTCCTGAAGAAAGCCGACCGCTTCGAGTGGACAGCCGAGGCCCAGGAGGCGCTCGACATGGTCAAGCTACTACTAACAAAGCCCTCGGTCCTGGTCCCTCCAAGCGACGGAGAATCCCTCCTACTATACATAGCGGCCACCACGCAAGTGGTTAGCGCCGCCCTGGTAGTAGAACGGGAAGAAGAGGGGCACGCCTTCAAGGTACAACACCCTATGTACTTCATCAGTGAGGTACTGTCCGACTCCAAAACCCGCTACTCCCAAATCCAAAAACTCCTATACGCCGTACACATCACCAAGAGGAAGTTGCACCACTACTTCGTGTCACACACCGTGACAGTCGTAACATCATTTCCCCTCGGTTTGATCATCCATAGCCAGGACGCCACAGGGAGAACCGCAAAATGGGCACTCGAGCTGATGGATCAAGGCATCGCATATGCACCCCCGAACGGCAATCAAGTCCTAGGTGTTAGCTGACTTCATCGCAGAATGGACTGAGGTCCAGATACCACCGGCGGTCGTCAACCAAGAGTACTGGACGATGTACTTCGACGGGTTGCTGATGAAAAAGGGCACCGGCACGGGGCTGGTCTTCATATCACCCCTCGGGGTCCGCATAAGGTACATGGTTTGGCTCCATTGACCCTCATCCAATAATGTCGCCAAATACGAAGCACTCATCAACGGCCTACGAATCGCCATCGAGTTGGGCATCCGACGCCTCGACATCAGGGTTGACTCCCAGCTGGTCGTCAACCAAGTCCTAAAGGAGTCGAGTTGCCATAACAGCAAGATGGTGGCATACTGCTAAGAAGTCCGACGACTGGAGGACAGATTCGACGGCCTCGAACTCAATCACATCCTGAGGCATCTCAACGAAGCGGCTGACGCGCTAGCGAAAGCAGCGTCTGGCCGAGAGCCAGTGCCGACTAGAGTCTTCGCCAATGATCAACACAAGCCCTCGGTGCGCTACGAGGGGTCGGAGTAGGCCGACGATGGCCCATCTGATCCACCCCTGAGGGCTGACCCACCGACTGCTCCATTCATCCCCGAGGTCATGGAGCTTGAAGAGGATCCAGCAGTAGAGCCTGACCTCCTCCACGACACACTACCGACGGACAAGACGGAAGCTCGATGGCTCGCACGTCGTGCCAAGTCCTTCACTCTTGTAGAAGATGAACTCTACAAATGGAGCCACACTGGGATCCTGCAGCTCTGTATCCCTAGCGAACAGGGAAAACTTCTGCTAAACAACATCCATGGTGGGGTCTGCGGTCACCATGCCGCACCGAGGACTTTGGTTGGAAACGCATTCTGACAGGGCTTCTACTGGCCCACTGCGGTAGCCGACGTCGAGCAAATCGTACGCACCTGCGAAGGGTGTCAGTACTACGCTCGGCAAACTCACCTCCCGGCCCAGGCACTCCAGATGATTCCCATCACGTGGCCCTTTGCGGTCTGGGGGCTCAACCTGGTCGGGCCATTCAAAAAGGCTCCCGGGGGCTTCACCCACCTACTTGTCACCATAGACAAGTTTACGAAATGGATCAAAGCTCGGTCGATCTCCATGATCAAATCCGAGCAGGCCGTGCTGTTCTTCCTCGACATCATCCATCTTTTTGGAGTACCAAACTCCATCATCACAAACAACGGCATGCAGTTCACCGGCAGGAAATTCATTCCATTTTGCGATGAACAACACATCCGGATCGACTGGGCGGCCGTCGCGCACCCCCGGACGAATGGGCAGATCGAGCGAACAAACGGCATGCTCCTATAGGGCCTGAAGCCCAGGATCCTCAACCGGTTGAATAAGTTTGGCGCACGCTGGGTTGCCAAGCTCCCCGTTGTACTCTGGAGCCTAAGAACAACTCCTGGCCGGGCCACCGGCTACACACCTTTCTTCATGGTCTACGGTGCCGAGGCCGTCCTCCCGACGGACCTCGACTACGGAGCACCAAGGATCAGGGCATATGACAAATAGGGAGCCAAAGCATCCCACCAAGACGCCATGGACCAACTAGAAGAAGCCCGCGACGTCACCCTCCTCCGTTCGGCCAAGTACGAGCAGGCGCTACGGCGGTACCACAGCCGATGGGTGTGGGACCAAGCCTTCAATGTCGGGGACCTTGTTCTCCGCCTTGTACAGAGCAACAAGGACCGCCACAAGCTCTCCCCACCCTGGGAAGGGCCGTACGTCATCGTGGAAGTACTCCGTCTAGGTGCCTACAACTTGAAAAACATCGACGACAAGGTCTTCACCAACGCCTGGAACATCGAACAACTACATCGTTTTTACCCTTAAATAAACGCATACTCTTCCTTATCAGTTTTTGTCTTTACAAAACCCCGATCCTTAGTGACATCTGACCCCTACAAATTGCGAGGGGTCAGACCTCACTCGGGGGCTGATATGAATGATACAAGTACGCTTGCAAAAACTTCCTGTGTTATATTTGCAAACATTCTCTAAGTTTTATGTTCTTCTCATAAACAAGTCCTAAGGACTAAGATTTCAGGAACAAATTCTGAGTACAACTGGTAGGACTGCGGGAGACCCACGCCCCAGCAGTTACGACCTCTTTGCTCACTAGCGCGATCAGAATTAATTCGCCCGCACTCCTAGTTTCTTCCGACTTGAACCATGGGAAGGGTCGGAGGGCACCAAAACCTCTTCTATAAAAAGAGGAAGCTAAAAAACTATTTGCCGTAACAAAAGATGAAAATTTGTTCATTCTTCGCACAAATTCACCACTTACAAAGTGATTTCATCACGAAAACGACTAATGTACTCGTAAATTCAGAAGACTGTTTACTCAGGGGCTGCCCCACAAACTTATTCAATTACAGTCTCTGCCTAGCTCTACTACAAGTACCACTGTGGCCGTAGCGCCAAGCTCTCCATCAGCAACGTCCTGGCACGTACACGGGCCAGTTCATCTACTGTGGCCACCGCGCCATGCTCTCCATCAGCGATGTCCTGCCGCTCTGTGGGATCCTCGAAGGCGCCGTCATCTGCAACGTCGAGCACCACGATGGCGACTGTGGTGCCCCACCGCCGGGGCATCCGAGGGCTATGCCATCATCATCAGCCGCAACCCCAACAATGGCGTCTGAACGGGGGGAGCCTACCGCCGAAGGAAGGCCGCAACGAACGATGGCGAGGCCAACGACGCTTGGCACCTTCCAGTGCCCTTTCTCCTTCGACGACAGCGACACTTCCACGGCAAAGGCGACCCACACCATCTCATCTATGTTGGATGACCTCCAGCTTGACATCACACTTCGGATTCATGAGCGGATCAGTGAGTTTCTCTCTCTGGCATTACCGTCCCTCACTCAGGAACTGCCACGATGCACGGACGCATTCGGTGGAAAGAAGAAGAAGAGGTAGCGGCTCAGAGGCAGGCTAAGAAGTGGGACGAGAACTCCCCTCCCCCTCCCTATTTAAGGAAGAGGGGCTCAGCGGCTAAGGAGAGGCGAAAGGTTGGGACAAAAAACTCTCAGCCTTCCCCCTATTCAATACAAATGCAGGTGGGAAATAAATGCGGACGAGAATCCAAGGGGACGCACCAGAACCGATAGGACGCGCTCTGGACTGACGGAACGCGCTCTAGTCAAACAAGACGTTGCCAGGGCATGGCCCACCACTACCACAAGCCGGGCGTCGGAATCAAGGTGCACACGCCTGCTAGCGACCCTCCGCTTCCCCAGACAGGACCACAGAACGATCCGACAACGGAACCCCCACCCAGGTGGGCCCAGTGAGCCACCTAGGCCGATCGGATGGCCTAGACGTAACGATGAACCGATGGCCGCCGAAAGATAAGCACCCTTGTTTACTCACTTTGCGTGTCAATTTCATTACCAAGCTTCCGACCCCAACAATGACAGGGGCACGGACATCGCTCGGGGGCTGCCGAGGGTGTCTACCTGTTTAGACACCCTCTTCGCCCGACCCCTCCGTATGTGTGAAACCAGGGGCGCGGTACGTGGGAGTAAAACTTTGACTAAAACTGGACGAACCACCAGACCCTACGCCTTAAGGGCTACGGTGTTTTTTTTGGTTCACCAGAATAAATCAAACTCACAGTCCCCCGCATCTCCAGCCTCGGCATCCACCTTCTCGAGAAGGGCTCGGAGGGGTCCACCTATAGAACCTCCCCCAAGGAGAAGCTGTCAGGTCACCCAAGTCAATCGAACGGCTCGGATCGCCACTGAGATATAGAATCAAAAAATACTCATGCAGGTCGCACCGGCCCCATCACAAGACGTCGGGCTCAAACCCCGCATGAACAAGTTTGGTAGGAGCTTTCTATCGCTCGTACCACCAAGGTAACGTTATCGACTCACCTTCATTTCAATTAAAATTACACATTCAAACATTGCATATGCAAATAACTACATCCCAACACTTCGTGTCGCATCACAAAATGGCAGTCGCCTCATTCGATATGAGCCGCAACAGGCCGAGGTTCGAAGGCCGGCCCGCAAAGGGCTCGAGGCCACCTAGTGTCAAGCAGAGTCGGGGAGAAATAACTGAGATGAGCCCCAGTGGCCCTGCCCAACCCCGCTCAGAAGCGGACTAGGACATCTCAAACCTTTTCTCGTTTGATTCTAACCCCGAGCCAAACCCACAGAATCTCCACCGAGGAGAGGCCAGCGGGCCACCGGAGCCTATCGAACGGCTCGGGCATCTGCTAGGAGGCGGGTTAAGAACTTGTGGAGTGCCACCTGAGGGCTCTCTCGACCCCATCAGCAAATGATGGACCCGAATTCTGCATGAACGTACCCGTTAGCGAGCTCATTGAGCGCGATACTCGAGCCATCGAGGCAAGTGTCGTCTACTCAGCCCCTTCGATTGTGAAAATTAAGGATGGGGTAACGCGCGAAATATGGCCGACCCCTATCAGACCCTAATAGGGCTCGGGGGCAGGAGCCGCTCGATCCAAAGACAGAGATTTGAAGGCTGACCTGCCAAAGGTCCGATGCCGCCTCGCGTCAAACAAGAACCAGGGGGAAAACGGAGATGAGCCTCAGAGGCCTTCGCCCAACCCGCATTAAGGCAGGTAGGGTCATCTCAGCCTTCGAAAGCTCAATCCACCCTCTTGCCGAGCCCATAGAGTCCCCATTAAGGGGAAATCCGTTGGAAGGCAGGACAAGGAGTGGCGAACTTATCAGGCACGACATTCAAGCCACCGAGGCAGGTGACACCGCCCCAATCCCTCCAAATTATGAAGAATTGTGGACGGGACAAAACGTCACAAAACAGGCCGGCCCTCGACCAAATCCTCACCACGCACGGGGGTTTGGGGAAGGCCAAGCCAGCGGTAAAGACCGAACGCATGGTCACGCAGCGATCGCCAAAGATCCTAAGTAAGTGGTACGAGTGAATACAAATGTAAGTTTGCTTCCCTCGCTCCGGTCTCTAGTAACATCCAACCCCAGCAAACCACAAGGGATCGGATCTCACTCGGGGGCTGATAAAGGTACGGGTACCTCCTTTCTTTTTCAAAAGTCATTGCATCTGACCTCTTCCTCGCATCAAGACTGGCGGCAAGGTTCGGGTGAACAGATTGGTAAGACCACAAAAAGCCCACGCCCAGACAGCAACGACAATTTTGCTCACCAGCACGATCAAGGTTTTCCCTAAAAAACCACAGGCCCTGTGGTCTTAACAAACAAAAGGGTCGATCGCATAAATCTCTTTTATCACTAAAAGGGAAGAAGGTAAAAACAAACAAAACAAAATTATGAAACAAAATCACGAAGTTGGTCCAGAACACGAATAAACCGACACTTGTTCACCTATTAGAGATAAATGTTTATCAAACTAATTCCACTAACTACTTCCACGAAGGGAGAACCTCTTCTTTCAGCCTGTCTGCCAGGTTCCGCACAAGGGGAGTCACCGCCTTCTCCATCTCATCCAGCTCAGCATCTTCATAGACAGGTGCAAAGCCTTGGCTCATCACCCCCAGGTTGATCTCCTGAGCATAATGGGAATGGGCGACAGCGAAGGCTTGGGTGATCCCGAGGCAAAAGGCGCTCTCCTCAAGTTGGGCCACCCGCGCCATGATACCAGCAGCATGAGTCGCGAGGGAATTGGCCCCCTCCTCTTGCACCACCTGCAGGTCATCACAGACCGCCAAGATGGTGGAAGACAGGCGATCATACTCATCACTTTCGACCTGAAGAAGCCCCCGTGCCTCGGCGAGATCGGCGCGCAGACTGGCAGAAACTTCCTTGGCATCCAGCCATCGGGCCACCTTGACTCCAAGATCCACCTGGCGTGCCTCGGATTCCCAACATGCTTTGTCGCACTCTCGGATGGCCCGGTCACGCTCCTTGTGGGCCTTGCTGCGCTCCAAGCGAAGTCTATCTTCGGTCCGGCGCAACTTATCCCGCTCCCTGCACAGCCGGTCAATCACCACGGCATCCTGGTTCGCCTTCTCCTACAACGTCGTGGACCTCTCCTCAGCCTTCAGCTTGAGGTCCTGCTCTGTCTGCAGCTCTGCCAGGAGCTCACCAGCCCGCTCATTGGCCGCGGCATTCTTCTATAGCAGCTCGTCCCGCTCCTTTCGAAGCCTGGCGGTCGCCTCCTCGTCCAGCTTCGCCCTCGCCAACAAATCCTCAAACATCCCATGGAACTCCTCCACGTCCCGACGCGCCTCAGCCTCCCGTTGCTGGGCGACAGCAAGCTGTGCACTCACATCTCCTCGCAGCCGAGCCTACTCGGTGAGGCGGTCCCACTCCGCCTTTCGCTCGTGGAGAAACCGGGATTTGTTCTGGCTACGGGCAACAAGACTCTAAAAAGAAGACTAGTATCAAAAATATGAAAACACAAGGATACGAAAAGAATGTGGAAAACAAGGCGGATACCTGGCTAGAAGGAACGATGATTTCGCGCAGGGCTCCATTGGCCTGGTTCAAGGCATTAATCACAGCCGAAAACCCGATGTCAAGTTTCTCCCGCTCCAGCCTCTCGGCAACATCGTCAAGCGAGAACAGAGCCGACGTTGGGTCCTGAGCATCCATCCACTGGAGCGGCAGCTCGCCCCGTGTGGGGGAACGGCTGCCCCCCAACAACAGACCTGGGGGCGACCTCCTGCAAGTCCTCTCCACCACCGCCAAGACGTCCGGAGACCCTCCGGCCTTGTCCTCCTCCGTCCGGCCTGCCCCGGACGCCGCGACCTGGACCGTCGGTGGCGCGGATTGCACCGCTCCCTCGGATGCCGCCATGGCAGTGTTTGACCCCACCGGGCTCGTCACGGTCGCGGCCACCTCCGTCTGGGCCTTTGGTGGCGCGGACTGCGCTGCTCCCTTGGACGCCACCATGGCTGCATCTGACTCCCCCCGGCCCGCCGAGGGCATAGACTGCGCCACCCGCTCGGATGCCACCGCGGCTGCATCTGGCTGCTCCTAGCTTGGCACGGTCGTGGCTGCCTGCTCGACAATCACCAAGGGCACAGACGCCACCGCGGGCGCCGCCGGACCGGCCAATGAGGCCGCAACGTCAGCACCGCTCCTGCCTAAAATTGCGGCGACGTCGGGCAGCGTCATCCGCCCCGCCTAAAGGGTAAGAATCTTCTTGGGCGTCGGTCCCCGAGGGTGGCCCCATCGCAAGAATCTGCAAAAGAGGAAAAGGCGTAAAATTGGAACAAAAAAAACAAAAAGGGAAAAACAAGGGGAAACGGTGACATACTCTGTCGCTTTTGGACGGTGGGTACGTTTTGGGGACAAAGCCCTGGACCCCTGCTCCAACTCATGTGGGTGGGACCGCTTCAAGCCTGCCCCCTGCTCTGAGGCAGGGGGGCTCATCTCCCTTGTCTCCGAGGGCACGGCGATAGGCCCGCTCCCCTCCGTCGGGCCATGGGGCACGGCGCCAGAGCCGCTCCCCTCCGATGGCTCATGGGGCACGGCGCCAGTACCACCCCCCTCCATCAACTCACGGGGCACGGTATCGAAGCCGCCCCCCTCCACCATCACCTTGGGGATGGCCTCGGATCCATCCCCTCTCGTCCACCGATCCTTCACCAGCACCCCAACGGTGACGGCGGATCCACCGGCTCCCACCGGACCCAGGGGCAGTCCTGGCTCCACCGTCCCCGTGGACTTGCTTCCCTCCGCGTGGAATGGGAAGGGTCCCTACGTGGGTAACGAGTCCTCATCCACCAGGTCACCCCAATCCACGTCAGCTGCTTCCTCATCAGACTCATCGTCATCATCGTCTTCACTGCTTGTCTCCTCTCCTCGATATCGAGCTTGCTGCTTCTGTATCGCCTTCTTCTTCGCGAGCTCCCTCGTCTTCTTGTCCCAACCAGCCGCGGCATGGTTCGTTGCCGCCCGGGTTGGGTCCTTCGGCAATGGAGCTGGGCTATCCTTGAAGTGCAGTCCCCCCGGCTGGTCCCGCCATCCCGAGGTTAACATCAGGGGACCAGAAATTCAAGAGAAAAGAGGAGCAAGGGGAAAGAAAACTTATGAAGTCAACAAACCCTGGTTCCGGTCGCATCGGGGGATGCCCCGGCACCGAATACACGAAGTCAAGAATGGCGCCAGCGGAGTCCTTCGTGGGCTCCATCGCCTCCTTGATGCGCTGTGCCACTTTGGAGTAAGGGAGCACCTCGTCGACAAGCGCTGTCCCTTCGAACGACGCTTCGGGCACCATCTGATACAGGGGAAGCACGCGCGCCATCAGCGGTGCAACCCTCCTCGCGTGGTAGGCGTCGATGATCCCTGACCCCTTCACGCTCCTCTACTTCAGAGTTTGGATGGTGGCGAGAAGGCCGTTGAGTTGCTTCTTTCCCTTGCCCGGGACGCCCCACCCCCACGACCCCGGGGCCTCCAAGATGTAGCGCCTGGTGAAAGCTGGCAAGGGGGCGGCGGCGGCATTCTTGACATAGAACCATTGTGAATGCCACCCCTTGTTGGAGGTGAACAGATGCATTAGCGGGTATGCCCCCCCCCCAGTTGTTGCAGAGGTGGATGCTAGCGCACCCCACCGGCGCATGCAGCTCTTGCTGCCTGACCCACCTCTTCACAAGATTGACGACAAAGAGATACCGCCATAGGTGAAAGTGGGGACTGATCCCCAAGAAGCCCTCGCACAGGGTGAAGAACGCCGCAATGTGCTAGATCCTGTTGGGGGTGAGGTGCTGCAGTTCCACCTAGTAGTAGTCCAGCAGTCCCTAGAAAAATTGATGGGCGGGCATGGTGAATCCCCGCTCGTGGAAGTGAGCAAAAGACACGACGTACCCTTCAGGCGGCTGCGGCTCCTCCTCCTCACCGGGCAACAGCCACTCCTCGGCGGTGGTCAACGGACGAAGGAGGCCTCAGCGGACGAGGCCCTCCAGGTGCCAAGTGGAGATGTTGGATTTGTACCCTGGGTCCATTGCGACGGTGGGAGCAGCACGGGGAAGAAGGCAGCAGCGAGTTTGATGGTGGGAGCAGTGTGGGTGCGAGAGGCCCAGGGGATTGGCGGCGAAGGCTGAGAACGTGAGGGCAAGGAGGCGAAGTACGGAACCCTAAGGGCAAACCCCGTGGTTTTATAGGGGCGATAGATGCGACAAGGGCATCGGTCCACTTTGATCTCCGAGCCCGCCATGATGCACCACTGCGTCACGTCACGGGACACGCGCACGCGATCCCTATCCCTTTCTGTGAAAGTCATGCCAAGCGGTTCGCCTTCCCCAGGCGGACCAGGACTCTCTTCCCACCAAGGGAATACGGGCCACAAAGCTTTTTCTCTCCGGCCCACCTAGGACCCTGGAGCCCAAGGACCGTCCCAACGAGGGATGGGCCTGCAAAACGACCAGAACTCAAGGACGCAAGCATCGCCAGGGCCTCAATCCATAGTCAAGCCCCAATCAGGCCAGCCCTGAATGAAATCAACGTGAACAGGATAACACGATTCCCTTAAAAATATCCAGTTGACAAAAAAAACCAAGTCTTACGGCCTTACCCACGGAGGGCCCGATACTACCCCCTGGGCGATTCTACTCAAATCACCTGGGAGCTCGAGGGCTACACCCACCGGGTGCGCTCGCGCGCACCCTCTCACGGATTGACTTTGACGAAATCGAAACACCCCCCGAGCGATTCTACTCGAATCACCCGGGGGCTCGGGGGCTACACCTATCGGGTGCGCTCGCGCGCACCCTCTAGCGAACTAACTCCTACGAAATCGAAACACCCCCCGGGCGATTCTGCCCGAACCACCTGGGGGCTCAGGGGCTACTATTGGGAACCTAATACTGGGGTACCAAGGAGGTGGAACAAATAACCATTGAACATTGAAAACTCCTGAATGGACAAGAGCACCACTGCGCTTCTTGCCCGAACGATGGGAGTTTGGTTCCGCCTCGCCCGATGCCAGTCGGCCAGCTCCGCCTCCCCCGACGGCTGGGGGACGGTTCCGCTTCGCTCGAGGGCTAAGGGCTAGACTCTGCCTTGACCGACCCCCAAGGGCTAGGCTCTGCCTCGCTCGACCCCTGAGGGCTAGGCTCTGCCTCGCCCGACCCCCGAGGGCTAGGCTCCGCCCCGCCCGACCTCTGAAGGCTAGGTTCCGCCTCGCCTGATGGACCTCGCCTTGCCCGATGTCCAAGGACTGGCTTCGCCTCGCCTGACAACCGCACCCCGCTCCCTCATGATGATAGGCACAGGGTAAGACAAGACGTTCGGGTCAACCATGGCATCGAAGGACCATGTCCTGCGCCCCTGCAGGAAAGTACCGTTAGAACATGACAGGACGGGCGCTTAGACCCTTCCAGGCTTGACAGAGCCTAAATAGTATTGTAGGCACGTGCTCTTCGCCCTACAGTGTGGTAGGCACCACCTTCAAACCACTAGGCGAAGAACCCAACATGGACATACGACAACCACTATGTTCCAAGGAGAGACTCCTGTCTTCTATAGTGGCAAAATGAGCAGTTACCACGCCATCCGCTCCCCACGGGGCGGGATGGGACGCACCCACTTGCTAAAAGAGGCCAAGGCATGGCCTATGAAGATCAATGAACACGCCACTTCTAACACTGTCTGCCATGTGGTACCCGGATCCTTCGGAGGACCTTCTATACCCTTGGTATTTTCCTCTTTCTCCCATCTGTAACCCCTGCTCCCCCCTTGGTCTATAAAAGGGAAGGCAGGGCTCCCCACTAGGACGACCAACTTTGAACGGACAACTCACATACAGACGAACTCAGAGAGTTCTGTTCGACATCACATACATAGCCAAGCCGCCACCAGGCTCTTGGCCTCCTTCCGACCCTTCCATCAGACACCTGGGACCAGTCCCTCTCTCGACTGTTTGTACCCCCTACTACGAACCGCTTTCAGTGCTAATAACACGAGCAGTAACAGACTAGACGTAGGGACATTCAGCCCGAACTAGTATAAACCTTGTGTCCTTTAGCGCACCATCCGGGCCTAACGCGCATAATTATAAATTTACTAGCCGGTGCTTGTTTGAAACACCGACAAGACGGTTCAACGCTAAATATGAATACCTATAGCGTCAGACACGAAATCGCTAAATGAGGATTTAGTGTCAGATGGTCTCTGAGTTATCTTTAGCGTTAGATCATCCATCGCCAAATATAATTTTTAGCGTCAGATGTCTGACGGTGAAGCGGTGTTGTGGTGTAGTGCCTCTAGCTACTCCTGGAGTCCTACTAGCACTGTGGATGAAGATGTTGTGCTATGGCCAAACTGCTGTGGATGGATCCACCCAACAATAAGTTCCAGTGGCACTGCCGGTAAGCTCATCCCCGTGTTGCTGACATATCTGGCTCATCACCTCAAAAGCAACTACTTGGGTAGCTTCCCAAGGAGTTTTCCCTTCAGAATCTGCCTTCCACTCCTACCATAGGGGTGCTTGGGTATGAGCTGGTATGGTTAGCTGCACCTCATACCATGGTTGTCCTTCTAGGTATACCTCATTCCAGGAATAGAGAGATGGTTCGGTATATCCCGCATAATGCAGGACCCTCCAAAGTAGGGCAGGGTGTAACACCCTAGGTGTTAAGCATGCATTTAACCTTGACATTGCATGAGCACAAGCATCATTAATCATGACCAGGAGCATGAGCATGAGCATCTCAAATAGTATCCCTTTGTTGGCTTATATTGCATGTGTTATTACTTAATTTCCTTACTTATGTTAGGGTTTACTTGTAACCAATGTATGAAATGCTTGTGTGACCTTAGGAGTACCTTAAACATGTTTAGAATATCACATGGAACAACTTTGGTATTCATGACTAAGGCTAGTTTGGTCTCTAAGTCCTAGTTATAGTGTAAGCCATCATTTTAAAGTGGTATGTTTGACCTAGGTTGAACTATGTCATAGAGTCTTTGCATGGCAAAGCACCCTTAAGCAAAGTTGTAGTATTTGAGTAGAGAAACAACTTTTATTTTTTGGTCATGAGCTAATTCAGTGCCTAGCTTGGTCATTTTGTGCTCAGAAGAATCAACAATTCACTGTTTTTGTAACTTAGAAATTTGTCTAAGTCCTAATTGGTTTTGCCGTTTGATTTGCCTGACTTTGAGATGTTGTATCTTCCTAACCGCTGAGAATTAGACTTTGGTCATTTAAGCAATGTTGTAGCCCGTACATAGCTCTACAAATCTTGTTTTTGCATCGAGCACTAAATCATCATGGTTTAGGAGATTAGAGACGATGATTTGGCGCTGTCAGTCACGAACATGGCGCTCTAATGATCGTCGCCGCATCGCCATGGGTGGTCGACCGCGTTAGGCCATTGACGCCGCGTGGCGGTCGTACAACACCGATGGCCCGACCAGTCGGGCCACGATGGGCACAACTGCGCCTCGCGCTTGCCCGTTCACCCTTGCGCCTCCAGTTTTTCTCTACGCCTCACCCTTCACTCTCCGCCGACCCATTGCCGGCCGCTCGGCTCCACACCGCGCTCGCATCGCTCCTTCACCATAGCCGTAGCTTCGACGTGTTCCCACCACCTCATCGAACCCCTTGACTAGCTAGCAGCGCATGGTAAGCCTCCTATGTAGCACGTCGCCATCGCTGTCGTCTCACCGCCATGCCACGCCGCACGTGGCTGGGTCACCTCCGACCACCATTTGCCGAGCTTGAGTTTGTGCTAGACTCGCCATAGGATGTAGAAGCTCGACCAAACCCTAATTTGGGCTATCTCGGCCAAGTCCGGTGGCTCACCGTCAACCCGCGTCCGCCGTGCTGCCATGAGCATTGTTGTCACCCTTAGCTCCAGTAATCGGTCCAACTAGCTACCCTAGCGTGTGCGGAAGGTCTCGGGGATCATCGTGGTGCCGGTGCCGTCGCCGGAGAGCTCGCCGTCAGCGAACTCCGGCCGGTCAGCGCCGGTACTCTGTTTTGTGCCACTGATGCGTGGGCCCAGCTGACTCATGGGTCCCAGCTGTCAGCGGCTGAAGATTTGAATGCTAGTTCATTTATTTCTAAAATTTATGCCAACTTTGAAAAATCATAAGTTGAGTTGTAGATGTCCAATTTTGGTGAACCAAATTTTGTTGTATTCCTAATGAAGTGTAGTATTTTAGAAAAATATGAAATGTATAGTTTCTGGTATTTTTCAAGGTTATTAAAATGTATCTAGATAAGTGCTTTTTGAATGATTACAATCTTGTAAATTATATATCTTGAGCTAGAAAAGTGATAAAATGGTGATTCCAATTTTACTGGTCTTGTGTTGACATGCTCTAGCTAGGAAAAATAATAAACTTGATGTAAACCTGATTGGAGTAGGGTCTTTCTATTTATCTATTAATAAATGACATTTTCTGAGGAAAATTATAGGAAAAAAGTAAGTAACATATGTCCATGAAAAATTTTGTACAGTAGTATTGCACTAGTATGAAGCTAGGAAAAATATGAAATCTATTGGTTGACACTTTTCTATTGGGTTAACTATTTTCACTAAAATAGACCTTGCTAGATTGTCATTTTTGTATAGAATGTTATGAAATTTTTACAGTAGTCTATTGGGAGTACTTGAAAGACACTGTAATTTTCTGAGAATTTATTATGCACATTTGTTATATGTTTGTTGTTTCCCCTAATTATCTAATTAAATTAATAAAGGCATTTAAATGAATAGATTGGGCTTGACCATTATATTTTCTTGAGTGTATTTGATGTTTCTGAACTGTTGTTATGGCTGGTGATGTCAAATTTTGAATGCTTATATGCAGTAAAAAAATTGTTGCTCTATAATTCGATTTAGAAGTGTTTTCGGACAGATTCTGTTGTTGGGTATGTTGCATAGTCGAAATTATGTTTACTGTAGAAATGGTTAATAATAAAGTTGTAGGGAACTTCTTAATCTATCTTGTGTTAAAATTTAAGGGCAATAGTACAAAGGGTTTAGGAGTTATAGCTGTTTAAATTTATTCTCCCAAAATGCGTGTTCTCTGGAATTTCTGGATAGAACTAGATAGATTGCCTATTTTGGTTAGGATAGAGTGTGAATTAGCTTTTGGTGATTAAATGAGTGTTGTAGGCAATTTTATAAGATTTCTAGAAAGTCCAAGATCACAATATTTGGATAAGTAGAACTTCAGTTATGATGTAAACTAGTAGCTGCTATGTGTAGCTCTGAAATTGTCTTTTGTAGAATATCGGTAATGAATAGAGAAGAGATATGCACCTACTCAGTAAACAAGGAGTTAGCATTGTTATCATTGTGTTACTTAACCTCATTGTCGCAGCATGTACATTCCCCTATCACATCATCCATGATCCTTCTTATGCATTCATGGGGTTTACTTATGCATATGCATGCAATAGGTGCAACCGAGGAGATCACATTGGTGGAGCTCGACGTCGACCCCCAAGAGGAGAACCAAGAGGTGCAGCACCAGGAGGTTCCCGAAGAAGGAGAGCCTGAAGCTGATCACCTTCCTGAGTGCCCGGATCACCAGCCTGCAATATTCGTGAAAGGCAAGCCCCAGAGCATTATAAGTCTCCCTATTTTATTAATGTCACCTAAGTTACTTGTATTGATGCATTACGTGACAAGAGTTGTTTGGAAACACTTGCTGCATATTATCTTTCCTTGACCAAAAATGTTTACCATGAATCCTATTTAAGTCCAGGAATGCTTATCATGCTTAGCTATCCTTAGACCGATAGAAGTCGGATGATTTCCCATCACCTATGAGCTATAGGTGACAACTTGATCACGGATGGCTATATGGTGCTATCGTGGAACATAACCTGATGATGTTGAATAATTTGAGACCGAGCAGAGTCTTGTGTTGTGGTAATCATAGTGATTCCATCTATGTCATTTAAGGATAGGCCGTTGGAGGTCATCTTGTCATGTTGAACGCATGCCTCTCACATAGTTGTCCAGATAAGTTGTTCCGACCGCAAAGCCGAGTAGCTCAACTCAGGTCGGGGACACGAGCAGTTAAAGTGCGCACCCTAGAGGCAGTAAGGATGTGTGGAGAGTCAATGGCGTAAGCCCAAGGGCCGGTTAGAGTCTCGAGCTTCCTAGCAGATTGGTTGTATCTTTGAGGGTGCGGCGCTGGTCCTACCCACAATTGTACTTGAGTTGTCCCAAAGGTGACCTAAGACTATCTTGGCACAGGCATGTCTGGGTGTGTATTAGGAATAATTCCCTAGCTGGGTAGGAATCGATTCGAACCGTCGTCTCTCTCGGATAGTGAGAACTTGACAGGTGTACACTTCATCATAGTAATTGATGGAAGTGTTGGTTATGAGATTATGAAAGAACTCAACTGGATATGGTTATTATTGTGATGACTTAATGGTACCAACATGTTTGGCATAGGATAGATGCTAATCTAGTATGAGATAGGATTAATAACTGGTGATTCACAACTTAAGAGATGTTGAACAACTTATGCTTTTTATGCAAAGAATGTCTACCAGCTCTACTGATAAAGCCTTGCATACTCCTTGGTGTCTTAGTATATTAGTTGGACGGGTAAGTCTAGCTGAGTACCTTCTCATACTCAGGGTTTTATTCCCATTGTTGCAGATAATGTTATGTGTCACGGCTACTGCAAGAACTGTTTTGCTCCTGCAGTGGATGAGGATTAGGACCATGGGCTTGGTCACTCTATAGTTCATCTCACCCTTGTGCTTTTGGTTGGAGATGACTATGAAACTGGCTATGTATTAAACTACGTGTGATGTTGATGTCAAACTACTTTGCTTTCGCTACTTTTAAACTTGGTTTGCAATAACTTTGTGAACTCCAATGTATGTGAGATATTTGTGAACTATGATATAACATGTGATTGGTTATGTTGAATCATTACGATCTTGGTTTGTATGTTGGTTGTTTGAGATCCTTCGAGATTTTGTCGGACTACCGGATTTATATGGGCTCAAGTATGATGATTTGATCACTTCGGTAACTGCTATTGTACTTGTGCTCTTATAAATTGGACGATTTTGTGACATAGGGGTACCAAACATTTCTAGGAAAGTCTCGCTCCCTGCTGGTGCTGCCATCTGTACCAACCAAAAATGGTGCAACTCTCGTGAGAACAACATTATAACAGAGAAGAGTTACTTAACCGAATAAGAGACTTATAAGGGGAGGAACAATGCAAGTGTGTAATGAATGATTGATCATGATGCATGTACATTTCATACGTCCTCACAAACTTAGGAAAATTAAACTTCTAACGACATACGCGGTGGCATACATGCGTTCTCTCATATATAACATAGCTAGTCAGGCTACACGTTTCGCTGTTAGTGTACCTGCACAAGAATTTCATTTTGGCCCAACCCCACAATTATATATGCAGAAATAAAAATCTGGGCTCTAGGTTGCAAGCTAAATACTTTCATATATATATATACCCATATATATACTTCCGTATCAAAGCTACCCAAAAGTAAATACGTCCCATATATACATATAAATATGCATATATAGTCGTATCAAAGCTAATCCACAATTAAATACCTCCGTATATATATGAGACATATATATATACTTTAGTATCAACGCTAACTCTCCCCATTAGACCGCATGCTCATATCTTGCGGTCATGCCACTGTGATGATGAGTGGCATCTTACCTTGGGCGTAGAGGCATTTGATCCATACATTAACACTCAAGTGAATTGCATCCATACAAGAGCATGCCATATGGATGACGAAAATAAAACCTCCAAGTTAGTACTTAATTAGCCACCTAAAATCCTTAACTGGGCATAAAGGAAGTGATCACTGGCACACTTTAGATTCAAACTTTAGGTTTAGGTTTAAACACCTATATATATATCTATTAGTTGCCAAAACTAGTTTTGGAAAAACAAGAACCTTTGTTTTATATACACATGTGGCAATCAATGTTGAATCTTGCTCTGATACCAGCTGTAGCAGAACCGTCCAATTTATAAGAGCACAAGTATAATAGCAGCCTGCAAGTAGTCACAATGTCATACTTGAGCCCATATAAACCCGGTAGTCCATCGAGAACCACGAAGGGTCTCGATTAACCATCAACATACAACCAAGATCGTACATGATTCAACATACATGTCACACGTTACATAAAGTTCACAAATATAGTTCCATACATCACAGTACAATTAAAAGTTATTACAATATAAGTTCAAATAAAATAGTAGTGGAAGCAAATAGTTTAAAACCAACATCTATCATCATTGTTCAAATACGGTGCTAGCTCATGATCACAATTCCACAAAAGCATAAGAGAGGGATTATCATGAGACGCCTTGCCCAGGGCCCTACTTCTCGTCCATAGTGGGACACAAGCAGTTCTTATAGTAGCCATGATACATTGTATTATCTGCTACAAGTGGGAATAAAACCCTGAGTACAAGAAGGTACTCAGCTAGAGTTACCCATCGTAAACCAAAAATAAAGTGACTCCAAGGATCATGCAAGGCTTTATAAGTAGAGCTAGTTTGACAACATTTTGCATAAAAAGCTTACCAATTCAAGTATACAAATATAATTCGGTCATCAAGTTAATTATAGCTATTCGTCTCTAGATTAGCAACTAACCTATGCCAAACATGTGGTATATCATTTAGTAGCACAATCAGGGACGACCAGCTGCCAGGACATTCAGGCCTAGCCTGCCCTTGGTCTCATGTCTGGCTCCCCGCACATTGTTATTACCATCCAGAGTGTGCACTCTTATAGAATGGGGCCCGACATGAGTTTACTACTCGGCTTCGCAGTCAGAATGAGTTATCCATGGTTCTGTTCCATGATAGCAAATATAGCCAACCATGCTTCGGTATCCACCTATATCTAGCAGGTGATAGGAAATCACCCGACTTCTACTGGTCTAAGCATGGCTAAGGATATATTTGATCCTGGACCTACACAGGGTTAAAGGTATATATATATATGTGGACAAGGTAGTTTTATGCATCAAGTGTTTCCAATCAACTCTTATAACCTAATGCATCAAACATAAAGGACTCAAATGATATTTTGTAAAACATGGGAGGCTTAAAATGCTCCGGGGCTTGCCTTTGATAAAACAAGTTGGGATGTGGTTTCGGCACTCGAGTAAGTCTTCAAGAGTTTGCTCCTCTCCTTCTAGAGCTATGACCAGAGGTGCCTCCTGTTGTTCCTCTGGCTCTTCTTCGAACTCCAGCAGAGTTATCCCCTCGGACGATCCTATATGCATGAGCAGGAAATAAGATATCATGGATGCATATATAATGACATGTATAATATGATATGAGGTGATGAATGCATCCTCATAAGTGTTCTCAGCAGCATTGCATTAAGGTGATAACAAGTTACATTTTCTTTTACTGAGTAGGTGCATATCTCTTCTCTAGTAACTTAAACAAACACTCATGTAAATCATTTTCTGGGCTACAAGACAGCAGCAACTTGTTTTGACAATAATGGGAGTTCTACACCTCCAAATAATATGGTTGTGAACATTCTAGAAAAGCTTATGAAATTTCTTACAGCTTTCTTCTAATCATCTTAATGTAATTCAGCAGTTATGTAGGTCAAACAATTAAATCTTTCCGATCTGTTTAGAGAGCAAGCATTTCAGATAGCAGACTTCTAACAACCAAAATTTTTAAACCATAATACCTATGACTATGAAAACTTAACACAAGGTAAATAAGTTAGTTATATACAACTTTGTTATTAACAAATTTTAAAGAAAAGACCATTATCATCATGAAATTATCATCACAACAGAAACTATACATGCAACCATCTTTTTGAATTATAAAGCAACAATTAACTAGTTGCATACAACCAATTACTTATAAGCCTAACTAATAACATCAACAGATCATATGCATCACAAGAACCACATAAAACCTCATGGTAATGCCTAACTAATTTATTTATATTCATTTATCAATTTCCTTATATAATAAGGTGATTCAAAGGATAAATATTTCTAGTGCTTAATAAATTCTTAGAAAATTACAGTAACCTAAAAATGACCCTAACAGTCTATAGTATAAAATTTCATGCCATTTAGATAAGTATAGCCACCTCTACGAAAATGACAAGTTACATATATTTATTTTAGCGAAAATAGTTTAGCATAGTGAAAAGTGTTAGGCAATAGATTTCATATTTTTCTTACTTTTATCCTAGCATAAGAATATTGTGTAAAAATTTGCATGATCATATGTTATGTATTTTTACCCCATTTATTTTCACTAGAAACTAGTAATTAATTAAAATTAAATAGGAAGACCATATGTCAAAAATGCTTATCGTAGGTTTAATATTTTTCCTAGCTAGAGCATGTCAACACAAGATCAGCAAAATTGGAATCACAATTTTATCACCTTTCTAGCTCAAGTTATACAATTTACAAGATAGAAACTATTTTAAAAGCACTTAGTTTGCTCAATTTAATTCTCCTAGCAAAATACAATAAGCAGTAGATTTCATATTTTTATCAAATAGTTCACTTCAAGATGAATCCAACAAAATTTTGTTCACCTCATTTCGATACTCATAGCTCTAGATATAATTTTTGCAAGTTAGTAACAAAGTCTGTGAAAAAATAAATAAAGAAAATCCAATTTCCACTCGGGCGCTACAGCTAGGTGCACCCGGTCCATACACCCCGCTGTGACTGATGCGCGAGTCCCACAGCCAACTCGGCCCCACATGACAGCGAAATAAAAACAGAGGCGGCGCTTTGACCGGCAAGAACTCACCGACGGCGAGGACAATGGCGATGAGGTCACCACCGACGTGTTCCCCACACCCTTGCGCACCCGTTGGTACCCTTGGTTGGCCTAGTGGATCACCGGTAGCTCACCGACGAGCATGGTGGCTCGTCGGTGACATGCTGCGGTGAGCCCATTGTCTCTAGCGATGGTGAGCCTAGGCGAGCACTGCTACGGGACCTAGGAACCCTAGCAAAGCTGTAGGGCACGGATTAGGTCAAGGTGAGGTGGCAGCGAGGCTTGGCCATGTGCATGGTAGCACGGCGGTGTGAGCACAATGGCGACACAGTGGCGTTGTGCTCCGACAAGGCCAGCATTGGCCTTAGGCTCTTGCCTCGAGCTAGACCTAGCTCTAACCTAACCCTAACGTCTAGAAGCGAGTGAGGAAAAGAACCGGGTATGCATAGCCACAGCGGTGTGCATGGCGGTGACCCTCTCAGCGATGGCGCGATGACGGCGGCGGCCCATAGGCCTTTACCTTGACTTAGGTTAAGGCAATGGGTGGTCAGTGTGGTGGAGGAGGTGATGGCCGAGCGGTGGGTGAGATATGATGGAAGATGGTGCGGTGGTGGCAGTGAGTGAGCTCGATGAAGGTGCGGCAGCGATGGCGCGGTGCTCGGCTTGCTCTGGTGGGTGGAGAGGCAGAGAGAGGGCGAGAGAGCGAGAGTGAGTGAGTGTGGCGACTTCACCTCCCTTTTCTACCCCTGCTGGCCCGATCAGCCAGGCTGACACTGGTGTGCTACCACCATGTGGTGTGCGCGGCCTGGGCGCGATCGGCCACGACGGCCAGCCGATTTGAATCGGTGAAGTCGATTTAGTCGACTGAAACCGCCATCTTTGGTCTCCTCTATGTCCTAATCTATGGCAAATTTTTGAAAACTTCAGTAATACAAAGTGTAGAGCTACGTGAGTACTACAACTTTGCTATAATGATCATGGCCTAATTCGAGCTAGTTTTCAAACTATAGTGCTCCAAAGTGGGGTAGTCTGAAACTGTAAACCGGTTTTGGACTTAGCAAATTTTTCTGTTACAAACAGCATTGAGTTAAAACTTGTGAGCTCTATTCGACCATGTTATGCACTGATTTAGCTCATGACCCTTAAATAAAGTTTGTTACCATTGATGTGAACTACAACTTTTATTTAGGTCACACAACCATGCAAATAGTCTAAACTACCATTCAACTTTGGTCAAACTAGTATCATGAAAATGGCATTTCAAATGAAACCAACACTTAGAAGCAAATTTGGTCTATGTCATGAAGATAAACATTGTTCCAATTATCATTCTAGATGTGTCTAAGGTATTTTGGTGACCTCACAACCATCTCATGCATTGGTCACATATGATCACAAGCATAATTAAGTATATGAGTAACTTCCATGTGGTAAAGAGAAGGTAAATGAAATGAAACTTCATATGCTCATGCTCATGAATGCTTGGACGATGCTTGTGCTCAAGAAATGCAAATGCTTAACACTAGGGTGTTACAAATACAAGAATGGGTACACCGCCCGTAGGGTGCTAAGACCAAGTATCACCACGACGGTGATACCACAGAGACGTCCGAAGAAAAATGCCACGATCACAAGGAGGAGCAAGGAACCCCTCGCCAGCCTTCTCGCCATGCCGCAACCTCTGGACCAGGGCGCACATCAGAGGATAGGGTAGCTGAGCCTAGAGATCACCACCATCAGGCTCCAGGAAATAGGAGGGAAATGATGAGGCACCCTTGGTTTTCCGGAGAAGCTGATCATGGCCACTAGGAAACGTGTTTCAGTGAACCCAAACCTAGAGGGTTTGGACACTACTAGAACCACTGGGCCCAAAAAGTGGTCCAAGCACCTCCTTAGCCCCATCCTGCTCGCAGGATCCCTTTTGCCACCAGTTGTTAGAAAGGGCAGCTGCCTCCCTCTCTCATCCCCACATTCTCTTCATGGGAAGGTCGGAGAAATTTGCAACTACAGCCATGGATGATGCGAACGGAAGAAAAGCCCCAATTTATAGGTCCAAAGGTGGATCAAATGGCCAAGGGCCCCCACATCACGTGGCGCACCATGGAGGGCCATAGCCAAGGTCAAATGCCCGCATAAGGGCAAAGAAGTCTACGCTTCCCAAAAGAGGAGCCATAATAGGGGTCGACAAGACCACATCGCTCCGACCGGGTCACGAACCCTGAAGCACAGCACACTAACATGGCAGGGCTCATCGATTGAGAATCACGTCATTAGGATGCCCTAATGGTATGGGGCACAACATCCACCTGCCGCATTGAATACACCAGCCCGCAAGAGGTAGAGCAATAAAGCTAAGAAAGGCAGCAACTATGAATTTGTGCTCCAACGCACGCATGCATCAGCACTTTCATGACCACTTCATGATCGTAAAAACACTCAGGGGATACTGTTGGGGTTTTAACCTCGGGGTGTCTCAAGGTACCGACTAATTAGCAGACCGCATAGCCCGCAACACAATGCCTAACAAAGGCCCGAACGACCGAGGCCAAGCAAGAGCCGAGCAGAGCAGACCATGCGCTAAAGATGGGGTCAGCCCCGATCCCTTCCACCTGCCTTGGTCACATGGCACTTGCAAGACGCATGACCTCTCCCCATCATGACCCTCTGAGGGGATGGGGGAGGTCGAGGGCAGCTAGGCACGCCTGCTTTGACAAGAGCAAGCATGCTGCACTGACCATGCAAGGACCAAGGGGACAACAATCACCTCGTCCCGATTAGACATCCTCCTTGTGCCATGCCGCATCGATGAGACAACACCGCACCACGGTGGCAATAGGTATGACACCCACCGTCCAAATACGGACCGACTGGATGCTTGTACGATCCCACCCACTATGAGGGACTCGACGGAAAGGCCATCTAGACCAATAGAGTACCCCGACCCTGACGATCGGGGTCGTGGCCCTCGGCCCCGCGAAGCGACCAAGCAAACGATGACCTAAGGTAGCTACCTACTTTGGGTACGATGCCCCTAGGAACTAGGAGACGATGACAAAGGCCACAAGGGACACCGCATTGCACAAGAGGGCTGATGAACCACCATTGAGGTTACAGTGCCACCATGGTTGGCACAGTAGCGCCACATCACATCCTGTCGCAACGTGGCCAGAAGACCATGATGATAGCGATGACCGGATGTGCACCAGAAGATGGTGTAGCTTGCAAGCCAAGTTAGCTAGGCCCTCCCTCAGGCTCTCAACCCTTCGGTCGGGAGAACCTCATCATTCTATAAGCCTGGCCCCGAACTCTATATAAGGGCAGCTAGGGCACCCATCTTAGGAATGATTCACATCCTCTGCCATTCCATTCATTCACCATTGTAGTAGGGCTCCTAGAACTTCTCGTCGGGCAGCCCTTCGCGTAGCATAGGACCTTCCACCATTCTTGCACCCGCATTGTAGGAACTTCAAAGCATTCAAGCGAGGAACAAGCACTCGATCATCTCTGACACTAGATGTAGGGCTCCAGCCTGAACCAATATAAATCCTCGTGTCCAATGGATGCTACCATTGTCTTTCTAGAGCAGCGCGACAATCATATAAGTTTACTAGTCTAGTGTACAAAACACCGACATGTAGTATGGTAAACATGCATAACGGAATTCATGCGATCAAGTCTCATGTCGATCTAATGCCTAATGGAGGAGCCACATAGCAATTCAAATTTACTGCACAAGCAAGAAAGTCCAAGCATTGTAAATTTGACCGGGCCGGACATATCTCATGTTATATAGGGAAACCTATTTTGTACGATTACTTTTGTTGAATCCCTAAAGGAAACAAATAAAATTGAAACAAAACAATAGAAAAGCAAAAGCAAAAAGAATATTTTATACTTGTTCAAATGAACTCCTCACTGCATGGTTCTTTCAAGTTCAACAAATTTTATCAAAGACATGAGTTGGCTTCAACAGAGATAAAAGGCACTCATGAATGTCTAGCATATTTAGATCAAAGACAACCAGAAAGAAATCTACAGCGAAAAGTAACCAACAGGGGCTACAAACCAGCTACAAAATGACCAAACAACCTGAGCTATACCATGCTCAATAGTGTTTCACCCACCTAATACAAAGTACAGCAAAAGTTCACATAGACATGCATGCAAATAAGAGTTCACTTATTTGCAAGGGCGTCCTAGAGATCAAACCTTGTCATGACTACTAATACTACTTATACATCCCACAAATCAAGGCTTGTGGTGGGCATACAGCATCTTGTCCACGTCCACTTCGTAAAGACAACGTTGGTAGCCGGCTCAAAACTCTCGATCAGATCATCGATGTCATTGTCCTTTGATTCCGATGAAAAACCCTGCTCCACCACCCGGATGTTCACCACTGCACCAATCTAAAGCTGGGCAGTAGCCAGCACCATGGTAGCCCCCTGACGAATGGCTTCGGTCACCATGGCTCGAAGGTGGGCCGGTAGAGCTCAGAATGCCTCCTCTACGGTGAATAGATTATCCCCTATTCCAATGGGGAAGGCCACGTTACAGTCGGCTAGCACGGACGGCTGCAGGGTCCCGACCCGCGTCCTTAGTACCACAAACATGTGCATCATGTGTTGGGCCTACTCCTTAGCGATCGCCAAGTTGCCTCATACCTGGGAGAGATCATTCTTCAAAACTTGAAGTGCATCGCAAGCAGCGTCTAGCTCACCACATAGCATCTCGGCGTTTAGCCTGGTCAATGATAAAACCGCTTAGATCTCATGGTAATCCTTCAATAACTAACGGTAGTCTAAGGATTCTTGCTCTTTTGACAATTAGCCCACTTCAGGATCAGTGGGCTATGCGGGGACAGAGTGTGTGGGGGTACGACCCCAGATACCCATGGCAGACCACATGGGCTACGCCCCCAGGGGCGGCCCAGCCCACAAGATGAAGCCTTACGGGGCACGATTCTGCTCGGCGCCTGCCACAAGACATAAGGAAGATATCCTGAAGATACTATGAGATCTGTTAGGATACGTACGATCCCATGATTCTTGTATTCTGTTATTACTTTTCGGTTATCTCTCAGATCTAACTGACTTGTAACCTTGCCCCCCGGACTATATAAGGCGGGCAGGGACCCCTCCAAAATCACGGCATATCATACGATAGCTAATACAAACCAACAGACCATAGGAGTAGGGTATTACATCGTACTGACAGCCTGAACCTGTCTAACTCATGTGTCTCTATTGCCTTTTTGTTCTTGATCTCGCGCTCCTCTACCGATCAATCTACCTTCGTGAGATACCCCTCGGAGGACTACCGATGATATTCTGTCGACAGTTGGCGCGCCAGGTAGGGGTGTGCGCTTGATCCATGGCGAGCCAGATGGACCTCAAATTAACAACGCGTTCTCATCATAAATCTCGTGGAGATCCATGCCGGTCCACGACGACGATTCATCGCTGCTACACCAGCCCCTGCGACAACAGGTCTAATCTTGGAACCACTTCCGAGGTCGCCTTCACCAACAACTCACCGTTCGCCAGGTGTTTGCCGTCAACGCCGACCAGATAACGCCATACGTCGCCGACCAGACGCTCCGTCCAAAGCTAAGTCACACCTTAATATTTTCCTAAATATTCTGCAATCTCCGTATGTCGCCATGATGTTTCTTCGAACTATTTTCTCCATGTTTGCTCTCCAAATGATTTTCTGAACCCTCGAACAGTCACGTTGATGCTCGGATGCCTCCAGAGATGGCCCTGTCTTCGGCTCCTCCCTACACGTGCTACGGACTCCACGCTCTATGTTATGGGTGGTCGGCAGTGGCTCCTTAGCGATGCCTGTTCCTCCTACACATGCATGGGCTCCGCGCTCGACGTTATGGACTATGGGCTAGCTAGGGCTGGAGACTCAGCTACACACTAACTGGAAAACTATGATGAAGAGCAAGCTGCAGCTGTTCGGACAGAGGACGTTGATCGGGTCGAGGAAGAACGCCTGATCACCTGCGTCCGCACAGCCAAGTATCTAGAAGGTCTGTGGAGGTACTATAACCACAACGTAAAAGGTCATTCATTCACCGTCGGTGACCTCGTTCTCCATAGAAAACAAAGGACCAAAGGGTTGCACAAGCTGTCTTCCCCTTGGGAAGGGCCCTACGTCATCAAAGAGGTCACCCGACCAGGATCTTATCGCCTATGTGACTTAGATGGGATTGATGTTCCAAACTCATGGCACATCAAGAACCTTATACGTTTCTATCCTTGAAACGCTCTAGATATGTACTCTCCATTTTATGATGAATAAATTTTTGGTCTCCATAATTTGTCTCCATTTTTTCTCCATTAACTTTCGATCTCCGCGTACGGTCGTCGAGCATTACGATACACCATAACGATCTCCAAAGTCGCCGAACGGTTTTCTCCAAAATCACCGAACGATTTCTCCAAATCACCGACCACGATTTCGCCGAATAAAGTTCTCCAAATCTCCAAAGTCGCCGAACGGTTTTCTCCAAAATCACCGAACGATTTCTCCAAATCACCGACCACGATTTCGCCGAATAAAGTTCTCCAAATCTCCAAAATTTCCGAACGGTTCTCTCCAAAAGCGCCGAATGTTTTCTCCAAAACACCGACACAATTTTCGCCAAAAATCGCCGAATAATCTTTCTCCAAACACATCTCCTCCAAATCGACAACGTATCTCGCCACATGTTTTTCTCCAAACTTACGAACAAATCACAGTAAACCTCCAAGATATTTCGCCGATCAGCGAGCAACCTACTTTCTTTTCTGTTTCTCTTCGGAGAAGACCCAGTCTCTGATCTCGCTCTACACGCACTACGGGCTCCGCGCTCTGCGTTATGGGTGGTCGGCTGTGGTTCCTTGGTCAAGCCTATTTTTCCTACACGTGCACGGGCTCTGCGCTCGACGTTATAGATTATGGGCTATCTAAGGCCAAGAGCTTAGAGTAGAATTTATTGCTTGGTCGCTGCTTGTGCCATCTGCATCTCCAAGTCATTTCGATAATTACCGAGCAGCACACGTTTTGCTCTTTTCTCTATGGGAGAAGACCAAATTTCCGATCTCTCCCTACACGTGCTACGGGCTCCGCGCTCTGCGTTATCGGTGGTCGGCTGCGGTTCCTTGGTCATGCCTGTTCCCCCTACACGTTCTCGGGCTCCGCGCTCGACGTCATGGACTATGGGCTAGCTGAGTCCATGGGGGTCAGTAGCAAACTAACTGCTTGGACTCTACTTATACTCCGTATAAATACCTTATGGTCATAACTACATAGATTTTTTCGCCGAAATACAATCTAACTGCATACACATGCACTTTATAACATTTATCATATATATAAGTGTTCTTGTGCTTTCACGCGTTCTAACTACATTGCACAAGAATTGCAGTTGATCTTCGCCAAGTAGGTCATTGAGCTTCGCCACCGCCGTCCATTTCACCGAACAAGTCTATATCACCTGCCAACTTCTTCGCAGCGTCCTCCACTTCATCCTCCAGCTGCTGTGTCTCCGCGTCGCTCAGTCCTTCGGCATATTCGCCCCCTATCGACTGAAGGTCAGCGGTTGGATAGTGGGACCGTACCACTGCAAGAACGTGGGTAGCGGTGGAGGCAATGGCATCGCGGTTGAAGCCCTTAAAGCATTCCCACGCCGTCTTGCATCTTTCGACAACGACGTCCGGGCGTGTTGGCCTACCGTCGGGCTGAGGAGCCGCTTCTGGCTCAATGCAGTCGAGCACTGGTTTGATTCTGGCAACTATGGCGTCAAGTCTGTCTCTCTGCATCCGGGCGTCCTACTCCAACACGTCAAATTGCGCCTTGACCCTCAGGTGGTAGTCTGCAAGTATTACGGAGCTCCATTAAGCAAGGAAATTATTTCATAAGGTAACCCCAATCAGGGAGTACTCACCGTCTAGGTCCTCGGCCAATTTGTTCACTCGACCTGTTTCTTTCTCCTTCTCGTCTTGGAGTTGTTTAAGGGCCTGGCGCAGCTGTCCGAGCTCCACATCTTACTCTATGAATACAACAATTGACACAAAGAGTAAGCGTATCCGACTATGCAAAGCACATTCGCTATTCGCACATACCTTTTTTCTGCTCGGATACTCTCTGCAGCCGTTCCAACTGCTCGGAAGCGTCTTTCAGTTGTGTGGAGGCAGTGGCAAGCTGTTCGGATTTGGTCTGCAGTTGTTCTTTTGCGGTCGCCAGTTGCTCAGACAGGACCCCTTTCTGGTGCTCCAGGTCCAGTGCGTTGGATTCAGCAAGGTCTCGCTCGCGCCGGGACCTTTGAGTGTTTTTCTCTAGAAGTTTTATCGCCTCCTTGAGCTTCCAGTTTTCTTCGGCGAGGGGTTCCATCCTCTTTATCAACTGATGATGGTGCTCGGCAGTCCGAGTTATCCCCTGAAAGTTAACAAGGACAATGATGGCACTCGTTCTCAAACTCCAAAGACGAATACTAATGATTCAACACTAACCTCGACCTGTTTTACAACTCCGGCAAGGGCGGATTTCAGCCGCTTCATCTCCTTGGGGGTGTCCTCCTCTTCGATGACTACCACCTCGTCACCACGCTTACGGAAGATTCGGACGGATTGGGTTTGAGGTTCAGCACGGATGATCTCCTCCACCATGTCCTCCTCTTCCATAGCAGCTGGTGGCACCATTGGGGGACTCTTTGGCCAGACTGTGGGTCCAACCGTGTCTTGTGCTGGTTCAGGAGGCACTGTTAGCTCCTCACGCACCTCTGGTCCCGACGACTCATGCTCTGGCACAATACCGGCAGCTCCTATTTCAGATCTAGAGTGCCCGGCAGTACCTACCATTGCTTCGCGTGTTGTCGCTGACCCGTCCTCCACCGACGCCGACCCCTCGCCATCTCCAGGTCCACCCGTAGTGGTCGTTGATTCCTCCGCCGGCTGCTGAGCACCCGGAGACCCCAACAAGGGGCTCGCCGGTGTTACCTCTGCCTTGGGATCAGTTCGAGGCTGGTCATCAGTTCGGGCAGACAGGTTTGTACCCTCCGTAGGCCTTGCGCTGCATTCAGATCATTTGGTTGAACGCCAAAATCACAAAGATAAGATAGTAAATCAACTTTTGCACAAGGATACTCACCGTTTTGTCTACCGGTGCACCTTTTTGAATCAGCGATGCCCGCTCGAGCCTCCAGGCGCGGCTGTGGGGTCGATTCTTGTGCTCGGCGGTAGAGGTCTCGTCTCCTCCAAATTTGGCCTCTGCTCCACCTGCTGCTCTAGGTTTTCCTCCGCCCGTCGCTCCAGATTTGCCTCCGTATGCTGCTCGGGGACGACTGTAGCCCGTTCAGTGGGATTTTCTGTTGCCTATTGCTCAGGGACATTTTCGGCACCCCCCGATTGCTCCTCCACGTGTGTGTTGCGTGAAGCCATCTGCACGCTCGGAAGAATGTCAACTGGATCTTCATCGTCATTAGACCACTCGATCACTGCGGCCCTCCACGTTCGAGTGGCCTGGTCGCCACCAAGCGAGATGCCGCCCGGTTTGATGGGAGCGGCAGGTGCCGTCTTCCTCTTCTTCTAGGCTGGTTCGTCTACCGCTGGCCTCTTCCCCCAGACTTTCTCCGATGCTGGGGGAGGACTCTCCACCCAATCAACGTTGGCACCTTCGGACTCCGAAGAAACACCGATAGAACTATCTTCAAGTGGAGGTGGTGGTCGGGCGTCCACCGCTGCTAGCCAATCAGCTCTTGGCACGCCCGAAAAGTACACTGCCCTATCCTGCGAATGGATCTTTGCATAAGTAAGTCAGTTCCCTGCTCGGAAATTGACAATTGAGCAAAAGAAATTGAGATGGTTACCTAGGGAGGCAAGTCAGCATAGTTGAAGGCTTGGGTATTCTTTGGCCAGCTGAATGAGATATTGGAGGCGAATAGCTCCCTGGCTCAATATGTTACTTCTTTCTTCGTCAGTCGTTCTGTATGCTCTCGGGTCCCGTCGTTGTCACCTCTGAAGTCAAAGCCTGGGTGGGCCCTCTCTTTGCAAGGCTGAATACGGCGCACTATGAAACTTGCTGCAACTAGTTCTCCTCTAAGCTCCAATCCTTTAATCAAGTCAAGAAGCTCCATCACTTGCTCCATGTCAGCGCTGTTGGGTCTCTCCGACAACCTTGTCTGGCGTTCCATCCTTTCAGAGAGGTATTCAGTGGTACATTAATGTACTCGCTGGCCATCCCATCCCTGAGCTGTAGGTACACGCCGCCGACAACCTTGGAACCGCTGCCGCCTTTTTTCTTCAGACAGAATAGGTGCCTGAAGAGGTTGAAATGCAGAAGAATGCTAAGAAACGCCTCACAGAAATGGATAAAGATCGTGATGTGCAGTATGGTGTTGGGGTGCAGATTGCAGAGGCTAATCGCTGAAAACTCTAGCAGATCTCTATGGAAAGGGTGAACAGGGAACCCCAACCGTCGCCAAAAGTAATCTTCAAATACCACAGCTTCATCAGTATTGGGGGTCGATAGGGCTCACCGCGGGCTGGTCGCCATCCGGCGGTAACGTGGTCTGGAAGGACGCCCGCCATCACCATCCTATTGAGCTTCGCCTCCCCCATCTTCGAAGGCACCAATTCCTCATCACGGCTGGCTCTGGTGGCCGCTTTCTTTGGCTTCGCAGCTCCTTTCTTCGGCGCCATCTCTCAGACTTGGTTAGGGTTTGGCGGCGGAGGCTAATGTGGTTGTGGATTCGGAGATGCGAGAGTCGACGAGGAAGATGAAGTGGAAAAGTGGGAACGGGATATGCGGCGGCACTGTTATAAAGCACTTTCCCCATTTTTCATCATTCAAGGGTTTTTGGGAAACCGTTCCAGCGATCTGCGCCGCTCATAATTCTCCGACGCGGTATGTGGGCCGTTACCTAGGCTTCTGCGCAACCGCAGCCCATGGTGCTGGTTTTATGCTGCCGTCAGTTGCTATTCACCGAATAATCGCCTACTTCTCCGCCAATTGTTGAGGCTCAGTAACTATTACTATAGAGCCGTTACTCCATTTTTCTCTCAACGGTGTGATTTTTCCGGTATTTTCGCCTGAAGCCCAGGGACTGGCTGCCTGCTCAGCTAGTTTTCTACTTTCTGACCCTGGCAGCACATGACTACGTCATCTACTGTCAGGCTCGGTGACTAAGTGGACACACTTCACCTTGTGGTGAATGTGTGTTTTTCTCATCTCGAGGCTATGCCCGGGCACTGGCTGCCTGCTCGGCTGGTTTTGTACTTTCTGACCCTGGCACCACATGGCTACGTCATCTACTGTCAGGCTCAGGGACTAAGTGGGCACACTTCACCTCGCGGTGAAAGTGTTTGTTGGAAGACTCCTTTTCTCGTGGTCGGACTCTAAGTGGGCACACTTCGTTCACTGCGAAGAAATTTTCAATTCTGGACTGGAGCTCCTTACACCCTTATGGCAAGCTGTGCTTGGGACATGCTGCTTGGCGATGGTTCGCGCTGCTCGGCGACTGCTCACAACTGTTCGGCGACTCATCACGATGGTCGGACCATGAGTTGGACTGCTCGGTTTTGGTTCGCACCTGCTCGGACAAACTCAAGACGGCGTTACACAATGGGTATAAGGCGCTCGGGGACTAGCTATGGGGGGTATGACCCCGGATACCCATGGCAGACCACATGGGTTGCACCCCCAGGGGTGGCCCAGCCCACAAGATGAAGCCTTCCGGGGCACGATTCTGCTCGGCGCCTGCCGTAAGAAATAAGGAAGATATCTTGAAGATACTACGAGATCTGTTAGGATATGTACGATCCCATGATTCTTATATTTTGTTATTACTTTCTGGTTATCTCTCAGATCTAACCGACTTGTAACCCTACCCCCGGACTATATAAGGCGGGCAGGGACCCCCTCCAAAATCACGTCATATCATACGATAGCTAATACAAACCAACAGACCACAGGAGTAGGGTATTACATCGTACTAACGGCCTGAACCTGTCTAACTCGTGTGTCTCTGTTGCCTTCTTGTTCTTGACCTCGCACTCCTCTACCAATCAATCTACCTTCGTGGGATACCCCTCGGAGGACTGTCGATGATATTCTGTCGACAGAGTGGCTTGGCGGCAGCAAGCAGCAACGAGATGACTCTTCGGCACCACCGGGGGAAAGTCCCACGACTGGGGATGGCGCCGCCATGGAGGAAGTGTTGCAAAATGCAAGCCAAGTTCAAGCCCATATAGGATAAGGGGGAGAGCGATTTGATTGAGAAGGCAAATGACCTTTACTGGTACAGAATTGCGGGCAGCTGCCTCAATCGAGGGATGCCTCACGGGGCCCGCTTTCCGAGGGCGAGCGTGAACAAAGAACCGGGGTCCAGGGCCATCGAGGCTCAAGACGCCATCACGCCCATGTTCACCTATTGAGGTAGTAGGCAAATTCCAAATACTAGTCAAATTAAATAGCATGAAGACAAATACTAGTGTGAGCATTGCTCGCATACTCTGGTTAAATGAAGATAAACAACACGAACAGTGGTATGGTGATGATCCACCTCCCAAGAGGGAACACACCATGGAAAGGTCCATCGGTCGGTGGAGGATTGCTGGTGTAGAAGGCCTCCAGGGACTCCACATGAACAGACGGCCTCGTTGGCTCCGCCATGGTCCTAGAAGGAGGCATCAGCAGCGTAGTAGGGTGGAAGGCAAAGGCTTTGGGATGGAATCAGGTGCTCTGGAGAGAGAAGGCAGTAGGTATAACCTTCCCTCTCGTGCCCTTATCTCTACTGCTATAGTTTGGGGGCCGTCAACCACCCCACGACTAAGACGTTTGCGTGGGTGGGCAGCGGGGCTTCGCCTCATCATGTGAATGCAACATGCTGGGAGGCGACATCCCCTACTTTAACAGGCTACTGATGCTAGTCAAGGGGTAGACTGAAGATCCTATGAAGTAGACAGTGCGGTCTAATCCAAGCACTCACCACAATCGAGGGGCAGACTGAGGACTTGCTTCAATTTGTCTTGGTTTGTAGAGGCACGCATCAGATTATAAAATCTGAATTTTGAATAAAATTATCTTTGATGCATGGTTCTTGCAAGTTCAATGAATCTTATCAAATACACAAAAATAAGACGAGTTGGGTTCAACACAAATCAAAGCCACTCATGACTACTACTACTACTGATACAAATCATGTGACCGAGTGCACTCTATAGGCAATAGTTTTATTCACAGCTCTATACTGTATAGTGCCCGACGAGATCAAATGTGCCGCATTCGGACTTTCTTGTGAGCGCAGTAAAATATGAGAGTGAAGCGAATGCCGCAGGAAAGCTAGACACAAGAAGTGAATTGAGAAAAAGAGCTTTTGACACACTTGAGACTTGAATGCCTGGTGCAGTTATGATAGGTCTTTTCAATACTTATTTGATTTTTGATTCCAATCCAAGCAGTCACAGCAGTCGAGGGGCAGACTAAAGAGTGAAGTGTGACATGTGTCTGGCTTGGTCAGATTTATAATGCTCGGACCATCACAGGTACTCTAGGGCAAGCCAAGATAAAGATTATTTTCCAACCAATGTGCTTCTCCTCGGGTACCATCGTGCTCCCTTGGGAATTATAACCCGTCATACCACAGAAGGCGTGTTTGACCAGAGGTGCAGGAGCATTGATGTTCCCAACCGTACACTGATCAAAACAGAGCATGTATCCTCCATTTACGCCGATGAGATGGCGTGAGCCTCGGCGCTGGTTTTAATGTACATGTTAGCTCCTCCACTGATGCCCCAACAGTGCGTGCACTCCTTGTGTTTGTGACAACACCAGAAACATAGAAAAAGAAAGCCCCCCACAAGAGGAGAACGAGAACAAAGAAATACCAACAAGGATTCCTCAAGACTGCCAAGTTCCCAAGTTGGCACAGGGGGTGGGCTACAAGAAGACTTGGCAGGACCGAGCCAGAGTGACCTAGAGTGCATCAAGATCCTTCTTCCCAGAATGTATGCAAAAAAATTGGTAGGTGCCTAATTTCTGTGTTCTGAATCCGATCTGCTGGGTTTGCCTTTGGGAATGAACTTGTCTGTCTATCTGTCTATGTTGATCATTGTGCATGTAGATGCTACCAGCTGCGATGGCACGAGCATTTGGAGGTCGTCGGAAACTCAAGCTTTGTCTGGGCGACGAGCAGAGCCTGCCCTGGTGGAAGGCGGAGGTGTTCCCCGATGACACTGATGATGACCACTTGTACATCCACCGAGGATGGAAGCACTTCACCCGTGCATTCGACCACCAAGATAGGTTCTCTCTTGTATTGCGGTATGATGGCCGGTCACAGATTAATGTCAAGGTCTTCGACCTTACCACCTGCCATAAGCAGTACCCGCACGACTTCGAGGTCGACGGTACTTAGCTCTCTCTACCTATCGCGGAGCCGAGGAGTTTTGCAGTGATCCTAAAGAAATACAACCTCAAATTGAAGTATCTAGTGAGCACTTGCATGACACACAGAACGTATCGATGTTGCAACTTACCAGTGTTGTCTTTCTCATCATTCTTTTTTGTGCGAGGCAAAGAACATGCTAGTAGACTTTGAGGTAGCGCACGGCTACCAGCAACAGGAAGTTGTCGAGCTGCAATGGCTGGGTAGTCCTGTTTCGTGGGCTTGAATAAGACCATCATGAACAATAAAGTGCGCACATCGTTCAAGTACGGGTGGGACGAGTTCTGCGCAAGCAACCACCTCAATGTTGGCGACACTTGCTTCTTCAGCGTGATCCGCGAGACCACCTGCAACAACAATGATGAATTGGAGGAGAAGCAGGAGGACGATGAAGCTAAGCACAAGGTGGAGCTGCACAAGATGAACGGCAGATGGATGCGGTGAACTCGGCACAAGAGTTGACACGATTTGTATTTTGTTGTTTCATCGAAACTATTATTCGGCCTGTCAAGATTTCTTAGTATTAGACTTTCTTAAGCCCTGTTTGGATGGACTACGACTAGTTGTCCATGGCTAAAAAATATAGCCAACTAAAAATTAGCTAATTAGTTGTGTTATTAGTCCATAATTGTTTGTATCCTGAACTAATTGTTGGGTTCTATAGACTAGAACTAGTTGTTACCCCCTGATTGTTGGATTCTATGGACTAGTTGGATGGCCCCTTATAGCTGCCATCATTGTATTTCGTTGTTCAGAGACTCACAGTGATCCGGATCATCTATATTTAGTAGGGTCGGACTGTCTTATGCTCCAGAAAATTTCAACATCTATACGCCCACGTCCTCCGATCAGAAAGGGAGAACACCGTTAGTATACTACAGATCAAAAAGAGAACTAGAAATAGATCTACTAGCAAAAGCAACCAACAGGGGCTAGAAACTAGTTACCAAATGACAAAAGGACCTGAGCTACACCACGCTCAAAAGAGTTTGACCCACCTAATACAAAGTTCAACAAAAGTTAACACAAACATAGCGACTAGGTGCGTTAAACTCCATTGAGCGTGGTGTAGATCAGGTCCTTTGGTTATTTGGTAGCCATTTTCTAGCCCCTATTGTTTGGTTTTGCCAGCTAGTTTCTTTCTGGTTCTCTTTCTAATCTATAGTATGGTAAACATGCATAACGGAATTCATCCAATTAAGTCTCGCGTTGATCTAATGCCTAACGGAGGAGCTATATAGCTATTCAAAGTTTACTACACACTAAGAAACTCCAAGCATTGTAAATCTAACTGGGCCGGGCACATCCCACGTTATACAATGAAACTTGTTTCGTACGAGTACTTTCGTTGAATCCCTAAGGCCTTGTTCGGAAACGCATGTATTAATCTCAATCCACATGTGTTGAAGTGGATTCGAGTGGAATTAAACTAAGTTCCATTCCATTCCTTTTCAACACATGTGGATTGAAGTGGATACACATGCATCCAAACAAGGCCTAAATGAAACAAATAAAATTGAAAAAACCAACATAAAAGTAAAAGAAAAAGCAGCAGAAAATAAAAAGATGCAGAATACACTATATTTGAGGACAAATTTCAAATAACAGAATGCACTACATTTCAGGATGGAGGTAGTAATTCACTCTCGCATGTAAAGAGTGAATTACTAGTTTCTTATTCCAATTTCCCACTCGAAAAATGGATTTCTTAGCAAAGCCTACAATCGCCGCTGCAATACAGAGCCCTTCTTTCCCATCCGTCTGCATAGCCGCATATGTCGCCTTTGCATGGAAGATCACCGTGCACCTATGGCAGCGGCGCCAGCGACAACTTGCCCCACGTCATTCGGAGGACCACCTCGGTGGCCGGGAGGCGACACAACACACACCCCTTGTTGCTTAGCCACCTACTCGTTGGTCTGGTGTCGCTGTCGATGAAATACGTCCGACAGTCTATGGAGGGGTATGCCCACGGTAGTAGATGAATCGGTGGAGGTGCGCATGAGGGAACCGGATGGTGACACAGAATGCAAGAGACATCGATTAGGCAGGTTTAGGCCGTCAGCTTGATGTAATACCCTATGTCCTATGTCTTTGTGGATTGTATTATAAGAGATTCGATGCCTTAGGCTAAGCCTAGGATCCGTCTGAGGATGTCAACTAGGGGACCCCTGCCCCTCCTTATATACTCTACAGAGGTAGGATTATAAGGAAAATATCCTATTTGGTATTACAATATCTTCTTGTAGCCTTGCGGTGCACGCCGACCCGTGCCATGTGCCGCACACCTTGATCTTGTGGGCTGGGCCACCTCTGATGGTGTGGCCCATGTCTTGTCCTATAGGTACCGAGGGTCATACCCTCACAGCTAGTCCCCGAGCACCTTGTATCCGCTGAGCAACACTGTCATGAGTTCCAACTTGCTGCTAATCACCAGGAGCAGGCTTCCGACCAGTTTAACTAGGAGTCGATCTATTGAAGCAAGCGTCCGAGCAGTTTGAACGAGCGTTCGAACTATTGAAGTGGGTGTCCAAACAGTTGGGACAGGCGTTTGACTAGTTTAACAAGGCGCTGAGCTCGGACTCACTCGAAGTTGAGGTTTGCCATAATGATTTAAGGAGCTCAAGTAAAAAATTTTGAAACCTTTACCTTAGATGAAGTGTGGCCACTTGCCTTAGGCAAAAAAGAGACTCTTAGAGCCAAGCGTAGATCATGACTAAATCATGTAGGAAAACATTGGGTCTTAGAGACACGCACATTCACCGCAAGGTGAAGTGTGCCCACTTAGTCCCCAAGCCTGACAGTAGGTGAAGTATTCACATGGTGCCAGGGTCCAAAACAGTAGACTTTAGGTGCCAAACCAGTCCCTAGCTTAGCTGAGAAAAAGAAGCGTAAAAAATAGTACAATCATCACCAGATGACGTGTACACACGTAGTCCCCGAGACTGCTAGAAGATTGAGAAGAAACCTTGTAGCAGGATCAAAAATTTTTAATGAAAGCTTGCCAACGTCATCTGTCATGTATTTATCAAGACCCCAGACATGCTGCCCAAGATTAGCACCCTGATCCGAATGACATGGAGCAACTTGATAGGACACTGATGAGACGTAACAAGATCCGACCACCAAGAAAGTCCCCATCTTAGCTGGCGACACTTGCACGAAGAATCTGATCTCCAAGGAGTCTCTAGCTTAGCTGGCGATGCCTGCATGAAGAATCCGAACGCCAAGGAGTCCCTAGCTTAGCTGGTGAGCTCCTAGTGTAGCTGACGATGAAGCGACGAATGGTTCGACCAGCTGGTTGGCGAAGAATCGAGCACCGAGCAGCTCAACCAACTGGTCAGCGACGAAGTGAGCACCGAGTAGAAGTGGGCGCCAAATAGTCCGACCAACTGGTCTGCGACGAAGTCCATGAACCTAGCAGTCCGACCAGTTCATCGGCGGAGAAAGTAGCGGTGAAGCTTGCCGAAGACATCGACCTGTTCGGCGAGGGACGAGACAATGTCCAATAGATTAGGAAAAAACTTATGTTTGAATGCTATGTAAAAGTGCTTAGCAGCTTTTGGTGAACACTTAGTGTTGTCGTGGGTTTTGTGTTTATATTTAATATAAACCATCCGAGCAGTTTGTGTGTAACTGAGCCTCCAGCCTTAGCTAGCCCGTTAACCGTAACACGGACAGCGGAGCCCGTGTGCGCGCAGGAAGAACAAAGCGTCGCCAAGGAGCTGCTGCGGGGCACCCATAACCCAGAGGGCAAATGCTCGTGCACATGTAGGGAGAAGCCAAAGACAGGGCCGTCTCTGGAAACATCTGAGCGTTAACATGACTGTTCCGGGATTTGCCTTAGGTGTAGTTTGTATGTCATCTTTAAGATGGTATACATGGAAATTAAATGGAGTATCTTAAAGATATTAAACATGGAGAATGACCGGGGAAATAATAATTGGAGAAGCACCAAGGAGAAAATTGTATTCAATACGTATATAGGAAGGGTACTTATCTTTAGTCAGAACGGCTGGTCGGTGGCGTAAGACATTATCTGGTCGGCGTCGATGAAATTGCCCGGCCCTCAAGCTCTCCGGCCTATCGTCATGGCGGCGGTCGCGGTCGTCTTAGTGCCGTTCTTCGCAGCGATCATCATTGCGAAGCGGCAGGCGATCAGAACGAGTAGTCCAACCGATGTCGTCATTATATTACTGGTCAGCCTTAGGCAGAGCAGATTTAGAGAGAAAGTTGATGTAGCGTGTTGCAATGTTTGAGTAGGTGGATCGCTTATGACTCGGGCAGCTCACTTGATAGCTGTGCGTGGAATCGTAGCGGCGTAGTCGATATCATGTATATGCTTCCACGAGTTTAGGATGAGATGCACCAAGACGTCGTGTCGCCGTGGAACCTGTGGAAAATCATGAAGGCAGATGAAGAAGCATACATGCAATAGAATGCTTAATCAGAAAAAAGGAAAATGACTTAGCTTGTCATCAAGCAGCTGCACATGTGTGGGCTTGCATCCTTCGTGCATGCATAACGCAGAGGGCAAACGCTCGTGCATGTGTACGGAGAAGCCGAAGATAGGGTCGTCTCTGAAAACATCCGAGCGTCAACATGACTGTTCAGGGATTTGCCTTAGGTGTAGTTTGTATGTCATCTTTAAGATGATATACATGGAAATTAAATGGAGTATCTTAAAGATATTAAACATGGAGAATGATTGGAGAAATAATAATTGGAGAAGCACCAAGGAGAAAATTGTATTAAATACATATATAGGAAGGGTACTTATCTTTAGTCAGAATGGCTGGTCGGTGGCATATGACGTTATCTGATAGGCGTCGATGAAATTGTCTGCCCCTCGAGCTTTCCAGTCTGTCATCATGGCGGCGGTTGCAGTCATCATAGTGCCGTTCTTCGCGGCGATCATCATTGCGACGCGGTAGGCGATCGGAGCGAGTAGTCCGGGCGATGTCGTCCTTATATTACTGGTTGGCCTTAGGCAGAGCAGATTTAGAGAGATCGCTTACGACTCGGGCAGCTCGCTTAGCGGCTTGCTTGGTGGCTCGGGCGGCTCGCTTGATAGCTCGGACGACTCGCTTGACAGCTGTGCGCGGAATCGTAGCGGTGTAGTCGATATCATGTATATGCTGCCGCGAGTTTAGAATGAAAAGCACCAAGACGTCGTGTCGCCGTGGAAGATGTGGAAAATCATGAAGGCAGATGAAGAAGCATACATGCAATAGAATGCTTAATCAGAAAAAAGGAACACGACTTAGCTTGTCACCAAGCAGTTGCGCGTGTGTGGGCTTGCATCCTTTGTACATGCATACGCTGTATGTGTGCATACGCCTGTACATGCAAATTTAGCCTTGCATGTTACTATAGATCATAGGCCTGCCATGGGCCTAACATGTCGTGTTGCAGCTAAATCTTGGGAGGGCATCGAGATGGTTCCTTTGCATCCTGCTGCCGAGTCGATCAGGCCGCGAGTATCGAGCCACTGCTTGATCCCGTGTTTCTTACGCACTCCCGCTAGAAAGCGAGTGCCGTAGCGAGCTGTTGATGATGGCTATGGCGGCATGCAATGAGCACTGCCATGAGACGAGGCAAAAGATCATAACGTGCTACGAGATTATTTTCAATAATATTCAGAAGGCGACTCGAAGATAAAGAACCAAAGGATATTTCATTGAAAACAAAGAATATGACCTAGCTTTATGAAGCCATCGTGACGATAGCTTGCATGACCACATAGATACCATGTAGATGCTTCCATCTTTTCATTTGGCACAGAGTATCAACGCCGCCTGAGGCCGATACAGCAGCGCTCTCGAACGCATCTATGTTGTTGAAGAAACTACCACCGCTGGAAGCCAGGTCGCCATGGATGATGTCAGTAAAGAAATTTCCATCTGGTTCGTTAGGGATCAGCATGCACACCCCCTACCTAGCGCGCCACTGTCGACGAAATACATCTGGCACTCTACCAAGTGGTATGTCCATGGTAGTAGATGATTTAGTGGAGGTGCACGTGAGAAACCGGATGGTGACATAGAATGCAAGAGACAGCGATTAGGCAGGTTCAGGCCGTCAGCTTGATGTAATACCCTACGTCTTGTGTCTTTGTGGATTGTATTATGAGAGATTCGATACCATAGGCTAAGCCTAGGATCCGCATGAGGATGTCGACTAGGGGGCCCCTGCCCCTCCTTATATACTCTGGAGGGGTAGGGTTATAAGGAAAATAACCTATTTGATATTACAATATCTTCTTAGAGCCTTACGGTGCACGCCGACCAATCCCATTGCGCCGCACGCCTTGATCTTATGGGCTGGGCCACCTCTGATGGTGCGGACCATGTCTTACCCTGTGGGTACTGGGGGTCATACCCCCACAGCCACCACCCACCGCCGCCACCCACAATACTTCCTCACCCTCGACCCATCTTATGTACCGCCTCGCAGTGTCGTCATCGCCGGCATCACCATTGTGCCTATAGAGCAATAGGGCGACTAGATAGGCTGCCAGATTGTGCTCGCCATCGGCGGCGTGGGCGAGATCGTCGAGGTGTGGCAAGGGGCTGTGCTTTTCCGTGACTACGGTTTGTATCCCAGTGATGAAGCAAGCCTCCGGGTTGCCGACTTGGGTCAGGCTAGCAAGGAGGGCTTCATAGTTGATGGGGTCAACCCACGTCCTCCCGTGTCTAAACCGATCCAGTGCCAGATGCCAACCGATGGCGGGGTCACCACATATGCAGCACATGGATGAGAAGGTCATTCATAGGCTGCGGATGTCATCTATGGGCGCTATGAGGTCACAGCGAGGACGCCGGCGATCACAATTTGCACCTTGGTAGGGAGCGCCGTCAGCGACATGATTGCCGGCATGAATCAAGCTATGGTGTGTTGATGGCGGCGAGCTGGAGGGCTGGAGAGGTGGAGTGGTGCGAGGTACATTGATTGAGGAGGAGGCAGGGAAGGCAGCTGAGCGGGGGCTACAGTAGGAGTTCTTGAAATACGTACCCTCTACGAACTGGTGTGGGAACTCGCAATGACGACACGGTTCACATTACCAGGTGGGCGGGTGACCGGGTGGATTGAATGTACACTGTTTCCAAACTTAGGAGTCAAAACATGAAACACGGTTCACATTACCTCCTCCAATCCCTATTCACCAGCGGTGACTATAGCATAGAGCGAGCAATGGGGTATTGATCATCCGGCAAGTATTCCACTGACTGCAAAGACGAGGACGTCTTTTACGCAATGCAAGGGGGGAGTGAAACAATGGGAGTGAGGCTAGGCTTTGTACACTCAGGGACGCCTACGCTGCAACAAGCTTCTGACGCGACCGCACGACGTTCATTGTTACTAGTATCTGCGTAGTGAATATTTTAGATGGACGGACCTTTTGTCATCCGGTGAAGTATACAGTGTAGTCCAATCCAAGCAGTCATAGGCAGGCAGGCAGCCGAGGGGCTGCAGCTAGCTAGAGATGGCTATACATGGTTTCAAAGGTTCTGATCATCTGCACTCCCTCAGTTGTGTTTGAAGCTGCCGCTTTAGGAATCCAACTATTGAGTACCTTACTTCATGCATGCAGCCACAGATGGTGCAGCTCCTGTTTGTAGCACAGCCGATCAGGCAAAAGTTTTACTCATAGCAGAGTACAAGAGTTACATGTCCGGTCTGTTCAAATTTACTCTGCTCAGACTGTCAGGCGAGCATACGGTTTATAACAAATAGGTAGATGTCATTTCATCGAATATACTAGAGGGACGTGGTCGGAGGAAAAGTTGTGATCGTTTGATGTAGAGTACACATCCATAGTATGTTAACTAGTTGCCATCTATAAGCATGATCTCGGTTAAAATAAATGTCAATTGAGATCCTCAATCAAGCATGGAACGCAATAATAAGTTCATACAAATAGTACAGTTTGATATGAAGCACGTTACCTTTATCCAGATTCTCAAACTAGCATGGAACGCGGTTGGGAAAATGCAAACGGGTGAGGGAAGGGGGGAGCCCGAAGGTAGGCGATTGATGCAATGCTATTGGATGAAGGAGGGGGACACTCCTTTCATATAGGCCTTGCACGACTCACAAGAGTGAAGCGACTACGACAGGAAAGCTAGACACAAGAAGTGAATTGAGAAAAAAGAGCGTTTGCCCACCACGACACGCTTGACATTTGAATGCCTGGTGCGGTTGTGATAGGTCTTTTCTATACTTATTTCACTCCAATCCAAGCAGTCATAGTAGTCGAGGGGCAGACTGATTGCTATGACACTTTATAGTGTCCTACGAGTTCAAATACACAGCGGGCGGACTTTCTTGCGTTTGCAGTAGAAGTCAACAACTATGGCTCATCCGTTCTGTATTAGATTGAGGCAAGATTTATTTAGATGAACTCCTCGCTGCATGGTTCTTTCAAGTTTAACAAATTTTATCAAAAAAAATTTCAACATCTATACACCCACGTCCTTCAATCAAAAAGAAATCTACAGATCAGGGAGAGAACCGGAAAGAAATCTATAGGCAAAAGCAACCAACAGGGGCTAGAAACTAGTTAACAAATGACCAAATGACTTGAGCTACACCACGCTCAACAGAGTTTAACCTACCTAATACAAAGTTCAACAGAAGTTAACATAGACATGCATGCAAATATGAGTTCACTTATTTGCACGTCCCACAGATGAAACCTTGTGATGACTACTAATACTACTAATACATCCCACAGATCAAGGGTTGAGGCGGGCATGAAGGATCTTGTCCACGTTCACCTTTGCTAAGACGATGTTGGCGGCCAGCTCGACGCTCACAAACAGATCATCCATAAAATCTTGATCATCCGGTACCGGTGGAAAAGCCTGGTGCACCACCAAGACTTGCACCTCTGCGTCAAACTGATGCTGGACAGTGGCAAGCGCTGTGGTGACCCCTTTAATGAATGACTTCAAACACCATAGCCCCAAGGCGGGCCAGCAGGCTCGGAGGAGCTCCTCTGTAGTGACCAGATTGTCCGCTGCCTGCACGGGGAAGGCGGCGTCACAGGCGGCAGTCACGTCGACAAGCAGGTTTCCTAATGGGCGATGCCAAGTGTAGCTCACGCGACCTACAGCTCATCACGTAGCTTGTCGGTGTCTAGATTGGCCCCTAAGTACAAGTCTACGAACTCGTGGTAAGACTCCTTTAACTGAAGGTTTTCTTCGCCGTCTAATGATTCATCACCAGAAGACTGTGCAGGGACAGGCAGGATCGGTGGCAGCGTGCGGCGATGGGACAGCTGTCTACACAATGCAAGCCAAGTTGAAGCCCAAAGGATAAGGGGGAGAGCAATCTGATTGAGAAGGCAAACGACTTACGAGACTATCCGGTGTAGCAGGAGATAGAATCGTCGCTGGTGGCTGCCCGCCCCGAGGGATGGTTTTTGGGGCCGCTTTTCGAGCATGACCATGGATGAAGAACCCAGCTCCAGTGTCAATGATCCTTGAGACACCATCACGCCCACATCCACCTGTTGAGAAAGTAGGTAATTTCCAAATACTTGTTAAATTAAGCAGCATGAACACAAATACTAGCGTGAGCATTGCTTGCATACTCTAGTTAATTTAATGAAGAGAAACAACATGAAAAAATCACCTCGTCAAGGAACTAGCAGTGGGTGTGAGACCACACCGACGAGAGGTCCGTCTATCAGTGGAGGATGGCTGGCGCTGAAGGCCTCTTGGGACTCCCCCTGCCATGATCCTACGTGTACTCTCCCATAACCTTTATCACCAGTTGGTCTAGGTCATCCTCATGGATGGTGACCCTCGACTCGATTGTAGGTCCGTCGGGCCTCGGAACTACCACTAGGGGTGCCTCATCTTCAAGGGGAGGACTCGATGGCCGATGAAGGTACGGACCACCCTTGTCCCCATTAGGCCCCTGTCCTTCAGGTCTTTGATCTCATCCAACAAGTAGGGAACATGCTGTGTGTCCTCCCGGGGTGGTAGTTCCGCCCACAACTCCAGGAGGTCACCACTCAGCCAGTCAGGAGAATAAGGCAACAGCGGTGGTCTCTCATTAGGGACGTAGAGCCACAACTTTTTTTACCCCATAGCGGCCAAGGCTCAGGTTCCTGTCCTCCATTCTAGGATGAAGTTGGATCAAGGTGCACCCCATCCGAGGAAGATGGACACCCCGGGCGCTGAGCGAGCTACCCGGAATAAAGACTGCCACAACTCATAGTGGGTAGGGACTCCTAGGAAGCCCTCGCACAGCTGATGAAGATGGAGAGGTGGAGGTCCTCTATGGGGTCAAGTCATGGAGGCATAGCCCATAGTAGTACAGCAACAACCGGAGTAAGGGGTGCGCCAGCACCCTAAACCCAAAAGAGTGGAAATGGGCAAAAGGGATGACCTCATTATCCTTCAGCCTCGGCTCCACTTCGGTTCTCAATGGGACTGTCTACCCCATCGCATTGGTGGCCTTCAGGATCACCACCTTCAGTCGTAGTTCATCGAACGCCTTGCGGTCGATGGATGACTTCGTCCACTGTGTGATCATGGTCCTCGCAGGAGGCATCGACGGTGCAAAAGGGCGTAGTAGGGTGGATGGAAAAAGCTTTGGGATGGAAGGAGATCTGGGCAGGGAAGGTAGATGATCGCAGAAGGTAGCAGATAACCTTCCCTCTCATGCCCTTGTGTCTTCTATAGTTTGGGGGCCATGGAACCACCCACGCCCCCCGACCACTAACACGTTTGCATGGGTGGGCGGTTCGGATTCGCCTCGTCACATCAATGAGACAGGCCATGAGGCGACGTCCTTGCTGGAACTGCCTACTGACGCCACCCATGCACACGCCTGTGTGGGAATCCAGGACCCTAAAAGACAAAAACGGACGCCACACGTTGTTCATCAGTACTATCCGGGTAGTCACGATTTCAAACCGCCGGACCTTCTGTGATAAACCTTATCGCTCCACTAGTGTTCGGTTGGTGAAAATTTTAAAGGATCGTTCTGTCTATAGGGTGTAGAAACATTTCAGCAGCTATGCATCCATCCTTTGACGGTTGCGATCAGCCCAAATCTAAATTCAACTACTCCTTCCACCCCAAATCGAGGAGTCAGAATTGTCAAATTTGAGAAAATAAATAAAAAACTCAATGTAATAAGAGTCAACCAAAGTATATGAAAGAAATAAAGGAAGATAAATATAGTTGGACCAACATAAAAACTTCATTCCATTATATACAAAAGTACATTACGTAGTATTTCTCTAATCTCTAATGTCTAAAATAACTCATCTTACCATGGGGACTCATGTCAGACGGTTGACAAATCACATTCAGTCGATCAACATGAGTGAAGATGACATAGTCTCCTCCCACAAACACAGTAACACTAGTAAGTCTTTTCATTTGCTTGAAATTCCCGACACGGACAAAAATCTCGCCACTATCATAGTCTTCGACAACTATAACAAAGCAATCTTTACCAAGCATATCACGAACTATAGCTTCAACAATGATCTGTCGGGCTGTTGATGAACATGACGTCACCAGGCAACAAGCATCCCTTGTACGATTCATGGCAACACTCCTAGCTGCCAAAGCGCAAGCTTGTTGGTGAAGTAAACATGGGTGTTATGGTATGATGACATCTCTCTGTTTACAGAACAAAAACACCCAAGGAAAAAATCATTAGAAAAAACCACATATGAAACACTACACCTTAACAAGCAAGAACCAGTACAAAGCAATAGGATATTGCCTAGGCCATATCTTAGCCTCGATTGAGATCCTGACTAGAATAAAATGACAAAGAAACTAAAACTCACCTCAACAAGGACGATCACTGTTGTCCTATGGGCAACAGCTGCTAACGAAGTTGTAACACTGCCTCCTTTTCTTGGCTAGCCACTTGCAAGTGAAAACTAAAAGAGACCAGGATGGAAATTTATACTCAACGCAGACGCTAACAAACGTTAGAAGACGTGAGTCTCAATAGTGTTACTAATTACTAAGAAAATAGATTCAGAATATGAGCCATCAGAGTTGTAGTCGAGGGGTTGGCATGTTTTCCTGCTCTGATTACATGAAAGTCTGGCGCGTTAAATACACAGAGCTGCAGACTTTCTCGTTATCGGAGCAGGAAAACGCTAGCGATTCCAGTAGTAACGGCGACGAGCAATGGGAACGTACTCGAGCGATGGCTTGTACAACACCGACTGCGACTCCAGAGAGGAGGAGGACGAAGTACTGCGACTCATCTAGCGACGAGTCTGGCGAGTCAGCGAATCGGCAGAGCACTAGCGAGGACGAGGATGCTTTTTTCTAGGTTGGGAAATCCATGGGGATATCAATAAACCATTTAGTTATTTATGGATGGCTCCATCCATGGGCCTGGCTTCCCCTTGCTTCCAAATTATAGGCCTTAGTTCAAACAGCCGCAGATGCAGTCACACACACACAAAAAAAATCGGCAGATGCAGCGCAACAAGCTATAGCAAGCAGGTATATTTTTTTTTTTGGTAATTTTTAGGTGTGAAATTCATTGATCTTTTAATTATTTATTATCATCCCCTTTTAGTTTTATGTTTATTTATAGGTGTAGAGATTATGAAAAAACCAAAAAGGCAACATCTAACTCATCGGATATATAAACAAGTGCACAGGAGAAAAAAATGAAAAGATGTATATTAACATTTTCTCATAATCATTTCCTATTAAAACACGGAATAAATTGCGGTCTATGCCGAGTAGACGAGGCGATCTGCCCGCCCAAAAATTTAATTTCGCACCGCGCCGAGCAGTCCCGCCAACATGCACCAAAAATTAGATGTCTCTCTTTTGCCCTCCGCGGGGAAAATAGGTTTACCATGCCATCGATTTTAGACAAGGGTATTGTGCTGACCACATAAAAGCAAAAAGAGTCATTGTCTTCGCCGCCATCTCCATTCTCCAGCTGCACCATCTCTCCTCCAGCTCTAAATCCTAGTCCCATGTCCTCCCTCTCCGCTCTCCAGCTGCCTCCTCTGCCACCCTACTCCGGACCCTAGGCGCCATTAGCTCAGCAACTCGACTCCCTCTTCACTCTCTAGCTGCACCCTCTCTCATACATTTCCAAACCCTAGCCGAAGCCAGATCCCCTTTGATTCATCGATAGTAGGTCAACTGACGGTGGAAGGACCACCTTGATGATGGTACAAGCCAGATCTGGATCCCCTACCTTGGCGCCTACCACGACCAATAGGATCAGAACCCTAGCCGGAGCCAGATCTGGTGCCCCTTCATCAATGCTGGCCGCACCACCCCCGCGACCACGATGACAAGACCGGATCTGAACACGGACACGGAGGACAAGGTACCCAAATTCCTTTTATGATGTGTGCTCTACTATAGTGGTTGAACCATGGATATGTAGATAGTGATGGGGTTACATATTTCCTATAGTTGAGTGTAGCTGACATATGCTATATTGGATTAATGACTTCCGTATAAGCTGTAGTTACTAGTTAGGAGCTTATTTGCATACTCTTGCTCTGTTGTGTTGATATTCCATAGAAGCTTTAGTTCATAAATGTCTTTGAAATCTAGAAAGATGGAAGAACTTGGAATATGTGTGGGCCCAAAACCTATGTCTCCAAAGGCAAAAAAGTCTAGCACAAAGGGTAGACATGGTGAAATTTTGGAATATATCCCTGAACCAGGGGAGGTAGTTGAGAGATTTGATGATACAGATGAAATAGATTCAGATTTAGAAGATGAGCCAGTACCCCTAGCAATTGAGGTGCTTGTTCTATCTTGTATTTAGTTCGGAGGGGGTGTAGGTAGCAATGCAATGCTTTACTATTTGGATAACAATGGAATTTGTACATGCTTGCTGATTAAGTTTGTATCTCCAATTTTAGTGTTCGGGTCAAAGAAGCCATAGAGGAGGCTGTGCCAGCAGGACAAAAGGTGGTGCTGCCATGAGTCCTAGGCGAAGGCACTCCAAGCGTGTGAATTCAACATTACTAGGAGAGTTTGTTCATGGAGTTTGTACTCAGAGGGCTGCTGCTGGAAAGAGGGTGGAAGTATCAGTAGTAGGTGAACATAATTCTCCATCACCACGAACACCTGAACCTAGGGATCAATTCAAAGTTCATGAATTGACTGGAAACATTTGTTGGGACATCACCGTACCTAGCCCTGTGAGAGACTGCCTGCAGAACAATGAAAGTTACCTAGGTTGGTATTACCTTAGAGATGTCTATCAATCAATTCGCACTAGCTATTTGATAATCATGTTACTTTTCTAACAATCTGAATGTATGAAAGCTTTGTAGTACCATTGCTGAGAAGAGTGAGGAAGCCAAGGCCTCGAACTCATGGAATTTTGCTTGATAAAATGAGCAAATCACTAGGAGGATTGAGGATGCCCATCTCTGTTGCCAAGGGGAATAGAAGGCCACATGATCCAGTGCAAGCTGCCTAGTTTGCCTCAGAGGTAGGTGTAGTAGTCAAGCATCAAGTACCAATTTTGACGCATTAGAAACATTACAAGAAGCCCTATGGTGTCGTCCATTACATAAATTTTGTGGAGAGGCTAATTGTATGTATGGGTATCCCCTCTTGACATTCAACTCTGCTTTGAGCAACTTTAATGGATTTACTTTTCATTCGCACTACTGCGTGCAGTCAAGGCTGGACATTAACAAGGCTCACCCACCAACACAAGAAGCTTGCTGGATTGTATTGCAGTCTTGGGTACGGCAGGCATGCTACAGGTTGAAACAAACCTACTTCAATGGCATCCCTGCTAATCAAATCCCTACAACCTCTATTGTCTCATCCATGAAGGATGCACAGTGGTGTGAACTTGTCGAGATTTGGTCTAGTGCTAAGAACAAGGTGTGTGTGAACACATTGATTTCCTGTCTAGTCTTGCTATGGTCTACTTGTTCTGCAGTCTAACACAAATGAAGCTATAGGAAACATCTGAGACAAATAAGAAAAACCATGCAAAAGTGAAGTACCACCAGTCTACAAGATCTCGCTCCTATGTTATCTAGCTGCAAACATTTGTAAGTGATGGTTGTGTTTTATTATTACTCTTGCCTTTGTATAAATATAAACAGAAACTCATGTGCAATGTGAACAGAGGGAGAACAAGAGGAAGGCCACAAAACATGGTCAAGGACTTGATGAACAACATGATGATCTAGGACTTGAACAACATGGTCGACCTAATGAAGATGTTAATGCTGTGGAAGTCTTCAAGGACTTCCATACCAGTACGAAAAAGGGCCTGAGCGATGCTGCAAGAGCAGAAGTTGTAAGTACCTTCATTTGTTTTCCTTGAAATCAACTGAAGTCATTGCCATATATAAAAGAAGGAAACGCAACAAGAGTCTAATGTGGCAACATCATTTAATTTTGTACTTGCAATTTTACACCAATCAATATGGTACCTGTACATTCTGCTTATGTAATCTCTATAGGTAGTAGGCTGCAAAAGACTTATGCATTGTGCTTATGTAATCTCTATCAGCAGTAAGCTAAGGAAGTCATATGCATTACTTGTTATGAATTAATCTCTTGGGTTTTCAATTGAAGTCATATTCCACTATCTGTAACCTAATGTTTTATTGATTGAATTTCACAGGAAACTATGGAAGCTATGCAAGTAGAACCTGTTGCTGATGTGCAACAACCATGGACTAGTGCTGATGTTGTTTCCAAGGTCCTCTGCCTCTCCCAGGGCAAGCCCCCCTCCAAGGCAAGCAGCAAAAACCTTTTTTTGAAGAATGCTGCTATCCCGATATGCTCCACCAGAGCAGAGACATCGGCAAAGATAATGCTTCGGGAACAGCTTGCTGGTGAACAGGAAAGTTCTGCTACCCTCATCGAACTAGTGGATGAACTGAAGAGGATGATAGAAAAGTCTAAAAGGGAGTTTGAGGAATTCAAGAAACGGCAACAGAAGGAGTATAATAGGCTCTGTGAGCAAGTCATGCGCTTAAGCTCTCCTAGTAATTAACTCTCAGTCTTCAACTACTGTAGCTTAATGTGGTGAACATTTGTGGTCTGTTGTGTGGACTCATGTGATAGTTTGTTGTGGTGATACTCTATCAGTGACTTGCTGCTGATGTGTGAAATGTTATTGTTGGTATTTGATTGCTAGGTTGAATAATTATGTAGTCAATCTGTGCAGTATTTACGATCTCAAATTCCTTTTTTGATGTAATTATCGTCCTGCATGCAGTAGAACCAAGATAGGCCACATGATCAAATAAAAATACAACATGTGGACCATCTAGTGCATGACACGTGAATTGGCCAGGGCACAGCACATGGGCTATTAAAAATTTGACACATGGAAGGAAATAGTCAAGCCACATGGACATATAAAAATACGACACGTGGACGAACAGCACCGTGACGCGTGGTCAAATAAGAAATGGACACGTGTACCAATAAAAATACGACACATGGTCCAATGAAGAAGTGATATGTGATCCAACGGCAATATGACACGTGTGCCAATAGAAAACTAACATGAGGAACAATAGGGACTCAACATGTGGTCCAGTAAGAACCTAAAATGTGCAAGAACCAGAGATTGCCAAGTTGTGCAATAAGAAGGTGACACGTATCCGAACCATCCCAATGCAACCGTCTATAGCATGTACACGTGAAAAGCATCTCCAATGGAAGCACCCAATAGCATGGTAGCCACTGCCACGCATGCCAAAACATTTCTATGATGGTCTATTTTTGGTCACAGATCAAGCCACTTATATGACGATTTTCTGGATCCGTCATGGAAGTTCAAGTATGACGTGATTTCTGTGATGAACCATTTTTCATCACAAATTCGTCATTAAACTAAAATTATGACGAATGTGGCTCCTTGAGTGATGAAAGTTGTTCATCATAGAAGTGGATATTCCTAGTAGTGCTAGTTCAGAGCAAGCGATCTTGGTGATACAAGTGCAGCGAACAATGTCTGTTTCACGAGGAAAACAAAAACACAAAAAGACCCTAACCATGACAGTTGCAATGACAACTAATTAAAGAGTCTTGGGTGTCACCCCCTGGATGCACCCCTAATGGGCTCTAACACCATACACGACCCAATGGACCAAAAGACGACGTCATAGCACCTTGACAAATTCTGGCCGCTGACTTGTTTCGATATTTCCCATTGACTTGGGATGAATTTTGATGTGAAACCAAAGCCATTGGTTACCTTATCAAATTATCTGTCCATTCGTATGTGGATCGTCAAAAATGGAGTCTATATGCACCCAAAGCTAAGATTTTACCCAGGACTGCTCCTGGAACCCGAGATGGACTTGAACTTGATTTGGTCCTCCACCTTGGTGACTCGAAGCGGATAGCTTTGGGACTTCTTCTTTGTTTGGACACCCTTGCCGGTCTCCTTGGCCTCCATGCGATCCTCTAAGCATGGTCGTATGCATGGAGGTCATATCCTCATCATCCTCCCCTTCTTGATGAAAAGTTGTCCTTAGCATCGATTATTCTTGAAGTCGATCCTACACAGCATGAAGACAAAAGAGTTTGCCAAAACTATTGGAATGGACAATGTTGTGAAAAAAATATGAACACATGTCCAGATTTGCATCATGTCTTGTCCTACAAACATGTTTGTCTCCTGGATTGCAATGCATACAATCTTTGTCAATACTATCCTGCAAAAGATTAGTACTAGTAAGAAACTTTTGCTCCCCTTCTTTTGCTTTAACTTGTGTCTGTAAAGCAATACTAGAGGAATATATGGCATGACAACAGTATTGGTTTTGTAGTCCTCTAGTTGATCACAATTTTGCACAACCAAGGAGAATTTGGATTTGTACACATGTAAAGTCGTTGTATCATATGTTATCCATTGTTGTTATATTTGCCAAAAACATTCTATGTATGTCTAGACAACAATTGCAAATCAGCATATGCATAGAGTTTCTCATCCAAATAACTAAGATTACACAGAACATCAAATCAATGTAACCCAAGGTATTTAAAGAATACAACAATTTAAGCTCAACAACATCACTAGCATTACGAATAACATGTCTATTTTCATCACAAGTGTTGGATTCCAACACACATATAGCATGATCATTAATTAATGGTTGCATGGGTATAACATAAATATCATCATGCAAGTCATCTTTATCATAAGGAACATCAAGCAAATCATCTTGTGACAAAGGTAAATCAAGTGAAGTTCCACTAATATTTGCTCCATCATAGCATGGTTGGTGGAAAAATTCTGCACAACAAGAGAACTCTCACCTTTCATGAGTTTAGCATCATGGGCATTACCTTTGCTCTCATGTTCAGTAGGAGTAATAGGTGCATTCTAAGATGATGATGGTTCTAAATTATTACATGAGGTTGTGAGCACCTCATTTTCTATCATTGTCCTGCAAAAGGTTAGGCATAGTAGGAGGAACAACAAGAGACTGATCTAGTTTTTTTTTACCGAAAGAGACTGATCTAGTTGATGCACCTTGCCATATGAATTAATTAAAAGGGATGGATTAGCAAAACATTCTATCATGAGAATTTGCATATCATGTGTGAGGTTTATCTAAAGAGCTTAAAGACTCCCACCAAGTTGATGCAAAATGTCTCAAACCAATAGTGGAATTCTTAATCTTCATCCATTCACTTAAATCATTGTGCAAAAATATTATCTATTTTAGTTTCCCATTCAATGTACTCATCAGCACCAATACCATCATAAGTAGGCAGGGAGCTGAGGAAAGAATAGAACGACTTGCAGGAGGAGGTGTAGCAGCAATAGTGCGTGTCTCATGCATCTTTGGTGTCTCATATCGATGAGTGTTGTAACCTGTCATTGTTAGCATCAAACAAGAAAACACACAAGTATGTATTTTTCTATCATCTACTAGGATGCGGTCAAGGAGTAAAGTCACACCACATGCTTGCAAGGGGTGTTCTTACCAAAGCAATGGGTGGAATAATCAGTGGCTGGTTGTGATAACGTTGTAGCTTGAGTGTAACTGTTGCAAAGGTGAACTTGTACTTGGTGAGCAAAAAGTGGAGCTTGGATAGTAATTTAATTCAGAAATTGCAAGATTGAAAAGTAGTCCCAAGCTGGTCTATGTCGCCAGCGTAAACTTGTCCTTGACCTAGTTCAAGCTTGCAATAACACAACTCAGCATAAAGACTCCAAAGGATGCAAGCACTTCCGGATATTTTTGCACTTCTTTTTTTTTCAATCTTTTGTTATTCTTTCTCTTTTTTTGGTGTGGCCTTTTTTCCTTTCTTTTTTTGCACCTTCTGCCTTTTCCTTTCTTTTCTTTTGTTTGTCAGAACGGTGCCGGTGCCGCAGAATACAAAATATTTCAAGATACGGATTCACGTTACTGAGAACTAGACCAAGAGAGCTATACACATGCACAACAACACAGCTCAAAAGCACTCTCAGCGTGTTCTTTGTTGCCGATCAATGAAAACTTAAAAGAGTCCTCTTCCTTCTATAACACGTAAATGGTAATTCTTGTTCCCTATCCTTTTTTATCTAGCAACAAAGCACAGCACGTTTGTTGGGTTAAGCGCAAAAGCAGATTAATTCCCAAGGAAAGAACACGGATCCTACTAGAGTCGTATATATGAAACACTAAAGCGACTATATCTATTTTTAGTACAGCAAACTGAAGTTAAAAAATTACAGCCAACTTTAGGGCTAAACAAATTAGGATACGAACATGACTAGACACAACGAACACAATGACATGGCAAGGGATGACAGTTCAATAAAGCAAACTGATGTTAAAAAAATTGCAATGGCACAACAGGTGATGGGATAGAGGAAAACAATGGTGCACACCAGTATTTTTGTGGGGCAATTTCTGGATTAAAGGACAAAGGCAAAAACACTTGACTAAGGATTTAGATGCGAACCTAACGGTGTACTTGATGTAGATGCGGTCCGATCTTCCGATAGGTATGGTAACTTCGATTGGTTGAGAACTCGACGTTCACGATCTAGGCTTCGGAGCAAGAATGATTCGGAGACCCACAACCGCTACACCGCTACACCACTCCTCCATTGGTTATCAACCACGCACAACGTGATTGACAACGCTAAGAAGGCTTTCCTGCAAATGAATCAAAAACACAAGCAAGAACGGGATGAACACAATCTGAAATCGCAAGGAAATATGAATCTTATGAATCTGATAAGGAGTTCAAGTCTTTAATTAAAAGGACAAGTCGCCACAGGCGAACAAGATCAAGAACAGGAGCCCTAGTTCAAAGCAAGCGATCTTGTACAAGTGCAGCGAACAATGTATGTTTCACGGGGAAAACAAGAACGCAACAAAACCCACACCCAGATGAGTGTGACGTCAGCTAATTAATGAATCTTGGGTGTCACCGCCCAGGACTTGCACCCTAATGGGTTCTAACCCTTTACATGGCCCAATGGATCAAAAGACAATGTTACAACACCCTTGCAGATTCTGGATGCTGACTTGTTTCAACGATACCCATCGACTCAGGATGAATTTTGACATGAAACTAAAGCCATTGGTTATCTTATGAAATTATCTTTCCATTCATTTGTGGACCATTGAAATGGAGTTCGTATGCACCCTGAGCGTCAATTTTACCTGGCACTACTTCAGGAAGCCGAGATGGACTCAAACTTGATTTGGGCCTCCACCTTGGTGACTCGAACCGGATAAGCTTTGGACCTTCTTCTCGGTTTGGACACCCTTGCTGGTCTCCTTGACCTCCTTGCGATTCTCTAGGCATGGTTGTATGCGTGGAGGTCATGTCCTCATCATGAGGCGTGGCAATATTTTCATTGGGAATATCAAGATTTTGCTGAAGATGTTACAAACCTCTGACTTGGGCTAGCTACTGATGGATTCAATCCCTTTGCCAATTTGAACACAAAGTACACCATGTTGGCAAGCACATGGAAAATTTGGTAAGTTACTGCAGCATGCACACAAGTTCTGAGATTATGCTAACTGGTTTGTATTGGTGATTTCAGAAGCACATGTAAGTTGCAACAGAGAAAGGCAGAAATGTAGGCTATGAATAGGATTGCTGACTAATGTGATGTTGTGTAATTATGCCTTGTTTCTATGCACAGTAGGCACTGAAAACTGGGATATTGTAATAGAAAGACAGAAATGTAGGCTATGAATAGGATTCCTGACTAATGTGATGTTGTGTAATTATGCCTTGTTTCCATGCATAGTAGGCACTGAAAACTGAGATGTTGTAGATAAGGAACAAATTGTTACAGAAGCTTAACGAGTACTGACCTACATCATATAGTACCACATAATAAAAGTTTCAATACTTACTGGATTATATGGCTGATTTCCACATGCTTGTGTATCATGTTTACTATATTACATGTTATTTATGATCACATGCTCATGCAAGTTGCTTGTTTTTTCACATTCAATCAAGTGTTGTATACGTGTTAGTTAATGCCACCCATTTTATTGGGAGACAAATACAAAGAACAGGAACATGATGCAATGGATTTATTCAAGGAGTGCCAGTATAGCAAAAAAAAAAAGGCTACACACCTGATGTCCAGATTGCTATTGTAAGACAGTTTTCAAATAAAGCTCAGCCAAAATTTGTTTTTTTTTCCTGTATCTCATGAACCATGTCTTTTTGCTTGCACTATAGACTCAAATGGAAAACAAGCTCTCTGAGCCTGCAGAGATCAACAGACCCAGTCCATGAGTGAGGTAGGTGCTGGTGTGCTTGCTGAGAACACCAAGAAAAACACATTTCTGCAGAATGTGGGGATCCAGCGCAAACAGACTGCATCTAGTGAATAAACACTTCAAGCTCAGCTAGCTGCAGTGAAGATGGCAAATGCTGAGCTCCAATCACAACTGGATGGGTTTTCGATGAAGCTACAAGAAACTGAGCAAGCCAAGGTGAGGGACCGAGATGAGATGGCAAGGAACCAATCTAAGGCCAATTCAAAACTTGACCTTCTATTATGTCATATTGGATAGACTTAGCGTAACGGGTAATATTGTCTGGGTCTGCTGGCAACATTGTTGCCTTTTTGTTGCTTCATTTCATCTGTTGCAGCCAGGGGCAGCTCCAGAACCTAGGCCCCTAGGGCCCAGGGACTAATCATTGGCCCAATAACCTTCCATACCCCATATAGTTTTAGCCCATAGAATATGAAGGCCCAGCGACAACTAGGGCAGCTTCCCAGCCGCAAACTCCAGAATTGGATTCTCATCACGGTTAGGCCCAGTAGACCCGACGCCCGAACGCCACCCAGGCCTTGCTGAATGCTGCCACCGCCTCGCAGAGTCGCAGGGTCGCCGTGCCAGCCTCCGCCACTGCCAGACGAGTCATGCGGGGTCGCCGCGCTAGACTCCGCCTCCGCGGGCTCTGGCTCGGCTAGGCACCAGCAGCCAGCGCGGCGGCGCCCCATGCTGCGCACCCACATCGGCTGGTGGATAGATGGCCTCGCCCCCTCCCCCAAGCGATGTCCATATCTCCCCCTTCCTCTGCTCTACGAGTCAGGCGTGCTGACAGCATGCGGCTCATCGCCAAGGTGCCAAGGCGAGCTGCACCATTGCAGGCAACTGTGGGACAGTGGGAGCAGCCGTGCAACGGCCACATCTCCTCTCCCCTCGGCCCTCAGAGTTAGGCCCTCTATCAATCCCTGGTATTTCTCTAATCCATATGTTGAAGTAAACCATAGGCTTGTAGGCTATCAATTATTTATTCAATTCTATTGGAAATTGAAAGTATAATCGTGAATCTATGATTGTCAAAACTATCAATGCTGCTTGATGGAGAGATCAGTTAGCCCAACAACACCATGAGAACATTATAAATTGACCGGATAATGGTACACATATGTATTGTGCATTATGCATTGCCTTAAAAATTTTAGTTCAATTATCATATCTATTAGAAATTTTATCTCAATGTTAATTATTTCTTTGTCATTCATTAATAGCTAGTTTTTGCCATTGAGTAGAGGCATAATGAGTAGTTTTCACCACTAGGTAGAGGCCCTAGCCGTGAGGAAATTCTGGATCCGCCACTGGTTGCAGCTGAGCTATTGAGCTCCTTTGGTTGTGTGGTAGCAAAGTTCCATTTCTGGTGCTGCTGCTACTGAGCTATTGAGCTTCTTTTGTTGTGTGGCAAACGTTGATGCTGGACTGGACAAAGTGCCATGGTAGCTGCTGGGTACTGTGATGTGCTTTTGGACAAGTTTTACTTATGTTGTATGAGATGTGAGCTCCTTTCTGACTCATGTTTGTGTTTCCTGAAGAGCTAGCCACAATCAGCTGTGTTGAATGTATTCCCTGAATATTATGTCCTGATGATCAGAACATGTGTTAATGAAATGATGATTGGTTATAAATTTGGATGAAAACACCAATTTTGAGTTGGGCTCAAATCTAATACCATTCTAAATTGAGCAAACCACGTTACCAGGCTGCATGTGCTTTAAACTCAGTCGGGAAACCCATTCTAAAAATGGCCAAAAGTTCTAGCAAGCCCATAACTGGGATGAAGTGTATTTGGACTGCATTCACGTGGACAACACACTAGCATCCATGTTGACGAACACATGGCGCTTACATGGCAACTCAAATATGTGATGGACAAACATCCTGCATGGCATCCTACATGGAAGGTATCTATGACGGTCAATATCGTCACTGACTATAGGGCCTAGCATGGGCTAAGTGGACTTCCAGGGATTCCATGATGGTCATGATCTGTCATGGATAGCTTGAAGTTGATATATGATGCTCGATACATGACAGTTTGCAATTCCATCATAGATGGCCTTTTATGATGGAATTTGGGGATATTGTTATGGATTCTGAATGTTGTGTATCAACACAAATCTTGTAGTGCTCTATGTTTACATGATGGTTTGTTGCATAGAATTTTTAATGATGTGGTTCAAGCACATGAGCTAAGAATGCATCGGCTATAGATACATTGTACCTTGTTGATAGATAGATAGATAGATAGATAGATAGATAGATAGATAAACATACAAACAAAATAGAATTGATAATTGTGGTGGTAGGTACAGATAGACAGACAGACAGAGAGATTGGTAGGTAGGTAGGGATAGACAAATAGATAAAAATAAAAAATAGACATGTAAAGATAGATAGATAGATAGATAGATAGATAGGGATTGATAGAATAAATCATCAACAGACACATATATAGATAGGTAGGTAGGTGTAGATATTGATAATAGATATAAAAAATTATTTAGAAATGAATAAAACTAATTTTCACATAGATCCGTACTTCTATATAAACAACTGCACAACAAAAGAAGAAAAACAAATACAGTTAAGAAGTGCACCTCTCATCATCACTAAAGAAAGTCAGTCGGGAAACAGAGTGAGAAAAAAAAGGAAAGAGTAGTATTGTCCTCTCTTAGTATGGCGGTCATCAAATGCAATACAGCGAGAAATGTATACCTGTCAAGTTTATTTTCCCTGGTACTTGTGATCATGTGTTCAACCTCTCTATCATGCCAAGGTATATACATATATATACAGAGAGAGAGAGATCACTACTTATACATCGAATTATTACATATTACTCCTTGTTTTTCTAATAATAGTTTATTTTTGTTTTGTGCTAAGTCAAACTACTCTAACATTGATAAAGTTCTTTTAGAAAAATGTTAGCATGCCCAAGTTCAATAAATGCTGTATTAAAACATATTCATTGAAAAATTATTAAAATTATTTTGATGTTCTAGATGTTGACAGAAATTGACATAAAACAAAGCTAGAGGAAAGTATAATTTGAATTGGAGGCAGCACAAATCAACGTGTTTTGATTATTTTGTATTGTGTTCATGCATGTGTAGGCCAAGAGCAGCCCCAGGCGGCACGCAGTCACATGCCTCTTTTTACGCCATGGCCACCTCGTCCACCTCGACCAACCCCACACAGTTTGTTGCAGGCAGAGCAACTGCAGGTGGTACGTGGTCATCATCCCCCCAGGCCGCCTATGCCGCCAATGCCACCAATGCCTCTGCCGCCAATGCCTCCTATGCTGCCAATGCCGCCAATGCCTCCTATGCCTCCAATGCCGCCTATGCCTCCTATGCCGCCAATGCCTCTGCCGCCAATGCCTCCTATGCCGCCAATGCCGCCAATGCCTCCAATGCCGCCTATGCCTCCTATGCCGCCAATGCCTCCAATGCCGCCAATGCCGCCGCATCCACCTCTACGACCGCCACACAGTTTGTTGCAGGCAGAGCCAAAGTCAGTGACGTGCTACCCTAACAATAACAAACTATCTCCGACTGTCTGCGAGCAGATGTGCAAGGAAAACGGCTTCAAAACAAAAGACAGCTCCTACATCCAGAGACAGGATGCTAAATGGGAATGATGCTGCCCGCATTAAGCAATGTAACTGCAAGCATTAGTTTGATGGCAAAACAATAAAAATGGTTGTTTTTGTTGCCTAGATGCAGTTGATGTTGTATTTAATTCGTCCTACTGCAAACAAACATCTGGGGTATGGGCGCAATAGCTAACAACGAGCGAACTCATCAATTTGTAAAACTGAACAGTGAATGGTGCTGGAAAATGGCTGGCATGCAACACGAAACACACAAAGTTACTATGCACTAGCAAAAACAATGGATGCATGAAAACAATGAACTAAGAGGGCTCCAAGAACAAGTGGTTTCTTGTTGTTATTGAGGATGCCATTGATGCAAGAGATTTAATAGAAGAGAGACGGAAATGATCTCTCAATGGACAAATCATGATTTTGGGGCCAAAAGGCCAAAGCAAAAAAACCTGCTTGTTTCATGTTGAGGCCATATAGTCTCGTTTCCATTCATAGGCCCTGCCATCCTCTAGCTGGCGTTAGGGGGCTACTGCTACAGTATTCGTTTTGTGACGGCAGAATGCTACACCTTGCCGACGTTCTGCCACGGACATGCGTGTACAGCTGCCATTCAAAGTCACCCTCGGCAATCGCTTGGCTCCGAATCATCTGCAGCACCTTCCGCGTGCCATTCTGCTCACCTATGCTCTCTCCCAATAACTGTTGTTGTCCTATACAACTACTAATAAAAAGATTTTTGGAGACTGGCTGTTTTATCTACGGAGGTGGGCAAAATTTGATGGCATCTCCAGAAATGGACTCTAGACTGTAGAGACCATCAATTCATTTTAGAAGACACTTTAAAAAGACCCCCTCCTAAAATTAATGAACAAAGGCCCGCCCTTGGAAAAGTTGTCCATCTTTAGAGGTAGAGCTCTTAAGAGGCTCATTTAAGAAAATAGGTCCAAAGCCCAAAAACACATTACTAGATTCACTTGTCTATAACAAACATAGGGTTTCGGGCTCCACACCACCACCCACCTTTTTCCCACCATGCCATCTCTCAGCAGTTCTCTCTCCCCTCCTCTCCGTAGCCCTCTTCTCCCACATTAGAGCGCCGCCGCCTCCACTTCTTCAATCTCCATCAGTCCTGTCACCTCCAACCACAGCAACCGCCATTGCTCCCCACCCCAACCCAGTCAGTGACATGCGTCTTGGGGCTCTCCTCTGTCCACGGCATGTCCAGTTCGGCTAAATGGGTGTAACAACCTGGGTTTTCGAGCATAAAAAAATGCGAGCTTTTTAAAATTTTTCTTGCAATTTTGTGAAGCATGTAGCTTCTAGGTCAAACCCGAGTCTAACCCGCTAACAAATCATTGCATCCATTTCGATTTGTTTGTAGAAGTGTGCCGGTGCTCTTGAGTTGGTTTGGTGTTTGAGTCTTGTTGGAGTTTGCAGTGCACAAATCCATAGCAAGTTCCCTCCTCTTAATCTTTTTGAGTCCCTCTCAAATTCCCCTTTTGATTTCATCTCAATATCTCTTTTAAATTCTTCTCACATCAATTAGCAAAAATAGAAAAATCATTCTTTTTTCTCTCCCTCAATTCAGCCCACCAGGACTTCTTCCGCTCAGCCCATGCGACCAGCACGTGCGCGCGGCCCAGCACACAGCGCCGCGCCTCCCTTGGCCTAGCTGCGCGGCCTGCCTAACCCGGCCCCCGTAGGCCCGACCACGGCCCCTGCAGGACCATGCGTCAGCCCTCACAGGCCCAGACAGCCGGCACCGCTCCCCCAAACGCTAGGAGCCAATCGCCCCTGCGCTCCCGGATGCCGCCGCTGCCGCTCCACGCGCCCCTCTGCAACCGTGCCTCGACGTCCATACCAGGAGCCGACGGATACGCACTACGTGTCACTCCCCTCGCCCGGATGTCGAGGATGGATGGAGCCCCCTAGAACCCTAGCCCGGCGCCCTGTAAAATGCGCCGCATTCGCTACTCCCCTCGTCTATTTCCATCCGCCGCCGCCATCTTCTTCCCCTTCCTCCCACCGCGCTGTCCCCACTCGCCGCCGAGCCCTCTACACCGCAGGATGCCTCGCCGTGCCGCATCACCAGCCAAGCCGCCTACTCGAGCCGCTCACCACAGCGACGTCGTCATCCGCGACCATCGCGGGCTCCTACTCCACCACGCCGTTGAGCTGCGACGCCCTCGCCACAGCCATCTCTGCTCGCCGTCACCAAGAAGCCGCAGTGTCGAGCCTCCACCGCCATGCCATCCACCTCGACGAACCTTGCCCAAGCAAATCCTCGCCAGTGTCGCACGTCGCCCACTCCTTCCTCGTGGAGCTGCGAAAGCCGATGAGCACGCCACCACCACAGTGCCTCCATCCCCTTCTCCATTGCTGAGCTCCGCCTCGCCAATCACCGTCGAGCACCACAAGTCGTCCTCCATAAGCATCTGCTCCCCCTCGACCTCGCCGTCCTCAACGCAGAGCTAGAGCTCCACCGCCACGTCCGTCGGCTCCCCAAACCTTGCCAGACGTCACTCCTCACCGTTGGCTCAGCAACAGCGTCACTACCAGGCCACGGACGTGCCACGATGACAACCAGCCACGCCCACCACCGCTCTGTGCCTCCATGGTGCCCTGCACGCCGACGCCAACGCTCCTACGAGCTCTGCACTGACGCCAACCCCATCATCCAGCCCCTCCTCTGTTGCTGGTGAGCCGCCATACCCAAGCTCTACCCTTTTCCCCTCTCGCCGTTGATCTCACCGGCGCCTATGCTGAAACCGACCTTCGTGCTATCATTTTTCACTGCCATAGGGAAGCAGCCGGCCCTGCAGCATCCTTCGTCGACTCCAGCCACCACCGTAGCCCGCCAGAGCCACGACTAGCAGCAGCAGCACCTTGCTGGAGCTCCATCCTCGACGCCGGTGAGCCACCAACGCCAAAGTCCCCTCTTTTTCCCCTTCTTCACCGTCGACCTTGTCTAAGCCCGGCCTTCGTGCCGCTGTTTCCACCGTCGTAGGGGAGCCGACTACCCTGCTGTGCCGACCAATGGGGCGAGATGTGCTGCCTACCTCGCTGGCCCCCTTCCTCATTGCCGGGCCGCGTCCAGCCACCTCCAGCAGGCCACAGCTAGCAGCAGCAGGCCGCCGGCCATCCGCCGCAAGCTACTGCAAGCCGCAGCTGGCCCGTAGCATGCCGCAGCCAGCCAAGGGTGGCCCGCAGCAAGCCACAACAGCCCATCACCATCAAGGTCAAACTTTTGAACTCCGTCGATGCCATCCTCGACGTCGACAAGACCCTTGTTTTTCATTTCCTTGCTCTTCTTACTTGATTCAAGATCATCTACATGATACCTATATCTATGACTGTGTCGTGCCTTCACGCCGGTCTATCTTGATGCTATGGATGTGTGTGCTACTCGACCGTGCCTTCGAGCCGGTCAAGGGATCGTACTTCATTTGGTAGTTTTTGTCGTGGGTTCATCCCGTCGTGGCCGTAATGCCGAGCGTAACCCGCTCCCTTGCTTCTTTGTTGGCTTTGTAGTACTACGATCGCTAGCTCCTATCCATGTCCCTAGGACATGGCCATTGTGGACTTGATGTCAATATCGACGCGGCTCTTACCCGCACATTTTGAGGCCTGTGTGACCTAGTCGAGTGGGATACGAATAAGGGGATAACCTTTGTAGAACCGTCGGAAGCCAACTCGTTTAGTTGAAGCTCATGGCCACGAGTTGCCTCACCATGACCATTGGGCTTTACCTCTTTTGCTCGCTTGTTTATCCTAACCATCTCATATGCTTGTACCACTTTTACCATAGTGTTCCTTCGGATCTAGCGGTGACAACCGCATCGTTACGGACCTTAGGGATAGCCTTGTGCTGATTTAGTTGCACGGTCATGTTGCCCTACGAGTGGGTTCGGATCGTGGGATCGTGTCTACTTTCTTCCAACCTTCGTCCATTCCATGACGAGTTGGTCGAAGGAGTGCGGATTCCATTCTTCTCTCGACTCTAGTTCTCAATCCTCATCGATCCAGTAAGATGTGGATTGAGCCCTTCGCTTGTTTAGTGTTTATTGCTCTCTTGATTCCATTCCTTCGATTCCTGTTGTTTGCTATGGCGAGAGGATAAAAGGAATCTGAATCCCATGTCCCCCTCTTTTGGTTCTGTCGTGCTTAAGCCCTTGTATGCTTGTACCTATTTAGACCATAACATTTCTTTGGTTCTTGCGGTGACAATTGCAACGCTAAGAACCCTAGGGGTGTCTTAGTGCATTTAGTGCACCTAGGTCGTGGTACCCTACAAGTAGTTTGGGCACTCGTGTTCTCTTGTGTGTTGCTCCTTTCGATGCCCCATCTCTTGCCATGGCATGTGGATTGGAAGAAGTAGACCACCTCCCTTCTCTTCTCTCCCCCGTTCCACCCTCTCTTGGTTCTTGTTAATTATAATGGCATAAAGACTGAGACAGACCGGAACTGCTTCCTTCCCCCCTTAGTCACTCTTTTTTATTCCTATCAATCCCCATGATGCCCAGATCAGAACACTGCGAGCCATTGTGTTCGCTTAAGATGAGCTAGGGTCTATGCCATTTTTATTGAAGCCATATAGGTCGGTATGATCGACCCGAGAAGTACTAGCTAGGCTAAGACTTAAGCTTGTGCTTAGCAAACAACCACTTTGGTTTCTTTGGCCCAGGGATCGGACATCCACCAAGAGGGCTAAGTCATTTTCCCTTGGTGTTCTTTTGGTGTAGTTGTTCTTTCGTGTCTTGTTGCCTTTTTAGAGTTTTGATTGCTTTCTGTCTTACTTGTCGCTCTATCGAGGTAGTTACATCAAGGATAGCGTTGATCAGAATGGAACCCATTAGAGGAAGGAAACACGGATGACAATAGGACTTTGAAGAGATCAACTGCGAGCACACTGAATATCTCGGAGATGACCAGTCAACAAGTGCCACGTCCCACCCAACCTCATAGAATCCTATTAGGCATGCAATATTGAAGACGCTAGTGCTTTACTTTTATGCAAATGATCTGTGATAGGTTGCATGGTAGAATTGCTTGTAAGCCTTTACCTTGTCGCAACCTATACCCTTGCACGCCCGCTGTTAGGCTAGATGCTCGCTCACTTACATGCTACTACTTCTATTATGCATTATATCTGTGATGTGATGCTTGGTGGAGGATTGTTTGTGAGTGGCTAAGGCACATGGTGTCGCTAAAACCGGTGATAACTTCAGGAGATCTTGGCATGTGTTTTGGGTGTGTGGTGAGGGTCGATTTGACCAAGAAGGATTCTACGATGAGTCCTTGGACAAGTCTTGCCAGGGGGATGTGACATGGGCATTCCCCACGAGAGGTACCTGTGGTGGTTATATGTGAGATGAGGAGGTCCCATGGTGGAGTGTCTTTGTGGGATGAAGCCTTGGGATGGAGGTGCCGTCGAGGCATAGGGCCTTGGTTGGCCCCTTTGAGAAGATGTCTTGTTCGGTCACCCTAAGGACTTATAAGTTCTGGGAACTGGTTCAAAGGAATCCTTGCACCCCACTCGCTCCCATTCGGGTGGGAGACGGTTACCCAGTTGACTAGGATGGTGCCACTACTATTGGGATGGAAGTGGATGAGTGTAGGGAGGTACGGGCATATGGCCCACACCCTCCTAAGATAGCATAGTGACCTCTGGACGCCCGGTACTTCGTCTCACAGTCTTAGCATGCCGCGGGACTCCGGGGTGGCCTAGGGCTGAGTGATAGGGTGGCATAGCACCGGTTGGAAGGCAACCGGTATCAGCCTAGGTGGGGCACCACCGATGATGGTGTATCTTGTGGGTAGTGTAAACCTCCGTAGAGTGTATGGTTGACCGATCGATACATATCTCATCTTTTTGGCTATGGACCTTTCCTGTGTTACTGCTTCACTTGACTAGTGAGAGGTGTCCTTTCTTCTTCTCCCCCTAGGTTTGGTGTTGGTTTTTGGCTTTGGCTGTTGAGGCAAGGTACGAGCGGGAGTCGTCCTTGTCACCTAGAGAGTGAGAGAGTGGTGAGATATGTGTGATGGGATGGGTGAACGTGTGGAAGAGATGGGTTAAAACTTGATGAACTATTATAAAATATGGATGAACTTGCATAGGAAACCTACAGTCATATATAGGCCTTTTGCTCTACCCTTGCATTCCACTTACCACAAAGCATACGCAAAGCATAGGGTGGGAGCCAGTGGCTAGTACAAATCATACTGAAAGATATTTGGCAGGTTTTGGATGTCATCTACGATGACAACAATGGAGATTAGAAGGATTAGATGGTCTCGTTCCTGCGCTCAAGTTTGGTTGAGGAAATGAAGTCTATGCCCGCTGACATTCTAGGCTAACTCTGATGATTGCCCATGAAGGAGGAGCCTTCACCTGCTGACGCGCTACGTCTACTCTGATGAAGATCTGTGTGCGTTCCGCTAGGATAACGATGTACTTAGGTGTTTTACCAAGTGTTGTAATGTCTTGTAATTCCGTGATGTATGATTGTGAAATCAACTGAATAATGATAATGTGATAGCTTGGTCTTTATGGGATTATCACATTATGATGTAATATGTGGATTTCCCTTCGAGGAAATCATGGATCGTTTCAATGGGAATGCTGCTGCCCACATTAAGCAATGTAACACAAGCATCTGTTTGATAGTAACACGATAAAAATGGTCGTTTTGTTGCCTAGATGCACATGTTGCTATATTTAATTCGTTCCTACTGCAAACAAACATAGCTAGACAACGAGTGAACTCATCAATTTCTAAAACTGAACAGGGAATGGTGCTGGAAAGTGGCCGGCATGCAACAAGCACCACACAAAGTTACTTTGTACTACTAACAACAATGGATGCATGTAACACTAAATTAAGGGCACTCCTAGCACAAGTAGTTTCTTGCCATTAATAAGAAAGCCATTTCATCAAGAGATTTAATAGAAGAGACAATTCAGAAATGACTTCTCGATGGACAAATGATGATTTCGGCTCCAAAAACCAAAGAAAAACTTTGTTGCGTGTTTTTTGAGAGGTGCTCTCCGCGCTTGCCACGCGGTACTGCTTATTGCGTGTTGAGGCCACATAGAGTCCTTCTATCCATAGGCCCTCGCTGTCCTCTTGCTGACGTTAGGAGGCTGCTGCGGCCTTGCTCGCTTGCGATGGCGGTGGCAATGCTGCACCATGCGTACCGACGCTCCGCATTGGCCATGCGCATACACCTACCACTCAAAGACATCCACGGTCATTGCTCTGCGCTCTGAATCGTCTGTGGCCATGCTAGCCCTTCCGTGTGCTATTCCACTCACCTATGCTTGCTCCCGATACCTGTTCTCGTCCCATACGACTACTATAAAAAAACAAATTGGAGAACGGCATATTTATTTACAGTGATGGGCAAAATATGATGGCGTCCCTAGAAATGGACTGTGGACTTCAGAGATGGTCTATTCATTTTAGGAAACCCTTTGAAAAATGACCGCTTCCTAAAACTGATTAATAGAGGCCCGCCTTTGAAAAGTGTCTGTTTTTAGAGGAAGACCTCTTAGGAGGCCCATTTCAGAAAATAGACCCAAAACCCAAAAATACATTACTAGATTCGCTTATATATACCGAACGTTGGGCTGTGGCGCTCCCAAACCACCTCTCTCTCTATTCTCCCACAGCACCGCCCCTCTCTCATCTCTCAGTGGTTCCCTCATCATTCTCTGCAGTCCCTTCAGCGATTAGAGCATCGTTACCTCCACTTCTCCGAGCTCCCTCAGTCCTGTCACCATCCATCGACTCCAACCCTTGATGCTCCCAACCCCAACCCATCCAGTGATGTGCGTCTCAGGGCTCTCCTCATTCCACGGTGCACATTCAGGGCACTCCTCTGATAGCAGTGTGCGGCCCTAGAGCCGTTCGATGGCACCCACGATCGGATCCATATCGAGCTGGTTGTGTCAAGCGTCTGGTGGGCTCCTCCAGTGGTGGCGCGCAGCCTAGGAGCCCTGTGGTAATTGATGTCCATGGCCTTATCCGCCTAGGAGGGTTTGTTGTGCGGCCCGAGCACTCCATCGGCAGCACCCACGGTCGGATCCGCCAACGAGGGTCCATCGTGTGGCCTGAGTACTCCTTCGGCGGCGCCCAATGGCACAAAGAACCACCTCTGTTGATCATGATTAATAATGACTCTTGAATGGCTGCCTATGTTTGTAATTGTTTTTTGACAGTCTTCGATAGTCTTCTGTGTGCTAGTTGCCCAACTCATCACCATGCTGCCTCACTGCCCACACTTGCCCCTAAGCACACCATGCCACTTCCATGCACCTACACTACTATGGACACAGTCTTTTGAGGTGGTTAGAAAGGGTTTATAGACATGGATAATTCATCTGCCTCTACCAATGTGTCTCTAGAAGTCAATTATTTCTAGAGGTAATTGTCTAGCTGTCCCAAGAAATAGATTTTTTGAAGTGGAAAGGAACATGAGCCGTCTCTAAAAATGGATTCCTAGAGGCTGCTAAGGTTCCCAGTCACCTCTAGAATATTTTCCCACCAAAACTAAAACTTCAAATTTCAAATTCCGAACACATATAATGTGTGTGTATGTTCCTTTTTTCTAGAGAATGTCACATGTTCTTCTCAATATGTGTCATATTTTTTTACTTCAACAATGTAGATCAGCGTTTCGTGATCAGTGAATAAGATACATTGTGGAGAATACTAGTTTAGGTACAGGATACCCTACATTGTGGAGAATTGATCTCGTATGCTCAAGTGTTTATATGGACACTCATGAGATTCTCAACTACTAACTAGCTCTAATGAGATACTGATTGAGGCTCCCTACCTCGCCTTATATAGTCCAGGAGGTAGGACTACAAACAATCGCAATCGGTTACATGTTTTCCTACTTTGTTACAAGGAAATCTATCGGATCCTATCGGATCAACACTAAAATCTTGGTTTCCAAGCCTCCTCCATCGGTAGCTTCGTTTCAGGTCGATGTAAGATAAGGGTTCAGTGGCGCGAGGAATCTGAGCCACCTCATCTTCCTCACCCTTCCTGTTCTACTAGTGATGCCAAGATGTTTGAATGAGCACCATCCAATCCATGTACCCGATCTTTATGGTTCGCCTACAAAATGGAATGGGTGGAGTTCTTCGCTCAACACACAATTCCTTCTTCCTCTTGAAGTTCTTGTGTTGAATTGGTATATCGAGCATCCACTGTGTCATGAATGACCCGGTGTTCTTGCTTTCCAATCATGGTCCGAAGACCCGGTGGGGATCTAGGGGTGCTTCGGCATTCTCGGTCCTGACCAGTCCCTCAAGCCTCGAAGCTCTCTTCACCCAAAGGTGTAGGCAGAACACACGTTTGAAATGAAACCGAGTGTCAGGCAGCCCTGTACATGGAAGTTATTTGTTATTGTACACCTTGTGACCCGTAGAAGGTCATTGTTATTATACATCGAGCACAATAATTTATATCGAAGAAATGAAGTTCTAATTGGTGGACCTGAATCCGAATGGCTCTAATGTTTCCTTGAATTGATCGAGTATTTTCTTTGAGTAGAATGCATATTTTCCTCTAATAGATCGAGTAAAAGCACGATTAGTCGATAATGTCATTTGGGCCATGGCTCAGTCGCAGAGAGGCGGAGTCAAACTGCCATACATCGAGTACAACTTGATCCAGTGACACAAATCAAGGATACCTTTTGTTGGGTACATCGACTACCTCCTAGACCAGGGTTGAGGCTTATCGATAGAGTTATCTTACAAGCGGGTCATAAGATCTTAATCGATTTAGGCTGCATCTCAAATAAAATATGGGTCGGATGGTACCCTTAGAGGGACTGTCGATTGAGCAATAGGCATTTTGCGAAACATGCAGCGACGCCTACCACTCGTCAAGCTATGAACGTGATGAACAAGTGGCACCTGGGTACTCAACATGGAGTATCACTACTAGAACTAGTATGCCCGTACTAACGCTACGGCTTCATTTGAGGGATACATATGGAAACAACCAAACTACGGTGGTATTTCGTCACATAAATAGAGTACAACAAGATAAATAAGAGAGATTCCAATTCATTGCATCACTTTCAGTACATTATAGAATTTTTTCCAGTACATATGCCAATACGCCATTCAAAGAATGTGTATTATACAACTAACAAAAAAAAATACATCAGAGCTATAAAACATAAATTCTCAATTCTAGCTATCACTACTGATATGCCAATGTTGTCTTCTTGCTTCAAGTGATGTCCAGAACATTCGACTGACCTTTTGGACCTGCAATGGCTATATACTCTATCAGTACTACACATTATTGAAAACAGAATTAAGTTGAATTAAGAACGACAATCTTAGAAGCTTAGACAAAAGGTAGGCGCCTACATTTAAGGGGACCTTATTCTTTGAACACACCAATAATTATATCAAACATAGGTTGCATAAGTCTCAGTCTACTTCGTGAGAACAGAAGTTTAGGCATTTTGATTACTACAATGGTGGTCAAAGGAATATATTCTTGCAAAAAGAAAAAACAGGTTGTCGGCTTCATCATATCATAGTGAATCACATTCATAGAGTGCATGTCCTCCAATGCCTTTCAAGTTAGAAAAAAAGGAATTTCCCTTACCCGGTCTCTCCTACAAACTGTGTGCAGTTCTTTTTTTTTTTGAAATCATACTGTTTGCAGTTCTAACTGTATGAAGTAATGAAGAATATGCTCTGCTTCTTGCAATTGCACATACTAGGAGGTAGTTTGGTTGCTTTCAAATTTTAGTCTTACAAAATAAATAATTCACAGAATCTCTGGTAATGGAAGTGAGACATATAATGAAATTTCTGTGATCCAGTGTAAGAGACATACAGATAATTTCATTATGGCCATGTTTAGTTCCACGAAATTTGGGAATTCGGCTACTGCAGCACTTTCGTTTTTATTTGGCAATTAGTGTTCAATCATGGACTAATTAGGCTCAAAACGTTCGTCTCGCGATTTCCCACCAAACTGTGCAATTAGTTTTTTTTCGTCTGTTTAATGCTCCATACACGTATTGCAAGATTCGATGTGATGGCTACTGTAGCACTTTTTGGGAAAACTTTTTGGAACTAAACAAGGCCTATATAGTATATTGCCGGTGCTAACGCTAGTGCAGCAAGCATGAACTACAATTAGCTTGCCGATTACACAAGAAAATTTTAGTCAGTTTTTTTTATCATTGCAATGTATTTCTTGTCTGGTTGACATCTTCTATTCTTTTTAGTCTACAAATAATGTACAGATTCTGTATTGCAACAAGAGAGAAAAGGACGCCTTAACATGGACATCAACTCGAAATTCGACAATAATCATTTAAAATCCGTCTTGATTTATCTAAAAACAAAATGAACAAAGCCTTAAATTTCAAGAAAAAACTCAATGAAGGTACAGAGCCAAAATTTCTAACAGCGTACAAATGATAGGAAAGATCTGTACTCATGGTGCATAAGTAATAATCAGTTATTCTATATTCAGTCCATCTGTTTTTGGCTTTTAACACAAAAAAAAAAAATCCCAGGATACAGCCAAATTTGACAGGTACCTTAATTCTACTGGATTTCGTGTAGATACAGCCAAATCACTCGCCAAGTATTACAGTTGAGTTTGCAATCATGTGCACACTCTAGAAATTTAAAGAGATACATATACATATGCTACGTAATAAGGAGCAGATCATGTAATTCATCCAAATGATGACTCATGATTTGGTACAACTTCTGACCTGGCTACTGTGCGAACAAACAGGCTGGTTTGGAATAGACCATGATGATCGTCATGGAAGTGCAGGTGCCGCAGTGCCTGGAACCAAGTGCCTGGATGAAACAGCAGCACTGGTGTGTGGGGCTCCCTGGATGCTCTCACTTAACTAATAAATCCATGATGAGATCACTCAATTCCTCACTGAGTGGTCTGGAAATCCTGACTCAAAATGTGACCACAAAAGTCATTCAGAGAGGATAAACGCATTAACTGGATGGCGCCTTGAACACGTGCACAAGATCATTTATTTGCTATCCAATAGGACAAGTGATATAAACATGGCATGGGTAAGGCATTTCATCAAATGGTTACCAGCTATAATCATCAAACAATTTATGTATTCACAAATTGTAATGTGTAGAAAAACATGGTTTAATCAAGCAACATGTATGAACTAAACCATAGATGGAATTTGCATGTAGAGCCATACCATGTGCAAAAGGCAAGGAAGACATTTGTCATCGATCAACCACGCGACCACCACGGACAGAGGGTATACATTGCTAAATAATACACCACAGATAGAAATAAGAATTACCTGAATCTGGCTTCCTATGGGATGATTTCCCATGCAATGGACGACAGCTCCATACTACCCTTTCATATTTAACACTGTTCTTATTCGAGGGAGAATAGTTTTGTCACTGCCATCTCTGGGCCATCTATATCCTTTAGCAAATAGTTTTTAAACAAAATCAGAACTCCATCAAAAATCACAACAGAGTGGAATGCCCTGTTGAAACAAGCCATTGTCACCACATGAAACTAGCAGGCTTGCAGCACCCTGCCGCCGCCTAGGTTCATCTGAACTGGTTGCCTCGACATCTGCTTGGACATGTGTGCCGTCTGTCCCACATTCATCTTGCTCACCCGATAGTGCCAATGTATCGCCTTCATCATCCGATGATGAAACACAGCTGGCCGCATCAACCAAAAAACAAGGATAAAGCATGATCACATTCTTATTGACATCCCATACCAATATAGCATTTGTTTACTGAGGAGGTGTCAAATATAGCCAAAATTGAACCTCACTAAGCAAGTACTAATCTTTCTACCATCTAAACAAATCTAATCTCTCTGTTTCCTACTTCCTTGCTGTCACATCCGGCCCAGTTTGGAATTTGTCCCATAGTGGCCCATGTGCATGTTAATGAGATATTGTGGGGGTTTAGTCCCACCTTGGTTATTTAGGGTGGGATAGACCAACATATAAGGATTCTAGAGTCCATCCCACCATCCCCGGGTTAATCCTTTTTCGTGAAGCGAGGACGAAAGCGTAAGTGGATGGTGGTAGGTATGGTTCACTTAGTGTGTAGAGTGCATCTGAGCCATTTGGACTCTGGGGCGTTACACTTGCTGCGTAAATAAAACCTACTAGGCAATAGATAGAACACCTTGATCACGAACGGGCAGCCATGCTCAGGCAACCTAGCACACAATGGGGATGTCATCATCTCGCAGGGAAAGAAGACTAGAAAGACAAGATCGAGGAGGTTTGATAGGGGGAAGGGAACGAACCTCCTAGTTCACGCCGACCGCCGCCGCCGGATCCACCCTTTTGTGCGCACACCGAGCAACAATCAGTGCCAGATCACCACCGCCCCCAGCTCAGGCGCGCGCACGGGCAAAGGCAGGAAGCCACAAAGGCACATCGAGCGACAGTCTGTGAGGGAGTGAATTGAAAGGAGGAAAAAAGAGAGAGATGAACAGTAACATGGCCAACCAGTCCCTCTCCATAGTTCTCTCAGAATTTATTGTGCAATTTTGATATATTTTCCTTATTTTACCTTAGTGTCCAAATAAATTACATTTAAATAATTTATTTGGCCTTGACCATCATGTTTTCTAGAGTACCATTGGTTGTGCCCAAATTTGATTGCTTGTATGTAGTGAAATATTAATTGCTCTATAATTGAATTTTAGTGACTGTTTGGACAGTTTCGGTTGTTAAGTAAATTGCATGGGTAAGGTGATGTTTGCTGTGAATCTTGTCAATAACAAAGTTGTAGATAAATTACTTATCTTGCTTGTGTCAAATTTTTATGGCAATAGGCTAATGGTTTGAGAGTTATAGCTATTAGAAGTTGGTCTCCTGAAGTGCTTACTCTCTGGAAATTCTAGATAGATCTGGGAAATTATCTTGTTTGACTAGGATAGACGTTGAATCAGCTTATGGTGAGTAAATAAAAGTTGTAGGGAATTTTAGAAGCTTTCTAGAAAGTCTAGGATCATATTATTTGGATGAGTAGAACTCTAGTTATGATTAAAACATGTAGCGGTTGTTTGTGGTTCAGAAAATGACTTGGTGAGAAGTCTTAGAAATTTCTAGAGAGGAGATATGCACCTACTCAGTAAATAAGAATTCAACTTTGTTATCATCCTAATGACCTAATATGATAGTCATTTGACCATGCACATTATCATGTCATGTCATCCATGACCCTTCTTATTCATTCATGATTCTCACTTTTTGCATGTGTATGCAATAGGTGCGACGGAAGAAATCACCGTGTCAGAGTATGAGGCCGATCCCCAGGAAGTGGAGCAATAGGAGGCCCCAGGAGAAGGCGAGCCTGACAGTGAATAGTTGCCCAAGTGTCTAGATCATCAGCCCTCAACCTTTGTGAAAGGCAAGCCCTGGAGCATTCTAAGCCTCATATGTTTTCAAACTATCAATTTGAGTCCTTTTATGTTGATGCATTAAGTACTAGGGGATGATTGGAATCACTTGCTGCATATATCTTCCTTGTCCAGATATATATATCTTGAATCTTATGTGGGTCCAGGATCAAATATATGCTTAGCCATGCTTAATCGGTAGAAGTCGGGTGATTACGTGTCACCTGCATGATATAGGCTGATAACTAATCACGGTTGGCTATATTTGCTAGCGTGGAAATAACAATGTGTCAATGAATAAAGGAGACTAGGTGCGATCATGATAGAGAAGCAACAAGGCATGGGCGTCTTAGGTGCCTATCTATCCCCATCTGTGTCGATTAAGGACCGATTCGCTGTACGTCTTCATATCATGTTGAACACATGCCTAGCATTAGCTGGCCGGATCTGATGATACGACCGCGAAGCCGAGTAGTTCAATTCAGGCCGGGCCCCAATAAGTGAAAGTGCGCACACTGTAGGAAGTAAGGATGTGCGGAGAGCCAATGGCGTGAGTCCAAGGGCAGGTTCAAGTCCTAATCTTCTTGTTAGATTGGTAGAATCTCTGAGGGTGCGGCGCTAATCTGACCCGCGACTGTACCTAAATTGTACCAAAGGTGACCTGAGGCTACCTTAGCATGGGTGTGCCTCAGTTTGTGTTAGGAATAAATTCCCCAGCTGGGTAGGAATCAATTCAAATCGCTGTCTCTCCTGGATAGAGAGAACTTGACTGAGCAGCGGCAACTTAGAAGCACTAATTGAAACTTGGTGGTTATGATGATTGCTTAAATTACTACATCGAATATGGTTACTAATGCTTGTTTAGCTTGATCAAGTGCTTGCTCTAGTATAGGTGCTAATTTAGAGATGCTTAATTGAATAGGGATAACTTGAAGCTAAAGATATTATATATTTCAAGTTATGCACTTAAGCTTTTTATGCAAAATGTTGTCAAGCTAGCTCCACCTTTAAAGCCTTGCATACACCTTGGTGTCTTATTGTTTTGGTTTATGATGGATAAGTCTAGCTGAGTACATTCTCGTACTCAGGGTTTATTCCCATTTGTTGCAGATGATGTGATGTACCATGGTTACTGCAAGCATTGCATAAATCCTGTAGTTGATGGAGAGTAAGACCAAGGGCATGGTCTTTCTATATCATCTCATCTATGTGCTTTTGTTGGAGATGATCATAAACTGGCTATGTATTTGAACTATCTAGATGTTTCAAAACTATGTTGCTTCCGCTACTTCTAAATTTGGGTTGTAATAACTTTGTTTAAACTCCGATGTATGAGAACTATTTGTGAACCTATTGTAACATGTGACTTGTATGTTGAATCATGTACAATCTTGGCTTGTATGTTGGTTGATTCGAGATCCTTCGGGGTACTCGATGGACTACCGGATTTATATGGGCTCAAGTATGACGGTTTGACTGCCTCGGTGGTTGCTATTGTACTTGTGCTCTTATAAATTGGACGGTTCTGTTACAGCTGGCATCAGAGCAAGGTTCAACATTAAACTTGTCAGTGTATTTAAAAGAAAGGTTTTATTTTATAAAAATATAAAGTATGCCAGTGGTCATCTCCTTTATGCCCAGTTAAGGACTATTTGGTGGCTATTTAAGTACTAACATGGGATGGGTTTTTACTTTCGTTGTCCATACGGCGTGCTATTGTATGGATGCCATTCACTTGAGTGGTAATGTTTGGATCGAATGCCTCTACACCCACGTAAGAAGTAAGTTGATGAGTGGCATGACCGCAAGATGTGAGCGTGCGGTCGGGGAAAGCTAGCTTTGATACGGCTGTATATGCATGCTTGCATGTGTGTATGGTGCATATTTAATTGTGGGTAATAAATTGTCATCGGGTAGCTTTGATACAGAAGTATATATATTAGGATATATATGGAAGTGTTCAGTTTACCGCTCTCATATATCCTGTTGTTCTTCAATATTCAACCTAGAGCCTAGATTACAATTCTTGTACATTTAATTATTGGGATGGGCTGAAATGAATCTTCTGTAGGTACACTAACAATGAAATGTGTACCTCTTTTAGTTACAATTATATTGAGAGAACGTATATATGCCACCGCGTAAATCGTTAAGGATTTAATTTTTCCTAAGTTTGTGAGGACGTATGGTACGTGCATGCATCATGATAAATCATTCATTCATATCATTACATTATTCCTCGCCCTTATAAGTTTTAGATTATGTTATGTAACCCTTTTCTATGATCGCGTTGTCTCACAGGAGTTATACCATTTTGATACAGATGGCTGCCCCAGGAGCCCCTGTTGCAAGTGACACCTTTGTGGCACTGTTTGGGACTCCCACCCTACTGTGGAGGGTACTGCACTCTATCGGGTATGTTGAACCGCCTCGCTACTTTTAGAGCAAAGTGGTAACTAAGGGACACTAGTGGTATGATGTATGGGTGACTGTACCAGCCCCATGCTTATCACCCACAGTGGCAAGACTGGAGTGTGGAGCCAGATGGGCAGACACCTTGGGAGGGTGCCCAAGTTGTAGCTTTCGAGGTCCTCAGTGAGATATGTTAGGAGTTTGGGGACGAGCTTGTCAACGGTCCTGCTGGATCCATTCCTAGGGTGGACCCATGGCAAACCGCTTGGACCCAACTAGGCGGTAATGCTTTGGTAAGAGACCGAGATGAAAGAGCAGGAAGGAGTAATGCTACCATGAGTGTCATGTATGCTGTTATGAAGATGTTTTACTCTCACTAGGATAACTACATCAGTTGTATGCAAGAGCTCCAAAGAGCACAGGCTGCACAACGCAGGATGCAAAGATGTGTGTGTAGGCACCAAAGGGCAGTTAGAGGAGCTCAGAATGAGATAGGTAATTATATGACAGAATTGGAAGCTCGTCGAGGGCAGTTTGTCTATGCTGTTGCTGAGAGGGATGCAGCCATAGCAGAGGTTTAGGGGATCTATGCGAAGAGAGATGAGGCTATTTGTCTTGCTGAGTCCAGGGAGGCTGCCTGGATCAGGGCTATGTTTGAGGCTGCTAGGTAGGCAACCCGGTTTGATAACATATAGGCACAGTATAGACGCTAGATCAGAGAGCAGCAGGTGAACATTGAGGACCTTTAGGTGGCTGTCCACCACCTCAATAACACCATCCATCCCATTCCTGCCCCAGATGCTCCAATTGAGGAAGACCCCAATGTTTTGGTAGCTATGGATGATGGTATGGAAGAGGATGCTCCAGCCGAGCCTGAAGATGAGGAGATTGAGCCTTTTGAGGATGACCAGGGTGATGGTCTGTCTGATGTTGACAGCGATCATTCCAAGGTTTAGTTAGCTCCAGTACTCAGTTAGATGTGCTAGCCATTTATCCTATTGAACATTTATCTAATGAACTTGTAATTTAGTTCAATCTCCTAATGTACCCTTTGATGTACTCTTGAAACCTTGCATGTAATCCATGTTGTAGTTGTACTTTTAATGAATGCCAGTTGTGTTGGCAAGCAATTTGGCATATACGGAATGCATTGCAAATGGCGTTAAGTAATATAATTGGTGATGTTATGGTTGTGGAAATGAATTATTATGCCTCTGTTTTATTGTATGAATTTAAATTCTCTACAGTAAATTCAGTTTGGCATAATTATACAATTCTTCTACAATTTTTCGACATCATCATTAATTGCTTATTGTTGCAATTCTGTAGATGCCTCGCACATGTTCTGGAGCCGGTGGGAACGATGGTGCCGGGGGTAGTGGCTTGCATTGTGATGATAATGAAAATTTGCCACCATTGCCCCAACCCACTCTGGCAGAGTTGATGGCTATGCTCGCTGAAGGGCAACATGCTATGGACGAGGCTATGCGAACCATGGCGCAGCAAGTCGCCCACGATAGACATCAGCGCCAGGGTGCAGAGCCAAACCAATACAGTGATTTCAAGGATTTCTAGGATACCAAGCCGCCTATTTTCAAGGAGGCTGAAGAGCCACTCCAAGCAGAGAAATGGCTGAACACACTTGAACAAAAGTTTTGTTTGCTGAGGCTGACTGAGCAAATGAAAACTGAGTATGCATCCTACCAGTTGTCGGGGCCTACAGGCATTTGGTGGAGTCATCACCAAGCCACCATGTCTAAGAATGCTAAAATTACCTGGAACCAGTTTAAAGCTGCTTTCTGGGGACACTATATTCCTCTAGGTCTTATGAGTATCAAGCATACCAAGTTCATGAAGCTGACCCAGGGTACCAAGAGCTTGACTGAATATCTCCATGCTTTCAACAACCTATCTAGATATGCCATGGAATTTGTTGATACTGATGCGAACAAAATTGCTAGTTTCAAGTAGGGGCTTGGCCCCAAGCTGATGAAGACTCTTGCTAATAACAAGTCTGCTACTTTCAATGAATTTGTCAGTGATGCCTTAACTCAAGAAAATCAAAACATCTATGCTGCATCCAAGAATCAGAAGAGAGCCTATGAAGCAGGTGCTTCTCAGTCAAAAGCTCTAGTTGCTGCAAGACCTCAGTTTCGCCCACGTACTCCCAAGTTTAGGCCACCTCAGAAAAAGGTGCAAACCGTTCAGAACCAGAAGGTGTTTCACAAGGCCTATTCTGTTGCTCTACCAAAGGGCAGCATAGGACAGGGAAGTTCTATTGTTCCACCCAACAACTTTCCGTGTTGGAACTGCAACAAGCCCAGCCATTGGGCAAGAAATTGCCCCTATCCCAAGAAGAACAACTAGAAGCAGGGTAATTCCAATGTGCGTCAGGGACATGTGCACTATACCACTATTGAAGAAATTCCTACTGGTGAAGTTGTTACTGCGGGTACGTTTCTTGTGAACCAACATCCCATAGTTGTTTCGTTTGATTCTACGGCATCACATTCATTTATGAGTCATACATTTGTATCCAAGCATAATTAGAGGGTAGTTACTGTAGATAAGTGTGGTTACTGCATAAGTGCAACCGGAAATCAAATCTCCACCAACCAAATAGTTATAGATGTGTGCATCTCAATAAGCAACCGGGAGTATACCGCAGATCTTGTAGTATTGCCCAGACTGGGGATAGATGTAATCCTAGGAATGAAATGGATGAGAGGCCATGGAGTTCTTATTGATACTTCCACTCAGGTGATTATGTTAAGGGAATCAGACAGTAAGAATGCTTTCTTAGTACCACTTCACAGAGATTTTGACCTCCAAAATGTAGCTAATGCTATCCAGCCCATGACTATTGTTGACATTCCGGTGGTGTGTGAATTTTTGGACATGTTTTCGGATGAGTTGCCTGGGTTACCGCCTGACAGAGATATAGAGTTCGTGATTGAATTATTACCAGGCATGGCACCTATCTCGTGAAGGCTATATAGGATGCCACCCAATGAATTAGCTGAGCTCAAAGTGCAATTGCAGGAGCTTCTTGAAAAAGGTCTCATTCGACCCAACTCATCACCGTGGGGTTGTCCTGCCATATTCGTGAAAAAGATGGATAAATCATTGCGGATGTGTGCGGACTACTGACCCCTTAATGCGGTAACAATCAAACAAGTATCCATTGCCTTGAATTGATATCTTGTTTAATCAACTATCAAAGGCTAAAGTGTTCTCCAAGATCGATTTGAGATTGGGGTACCACCAGAATAAGATCAAGCCGAAAGACATACCTAAGACTGTCTTCTCTACAAGATATGGTCTATATGAGTATCTTGTCATATCTTTTGGGTTGACCAATGCTCCTGCCTATTTCATGTATCTCATGAATTCGGTGTTCAAGCCTAAACTTGATAAATTCGTGGTGGTGTTTATTGATGACATCTTAGTCTATTTTGAGAATGCGGAAGATCATGAAGAACACCTAAGAGTTGTCTTAACAAGGTTGCGAGAACATAATTTATATGCTAGGTTTAGCAAATGTGAATTTTGGTTAAAGAAAGTACCTTTCCTAGGTCATGTGTTATCTGAAGATGGAATTTCGATAGATCCAGGCAAAGTGCAAGAAGTTATGGATTGGAAGGCCCTGACTTCAGTTCATGAAGTTTAGAGTTTCCTTGGGTTAGCAGGTTATTACCGTCGTTTCATTCCACACTTCTCTAAGATAGTCAAGACCATGACCAGATTGCTTCAGAAAGATGAGAAATTTGTGTGGACTCTGCAGTGTGAAGCTCCTTTTTACACTTTACGGACTTTGTTGACCACCGCTCTGGTTTTAGCATAGCCCGACATAGAAAAACCATTTGATGTGTTTTGCGACGCATCTGGTACTAGTTTGGGGTGTGTGCTCATGCAAGAGGGCCAAGTCATTGCCTATGCCTCGCGTCAACTGAGGAAACATGAGGTTAATTACCCAACTCATGATTTAGAGCTAGCCGCGGTTGTTCATGATTTGAAGATTTGGAGGCACTATTTTCTTGGCAATGTGTGTCACATTTACACTAATCACAAGAGCCTCAAGTACATCTTCATGCAACCTGAGTTGAACATGACACAAAGAAGGTGGTTGGAGCTAATCAAGGATTACAACCTAGAGGTGCATTATCATCCAGGCAAGGCAAATGTTGTTGCAGATGCTTTGAGCCAGAAGTATCATAGCAAACCATTGCTAGAAGATGGCTTTAACCTACTGCATCTTGTAGTTTTACATAATCTCACTATCAGTTGCTCTCTTGAAGCTAAGGTCATGGAATTCCAAAAGACCGACGTGGGTATATTTCATATCAAGAGAAAGATGGAAGAATAGACTAAACATTTTAGATTAGATGAGAGAGGTGTACTCTGGTTTAAGGATAGACTTGTTGTACCTAAAGATAGAGAACTTAGAAACCAAATCTTAGATGAAGCACGCTCTTCTAAATTGTCCATCCATCTTGGTAGTAGCAAGATGTACCAGGATTTGAAGACCCAGTTTTGGTGGACAAAGATGAAGAAAGAGATTGCAGCATATGTGGCTTGATGTGATACTTGCTACCAAGTCAAAGCCATTCATTTGAAACCCTCAGGGCTACTCCAACCACTACCTATTCTAGGTTGGAAATGGGAAGAAATCAGCATGGATTTCATTATTGGTCTTCCAACCAGCCAGAAAGGTAACGATTCCATCTGGGTAATTGTGGACCGTCTGACGAAGTCTGCACATTTCATTCCAGTTCAGACAGTTTATTGCCCACATCAATATACAGAGTTGTATATCACCCACATAGTGCGATTGCATGGGATACCTAGAACCATTGTGTCCGATAGAGGTCCACAGTTTGTAAATCGTTTTTGGGAACATTTGCATAATCAGTTTGGTACAAAATTGATCCAAAGTTCTGCTTATCACCCTCAAACTGCTAGGCAAATAGAGCGAGTAAATCAGATTCTTGAAGACATATTAAGGGCCTGTGTAATATCTTTAAAGGGTTCGTGGGAGAAATTGCTACCTTTGGCTAAGTTCTCCTATAACAATAGCTATCAAGAAAGCATCAAGATGGCCCCCTTTTGAGGCTTAATATGGCCGTAAGTGTAGAACTCCTCTGAATTGGGTTGAGCCAGGCTAAAGAAGGTATTATGGTATTGACTTTGTGAAAGAAGTCGAAGAGCAAGTTCGGATTATTCAGCAACATATGGAAGCTGCTCAATCAAGATAGAAGAGTTATGTGGACAAGAGAAGGAGTCCTCTTGTATTTGAAGTTGGTGATTACGTCCACCTGAAAGTATCACGGATGAAAGGTACAATGATTTGGTGTGAAGCGAAAGCTGACGCCCTGGTATGTGGGCCCATATGAAATTATTGAGCAATGTGGACCAGTCGCTTATAGACTCCAACTACCGCCAGAGATGAGCGCCATCTTCAATGTTTTCCATGTCTCTCAATTGAAGAAATGTCTTCGTGTACCCGAAGAAGCCATTGAACCCACTAGTGTCAAGATCTAGACCGATTTGACGTATGAAGAAAAACCTATCCAGGTGATAGAAGAAATGGAGAGAGTGACTAGAAGTAAGGTGGTTAAGTTCTATAAAGTGGTGTGGAACAACCATAGTGAGCAAGATGCAACGTGGGAAAGGGACGATTTTCTGTGTGACGCCTACCCCACTTTCTACAAGGATTGGTAGGTCTTTCCAATCTCGGGACGAGATTTCTATAAGGGGGCAGGGGCTGTAACACTCTGGTGTTAAGCATGCTTTTGGCATTGGCATTTCATGAGCATAAGCATCATTGAGCATTCATGAGCATGAGCATGTCAAATTCTATGTTCACTACCTTGCTTGTATCACATGTGATGCCTCTTAAATTTTTACCTAGGCTAGGGTTTACATGTGATCAATGTGTGAAATGCTTGTGAGGCCATAGAAACACCTTCAACATGTTTAGAATGATACATGGAACAAGTTTGATATTCATGGCATGAGCCAAAACAGCCCCCAAGTCATAGCTATACTAGAAACCATCATTTTCAAGTTACTAGTTTGACCAAAGTTGAACTAGACACTAGAGTGCTTGCATGGCAGTGCACCCGTAAGCAAAGTTGTAGTACTTGACTAGAGTAACAACTTTTATTTTTGGTCAAGACCTAATTCGGTGCATAGCATGCTCAAAAATAGCTCACGAGTAGCAAAAGAATTATTGTTTTTTACTTTAAAAAATTTTAAGTCTCGGATCGAATTATAGTTTCAAGAGCTGCACTTTGGGATGATATAACATGCAAACCATTACGATTTAGGAAAAAGTCCTTTAAGCAAAATTGTAGATCGTATGTAGCTCTACAACTTTTGTCAACAAATCACCACAGACTTGGAGTTAGATGATCACAAAGTAGCGTTGTCAGACACTATCATTGGCTCTGATGGTTGCGTCCATGTGGTGGCCATACACTAACGATGGCCCAACAGGTCAGACCGGAGCGTGCACATAGGTGCCACGCCCCTGCTGCTCACTCCACTCGCCCGCTCTCACTTCCTCCCTCCCGCTCTACCTTGCCAAAGCAGAGCTCTGAGCTCGCTGCGTCACCGCCGTAGCTCCGCTGTAACTGGTCGCCACCGATGTAGCTCCATCGGTCGATTCGTCTCGACCACTGCTGTTCCGCCATCACCTCCACCTCCTCGAGCCACCAGCACCACCTCTTGACCTAAGGTAAAGCGTCATTCTACTTCGCCGTAGCCACCGTCGCCACTGGAGCGCTGCCGTGCTCTCGGCTCACCATGGCCCGGCCGCTCCATAGCATCTCCTACCTTCCTCTTCTCTGGTCCGGCACCAAGCTAGGCTCTAGATGCTCAAGCCAGATCTAGGGTAGACGCTATCGCCTGGTTGCACAGGAACACGTCGCGGCTCTACGCGCGGCCGCCATGGCCGCCGTGGCACTCAAGCTCGCCATTGCCGAGCTGGTCCAAAGTCTCCCTCCTCTCTCACATGTCTTAGGATGAGTAACCCTTGACCTAGCAGATGGCATGATAGAGACCTGCCTTTCACCGCCATCTAGCCGAAATGGTGGGAGCACCATCATGCTCCGTGCGCCGCTGCGTGGCCATGCATGTGGCCGGAGCTCACCGCCGCCTCACCGGAACCCTAACCCACCCTAGATAGCTTCGTTAGGATTCCACGAAGCCATGGCACACCTCACCGGAGCACAAGATGGCCGAAGAACGCCGGCGTACCGCTGCGCTACCTCCACTGTCCGCCATTGCCGCCGACGAGCCATCTCCGGTGAACCCTAGGGCACGTCTTCACCACCATCTGACGCAGCTTGATGAGGGGAACATGTTGGTGTCACCCTCGTTGCCGGTGATCTCGCCGCCAGCGAGATAGGGTTGGCCAAAGCGCCTCCCTTGACCAGCGGGTCCTAGCTGTCAGCGGCTGCATTAAGAATTTGAACTTATTCTTTTCAGAAATATAGGCAAACTTTGAAAATTCATAAGTAGAGTTATAGATGTCCATTTTGGGTGGACCAAATTTTATTGGATTCATTATGAAGTGTACTATTTGATAAAAATATTAAAGCTATTGTTTGGTTTGTTTTTCTAGGAGAATTAAATGGAGGTAGATAAGTGCTTTTAAATTATTTTCAATCTTCTAAAATGTATAACTTGAGGTAGGAAAGTGATAAAATTGTGATTCGAATTTTGTTGATCTTGTGTTGACATGATCTAGCTAAGAAAAATACTAAACCTATAGTAAGCATACTTGGAATATAGTCTTCCTATTTAATCTTAAATAGTTGCTAGTTTCTAGTGAAAATAAATGGGGTAAAAATACATAACTAATGATCATGCAAATTTTTACATAGTGTTATGGTGCTAGGATGAATGTAATAAAAATATGAAATCTGTTGTTTGACACTTTTCACTAGGCTAAACTATTTTTGCTAAAATAAGTCTATGCAACTTGTCATTTTTGTAGAGATGGCTATACTTATCCAAATGGCATAAAATTTGGTCTGTAGACTTTTGGGGTCATATGTAGGTTACTGTAATTTTCTCAGAATGTATTGTGCAATTTTGATATATTTTCCTTATTTCAGCTTAGTGTCCAAATAAATTAATAAAGGAATTTAAATAATTTATTTGCGCTTGACCATCATATTTTCTAAAGTGTGTATGATGCCTATGAACTATTGGTACCATTGGTTGTGCCCAAATTTAATTGCTTGTATGCAGTGAAATATTAATTACTCTATAATTCAATTTTAGTGACTGTTTGGATAGTTTTGGTTGTTAAGTAAATTGCATGGGTAAGATGATGTTTGTTGTGAATCTTGTCAATAACAAAGTTGTAGATAAATTAATTATCTTGCTTGTGTCAAATTTTCATGGCAATAGGCTAATGGTTTGAGAGTTAAAGCTGTTAGAAGTTGGTGTCCCGAAGTGCTTATTCCACGGGAAATTCTAGACAAATTTGGGAAATTGTCTTGTTTGACTAGGTTAGAGGTTGAATCAGCTTATGGTGAGTAAATAAAAGTTGTAGGGAATTTCATAAGGTTTTCGTAAAGTATAGGATCATAGGATATGGATGCATAGAACTCTAGTTATGATTAAAACATGTAGCGGTTGTTTGTGGTTCAGAAATTGACTTGGTGAGAAGTCTTAGAAATTTTTAGAGAAGAGATATGCACCTACTCAGTAAATAAGAATTCAACTTTGTTATCATCCTAATGACCTTATATGATAGTCATCATTTAACCATGCACATTATCATGTCATGTCATCCATGACCCTTCTTATGCATTCATGATTCTCACTTTTTGCATGTGCATGCAATTGGTGCGATGAAAGAAATCACTGTGTTGGAGTACGAGGCTGATCCCCAGGAAGTGTAGCAATAGGAGGCCCCAGGAGAAGGCAAGCTCGATGGTGAATAGTTGCCCGAGTGTCCAAATCATCAGCCCTCAACCTTTGTGAAAGGCAAGCCCTAGAGCATTCGAAGCCTCCTATGTTTTCAAACTATCAACTTGAGCCTTTTATGTTGATGCATTAAGTACCAGGAGTTGATTAGAACCACTTGCTGCATATATCTTCCTTGTTTAGATATATATATCTTGAATCCTATGTAGGTCCAGGATCGAATATATGCTTAGCCAAGCTTAGTCGGTAGAAGTCAGGTGATTACCTATCACCTGCATGATATAGGCTGATAACTAATCGTGGTTAGTTATATTTGCTAGCATGGAAATAACCATGTGTCAATGAATAAAGGAGACCAGGCAGGATCGTGATAGAGAAGCAACAAGGCATGGAGGTCTTAGGTGCCTATCTATCCCCGTCTGTGTTGATTTAGGACCGATTCGCTGTACGTCCTCATGTCATGTTAAACGCATGCCTAGCACTTAGCTGGCCAGATCCAATGATACGACCGCAAAGCTGAGTAGTTCAATTCAGGATGGGCCCTAATAAGTTGAAGTGCGCACACTGGAGGCAGTAAGGATGTGCGGAGAGCCAATGGCATTAGTCCAAGGGTGGGTTCGAGTCCTGATCTTCCTAGCAGATTGGTAGAATCTCTAAGGGTGTGGTGCTGATCGGACCCATGACTGTACTTAAATTTTACCAAAGGTGACCTGAGGCTACCTTAGCGTGGTGTGCCTTGGTTTGTGTTAGGAATAAAATCCCTAGCTGGGTAGGAATCGATTCGAATCGTTGTCTCTCCCGGATAGTGACAACTTAGCAGCGGCAACATAGAAGCACTAATTGAAACTTCGTGGTTATGATGATTGCTCAAATTACTACATCGGATATTGTTACTAATGCTTGTTTAGCTTGCTCTAGTACAGGTGCTAATTTAGAGATGCTTAATTGAATAGGGATAACTTGAAGCTAAAGATATTATATATTTCATGCTTAATTGAATAGGGATAACTTGAAGCTAAAGATATTATATATTTCAAGTTATGCACTTAAGCTTTTTATGCAAAATGTTGTCAAGCTAGATCCACCTTTAAAGCCTTGCATACTCCTTAGTGTCTTATTATTTTGGTTTATGATGGATAAGTCTAGTTGAGTACATTCTCATACTCAGGGTTCATTCCCATTTGTTGCAGATGATGTGATGTACCATGGTTACTGCAAGTATTGCATAACTCCTACAGTTGATGGAGAGGAAGACCAAGGGCATGGTCATTCTATATCATCTCATCTATGTGCTTTTGTTGAAGATGATCTTAAACTGGCTATGTATTTGACTATCTTGATGTTGTTTCAAAAATATGTTGCTTCCGCTACTTCTAAATTTGGGTTGTAATAACTTTGTTGAAACTCCGATGGATGAGAACTATTTGTGAACCTGTTGTAACATATGACTTGTATGTTGAATCATGTACAATCTTGGCTTGTATGTTGGTTGATTCAAGATCCTTCGTGGTACTCGACAGACTACCAGATTTATATGGGCTCAAGTATGACGGTTTGACTGCCTCAGTGGTAACTATTGTACTTGTGCTCTTATAAATTGGACGGTTCTGTTATAGTGCTCTAAGCAAGATTGATTGTTTTAAATCCATCAAAAGCCCCACAAGTATTCCTGGATAGCCATGGTTAGGCTAACAACCGAAGGAATGGAGAACCCATACTTGGATTGGAAGTCATCCTGTTGACATCACCACCAACACCAACCCAACCCCAAAGAGTATGCTCAAATTAGATATCTTGGTCAGCAACACAAAGCCACTCAATGACTTAGCCAATTCGGCAAAGATAGAGATCTACCGGATAGTCCGCCAGCCATATCGAACCATCTACCAGATCACAGAGTAGTAGGAATAAGTGGGAAATGAGCTGTTTTCCATTTGTAAAGGTTGGACCCACATGTCAGCACAAGTTTGGACATTTCACCAGCTGAAGCCACACACTTTCAACCACTCTCTCATCCATCCATTCTTTTGCAACTCTCCCTCTCTCTCTACAGCCCAAGAACAAGAATGAACCCTAGAACTAGAGAGACAAAGGATTGGAGAAGGGATTGAAGAAGGAAAGAAAGAAGAAGAATGGAAGCAACAACACCATCTCATGGACACCATCAACATCTTCAACCTTGTCCATGGTGAGCTCAAGAGGAGTTGCTCTCATTTCTTGGATTTTTCTCCAAATACCTAATTTGTGGTTTTTGGTGAAAGCTTGAAGATTTCTTGCAAGTGGTGGTTCCGTGATATGTAGAGTAAGTTCAAGAAATCATTATCTAGCTCAATCACCCAACTATCCTATGGATTGTCCTTTGATTCATTTCTTTGGAATATTGCAAGAGGAAGCTCGTATGAAGTCAATCTCTCTTTGGATGAAGAAGCAAAGATGGAGATAAGTTGGATCTTCAAGTTTTTGGCAACAGAAGCTCTCAAATCTCAAAGCTAAGGATTCTATCTCAATCTCATGATATCTCTACTTTCTCATGATTTTGGTTTAATACTAAACCCATAGCTATACTTGGTAAACCTAACTCAAAACCTAGCTATCTTGAGTCTAGTGAGTCACCTAAACTATCCTAGGAATGTTTTGCACATGCATGAATCACAACATCACACATCTAGGCTTGAAACACAAGATTTTCCATGAGCATAGGTTCTATCGACCATTTGATGGAGCATCCGCCAAATAAGACGGAGTGTCCTCTAGTTCCAGTAAATCACCTAGTTGAGCCCTATCCTCTATCGATATGGATCAGTGGAGACTCCGTCGTATCACGTCTAGTGTCAGACAATTTATAGAGTGAGTAGCCCAAGTACCCTAGAACAACAAGTTCCCAGTGCAGAGTCCATGACCTCTCACAGAGCGTCCGCCAAATTATAAGCCCAGTAACCCAGAAACCAAAGACCTCCCAGTTTCTACCGAAACATCCGACACCTGGCTTGAACCGTCCGATAGATGAAGTGAATCCTAGAAATATCTAAGTCCTAAACAACCGGAGTGATCTTCTATGAGGGGCGGCGGCGGGGCCGACCAGGGACCAAGCGACTACCGCACCTCACCTTCAGGATTTTTATTTGGTCGAGTGACACAAAACCCCTGATGTGACAAACCAACACATAACACGTAACATTGTGCTAGTGGAACTAATTTGGTTAGAGGAATTTACTAAAATCATTATACAAAAACAATAGAACATGAGTATACAATGTTCTAAAGTTCCCTCTATAGGTTCAACTCTTCGGAAATTCACTCGAAACTTATCGAAGTTAACTTGTAGCTGAGTTTCTGCATGTTGGTGAACAAGATATCATACTTAGGTATACTCTCTGTGGTTGAGTTGGTGTTGATGATGTTAATAAGATGATTGCCAATCCTGATAAAGGGTTCTCCATTGCTTTGGTTGGTGGCCTGCTCTTGGCTACTCGAGGATGATTCCAGATTGAGGGATGGGTTCTTCATGGTAAACCTTGCTTAGAGCACAAGGGATCTCCATAGGAGCTCAGGTGATCGCTTCTTCTAATGGTCCAAAATGATCGCCTATATTGTAACAAACTTTGGTCATTACATCTTCGGAGCATTCACCGAGCAACAAAGAGTCTGTGACCTCTCACGGAGCATCCGTCAACCCAAGCAGAGTCAAACTAGAGCCAAGTCACCTTGAAACCCATCCCAATGGAGATTCTATCACATACGGCGGAGTGTCCTTCAACTAACAGAAAGTGTAAGATTGTTTAGGAAGCTTACCCAAGAGGTCAACAATACTATAGTGAGCTTAGTTGTAAATAATGCAATTGTAGAGTCATGTTAGGTATCTCTTCCAAAGTTCCCAATCATGTCTCAATCTTTATCTCCTCATTGATTCTGTTCATTCTCGATCTTCGTCTCTTTTAGGAAATCGAGTAGTGTGAGGAACGTGTATGAGTCATTGCTGTCAACTTCAAATTCGTTCGAACGGCATAACCAGGCAGGCACCCCACTACTATGAACACTATTTTGGATACTTACTACTTGTCTCATTATGGGTTTGCATTCCTGTAGATATGATTAACAACTTGATGATGCTTCACTAATTTAGAACTACTCATTATGCATTTAGAGCCTTTCATCTAATCAATGGGGGTGGGAACGCTTAATTGCTTACTTGCTTAGTAACGTTAGAAGTCGAGTATGAGAAGGGAACTAATGCTTGCGCATGTAGGATACTACACCGGGATAATTAACTACTAAAATTAATGAGGGATACAACTTATCTACTTCCCTAATTTTGACTAAGGACCCATCTTAATTTGAATTATGAATTTGATGATCAATTTGGTAATTCTTGCTCAAGCGAGGGGTAGGTCATTGTGAGTTTGGGATCTTAAGTGACATTGCTTGTGGAGCAGTTAAGGACCATGCATTGGGATACGTGAGTTCGAGTAACCACTTGTATAAACCACATGTCGCATATGGGGGCGACAAGCCGAGTAACTAAATGCGACAGGTTTATCCATGAAACTGGCAAGAAGGTGGCACCGGTTAGATGGTGGTAGCATTAACTAGGAACCAGTCGAACCTTTCATGTGACATTTGGGCCGAATTAGGGAAAGGATGGAGTTGTGAGACAACCCTTACCCTCGTGCATGGGTATGGTGGTTAGTCCTGTTCTTCTATGTGGATACAGTTGTACACCTCTGCAGAGTTTTGAAATCCTGAAGTCTCTCGGGACGGACCCCTTCGGTTGTTCCTAGTTTCTATACCCATGGTAGTGTTGTTGATGAAACTTGATGATACGAATTATAATGTTGATCACCCCATGCTATTTATTGCTTCCTGTACTGAACTTATAATTACTAAGTAACTTACCTATGAACCTTGAGCATGTCATTATAAGAAACACCATTGCTTTTCTGCAAATGTACAAATGCCTGATAACACCCTGGCATCCACCAAATATCTATACGTTGGAAATAAGTCCTACAAGTACGAAATGTACTCACGGTGCCGCCGTTAAGTTGTTTCACAGGTAATGTCGTCTCGGTCAATGTGAGCCAATGATCTATTCAACACTGCATAGTAGACCTTGGAGTGGGTGATTCCACACTACAAGAGATGTGTGGCTTTTTGATGTATTTGGTATGACAACAGGTGATAATGTCATTATATCATTCGGTTTATGACATTATGTTTTAGGCAATTCGACTTGGTGACAACAACGTCATACGGCTAGTTCAATTCCATCCAATGACGATATTTGTGATGTCACAGAGGCATTTTCTGTGTCACAAAGGCTAATTTACAAATTCCATCAATCTATGATAGAGTTTGTGTGTCAAAAAAATAAAATATTGATTTGTTTACATGTTCTCCATGTTGGCATGTTCAACAGCTGTGTGGTGGGGTTGGTCCATATACTTTTTTATTTTCATTGTTTTCCCAATATATTTCATCTCATGTTATCTATGTTTCACAGCCCACGTTGTTAACGTGGCGTTTTATTTTATATAACCTAATCACTACATAAAAAAACACAAACAAAACATGCAGTCATGTGATGTGAAGAGGGGTCGCTAAAAATATCAAAGCACCGGTGGAGGATTGGTCGTTTAAGACTTATAGTCGGTCGCAATAAAAATGTATGCATCCATTGTTTAAAAAATAATTAAAGAATAATTAAAGAAACACTGAGTGTTTTTCTTATCATGTGTGTAATTATTAGTTTCTAAACTCAAACTAGTAGGTTGGTGATATGAAAAGGTTATGTAGAAAAGTGAAGTGGAGAGATAAAAATTAATAGAGACATACGTACCGCTCGAACCTAGGATTCGGCCCATCACGTAGGGGACTCAGGACCCACCAACAACTTTTTTAACAAAAAAACTACAGCAACTAGGAATGGAACCTGGTACCTAACTCTAGGCCTCTAAGCACCATACCATTAGACCACAACTAGTTTTTGTTCAATTGCTGTGACCAGCCCATATTTATAAACAATCAACATTACAAAATTTCCAGAGTAAAATATAATAAAATACTAGATAAATCAATAAACAAGATTTCTAACTTTTAATCTGTGGATGAAGCTTCAAAATTGTTTATTACAATCATACAAACTCTAAATTGGATGATCTTTTTTCATTGTCCATCTACAATAATTATATATGCATGGTTCTATGAAACATAGGAGTTGTAGTCCAGGTTCCATGAAATGGCGCATCCATTTTTGTGAACCATTCAAACAATGTTGGATGGAGAAATGACCAATACAAAATTTATAGATATTAATGATTTCTTCATCTTTGTAGTTGACAACTTTTCCATTTAAAATCATTTAGTATCCCAAAATTCTGTATGAAGTTCTCATATTTTGAAATTCAAATATTGAACTGTTCAAACAAAGTCGGATGGAGAAATGACCAATACAAAAGTTGTAGATATTGATAAGTTCAACAACTTTGTTGTTGATGACTTTTTCATTTAAAATCATCTAATGTACGTTGTTCACAAATGGATACATCTATCACATAGTTATATGGCTAAGTGAAAGATCTATCTATTTGTAAAGAATGTATAGTCTCTCTTTATTAAAATTGCTTGAATTTTTTATGCAGTGCTTATTGACCTAAAGTATGTTGTTGTGTCAATTTATAGATTTTGTTGACCAAATTTAGATATTATTACAATTATATTGTGGAATTACCATGCAATAGTTGTAATAATATCTAAATTTGGTTAGAAAATTCTACAAACTTGGGTGAAAGCATGGTTTTGGTGTATGATCATTCCTTAAAAAATTCAATTCATTTTAGCAAAGCGTTACTACATATTGTTCACAAATCTATACATCTCTCACATAGTTACATGGCTAAGTGAGAGATGTATCTATTTATGAAGGATGTATATAGTTTCACTTTGTCAAAATTGTTTGAAATTTTTACGGAATGCTTATGGAACTAAAATATGTTGTTTTGTCAATTTGTAGATTTTTTCTGACAAAATTCATTTATTATTGGAAATATATATCATTATGAGGGCATTAAACTTATTTTATATTACTTAAAAACTATAATTAAGTTGCTGAAAAAGAATTTAAACTAAATTAATAAACATAATGAGGACACTACGAGCTCAAAACTTAATTAAAGAACTTAAATGATGTGCTTATATTAAATAGCCAAGGAAACTTATATTCTAAAATAAATAAGTCTTAATTCGGCCTTTAAAAAAAAGAACAACCAAACCAGGCCATTTGGCTCCCAAGCGTGCGGCCTGCTAAGGCCCGTTCAGCTCAGAGAAGCCCAATAAAGACACGAACCAGGGAAACCCTGATACCAAAACGATAGCAGCCGTTGATCTCAATCTTATGGCCAGGATTCATCTGAACAAGAAAAACACATATATAAGCCAATGAAACCCTAGCGAGCTGCTCCTCAGTCCTCACACTCTTTCCCTCCTCAGTCGTCACACTCTTCTCTTTCTCTCCCATCGGCCGCCGCTTTCTTGCTTCTTGCGCGCGGTGGCGCTGTTGGCGGGCGGCCCTAATGCATGCGTGCTACGCGTAACAGGCAAGGCGCTCCTCCGGGATCCAGGGCGGCGGGACCCCACGGCGGCGAGGTGCGGGCGCGCGTGCGGGAGGTGGCCTGCTGTTGCGCAAAAGGCGCAGTGGCCCGGTGCGTGCCGCACAGGCTCGCGCAGGCGAGCCGCACTTATGCGCATGGCGGAAGAGGCGACACAACACTTTGGTGGTGGCTCCTGTGGCGGCGGCGATCCCTCGCTCAGGGCTAGAGCGGTAGTGACTGAATCTGCCATGGCTGAGTCCTAGCAGCGGTGGGCCTACACCTCTGTTCTAGCTCGTGAGGCGAACCAGTGCGTGTCTTCTCAGGGCACTCCAGATCGTCGTCCAACGAGCGACTAGAGCCCAGAACCGAGGGGCGCGTCCAGCCGTCCGAAATCACTACAGCGACAGCACAAGTAGCGGTCGAGCACAAGGAAGCTAAGAGGCAAGTTTCTGTTCTAATCTCATCAGTTGGTTGTAATTCAATAGATCTCCTCAATCATGGTGGGTTTGTTGGTGCTCGCGGATTGCAGGGAGTAGCCTGTGAAGGGAGCAAGGATGAAGATGCTGCTGCTAGTCTGTTGGATTACTAGATGATAAAAAATTGATCTTCCTCTTGATGTGCTGCTTTTTTCCATGTGTCGTGATGAGGACATCGCTACGCTGGACACACCGACGCCATGGTCTTCCCCAAGTTGCAATTCATTCCCAACTCAGCTGTCACGTCGCCCTCGGATTCAGCAGACACGTCGTCACTGTTTCGGTCATAACATTCTCATACCACATCGAAACGGGCTGTTCTTAGATGCGTTGGAAAGGGGACGATGACGCCGTCGTTTTGGATCTGGTCCCAGCTCCAAAAGGTCCGTGGATCATTCTGTGTGACCACGGTAAGGTGTTGCGTCACCTATTTGGGCCAACTTGGCCATGTATCGTGTCAGGCCTTAAGCCCAAGTTGTGGGCGCCCAACCCCTGGCCGTCCCCAACCCTAGGTCGAGTCTTAGACTATAAACACAGCCGCTGCCGCTGCTACACAATTGGGTTTTGTTTAGAGTTTAGTTTTCCATCGAGAAACTGAATCGTTCATTGTAACTGTGGTGACAAATCCTTTTACAGTGATCCAGGGCCCGCATTCTTGATCTCCTCCACTGTGTCGATTAGTCCTTTGGAACCGAGTTCTTGAATCCTCTATTGATATTCACGTCATTCATATTTGCAATATCAGATTGCGTGTTTTACCTTCTTGCTTGTGCTCTTCGATTCGCTTGCAGGAAAAGTCTTCTTGGCGAGGTCAATCAAGTTGTGCTTCGTTGATAACCAACGGAGCAGTGGTGTAACGGTTGCAGGGTTCGAATCGCGTCTGATTTGAAGCCGGATCGCCAACGTCGAGATCTCCACAAATCGAACTTATCGGCTACCTCTCGGAAGATCGGGCCTGTACTCATCAATTGGTATCAGATATTTCAGGTTTCCCGCGAGGTATAATCTCGTTTGCCTTATATTCATATTTGTTCAATACCTAGAGTCCACAAAAAGCCCAAAAATATTTCAATTTCCGCTGTCCTATCGCCCTTTGTGCCTTTGCAATTTCGTTTCAGAATCGTGTTGTTGAGTTTGTGTCTGTGGTCGAGTCTTGTTGCTGGTTTAGGATTGTGTTCGTGGTCGTAGTTTAATCGCCCGTTGCTGTGATTTTTGTTTTCTGCCGCTATCCCATCCACCGTTCCCAAACAACAAGTCGCAGCCACCACATTACTCGACTTGCCCCGCTAGCCGCCTTGTGTAACTTCTCGCTGCCGCGCAAACCCTAGATAGGTTGCCAGCCGCTCTTATTTTGCCTGCATCGCAGCCCTCCTTACATCATTAGGCGAATACCTACTGCTGTTAGTCACAGTGACGATCCTGTGATCGGTGTTAGAGTTTAGGGATGCTTTGCCCTAACTGCCGCCGCCGTGTTGTGCCTCCCGGAAATCATACCTTGAGATACCTTCGGTAAAACAAGCATAACTTTTCGCTCGTTTATCTAAAAAATCTGAAATTTTTACAGCAGCTTCTTGACACCATTTGGAGCCGACCCAAACTCGGCTCCGCCCTGTTTGGTTTCATCAGAATTGCCAAAAAAATTCGAGAAAATATAAAAAAATATTGTCAAAGTTTTTGCACGCTTTTCAGAGAACGTGCTGAATTTCTGTAGACCACATCCCACCTCAGTTGTAGGTGCCAATTTTTGTGGTTGCATCTTTTGTGATCCTTGTTCAGAGAAAAGTATATAAAAAAATAGTGAAAAAATAAAAAAAAATTGTTTCCTACTAGTGCCTTTTGGAAAAATCTGGGAAAAAATTCGGGAAAAAAGGAGAATTCCGGGCTATTTGCTTGTTCTGTGAGTTCTTTCGATCATCCTTTGTTTTCACCTTGTTGCGCTATGTCTCGACACGTCTTAGCCAGCACCTGTGATTTGTACTTTGGATCCGGATTGGACAATCGTTACTCTGCACTCGTTAATTGCTAATCCTTGCTGTCATATTGTGTGCCTACCCATAGCTCCACATATTTTTCTGTCAGCACAGGTTCATCTTGCAACTGTTACCCACGCTCAACAACAGATTGCTTCGCCACTTTGGTTTTGCTCCTGTTTAGCGTTGGTAAGAATACAGGCAAGACGGTGGTAAGCCGCTTGTGATTTTGCATTCCACTTTCACCACCATTACCACCACCACCACTTGTTTCCTATTAGTTGATAGGGATAATACTTTGGTGTTATCTTTTTCTATCTTCTAACCATGGCAGGAACTCCGACGGACTTCAATGAGTGCATGTCCAAGGGCGAGCTTACAACGTTCATGACTGAACAACGCAATCTTATGACCGAGCTGACGCGCAACGTGAACAATCTGGTCACCCGCATTGAACAGCTTGAGCAATGCCCTCCACCTTATCGTGCTGATGATGAACAACGCAATACTTTGCGTTACCATATTTGGTCCATTGGGCCGTGTATCGTTTTTGAACCTGTTAGGGGGGTGCGTCATGGGGAGGCGACAACCCTAAGACCTTTATAATCAGTCGACGACGCCATAGTTAGGTTTTGGGTTTTGCTTAGATCATTCTGTCATTGACAATCGCCATCTATCGGTTTGTGGAACACTTTGAGAACTTAATCATACATCAGCAGCTTGTCCCATACTTTGAGCTGCATACTTTTGAGTTCTTACTTGTGTTCTTCGTTTCACAGGCAGGGATTAGCCTTCGTGGCAAGGTCAACCAGATTAGTGACATGGTTGATAACCAAAGGAGTCGTGGTGCTAAGATTGCAGGGTTCGAGCCTTCGGATCTAAAGCCGAATCGGTGTGTCGTGCTCCACCAAAATGATAGTTATCAATAACAGAGGCCCACCTTTGAAACGTGTCCATTTTTAGAGGCAGACCTTTTAGGAAGCCTGTTTTAGAAAATAGGCTTGAAACCCAAAAATACATTACTAGATTCATTTGTATATAGCACTTAGGGTTTTGGGGCTCTCACACCACCTCTCTCCATTCTCCCATAGCACAGCCAGTCTCTCATCTCTCAGCAGTTCGCTGTCACCTCCCTGTAGCCCCTTCTCGGATTAGAACGGCGCCTCCTCCACTTCTCCGAGTTCCCTCAGTCCTGTCACCCTCTATCCACTCCAACCCCCGCTGCTCCCCGCCCCAACCAAGCCAGCGACATGCAACTCAGGCCTCTCATCCGTCCGTGGTGCATGTTCAGGGTGCTCCTCCGATAGGGGCATCCGGCCTTGGAACCATTGGATGGCGCCCACAGCCGGATCGATTTCAAGGTGGGCATGTGCCCCGTGCGCTCCTCCAACGGTGGCACGTGTCCGAGGCGTGCTCCTCTAGAGCCAGCGCGCAGCCCGGCAGCCCTCCGGTTGTGCCCATGGCCATATCAGCATAGAAGGGTCTATCGCGCGGCCCGAGCACTCCTCCAGCGCCGCCCACGGTCAGATCCACTGATGAGGGTCCGATGCATGGCCTGAGCACTCCTCCGGTGGCGCACATGGCTAGATCTGCCGTGGAAGGTGCATCACTTGGCCTGAGCGCTCCCCTGTCAACTACAGCCGCAATAGGAGAGGGTGCGGGCTGGGAAAAGGTGGCGTTGGTGGATCTAGGCAACTGCAGGCAGCAGCTCGATGGAGAGCGCTAGGGGCAAGTACGGTGGTGGTGGTGGCTCGACTGTGGGCTCAGTTCGGCACGGTGGCAGGCTCTGTTTGGGCTTCGTGTTGGGCTCCGTGTTGGGCTCGGCTGCTAATTTTTTTCAATGGATTTTGAGAGACAAGCACGAAGCACCACCTTTGTTGATCATGATTAATAGTGACTCTTGGGTGGAGGCACCTTGCCTGCCTCTGTAAATGATTTTTTTATAGTCTTCGATAGTTTTCTGTGTGCTAGTGCGAGCCACTCATCACCATGCTGACTCGATGCCCACGCTTGCCCCTGAGCGCACCATGCCACTTCCATGCACCTAAACTACTATGGAAATAGTCTTTCTAGGTGACTAGAAAGGTTTTATAGATGTGGATGCTTCATCTGCATTTATCCATGTGTCTCTAAAAGTCAGTTACTTCTACAGTAAGTTTTCTAGCTGTCCCAAGGAATAGGTTTTTATAACTGGCCAGGAACATGAGCTGCGTCTAAAAATGAATTTCTAGACACGCCAATGGTTCCCAGCTACCTCTACAGTATATTCCTGCCAAAATTAAAAGTTCAAATTTCAAATTATGAACACGTATGATGTGTGTATGTATATGTATGTTCCTTTTTTTTAGAGAATGTCACATGTTCTTCTCACTATGTGTCATAGGTTTTTACCTCGCAATGTAGATCAATGTTTTGCAGGCAGGGAATAGGAGGTGTAGCACATGGAACACATATGCATACTAGTTCAAGTACAGGATACCCTATGTCTAGTGGAGAATCGATCTCCTACCTCATATGCTCGAGTGCTTATATGGACGCTAATGAGAATTTCGACTACTAACTAGATCTAATGTGATACTGATCGAGTCTCCCTACCTCACCTTATATTGTCCAGGAGGTAGGGCTACAAACAGAATTGCAACCGGTTACATGCATGGTTTCCTAATTTGTTACAAGGAAATCTGTTGGATCCTATGGGACCAACATTAAAATCTTGGTTTCCAAGCCTCCTCCATCGGTACCTTGTTTTCAATTTGATGTAAGATAAGGGTTCAGTGGAGAAAGGAATCCACCTCGTCTTCCTTAGCCTTTCTGTTCTGCTAGTGATTCCAGGATGTGTGGATCAGCACCATCCAATCCACTTACCCGATCTTTGTGGTTCGCCTATAAAATCGGATGTGGTGGAGTTCTTCTCCAAACACAATTCTTTCTTCCTCCTTGAAGTCCTTGTGTTGAATGGATATATCGAGTATCCAATGTGTCGTGCATGACCTGGTGTTCTTGCTTCCCAGTCATGGTCCGATAAACCGGTGGGGATCTAGGTGTGCTTGCATATATGCAAATTGTACCCCACATTCTCGGTCCGGACGAGCCCCTCAAGCCTCCGTGCTCTCTTCAACCATAGGTGTAGGCAGAACACATGATTGAAATGAAACCGAGTGCCAGGCAGCCCTATACATGGAAGACCTTTGTTATTTTACACCTTGTGACCCATCGAAGGTCTTTGTTATTGTACATTGAGCACAATAATTTATATCGAATAAATGAAGTTCTGATTGGTGAACCTTTATCCGAATGGCTCTAGTGTTTCCTTGAATCGATCGAGTATTTCTTTGAGTAGATCAAGTGACATTCCGCGTGCCATTCGGAATCGATCGAATGGCTCTAGACCTTCCGCGTGCCATTCTGCTCGCCAATGCTCGATCCCAATAACTGTTGTGGTCTCATATGACTACTATTAAAAAAAGATTTTTGAAGGCTGGCAGTTCTATTTACCGATGTGGGCAAAATTTGATGGCATCACCAGAAATGGACTCTCGACATCAGAGATGGTCTACTCCTTTTTGAAGACACTTTGAAAAATAACAGCCTCCAAAAATTGATTAACAGAGGCCCACCTTTGAAAACGTGTCCATTTTTAGAGGAAGACCTTTTAGGAAGCCCGTTTTAGATAATAGGCTTGAAACCCAAAAATACATTACTAGATTCATTTATATATAGCACTTAGGGTTTTGGGGCTCTCACACCACCTATGATGAGGACATCTTCGGATGCACCCGCTGATTCTCCAACCATTATGCAAGGTCCAACGACCCGAGCTTGAATGCGCCAATTAAATTTAGAGGTGAGCTCGTTCTTAAGCGATCATTTCCATACTTTTAAGAATATACTACTACCTAACGATGTTATATTACATAGGAACATTGGAGCGGGTCATGAGGAACTTGGAGGAAGAGGTGGAGGCGAAGATGACCAGCAAGGACGTCCAACACGACTTCGAGTCTGCCTCGGCCTCCAGGACCAGTCTGCCATAAAACGGACGCCCAGAACGCATCCAGAGTCCGTTTTTGACGATCCATAAATGAATAGAAAGATAATTTCCTAAGCTAACCAATGGTTTTGGTTTGAGGTCCAAATTCCATCGGAGTCCACGGGAGTCGTCGAAATAAGTCAGCATCCAGAATCTGTCAGGGTGTTGCGTTACCATATTTGGTCCATTGGGCCGTGTATCGTCTTTGAGGCCGTTAGGGGGGTGCGTCCTGGGGAGGTGACAACCCTAAGACCCTTTATAATCAGTCGACGCTGCCATAGTTAGGTTTTGGGTTTTGCTTAGATCATTCTGTCATTGACAATCGCCATCTATCGGTTTGTGGAACACTTTGAGAACTTAATCATACATCAGCAGCTTGTCCCATACTTTGAGCTGCGTACTTTTGAGTTCTTCCTTGTGTTCTTTGTTTCATAGGCAGGGATTAGCCTTCGTGGCGAGGTCAACCAGATTGGTGATACGGTTGATAACCAGAGGAGTCGTGATACAAAGATTGCAGGGTTCGGTTCTTCGGATCTGAAGCCGGATCGGTGTGTCGTGCTCCACCAAAATGATAGATATCAATAACAGAGGCCCACCTTTGAAAATGTGTCCATTTTTAGAGGCAGACCACTTAGGAAGCCTGTTTTGGAAAATAGGCTTGAAACCCAAAAATAAATTACTAGATTCATTTGTATATAGCACTTCGGGTTTTGGGGCTCTCACACCACCTCTCTCCATTCTCCAATAGCGCAGCCCGTCTCTCATCTCTCAGCAGTTCGCTGTCCCCTCTCTGCAACCCCTTCTCGGATTAGAACGATGTCTCCTCCACTTCTCCGAGTTCCCTCAGTCCTGTCACCCTCTATCCACTCCAACCCCTGCTGCTCCCCGCCCCAACCAAGCCAGCGACATGCATCTTGGGCCTCTTGTCGTTCCGTGGTGCATGTTCAGGGCGCTCCTCTGACAGGGGCATCCGGCCTTGGAACCATTAGATGGCGCCCACAGCCGGATCCATTTCAAGGTGGGCATGCGCCCCGTGCGCTCCTCCAATGGTGGCACGTGTCCTAGGCGTGCTCCTTTAGAGGCAGTGCACAGCCCGGCAGCTGTCCGGTGGCGCCCATGGACATATCTGTTAGTTGATCTCCACCAAGAGGCCCAACGGCCTATTGGGCCCTTATCTCTGCTCCCTGATCGGGGGAGCCCAACCCTAATCCGGTTGGTGGGCCCCTGTCGCACAGCACACATAAAAGGAAGGTGGGGGTGAGGGCTCGGACAACGAGGTTGAACGGAGCCGCCACACCCACCTAAAGATAACCCTAATCCGATCTAAAGGCCGTGCTGCCAGCGACGGGATGTGCCCCACCGACTCTGCCATCGCCCCTGCAGGATCACTACCGTACCACTACGGTTCACCACAGCGCCACTGGGTCTACACCGGGCCACTGGTGATTGTCTCCACGGCGATGGACGCCTACTACACCGACGGCATCGGCGTCTACCCGCTGAGGTGCATCCACGGAGAAGACGAGGATGCTTACCCGATCCTACGGTCATAGAAAGGTACACATCGATCCTAACAATGGTACCAGAGCCAGGTTACAAGTGTGTAACACTAACCCTAACCGGGTAAAAGCAAAGAAAAGAGTGACCAGGGTGGCGGACATCACGGTCTACCGGTCATCACCGCCACCGCGCGTGGGGGAAAGAAGCCGCACCATTCGATGGCGCACGGCAAAAGTAAAGAACCGAACAGATCTAGTTCGGATCTAAGGAAAGATGAAGAGTGGGTTCGGATTTGGCCAAACCCTAAGACCTAACCCTAATTTTAACCCCAATCCCAAATCGGGTTAATCCCAAAAGAAGAAGGGGAAGAGGAAAGAATCCGGGTTCAACCGAACCCTAACCCTAACTCGCATGGAGTAAGGGAAAAGGAGAAAGCCATTCGGATGAACTCCAAAAGAGAAAAGTAATCAAAGAAAAGAAAAATCCAAAGAAAAGAACAAAGAAAAGGGGTAGGTCGTTTTCCGAACCCTAACCCAAGATCTAAACCCTATTCCCATCCACTGGCTCGGAAAAGAGAAGAACACAGTCTAAATCGAAAGAAGAAGGGGATGGGAAAGGAGAAAGGGAGAAGAGGAAAGGAACCGATTCGGATGGGAAGGGAACCCATTCGGATGAACGAAAAGAAAGAAATCAAAGAACAGAAAACCGAATCGGCAAAATCGAATCGAAAAGCGAAACCCTAACCCTAATTTTGACCCCATCCCCACCACGGGTTAATCCCAGAAGAGAGAAGGGACGGGGAAGAAGGGAAAAGGGGGACGGACCCACCTTCGCCGGCGCGGGAGAAGAAGAGCCAAGCCGGCGTGGGAGAAGAAGACCGAGCCAGGCTCGGCAAAGGGGTCACCGCGGCCAGGCCGCTTGACGGCGGCGCGCTCACCCACTGAGGAGTGCGCACGTCAGCGAGGGGGCCGGCGGCGGTGCCATGGACGCCTTCGCTCGCTCTCGCTCGCTCGGTTGTGCTCGGCTGAGAAGAGAGAGCGTAGAGAGAGAAGCGGAGGAAGCGAAATGACTCTAGGGTTTTCGGTGCACTGACCGCGGCGGGTTTTGATCTCCCGAGACGCGCGGACGAGCCGTCGATCCTGATCGAACGGCTGTAAGTGGCCGGACCGCAATTTGGCCCAGGCGGGCGAGCGCGCCGCGGCACTTTGCCGGCCTAGGCCCAGGTTGCGGCCTGCGCGCGCGCGGAGAGGCAGGCCAAGCTGGCTTTTGCCGGTTTTGGGCCGAGAAAGAAAGACATGAGCCCGTTTTTTCTTTTTTCAATTTCCTGGAAAATTGAAAAATGTAAATTGGCTCAAAAGGAAAAATAGAAAAGGTAAATTTTCCCTATGGGTAAAATTCAAGAAATTGAGCATACGTTTTCCGCTGCTAAAGAAAAAGTACATTCTCCAGTGATTTTGAACAGACATGATATTTAACTGGTGAAAAGGAAGGTTTTTCCAGTAAATGTTTATTTCCTAGAAATTGATTAATGGATTAAAGAAAATAGAAAAAGCAATTTTCCCTATGGGTAAAATTCAAGAAAAAGAGAGTTTCTCCACAGCCAAAGAAAAGTTGTTTATACTCCAGTTATTTTGAACCAATGTGGTATTTAATTGGAGAAAAAGAGATTTTTTCCGCTGCTAAAGAAAATGTTGATTCTCCAATTATTTTGAACCAATGTGGTATTTAATTGGAGAAAAAGAGTTTTGACATGATTATGATGTTGTTATTTTCTGACCAACGTTGTTAATAACAATATCATAATGGTAATGATTTATGCATTAATTCTACTTCTGCCCAACGGTGATGTAGAATTAGTGTATAAGAAAAGTTGATAATGTTAATGATTTATGCATTATTTCTACTTTTGCCCAACGGTGATGTAGAATTAGTGTATAAGAAAAGTTGATAAAGTTAAAGATTTATGCATTAATTCTATTTCTGCCCAACAGTGATGTAGAATTAGTGTATAAGAATAATTGTATGTTTTGTTTTTGACCAACGTTGGAATCAAGGCATGCAAATGGTGTTATTTTTATGTTAAGAAAAGTTTTGACCTGGTTTTCATCTTGTCTAAGGTGGACTGGGTAGTCACCTCACCGTGTTCCACTGAGTTTGTGGCACCGGTGAGGGAGACAAAAGAGAATGATGCCACTTGGGCAACTAAAGAAAGGGATTTTGAATCTCAAAAGATATCCTATGACTCCTTGGGCATAGGAAATGAATCACTACCAACATGAAAAAGTTTGGCTATGATAAAGAACATGATTGAACCTGCAATTGTGAGCTCAATTCCAGAATGTGACACGATCACTGAGTACCTCGATAGAATAAAGAGTCAGTTCACTGGCTCTTCAAAGACATATGCCACTTAGCTGATAAAGCAGCTAGTCATAGAGTGTTAATCTGGAAAAGGTGGCATAAGAGAGCTCACGATGCGTTGTTGAAATTATGGCACTGTCGTTTAGGCCATATTTCGAGGAGGAGAATAGAAAGACTAGTTAAGAATGATATTCTTTCTCCATTAGAGCTCTTAGATTAAGAACAATGCAGAGAATGCATAAAAGAAAAGTATGTAAAGAAAGATGACAAACGAAGCACAGGAATTTTACAGATTATCCACATTGACATCTGTGGTTGGCTTTCCTGTAAAGAGTGTGGATGGTTATGATTCGTTCATAACATTCACAGATGATTACTCCCATTATGGCTATATTTATCCAATCAAAGAAAGAAAATATGTATTGGATAAATTTAAGATATTAAAGATTGAGATAGTCAGGTCTGATCGTGGGGGAGTACTACGGTCAGCATACCCTAAAAGAATGGCATAGTAGCCTAGTATTCTACACCAGGCGAACCTCAGCAGAATAGAGTAGCTAAAAGGATCAATCGTACCCTGATGGATATGGTGGGCAGTATGATAAGTTACTCCACCTTACAGTTGAGCCTATGAATGGAGGCGTTAAAACCGTCATTCATATTCTCAATAGAGTATCAAGAAAGTCGGTGCCCAAAACACCGTATGAGTTGTGGACAGAAAGAGTACCCTCACTAAACCACTTGCGTGTATAGGGGAGAGCCCTGCTGAGGCTAAAGTATTTAACCCAAATATTGGGAAACTAGATCCCAAAATAGTAAGTTGCCATTTCATTGGCTACAAAGAAAAGTCAAAAGGTTTTCGTTTCTACTATCCAGAGTGACATACAAAGTTTGTGGAAACGAGACACACTGTCTTCCTAGAGAATGAATTGATGAGGGGGAGCATGGTAGCTCGAGAAATTGACCTTGAAATGAAGCGGGTGTATGCGCCCACTCCAATGATTCATGAGCCATTTTTCTCACTACCTGCTGTAGCTGCACCGACAGTGCTAGATACTATGGTGCCAGCACCTGTTGTTATCCCACCTATGGCAACAATGAATGACGATGAGGAACCTGTTCTTCAGGATTCTATAGAACCTATTGTCACACATGAGGGGGAGCAACAACAGCCTCAAATAGAAGATGTGCTAAATGTGAAGGCCCCTAGTAGGTCTCAAAGAGTTAGAAAATCAGCTATTTCTGCTGATTATGAAGTGTATAACACTAAGGAATTTCAAATGGAAGATGAAATGAAATCGATGAATGTCAATAAAGTTTGGGATTTGGAAATAATTCCTAAATGAGTTAAAACAGTAGGCTGTAAATGGGTCTACAAGACTAAACATGACTCTCAAGGGAATATAAAGACATATAAAGTGTGACTTGTGGCAAAAGGCTTTATGCAAAGAGAAGGAATTGATTACAATGAAACCTTTTCTCCAGTCTCATGTAAAGTTTCCTTTAGAATCATAATGGCATTAGTGGCACATTACGATTAAGAATTACATCATATGGATGTAAAGACGGCATTTCTCAACAGAGACTTGGAGAAAAATGTTTACATGGCACAACCGAAAGGTTTTGTTATGGAAGGAAAAGAACGAACGGGATGCCGTTTAAAGAAATCCATTCATGGATTAAAACAAGCTTCAAGACACTGGTACTTGAAGTTTGATCAGACAATAAAGTATTTTGGGTTTTAAAAGAGAATGTAGAGGACAATTGTGTCTATGCAAAGTTTAAGAATAGGAAGTTTATCTTCCTTGTCCTGTATGTAGATGATATCTTACTTGCTAGTAGTGATGTCAGTCTACTATAGGAGACAAAGAAGTTTTGTCCTCAAAACTTGATATGAAAGATCTTGACGAAGCCTCGTTCGTTCTAGGGATCGAGATTCACCGAGATAGAAGAAAAGGGTATAATGACTGTCACAAAAGGCATACATAGAAAAGATCTTAAAGGAATTCAGTATGCACAAATATAGTCCCTCACCTGCTCCTATAGTCAAGGGCGACAAATATGGGGATTTTAAATGCCCTAGGAACCAATATGAGCTCAATCGATAAAGTAAAAGTGGTTCCATATGCTTCAGCTGTCCGAAGCTTACAACATGCTCAAGTTTGTACGCGCCCTGACTTGGCATTTGTTATCGGGTTTTACTTGGCAGATTCTAGAGCAATTCTAGAATAGAACACTGAAATAAGTAAAGAAAGTCGTGCATTATTTGCAAGGAACGAAAGGCCTCATGATGACATATAGAAGATTTGATTCACTCTACATTGTGGGATATTCAGATTCTGATTATGCGAGAGTGAATGCATATCCAGACGTGGATTTTCTATCATCTCGCAAAGGGGAGCTATTTCATGGAAAAGCTCAAAGCAAACTGTCACTACATCGTCCACAATGTATGATAGTTTGTAGCGTGTTATGAGGCAACGGGCAGGTGAACTAACTAACGAAGTTCATACCCAGTTTGAAGGTGGTTGACGACATCTATAGACCACTAAAGTTATACTGCGATTATAATCTGGCAGTAAAGGATGCTCACAACATAAGTCAAGTGATGCTGCCAAACACATTGACATAGAGTATTATGTTGTGAAAGATAAAGTCCGGGATCAAGTTATAAGTCTTGAGCATATAAGAACAGAAAGGATGCTCGCGGATCCGCTTACAAAAGGCTTACCACCCAATATGTTCAGAGGACATGGTGTTCAGAGAACATGTAGCTAGCTTGGGTTTAAGGGAAAGCCTAAAATATTCCTGGACAAAAGAAGGCCCAAAGATAAATATCTATTTCAGAACAGAGTAGTGAGTTGTAGCTGTTAAGTCTATCGGCAATGGACCGTGACGATGAGACATGCTCTATGAGCTAATCTGTAATGGAATGAACAAAAGTAAATGATATGAAAGTGAAAGATGGAATGAGATCAAGGGGGAGAATGTTAGTTGATCTCCACCAATAGGCCCAACGGCCTATTGAGCCCTTATCTCTGCTCCCTGATCGGGGGAGCCCAACCCTAATCTGGTTGGTGGGCCCCTGTCGCACAGCACACATAAAAGGAAGGTGGGGGTGAGGGCTCGGACAATGAGGTTGAACGGAGTCGCCACACCCACCTAAAGATAACCCTAATCCGATCTAAAGGCCGTGCTGCCAGCGACGGGATGTGCCCCACCGACTCCGCCATCGCCCCTGCAGGATCACTACCGTACCACTACGGTTCACCACAGCGCCACTGGGTCTACACCGGGCCACTGGTGATCGTCTCCACGGCGATGGACGCCTACTACACCGACGGCATCGGCGTCTACCCGCTGAGGTGCATCCACGGAGAAGACGAGGATGCTTACCCGATCCTACGGTCACAGAAAGGTACACATCGATCCTAACAATATCAGCCTAGAAGGGTCTATCACGTGGCCCGAGCACTCCTCCAGCGCCGCCCACAGTCAGATCCACTGATGAGGGTCCGACGCATGGCCTGAGCACTCCTCCGGTGGCGCACATGGCTAGATCTGCCGAGGAAGGTGCCTCACTTGGCCTGAGCCCACCATGCCACTTCCATGCACCAAAACTACTATGAAAATAGTCTTTCTAGGTGACTAGAAAGGTTTTATAGATGTGGATGCTTCATCTGCATTTATCCATGTGTCTCTAAAAGTCAGTTACTTCTAGAGTCAGTTTTCAAGCTGTCCCAAGAAATAGGTTTTTATAACTGGCCGGGAACATGAGCCGCCTCAAAAAATGAATTTCTAGAGACACCAATGGTTCCCAGCTACCTCTACAGTATATTCCTGCCAAAATTAAAAGTTCAAATTTGAAATTATGAACACGTATGATGTGTGTATGTATATGTATGTTGCTTTTTTTTTCTAGAGAATGTCACATGTTCTTCTCACCATGTGTCATAGGTTTTTACCTCGCAATGTAGATCAATGTTTTGCAGGCAGGGAATAGGAGGTGTAGCACACGGAACACATATGCATAGTAGTTTAAGTACAGGATACCCTATGTCTAGTGGAGAATCGATCTCCTACCTCATATGCTCGAGTGCTTATATGGACGCTAATGAGAATTTCGACTACTAACTAGATCTAACGAGATACTGATCGAGTCTCCCTACCTCACCTTATATTGTCCAGGAGGTAGGGCTACAAACAGAATTGCAACCGGTTACATCCATGGTTTCCTAATTTGTTACAAGGAAATCTGTCGGATCCTATCGGACCAACATCAAAATCTTTGTTTCCAAGCCTCCTCCATCGGTACCTTGTTTTCAATTTGATGTAAGATAAGGGTTCAGTGGAGAAAAGAATCCGAGCCACCTCGTCTTCCTTAGCCTTCCTGTTCTGCTAGTGATTCCAGGATGTGTGGATCAGCACCATCCAATCCACTTACCCAATCTTTGTGGTTCGCCTATAAAATCGAATGTGGTGGAGTTCTTCTCCAAACACACAATTCTTTCTTCCTCCTTGAAGTCCTTGTGTTGAATGGATATATCGAGCATCCAATGTGTCGTGCATGACCTGGTGTTCTTGCTTCCCAGTCATGGTCCGATGACCCGGTGGGGATCTAGGTGTGCTTGCATATATGCAAATTGTACCCCACATTCTCGGTCCTGACTAGCCCCTCAAGCCTCCGTGCTCTCTTCAACCATAGGTGTAGGCAGAACACATGATTGAAATGAAACCGAGTGTCAGGCAGCCCTATACATGGAAGGCCTTTGTTATTTTACACCTTGTGACCCATCGAAGGTCTTTGTTATTGTACATTGAGCACAATAATTTATATCAAATAAATAAAGTTCTGATTGGTGAACCATTATCCGAATGGCTATAGTGTTTCCTTGAATCGATCAAGTATTTCTTTGAGTAGATCAAGTACGTAGATTGGGTAAACAGCGTTAGTCGATAATGTCGTTTGGGTCATGGCTCAGTCGTAGACCGACAGAGTCAAAATGTCATACATCGAGTACAACTTCATTCGAGTGACACACATCGAGGATACCTTTTGTCTGGTACATCAAGTACCTCCTAGACCTAGGTTGGGGCTTATCGATAGAGTTAACTTACAAACGTGCATTCCAACTTAGGTTGCATTCCAAATAAAAGATGGGTCAGATGGTACACTTAGAGGAGTCATCGATTGACATGTAGCATTTTGCGAAACGTGCAGCGAGGCCTACCACTTGTGGATCTACGAACGTGATGAACGAGTGACGCCTGGGTACTTAACATCGGGTATCTAGCTTAGGAGTCCTAGTTGTGGCACACCATCAAACTCAAGTCAATTATCAAATAGTGTACTTGTCCAAATTGATCGATCGCTTTTTGGGTTCCCTCGCGGGCATGCTCACAGGATCGATTAGAAGGTCGCTTGAGTTCCGTGGCCGTTTCTGGATAGTCGCGTATCACAGTTTTAGGATACTTTTCTCTTGTGTTGATTGGGCCAGCTTAAGCTATCTAATCGTTTGGGACTAGTGAGGAAACACATTCGATTACATGGAAGTTGGCATTTAACTTCCATCAATCACCATTTGGCGGCAAGTTCTGAATTTACCGCTACATAGTCGGACAAATCTATTAATGCTAAATAAGTTATATGGTTGCAGAAGAAAATAGTTGATTTTCTACTTCTCTAGCTCGATCATAACATATTTTATGGTTGTCCTAGATAAGTCTATTTGGTTTTACTATTACGAGAGCCAAAATTCATACGTTCTAGACATCCACATTAGGTCCTACGGTGGTAGGTGAACAAAGTAGTATATTTATGGCTGTGGATGAACAAGGTAGTAAAATTATGGCTTTATGCTTGCGCTATTGGTTATTGCAACAAAATTACTCTTCAGGGTCTTACTGTAATTTAATACATAAGATAGACTAGTGCCGTTGGCGCATTGAAGGCTAGTGCCGTCTCTAACGGACACTCGGCAAAGTTCTAACGGCAGGGCGGCGCAGCCAACGGCCGTCAGATGGCCGCCGCACGCCCAGCGCACGTGACTCCAGTTTGTCGAGTGTCCGTGTTTGCCGAGAGTTTTTTTGTATTTTGCCGAGTGTTTATATTTGGCACACGACAAAGTTTTCTTTTGCCGAGTGTTTTATATTAGGCACACGGCAAAGTTTTCTTTTGCCGAGTGTTTTATATTAGGCACACGGCAAAGTTTTCTTTTGCCGAGTGCTATATATTTGCCGAGTGTTTTATTAAATACACACGGTAAATGGTATGTTTGCCGAGTGCCCGATGGAATACACTCGGCAAATCGTCAGGCACTCGGCAATCCTACTGTTTCCGGTAGTGACTCAATAAAAGATGGTTGTTTTTGTTGCATACATGCTGCTATATTTCGTTCCAGATGCACATGATACACTAACCTATTTATATTATAGTACAATAAGGTATTGTATAATTAATATTGTTCTCGAGATATTTTGTTGAAAATGGTTTACAAAATTTAAGTGTTTAGATCACTAATATTATCTGGATTTGTAACCATAATCTAATTAATAGGTCTACAATTATACGATTACACTGATTATAATTAGGAAACGTCTGAAAGCCAAAACTCATGGATCGTACATTCATCTGGAACTAGACATACTAGGCTTATAACGACTTGTGGTGATTATACAAGGGCACGTCGTTCCATGCAAAACATGTATAAAAACCACAGCAATGGTAAGTGATAAAAAAATCAAAATATGTGTTTACATGATTCAAACTAAAACCTCAATGTTCATGTTGTCTCAAGCATGCGTACCATCTGAGCTATGCAAAACTTATAATTATACAATTGATACTGTTCTTTTAACTATACAATTTTGAATCTTATTTGCATATTTCACACTATAAGAGGTCTAATGAAAAAGTTATTAATTGCAAAGTTGTAGATCTTGTCTAAGTATTACAACTTTGATGTTGATTCTGTCTCCATTCAATATTGATAACCATCTCAAATCTGATCCCAAAACTAGTATTGAATACTTGGACATGTAAACCATCTCAAATTAAAAATTTGTTAGAAGTCAACAATTTGGATACAAAGTTTTTCTTGATCTAACATCATGTAAAAAGTAATCCAACATCATTACTTGAGATCTGCTTGTGCTTCCATACAAGCACTCCTCACACACTAAAATAGAACGGGCAGATATACAACGCCTAGCAAGAAAGGTTAGATTATTATCGATCTAGTTTTTTCTGGCAATGTGATGAGCATAATAAAAGATAGACTAGCTAAATCGAGTATCCTTTGCAAGCTGAAAAGTATGAAGGGTTTAGGGATTCTAAATTTGGATGTTCAAAACAAGTGCCTGCTTAGCAAATGGTTGTTTAAGCTTTAGAATGAAAAGGGCCTTTGGCAGGATGTTCCGAAAAGAAACTATGTACGTAAAGGACAAGAGTTTTTACCCACACAGTGTGGAGGCCGGGGGGATTCTTATTTTTGGGGCGGGTCTGATAGAGGTGAAGGACCTAGTGCTTCAAGGTATGTTATTTATGGTTAACAGTGCACACCAAACTAGATTTTGGGAGCACACATGGATAGAGCAAATGCAGTTAAAGATGAGGTTTCCAGACCTATACAGAATTGTGAGGACAAAAAATGTTTTTTAGCGAAAGTACTAGGTTCTATACCTCTGAACGTTTCGTTTAGGAGGGTGATAGTCGGTGACAGGCTAAGACGTTTAGGAGGGCAATAGTAGGTAACAGGCTAAGGGAATGGCTCAAGCTGGTTTCTTTAGTGTTGCCAGTTGCGTTAAATACTACGTCAAAAAGCATTTCTAGGGGCGGTTGTAGACCATTTGTAGGGGCGGTTTGCCCAGCCGCCCCTACGCAAGGGTCTCTACAAATCATGCATTTGTAGGGGCGGTTCTCTGGCCGCCCCTACAAATCGATTTGTAGGGGTGGCTAGTGCTTCCAGCTGCCCCTATAAATATATTTTTAGGGGCGGCTCTTATTACCAGCCGCCCCTATGATTTGTAGGGGCGGCTGGAAACACTAGCCGCCCCTACAAATCGATTTATAGGGGCGGCTGTAGTACCAGCCGCCCCTACAAACAGGTATTTGTAGGGGCGGTTCAATCTAGAACCGCCCCTACAGTACGTTTTCCCGCAAAAAAAATCAAATTTTCAATTCAAAATCACTTTGCCGAACGTCCCACAACAACGTTCCGAACAGCGTTCGCGTTGCCGAACGCCCCGCGACCAACGTTCCGAACCACGTTCGTGTTGCCGAACGCCCCGTGACCAACGTTCGCGTTGCCGAACACCCCACAACCGCGACTACAAGCATAAGAGTATTCTATAAACTACAATTACAAGTCCAATTCACATGAATATATACAATCCATCATTAAATATACAAATTTCATACACATTGTTATCAACGTCCTAGAGCTAGCCTTTCAGTCTCACGAAGGTGTTGGTACTGAGGATTTGTACCTAAGTCAGACTCTCGGTCATGGTAGGCACCTCTGACGTGTACAATCTGGTCCAATGTGAAGTTGCAAAGGTCGCCGACGAGCTCTAAGAGTTGGTCATCCTTGTATGGGTCTCTTTTCATTCCTTTCTCTTCTCTCCACTACAAGAAAACAAGTTTCAGTTTAGTATTTCATACCATTTACGAAGTTTTTATACTACGGGTGAAGAGGTTCAAACTTACCCTTAAGGGGTGTCTCCTGTAGGCACCGGTGTTACCCATCATAGAACATATATAGTATCCACAATGTACACTCCCAGGCTTCTGCTTGGGGCACTGTGTGTTTTGCATATGAAAATGTTAAGTAATGCTTTTGACAGCCATGTAACGGAGTACTAAAGAAGTAAGTTACACTTACCGCACATAGCGTTTTTATAGCCAGCTTTTCCTTCCTTGCTGGATCATGCCTTCCATGATGATTAGTGACATAGAACCTAAATGCCCTGTTCGAATTATTTTAGCAAATACAACTTGTTAGTATCCAAAAGTGAACGTTACAAGTATGTATACAAACATATAAGCTAATGAGGATTGTCGATATGTATACGTCTTGAGAATCGATATGAAGTCTTTGTATGTCACCGTGTCCTTATCTAATGAATCAAAGACCCATGCCATGCTCCTCCCGACGTCGACGGCTATACAAATCCAGTGGTTGCTGCATGGATTTAATCATAGAACTAGATAAGCCCTTTTGCATCGAATGAAATATATCGAACAAAGCTTTAAGTATAGAGTTGAGCTTACTCGAAGTTGTATGGTAGCCATATAGTAGAGTGGTGTTGGAGATTTTTGAAAGCCAAGGCAATGTATGCTGCAACCTTAAGGGACTCTTCCCTTAGCTTCGCACTACGGATGCGCTATTTCTCCCGAAGAGTCTTTGCAGCTGCTAGCTCTTTGGCATCCAGTGTCCACCGTTTAGGGTAATTAAAATTTGTTTGGGCTATAGCTTGAGGGTCTACATACCCGGCTTTCACACTTAGCATTTGTTTGACAATGTGCACTTGCATTCTACAAATCACGGCGTGGGTTAGTTACAACAAAATTCAAAGATTACATTCATATCATATCGGGAGGACAAGGACTTATAGGCACCACGTGTGAATTAGATTCATCTCCATTTCTCCCAGGTGAAAGCATGTGTGCATGTCATTGAAGTCAAAGACAATTTTCCCGGCTGTGCTTCCAAATGTGCCGGTGGGAAAGCATGCTTGTATGATATCTATGCTCGTTGGGAGAACACGCAAGTACCAATCATGGAACCTTCTCATTCCAAGTGGTAGGCGCTGGATGTCCCGGTTTGGTAGGAAGGGCTTGCCTCTTTCATATTTTTTCGGGCAATCCTTTGACCATTCGATGGCATCAACATTTGGATACTGCTTTGCAATTTGGTGAAGTTTGCTACTGACGGCCTCCTCAGAACCCCATGATGGGACTTTTTTAACTTGGTTTTCAAGCTTGAACTGATCATGGGAATACCACTTGGACACCGACGAGACGTCTTTGATCGAAACATAAACTGGCCTTATGTGGATTGGAATCTTCTTTCGGAGTTCCCATTCAGGCACGTCCTCATCTTCTTGTGCATCACCTTCTTCAGGAGGCACTCGTTGTTCATGTATCGGTTGTGCTTGTTGAGAAGACTGTGGCATCTCATGATGCACTTGCCCGGTACGAGTTGGAGAAGGTTGTGGCATCTCATCAGGCACATGCTCGATAGGAGGCGGGGAAGAATGTGGCATCTCAGGAATGTGGGGGTCACGAGATGGTGAAAATATCTCCCCGGCCTCAACAACTCGCTCCAAATTTGGGAGAGAGGGAGGCGGCGAAGAAGCAGTCAATATAATGTCCCGTTTGTGCCAGAGGATGAACTGCCCCATAACGTCTCCGAGTAATACCAGCCCCTCGGGAGTTGCGTAGTCTATCCTCCACTACATGAACTCGGGCTTCACTGTATGCACCTCGACCCTAGTGTAGTCCGGCGGTATCTTATTATTGTGGTGTAAGCCACCGGGAGGATGTGCAACACCCGTTGCCACCTCCATCACAGTGTTCTGCCGGCCGCTGAGAAACACCAAGGTGCAACTAGTAGGTTCCCGTATGAGATCGACTGAGGTTGTGGCTGCAGTGGAACCTTGGCTGCTAGGAACTTTCGGAGGGCTGGTAACTAATGCCACTTCTCCCGGTGGCGTCACTAATATACGTGGCTCCGTAGACATTCGTTGCTCCTCCAGCGCCTTCGCAACTAGAGCCTTCACTTGGAGCTCAAGACTAGTCTCCCGGTCTCGGCCATGTTTCTTGTACATGTGCCTGTCCTCTTCGAATCCTTGCTTCCAGGTCATCCTTTTCCCTAGCCCCCTGGTGCGGCCTGTGTGCTCCTTGTTTCCCAAGCCAAGGCTAAGCTCGTCCCTCTCTCTAGAAGGATTGAATGAGCCCGTCTCTTTGTCTTCAGCATATTTCAGTATCCTTGATACCACCTCTTAGGTCTCCGGCTTATCAAACTTAAGATTACTGCCGGATGGTTCTGTACTCCTCGCATATATCCAGTTCCTTGAGCGTACCTTCAACTTCGTCACATCGATATTCCAAGCAGCTGCAGCCTCTTCATCCATCTTCCTAAACTGCTCTTCCTTGGCATAGTAACCACTGGGGCCTAGATGATGGTGGTGTTTGTTCCTCTTTGCTAGCTCGGTGTTACGAGCACTGAGCTCCAATGCCTCCGCTGAAGTCTTCTGAGCCACGAGCTCCTCCCATTGACTAGGAGTTATTTTGCCGAACTCGTTGAAGGGAGTTAACCCCTTTTGGATATACTTCATGTTAAGCTCCGACCTCCAACGTCGAAATGACTCTCCCATCATCCTGATAGCATTTTTTTACCAATTCGTGCTTACCCTCCGGAAATCTAAAATTGACCTTCAGCTGCCTATCCCATAGTGCATTCTTTATGTTCTCTAGTACCTCTTTCCAGTTAGGGATTGCTGGGTTCAATTTATCTCTTACTAGGGCCCCGATCGCATTACGGAATTGTCCTCTTAATTCCTTCAGCTCAAGGATCTCCCCTGCTGGCCCAACCTCCGTTATCACATAGCAAGCCTTATCTGGATATAGATTTCCTTTTCTATCCCCTCGTTTCCTCTTAGGCTTGGTAGTCGTGGTTGTGTCCTGAGTTTGTGGAGCAGAGGCATCGTGATCCGTCTCTGTGGTTGTTGCCTCTGCTCACCTTTCCTCTACTCCGTCTTGTCCAGCGAGATGTCACGGACGTCGACATCGTCTTTTCTGAGTTTCAGGAGGGACCTGTATATAGGATAGGTCAAAGTGTTAGCAGAGGTAACACAGCCAAAGCTTTAGCAAAATTTACAAGCTAAGGCTTCTTCCCTACCTCCTCGTTCAGGTCAAAATCCTTGTCCAAATCTTCCTCCGTTGGCCTCCTTCTTGCTTCAGGTGGGAAAGGATCCTCGGGACTTTCATATCCCTCTTCTGACTCATCATCCTCTTCTTCTTCGCCTTCAGCAGCCTCTCCTTCGGGGCCTTCCTCCTCGTCACACTCCTCCTAAGTAAGCATCACTTCTAGATCCTTTTCTACCTCGTTATCGAACTGTTCCTGAGTAAGCTGGTCCTCTAGTGCTTGCTCCTCAAGGGTTGGCTGCTCATCATGCTCGGGGCATCGAGCTACACTGTCTGTTGTCCACGACATTGTTTTGTGCTTTGTTCTAAAAGATGCAAGAAAGTGTGCTTTAGGTACGCGAGAAGGTATAAGAAATAAAAAAGGTCTATAAACCAAAGTAGTCCTATAAAACAACAATATAAAAAAACGAGAAGTAGCAGTGGTTGAGGCCTCAGAAACATGTCAATCATCATCATAACAGAGAAGAGAGGAGAAGGTAATGTAGGGGCAGCTGCTAATGATGCCAAGTTCCTCATAGTTCTTGAACATCAGCTCATATTCCATATAATGTATGGACTTGGATAATTTCATCATTAGCAAAACAAAGGAGATGAGAGGAGAGGGGAGATTTGGCAAAAAAAAGCAACAGCTGCTTAGCAAACATAGAGCAGTAGCTGAAGGCAAAAATAGCCAAAAAAACAGCAGTGGCCCACTGGTCCTATGCCCCCAAGCACGCAACTAGTAGATCAGCAGCAAGCTAGAAATTAAACAAGAAGGTTAATTTCACCAAATTGATGTAGATGTAGCCGGCTGGCTGATTAAAATCCCAAGTTCATTAAGCAAGGACGAGCAAGCTGCTAGGCAAGCATATCATCACACATGAAGTTCACAACTATAGTTGGAGGCATTAGCAGTACTCCAGTAGCAGTACATAGCAATACTAGCAGCTTTAGCTAGCTAGAGAGACCGACCGACCAAGAAGATGACCGACCAAGAAAATGCAGCATGAACTAAGGAACTTTCTAGCACTAGCATGAAGGTCAGCAAGGAGAGGGTGCTGAGGTAACTGTTATGGAGGCTCAGATGTGTCAAGAATTAAAGTTACCAGATCATGCTGATAAGAATGGAAAAGTTGCTGTGATGGTATGACAACATGTTAGATAGAGTAAGACAGCTAAAGAGCTGGATCTTCCAAATTCACAGAAGGAGAGGAAGACAGCAGAAAAAGACGCCTCAGAAACATGTCAATCATCATTTGATCATGAACTTGGAGCATAGTGGCATCAAAACAGAGAAGAGAAGAGAGGAAAAGGGCTAGTAATGATGCCAAGTTCCTCACAAGTTCTTGATCATCAGCTCATATTCCATATAATGTTTGGACTTGTGCAATTTCATCATCGGCAAAACAAAGGAGATGAGAGGAGAGGGGAGATTTGGCAAAAAAACAACAACAACTGCTTAGCAAACATAGAGCAGCAGCTGTTAGCAAAAATAGCCAAAAAACAGCAGTGACCCACTCATCCTATGCCCTCAAGCTGCACATTTGACAGATGAAAATCTGAACCATATAAAAATATATAGTTAATAGTACTGAATTGTAGTTTAGGACAGCAGCAAGCCAGCAACCATAGAATATAGCTAGGAATAGCAAACTACAGGTATCTGTTGGGGAAGAACAAAGCAAACTATATAAACTGTTGACTGAAATGAGCAGTTCACTGAAAATGGGTTTAATCTGAATTTTTAGAAGCAATAGAGCAGTGAAGTAACAAAATAATAATAACTATTAAATCAATCAAGTAGCAAGGACTCATAGCCACCTCCATCAATCAAGAAGCATCTTCTCAATAGGACATGACTAGATCTATGCCAAGACAATGGCACACAGCTGCCAAGTGTTATTGGCAAATTTGTGCAGGAGATGCTTTATGCAGGATGACGTGTATCACATAAACTAAAAAGATAGCTACCATATTGTAGCTATGAGCATATGACACAATTAAAAGCTTCCTATTTTGTACATAACAAACTTAATTGAATACAAAATTCACGATTATATCAACAGTTCTAAAAACCTGTGTTCTCTCGGCTATAGCACCACAAGCATATCTGGAAGGCCAAATCTGACAATGAAATTTGACACTAGATTTGGTGGGAAAGAAGAGATAAATTTTAAATATATACATGGCGTGGAGATGAGAATTAGAAAGTAACGCATGCACATATCTTGACTCGTGAAGTTTTAGATTAAGATGAACGGAGGCCAGTTGATTCAAAATTCATGCTCGAAATAAAAACAGATATAATGGAGACATATATATAAAAGGGCATATAAAAAGTAACTTGAAGAGATAGAGAGCCATATGTAGAGGCTGAAACACAGAATATGATTGAGCTAAAGTTGTCAAACAAAAACCAAATTCATACATATGTAGCACAGATGGGGGATAAAAGAGTTCGAATTTAAGATGACATGACAGATCAAATACAACTTTAAGTAAAGAAGTACAAATGCAGCTAAATCAAATCATATAGTTTGTGAATAAGCATCTCCTTTTTACACAAATGCAGCAACATATGTATTTATGAATAAGAAAACCAGATCTTGGCAGGGCAGATGACCTGACAGGATCATTATCCGTTTCTAGCCATGAACCTACACATCTAGTGACAAAGACAGAAAAGCTCATAAGGAAAACAATGGCATACAGCTATTCCAATCTCTGCATCTGATTCATGCTAAGTTCTGATTACTGCATGCTTCATGGACCCGACTACACTAAAAGGTAGCAACCTCAGAAGCACGGACAACTAAAAGGTAGCACCAAGACTATCGGCCACTAATTTGTCAATTTGCAGCGCTCACAGTGAAATGGTAATTATATAGGAGTACCAAGTTAAAACGCCATAAGCTGACGGCCAATGATCAAAACGGCCCAAATACTATTCAATTAGCAATAACAACGAACAAAATGACACAGTAACTATAAATTCATCAATCACAACAAGGAAGAGGCCAAAAGGAGTTGTTCTAGATGTTTAACGGACTCTCTAGGGCACAATGAATACCTGAAAATGAGTCATCGGCGTGCGGGGGCAGGCACCGGGGGCCGGGCGCGGGAGGACGCAGGGGGTCGGCGCGCGGGGGAGGGCATCGGGTGCCGGGCGCGGGACGCCGGGGGTCGGCGCGCGGGGGACCGGGTGCGGGTGTCGGAGTGCGGAGGCGGGCGCGGGGCCAGCGCGGACGCCGGGGTCGGCGGCTGGGGGGGGGCACGGGGTCGGCGCGGACGCCGAGCGCCGGGGGACAAAAGGGGACGCCGAAGCCGGGCGCCGGAAGGGACGCCTTGGACGGGGGGCCAAGGGGTGGGCACGGATCATGGGGCGGAAAACCCTATCTTGTGAGCAACTGACGGCGTCGGTGAAGAAGAAGACAGCGCCAAATCGACTCCGCAAGCGTCGGTTCTCCTATTTATACTCCCTCCTATTTGTAGGGGCGGTTCTTGATCTAGCCGCCCCTACAAATCCATTTGGTCAAATGAAAAAACAACACTTTGACTCTAGTATTATGAACTCTAAATGACTTCAAATTCAAAAGTTTTGAATACCAAGTTTGTTAAACAAATCAATATCTACAATTGTTGTTTTGGTCAACTTTCCATTTGAGAAAGTTTGGACGGTTCAGATTTGTGATTTTTAAATTTCAACGCCTACAAACTAGTTTTCAGAACCCTAGGTTATCTCAAATTGAAAAGTTTTGAATACCAAGTTTGTTCAGCTCATCAAGATCTACAATACTTATATAGTCCATTTTTTCATTTGAGAAAGGTTGAACAAAATGTAGTTCAAATTTCACAAGTGTGTGACATAGTTTCAGAAAATCTATATGAGATTCAAGAATTTGTGACTAGTGTTTGATAAAACTTTCTCAAATGGGAAAATGTGCTATGTAACAATTGTAGATCTTGCTGAGATGATCAAACTTGGTATTCAAAGTTTTTTTATCTGAGGTCATGTAGTGTCTCATTTGAGCAAGTTTGACCAAGTCAAATTTGGTCAAATGAAAAAACAACACTTTGACTCTAGTATTATGAGCTCTAAATGACTTCAAATTGAAAAGTTTTGAATATCAAGTTTGTTAAACGAATCAATATCTACAATTGTTGTTTTGGTCAACTTTCCATTTGAGAAAGTTTGGATGGTTCAGATTTGTGATTTTTAAATTTCAACACCTACAAACTAGTTTTCGGAAAGGGTAGTCTCACACACATGCATAAAATGTAGTCTCACACACATACAAAAATATGTAGTCTTACACACGTACATAAATATATAGTCTCACACGCATGCACAAATGAAGCCTTACAAACACACACTTACACAAACACTCCACGTTCAACAACTAGCTAGCCCGCTGTAACGACTTTCCCATTGACACCTTTTCGTTCCCGTGGCATTATATCTTTGGGGAGGTTCTTTTCCACAACACTGATCTTCTTAGGAAAGTCTATGAATAGCGGCATCTCATCATAGTTATTGTAAGCTTCAACATCGTCCACGTCATCAACTCCAATAATGTGTTGTTTCCCGGAGGCAACCACGTGCTTTGTCTTCTTCTTTAGGGGGAGGTTACTTTGTGGGTCAGACATATAGAAAACTTGTGCGACACGTGAAGCGAGCACCCAAGGGTCATCTTGGTAGCCTAGATTCTCGAGGTCCAGGACTCTCAATCCGATCTCGTTCAGTTGGTGTTGTTTGATCCAGCGGCATCGAAACAGGGCCACCGTTATATCCCTTCCATAGTCAAGTTCCCATATCTCTTTAATGATGCCAAAGTATTGGATCTTTCGCCCTAATCCATCGAGAGCCTCTATTCGAACACCGCTGTTTTGGTTCACATATTTACTATCCTTTGCGTGGGTATAGTACGTGTACCCATTGATGTCATAAGCATTCTAAGATGTCACTTGTCTCGATGGCCCCTCCGCCAACCTACTGATGGTAATAGAGTCTATAGTTTCTTCAGGCGGTATGTTTTGGTCCTTCAACCATATAGTTAGTCGTTGCTTGTGCTGTTTCATGACCCAATCATCCGAACAGCCATTTCTCTCCGCCATAATGATAGCCAAGTGTTCATCAATATACGGTTGCATCAGTTGTGTACTCTGCAAGACACTGTAATGCGCCCGACTCACCTCTTTGTAATTATGGTCGATGAACACTTTTCTACCACTGGTGCCCTTCCTAGCCAGCCTACCCTTGTGACGAGAATCGGGTTTACCAATCCCTTTCTGTACTTTTAGGTACTCTTGACAGTACTCGACGACTTCTTCAGTACTGTAACCCTCTATCATGGAGCCCTCTAGGTATGCTCGATTATGCACGTATCGACTTAAAACCGACATGAACCGCTCATAGGACCACATTTCATGCAAGTAGCAAGGGCCAAGCGCCTGTATCTGATGAACCATGTGAATCATGAGATGTGGCATTATATAAAAAAAAGCAGGAGGTAAACACATCTCCAGATGGTTTTGTGTCTCCACCACAAATTCATGTAGGTCACTCAGCTCTTCCTTGCCAATCGTCTTCTATGAGATCTTCGAAAAGAAGTAGCACATGCGGGTGATGGCCATTTTCAAGAACTCTAGCTTTATAGCCGTGATTGCAATAGGTAGAAACACTGTCAGCATCACATGGCAATCGTGAGCCTTGCAGTGTGTTATTGACAAGTCCTTCATCGACACTAGCTTCTTCACATTTGCTGAAAACCCAGTCGGGACTTTGATCCCCCTTAGGAAAGTGCATATAGCTCTCTTCTCGTCTGGTGTTAGGTTGAAGCACGTCGCGGGCAGAGTGTATTTTCCATTAGCCTCAGGTACCGGGTGACGCTGTGGCATCATGTTTAGCTGCACCATGTGTTTCCGTGCTTTCAGACCATCCTTTGACTTGCCTGTGTCCATCAAGGTAGCAATGAGACTCTCAAAGACATTCTTCTGCACGTGCATAGCATCAATGGCATGGGGGACCTCCAAGTCTGGCCAATAAGGCAGATACTGAAAGAAGATCGATTGTTTCTTGAAAGGTACGCCTTCGATAGGAGGTGTGCTTCTATCTCTGTTCGTCCCATCCGGATTCTTCTTTCCATAGACAACGCGTATGTTTTTCACCATTCTGTACACATGTTCTCCGTTATGACGTCTCTCCGGAGGGGGTTCAATCTCTGGGGCGTTGTCATAAAATCTAAAGAACAATTTGCTGTGGTACTTGTGACTTGTCTTTAAGAAGCGTCAGTTCCTTAGGTAAACTATCTTCTTGGATGCATCCAGGTAAACCCATGTAGTACCATCCAAGCAAGCCAAGCATCCCGTCTTCCCTTTGATCTGTCTAGACAAAGCAAACAGCGCGGGGTAATCATTGGTAGTAACAAATATTATTGCTCTACATATGAAGTCCTCCTTTCGGAATGCATCGTACATCTGCACCCCATGCCTCCATAGTATCTCCATTTCTTGCATCAAGGGCTCGAGGAACACGTCTATATCAATGCCTGGTTGTTTAGGGCCAGAAATAAGAATAGTGAGGAGAAGGTACTTTCTCTTCTGACACAACCATGTTGGGATGTTGTATATGGTCAAGATCACTGGCCATGTGCTGTGGTTGCTCATCCTCTCATTGAAGGGATTCATTCCATCGATGCTCAGGCCAAACTGTACATTCCTTGGGTCATCACTGAATTCTTTGTGCTTCTCATCAAACCTTTGTCACTGACTACAATCAGCTGGGTGTGCAATCTTATCATCATCCACCTTGCGCTCATCATCCCACCATGTCATGAGTGCGGCTTCTTTAGGGTTTAGGAACATACGTCTCAAGCGGTCGGTCACTGGCAGGTACCACATTACCAGGGCATGAATTCTTCTCTGCTTTGCATCGTTGCCTAATGGAGTGTCCTCTGGGGGCTGAGATTCTTGTACCACCTTTTTTGTACCCTTCTTATTCCTCTTTTTCCCCGTGGATGGTTCGTCCCCACCGTAAAGGTCATTGTTCTTGTACCGGCTGGCCCCACACCGGGGACATTTATCCAATGACTTGAACGTTTCACCACAAAAAAGTATACAGTGGTTGGGGCATGCATGTATTTTTTCAACCCCCATTGCCAATGGACTTATGATCTTCTTCGCTTGGTATGTGTTGGCGGGAACTGAGTTTGGTTGTGGCAGCACCCATGACAGGAGATGCAATAGATCATTGAAACTACAGTCTGACCAGCCGTACTTAGCCTTCAGGATGAGCAGCTAAAGCACGAAACGTAGCAATGTCCAATGTGTCGGACAACCCTTTTCAACACCATACACAGTCTCCTTCGATGCTTTTGTCACTCTTTCCAAATTTTCTAGACCTTTCGGGCTATTTAGTAAAATCTCTAGTCCAAGGGTTCGAATCATGTCATCTAAATCATCTTCAACTCCGACACGTGCTCCACCATCATTATTGGCACCACCTTTGTCGTTACCATCCCAACCACCAGCATCACCACCTTGTTCATTGCCAAACTCGAAATCCATTTGTGCATCAAGCTCGGCTGAATATTGGGACAGGGATTCTATGGTTTCATCGTCGTATTCCTCCTCATCCTCGTCGTTAACAATAACCGTTTCACTATGATGAATCCACACTGTGTAGTCCTCAACAAATCCTCGTATAATCAAATGTGATCTGATGATAGTCACATCTGTCCATGCCATACGGTTCTTGTAATCTTTACAGGGGAAAATAATTGTATCCTTATTCTCTTTCAATGTCGTTGCATGCTTCGTTGCGGCTTCAATAAATTTATTCACCTCTTCACAGAAACCTGCCTTGAACCTTAACGAACCATACATCCAAGAGTTCCTGTACTCCATCTTTTACAACAACAACAAAACAAACATTAAAGGACTACTTATTTAGATATATATAAAAATTAATCAAAGTAATAATTATTTGAGAATAATTGTATATACCTCAGATATATATGAATATAAATCTAATATAATTACATGAAGCATACAAACACACCATGGTAGAGGAAAATTAATTAATGGCCCATTTATCCATAAATAATTAAAATACATATTTATTGATTACAATAAACAATTTCAAAGACAACAATTAGCAATAATTATACTTTACCCAATATCTTTCGTACAAACCCTAGTCCAATTTTATCAAACATAAATTTACAAAAACGAAATTAATAAAAAAACCAAACCCTAGATCTAGATCACATGCACATGAAACATCCATAAAACTAACTAATGGTTCACTAAAATCAAGAAACATGGACCAAATAAGGGTATGGTCTTGTTCCCCTCCCTAATTTACCCTAGTACATTTAAAAGTTGGGTCTAATTTGCTCATAAATAGCTCAAGCACCATAGAAGAGAGAGAAAAATAAAACTCTAATTATTCACTAATCAACCATTAAAACTTCAAAAAAAAGTGTGGAATAGCATTTTCTTACCTTCTACAACCTCTCCACCAAAGGATTTGAGACCAAAACCTTCCCCCCTTAGTAGAGCAATTTTTGGGAGGTGCCCAAGGCCTCCCCACCTTTCTTTCACGGGTTGGAGTGAGTGACCCGAGGAGAAAGAAGGTGCTGCCTCAGATTTATATGGGGGCCATTTGTAGGGGCGGCTGGTGATTGAGCCGCCCCTACAAATAGGAGCTATAAATACGGTGCCATTTTTAGGGGCGGCTCAATCACCAGCCGGCCCTACAAATATAATTTCCAGGAGCGGCTGGTGATTGAGCCGCCCCTACAAATCAGACCCTATTTGTAGGGGCGGCTCGTAACACCAGCCGCCCCTGCTGTTCCATTTGTAGGGGCGGCTGGTGTCTGGGCACCCGAGCACGCCACTGTAGGGGCGGCTCCATCACCAGCCGCCCCTACAAAAAAATCGATCCGTTGCTAAAAATCGTTTTTTACGTAGTGAATAACAATCATAGTGTAACATCCAGAAAAAAAATAATTAACCTGTCTTTGGGCCTAATGGGCTTAGAGTGGGAGAAAACAAAGGCCTAATTAGAGTCCAACCTAGAGAAGAGGAAAGGGAGAAACAAAAACGAAACTGACGAGGTCGCCACTACCAACGTTATTTGCGGATCGTTCCCCAAGAGGAGCATCTGTGGCCGCCGTCGCGAGGTTCATCTTGGTTGGTGCGAATCGATCGGTGGGGAAGCACCTCAGGTTGTCTGTAATCCTTTTCCCTGCTGTTTGCTTCTGCCTCAAGTCCATCAGTCGTTCATTGAGTGCAGACCCTTGCTGCCGCGTTGGAAGCAAGCAGCAGTCGTGGCAACAAAGCTGGCAGGAAAGAGAGCTCTGCCACATCGTGAGAGGTATGAATAAAAATGTGGGATCCTGTATCTTTGCTGCTTTAGGATGATGATTAGGGCTAATCATCTGGAGATCTCGTACTGGTCATGTGGATGAGTTGCAGTTTCTCTCGTTTAGTGTATTGCAGGTCAGATCTCTGTTTTCTTTTCTTTAGTGTGCCAAAAATCTAAATCCAGATAAAGTAAGCCGTATGACGATTTGAGGGGAAATTTATTTTATCTCTCCAAAGGTTACACAAACTTTGAAATTGGCCGATGGAACAGGGAACTATGCATTTGAGGTCCGGCTGTTTTCACACCTTTTCACACTAGTACGAAACGGCACAGTTACTTTGTGTCCTAGACTAAAAATAGTAGAAGGCCTATTTAAATTTTGTGATGAATACCAAGGATGTAGGAAATTTTATGTAGATACTTTTAGTGCACTCAACCATATGATTTGCTGCCATATAAAAATAGTTATGAAAATAACAAGGTATCTGCCCTGAAAATAGACATGTGGCTGTTTGGCAATTTTTATTCTTATTTTAAGGTTTTCTTTCGCAACTAGAAAAGGTGAGGAGTATGATCACCTAAACGTAGGGACGTGTATTTATTCTTTACATGACATATGTGTTCTTTATTGAGTAGTTACAAATATTTGCCTTTACTGTTCTTAGACGCGCTCGTCAAGATCATTTTCTTCAGTGAAAAGGCAAGTAACATAGGGGTGTGGCTCATGCTATGTTTATATTCATGTCTTGCATTCTTTTCGAATAAAATACAGCAAGACCAATAATATGGTTACCTTCATTCTTGCTTATGTATACATTGTTCATGGATTTATTTATAATGTCGATGTCGGTTGTCGCTATGAGATGATGGTTGCTGGTTATTATATTATAATTGTTGCACTATGAAGTTATGCTTACATGATCATTCAAATGCATATATATGCATTTCATATTTAGTTAATGGCTGGCCACCGCCATCGTGCAATGACTAGTACCAGTACTTGGAGTTGCATGAGAGGTTGGCACCGTCCAACGTAAAACTCTCAATGGAGTTGCATCCTAGCATGCATACATCATTTACTTGATGTTCTAGAGAATATCAATATCTGGATGTTGTGATACTCTAGTCCTATGATAATGTTTGGATGTCGCTTCAACATGGAGTTGCATAATTTATTTGTTTGTTACCTTTCTCATCATTATGGATGTTCATATGTTTTTCAAATCTAATAACTCAAAATTTGTGAGATGTGCCTATATTCATAGCCTTTGCTTGCTGAGATTATCTCACCCCTTTAATTCTTTACAGGTGTTTAATCATTTATGTCAAGCATGATGGGCTTGGGACTTAAATGCATGCACGTGTCACTTCATCGCCACCAGAATAAAATGTTCATGTTTTAAGAATTTAGTTCGCAACGTGGCACCCTCAAGAAGTTGATGTTTAATTGGTTTATCTATATTTGTTGATGTTTTCTTCTGTTTTGCTTGAGACATGTATTCTTTGTTCTTGCTGCGTTTTCAAATAGGATGCTGCCCAAATTTTCTATTTTCGCTATAATATTAAGTTGGTAGGAGTAGGGTGTTACAGATAGTTTCATATGGTTAGTAAAAGAAGAATGGAGTGTTCCCAACACAAACGTTATATAGGGAAGTAATGAAGAAAGAAAAAAATCTCTGGGAAAGTAGTGTTCTAGAAGGCGAAGATACCTCTGAAGGTTAAGATTTTTCTCTGGTATTTAAAGAGTGGCGTAATCCTGACGACGGATATTCTTATAAAGAGAGGTGTAAAGGGGATACTAGTTGTAACTTCTGCAGTTTGGAGGAGACTGTGCAACATCTCTTTTTTTATTGTCTCTTGGCGAGATCTGTGCGGAATTCCATGCTAATCGCTTTTATTCTTCAACCACCTATTGGGACGCCTCGCATGTTTTGTGTTTGGATAAGGAGCTTTCCTCCAAGTTTGAGGGATCTGATCATAGTGGGGCTAGCAGCAATTTGCATGGGTTTGTGGTTGAATAGAAATGATGTAGTGTTCAACAGAAATTTTTTTAATTCTTGCGTGCAGGTAATCTTCATGGTGGGCCAACTGGATCAGACATTGTTCACTGCTGTCTAAAGAGGAAGCGAGAAGAGCATTTAAGGATGGGTGCAAGCGCTGGGAAATACTGGTGTTACAAGTGTTTGGGGAACAAGGTTGGCGTCATCAGAGAATAACTAAGGACTCTGCCTCTTAGCTGTTTGGTCTCAGTTGATTCGGTTTAGTTTGGACCGGTCACGTTTGGTAGTTGAGGATTGTTTCTGTGGTTGTAAAGTACTGCTAGTACTTTTGGGTACTTTGTATTTTTATTTGGACAAACAATTATTTTAAGAAATAAAATCAGTTAAAAAAAATTATGGGAGTGAAGGGTAGATTAGTAATAGGCAAGCTTTAACGGAGAATAATCTGTAGGTACCTTTTCTTATGGAGAACCTTTGACCGCACGACCCGACGTCCACACATGGCGTGAAAAAAAGAAGACTAGTCCACACTCCGCAATCAGTAGAATATGCACGGTTCCAGAAAGAAACACTACCGCTTGTTCTGCAGTCTGAATTTTTTACATCTAAAAGTAATTAACTCTCGGATGATTGATAGGTACCGGTCCCACACGTTTTGGTACTCGTCCCTTGTGTTTTGGTACATCCCGGTACTTTTCCGTACTGTTTTGGTACATCCCGGTACTTTTCAGACGCCACTGGAGTGTTCAGAGTACTGTTGATCCATACAAATCCTGAAACGGAGTGATATATTTTGGATGGTTGTTGAGCCGAGTTAGATCCCTTTAAATTTTGGGGCTTTTCTAGAAATATTGTGTGAGCAAGGGTTGCCTTGATCGGGAAGAAGAACAGGGAGTACGATGAACTGAATGTATAGCTGAAAGTGTTAACGATACTGGAAGTGCTTAATTGTAAAAATGAACAACTGGTTACATTCAGGTCTGCCTCTCCACTCTCTCAACTAGGTACTTGTGGGGGATACGACCCCGGATACCCACGGCAAACTACATAGGCTGCGCCGCCAGGGGTGATCCAGCCCACAAGACGAAGACTTACAGTGCACAGTACTGCTCATCATGTACCGCAAGACTCAAGGGCGATATCCTGAAGATGCTACGAGATCTGTTAGGATATATTCGATCCCATGATTTCTGCAATTTGTTATTACTTACCTGCTATCTCCCAGATCTAACCAACTTGTAACCCTACCCCCAGCTATATAAGGCAGGTAGGGGACCCCCTCAAAACACACACAATATCATATGATAGCCAATACAAACGAATAGACCACAGGAGTAGGGTATTACGTCGTGCAGACGGCCCGAACCTGTCTAAACTCTTGTATCTCTATTGCCTTCTTATTCTTGATTACGCGCACCTCTGCCGATCAATCTACCTTTGTGGGATACCCCTCGGAGGACTGCCGATGATATTCTATCGACAGTTGACGCGCCAGGTAGGGGTGTGAGTGCTGTTTCCATGACAAACAAGATGGTACGTTTTGCAGGCTCTTCGTCCTCTCCGAAGCCTAGCCAGATCTTCACGGTCGGATCGATCTCTTGGGTCATTAGTGCTGACAGAGACGGAGAGATCATCGAGCCGGTGCAGAGCGATTTTGCGCCAACCACACGAACACCTGCAACAGCAGATTCGATCTCGGAACCGCCTCCAAGGTCGTCTTCACCAACAACTCGCCGCATGTTTTCCCGCTACCCGAGGAAGCATATCAGCAACGACGATCTGATCGCATCCATCGATCAGGCCGGCCAGAAGCTCGTCGACTGCCTCTTCCTCGTGGAATCAGCTCTGACCACTCTAGTTGGGCTCCGACCACCTCCCATTTCCGATCTATCGAAGGCCAATCAGGAAACTCCAGGGGATACGGCCGCCATCCATCAGGATGCCCTAAGGGGAAAATTCGCCGACCAGATGGGAGACATCTATCTTCATGCCGACCCAATCGCCGACCAGCTCTCGCCGACTGTCAATATGCTGCAAATCAGCCGACGCCCTGAAGCATCCCTCCACACCATCCTAGAGGAAAGTTCGAACTCTGAGTCCCAGGGCTCTACGGAGACTATCGCCGAAACCGCCGCCATCCAACCTCCTTTCCTACCCTTCCGAGGACGCGGGATTTTTAATGTCAGCCTCGACAGCCCTCCACAGGATGGAGAAACTGATAAGGACACGCAGCTTGTGTCAACAGAAACAACAATCATGTGCAGCGTCGAGCGAATGAGGCTGCCATTGTGCTAGCCGAGGCTGCTCACAACAGAGAACAGCTCGACTCCAGTGGCGTCCGAGCATTCACGAGAGCACTCTGAACACTCCAGTGGCGTCTGAGCTCCTCGTAGTTACATCAGACGTTTTTCCGTGTTGAGGAATTATATTCCCAACATCACAGAAGCAAAAGTCTTCACCGTCTTTGTTAGAGGACTCCATCACTGCGACCTCCGCTCCAAATTCAATCGTAAGCCACCAAAGAGGATTGGCGAGATGATCACGACTGTCAATCAATATGCCGACGCTGAAGAGGCTGAAGTTCACTTCAACGAGGATGCGAGCACTCACTGCCCAACTCGCCACAGCGACGAGCGTCCCGACGAATGACGCCATAGTGATCGCCGCCACGACGACCGCGGCCACCATCACAACAGTGGCCGCGATCGACCGGAAGGGTCCAGAGATGGCCAATATCACCATCGCCAACTAGACAACATTGTCGCCACCGTTGACGAACCTCGCGCCAAATGTACCTACGACGAGTAGTACAAGAAAATCCTCAAAGGCCCGTGCCCCCTCCATAAGAACAACAAGCATAAGATGAAGGACTGCCTTGGCTTGGCTAAGGAGTTCCAGACCAAAAAGAAGGACGACGACAACGACAATGGAACCAGAGGTCGCCGACCACCTGGGGACAACAACAACGCCTTCTAGGATCACGACAAAGTGGTCGCCACATTTTCGGGGGCCTCACCGCCGCCGAGAGCAGAAGAGATCGAAAGCTCACCGCCCGCCGGGTGCTCGCCGTCAACACAGAAGACGCTATCACCAACCCCAGCTATCGCCCCTAGTCTGAGGTCCCCATCACCTTTAGCAGAGCCGACCAGTGGGCGGACATCCCTTACAAAGGGCGTTTCCCACTCGTTCTCGATTCAACCATCAAGAAAGTACTCTTTAGGAAAGTACTCGTCGATGGCGGAAGTGCTTTGAACCTCCTCTTTGTTGGAGCCCTAAAGGAGCTGGGCCTTGGAATAGAAGACCTCACTCCCTCTGACTCCTCCTTCTGGGGTGTGGTACCTGGCAGGGCATCCAAACCGCTTAGAGAGATCACCCTCTTGGTACAATTCGGCATGGCTCGCAACTTCTGTGTCGAGCACATCAACTTCTACATCGCCGACTTCAACACCACCTACCACGCCATACTTGGTCGGCCAGCTCTGGCCAAGTTTATGGCCATACTGCACTACGCCTATCTGGTATTGAAGATGCCTTCGCCTGCAAGAGTTCTGGCCCTGCGGGCCAACCTCTCCATCGCCTACGCTTGCAAAACAGAGAGTCTCTCCCTCGCCGAAGCCACCGACCTCTCCATCCAGATGTCCTTTTATGTGTATGTTGCATGATTGACTTTTCACCATGGTGTTTCATGCTACTTATCAATGTTTAAGTGGTGATAATGCCAATTGACTTTCGAATAGCTGCAATCTTTATTGCTGATAAGTTATAAATGATGGCATAATGTATAGTTTGGCAATGCAATTGGGTTGAGTGGAGGTCCCCCAAAATACCATTTTGTACATTGCTAATTGACACTTGATCTAGTTTTTGGGTTGTGACCCAACTATATATCCATTATCAAAGCAAACAATTGAGCAGCGGGTGGACTTGGTCCGTACCGTGAATTCTATCTAATTGCTTTTGTTATATTGGTGCCGGGGACCTTAGTGCACCTTTTCAAATGGGATTGAGTGAGTACTTTTTTTGCTTGTGAATTGGTATGCTATTAGGTTGATTCAACTATATATCCATTATCAAAAGCGAACAGTTGAGTGGCGGGTGGACTTTGTCCCTACTATGAATTCTACCTAATTGCTTTTGTTATATTGGAGCCAGGGACCTTGGTGCACCATTTCATATGGGGTTGAGTGAGTACTTTTTTTTGCTTGTGAATTGGTATGCTATTAGGTTCTACACTAGTTACACTAGTGTAAATGTATCTTTATGCTAACAACAGAGGTGTGAAGGGAGTAGGATGTAACAAATAAAGTATGAGGTTCTACCTAGCAGTGTTGCAAACATATTGTGGAGTGAGGTCTTGTTAATTTGGACATATAGTGTCTGATCCTCTGCTTATGATCTATGTTGATTTAGATGCTTAAAGTGTTTTCTTGATGCCTAAGAGGTTTTTTGTCTTTGATGGTCGTATTTGTTTTAATCTCTTTAACGGCTAAGTTTAGTTTTTGTGTAGTTTTGGAGTAGAGAAGTGGAGCGGTCAGCAGGCTACAGACATAGCAGTCATGTTGCGGTTGCTAGCTAAGCAGCAATCGTGGTTGTATACTGGAGACTATCCTAAGGTCTCATTGTTTTCCTTTTTGTGTGACGACACTACCCCAGATCCGGACATCACTGTCGGCTCAAAAACCCCCTTCACTACCAGATTTTGAACCGACAGTGGCATACCGGTAGTGATGGGGTTGACATCATTGTCGGTTCTTAAAAACCAACACTAATCTACAAGCAACAGTGTCGATTCCTGGCTCCACCAGGCATTGTCCAGTTGAACAACAGTGCCGGTTTGTAGTCCCAACTGACAGTGATGGCTGCTTCAAGGGTGTCGATTCTTGGCTCAAGCTAACAGTGTTGAGCAAGCCTACACTATCGGTTCATGGCTCAAACCGACAATGTTGTCGTAACCATCACTGTCGGTTTATGGTTCAAGCCGGCAGTGTTGAGCAAGCCAACACTGTTGGTTTGTTTCTAACCGACAATGATGGTTACGACAACACTGCCGGTTTGTTGCTAACCGGCAGTGATGGTTACAACAACACTACCGGTTTCTTGCTAACCGGCAGTGATAGCCCGTTCGCATTTTATTGTTTTATAATTTATTTTAATTTATATTTTTTCGTTGAATCGGGTTTCGCTTTATATACGCTACGTAGATGACAGGTCCATCAATATTAAACATTACAAATGTTACGGTTACAGTTCAAATGTTCTTAACAAGATCTCGATCCCTCAAAATAAAAAAGAAATTCTTTGATAAGATGGAGCATGCTTCTCGAACTTCTTGCAATAAGCTAGCGAGACACTCTGGGCCATACTGGTCCTTGAACTTCACAGATTGTGCAATGGAAAATACTCCATCTTTTTCCAATACCTTAGCTAAGATGAATTCTGCTAGCTCTGATTGCAGTGCGACGATCTCCATGTCTAATAGACTTTCATGGTTATATTTCTTGCGCTGTCGTTCAAAAAAGATGATATCCAAACAGGAATCAGTAAATCATTTTGTTGAATTATTAATAGACATAAATGAAATGGGGATTATACACACCAACTTATTTGCTTCTTCCGATTATACATAAAACCCGCATTCATTGTTTCCCACCGGCTGTTTTAGGTGCTTCTCCTCCATTTTGACAACCTTGAATGGGACCTACGTCCCACCGATATGTCTTCTTCGGACACTATGCAATATTAAAAGGAGAAACATTAGAAAGCGGTATGTGTGACTAGAAAATAATATGTTATTAGGATCGCTTACTAATTCAGCACTGCCACCAGTGCATCCAGATGATGAAATGGTTTTTTCTTCGAGTCTCACACCTCGATCAGATTTTTAGCAAGATTGACACAAATGAAGACGAAATGATTGCTGGAATCACAGAATCATAATTATCGAATAATCTTAATGAAAAAAGAAGCGTAAAATTAAAAGTCGAGAACACATACTTGCTGTTGTAGGCTAGAAGTATGTGGATTTTGTTCTTCGTCTTCAATTCATCGAAAACAACAATCAATCTCTCTTTCAAGTCTTCCACATCGCATCCATAGAGGCCTAAACATGTCTTCTCATTGACTCGCAAGGGGTCCAAGAAGCCTATGTTATTCCATTTGCTTTTTAGTATGCAAAAATTTGCTATACACCTACATAAAATCATGGGAATTGGTCAAAAGTTAACAATTTGTGTCTCGAGAAAGTAGTTAATTTATTGTTTTATTTATGCTTGCGCTGTTGGTTATTGCAACAAAATTACTCTTGAGGGTTTTACTGTAATATAATACATCAGATAGACTAGTTCCATTGGCGCATTGAAGGCTAGTGTCATTCAGATAGATGATAAGTAAATAAATACATATATACATGTACAAAACAACTTGCTCTCACACCACCTATGATGAGGACATCTTTGGATGCACCCGTTGATTCTCCAACCATTATGCAAGGTCCAACGACCCGAGCTTGAATGCGCCAATTAAATTTAGAGGTGAGCTCGTTCTTAACCGATCCTTTCCATACTTTTAAGAATATACTACTACCTTACTTAGGAACATTGGAGATGGTCATGAGGAACTTGGAGGAAGAGGTGGAGGGAAGATGACCAACAAGGACGTCCAACACGACTTCGAGTCTGCCTCGGCCTCCAGGACCAGTCTGCCATAAAACGGACGCCCAGAACGCATCCAGAGTCAATTTTTGACGATCCACATATGGATAGAAAGATAATTTCATAAGCTAACCAATGGTTTTGGTTTGAGGTCCAAATTCCATCGGAGTCAACGGGAGTCGTCGAAACAGCATTCAGAATCTGTCAGGGTGTTGCGTTACCATATTTGGTCCATTGGGCCGTGTATCGTCTTTGAGGCCGTTAGGGGGGTGCGTCCTGGGGAGGTGACAACCCTAAGACCTTTATAATCAGTCGACGCAGCCATAGTTAGGTTTTGGGTTTTGCTTAGATCATTCTGTCATTGACAATCGCCATCTATCGGTTTGTGGAACACTTTGAGAACTTAATCATACATCAGCAGCTTGTCCCATACTTTGAGCTGCGTACTTTTGAGTTCTTGCTTGTGTTCTTCGTTTCACAGGCAGGGATTAGCCTTCGTGGCGAGGTCAACTAGATTGGTGACATGGTTGATAACCAGAGGAGTCGTGGTGCTAAGATTGCAGGGTTCGGGTCTTCGGATCTAAAGCCAGATCGGTGTGTCATGCTCCACCAAAATGATAGTTATCAATAACAGAGGCCCACCTTTGAAAACGTGTCCATTTTAAGAGGTAGACCTTTTAGGAAGCCTGTTTTAGAAAATAGGCTTGAAACCCAAAAATACATTACTAGATTCATTTGTATATAGCACTTAGGGTTTTGGGGCTCTCACACCACCTCTGTCCATTCTCCCATAGCGCAGCCAGTCTCTCATCTCTCAGCAGTTGGCTGCCCCTCCCTGCAGCCCCTTCTCGGATTACAACGGCGTCTCCTCCACTTCTCCAAGTTCCCTCAGTCCTTTCACCCTCTATCCACTCCAACCCCCGCTGCTCCCCGCCCCAACCAAGCCAGCGACATGCAACTCGGGCCTCTCGTCCGTCCGTGGTGCATATTCAGGGCGCTCCTCCGATAGGGGCATCCAGCCTTGGAACCATTGCATGGCGCCCACAGCCGGATCAATTGCAAGGTGGGCATGCGCCCCGTGCGCTCCTCCAGCGGTGGCACGTGTCCGAGGCGTGCTTCTCTAGAGGCAGCGCGCAGCCCGGCAGCCCTCTGGTGGCGCCCATGGCCATATCAGCATAGAAGGGTCTATCGCGTGGCCCGAGCACTCCTCCAGCGCCGCCCACGGTCAGATCCACAGATGAGGGTCCAACGCATGGCCTGAGCACTCCTCCGGTGGCGTACATGGCTAGATCTGCCGAGGAAGGTGCATCACTTGGCCTGAGCGCTCCCCTGTCAACTACAGCCGCAATAGGAGAGGGTGCGGGCTGGGAAAAGGTGGCGTTGGTGGATCTAGGCAACTGCAGGCAGCAGCTCGAAGGAGAGCGCTAGGGGCAAGTACGGTGGTGGCGGTGGCTCGACTGTGGGCTCAGTTTGGCACGGTGGCAGGCTCTGTTTGGGCTTCGTGTTGGGCTCGGCTGCTAATTTTTTTCAATGGATTTTGATAGACAGTCATGAAGCACCACCTTTGTTGGTCATGATTAATAGTGACTCTTGGGTGGAGGCACCTTGCCTGCCTCTGTAAATGATTTTTTTATAGTCTTCGATAGTTTTCTGTGTGCTAGTGCGAGCCACTCATCACCATGCTGACTCGATGCCCACGCTTGCCCCTGAGCGCACCATGCCACTTCCATGCACCTAAACTACTATGGAAATAGTCTTTCTAGGTGACTAGAAAGGTTTTATAGATGTGGATGCTTCATCTGCATTTATCCATGTGTCTCTAAAAGTCAGTTACTTCTACAGTCAGTTTTCTAGCTGTCCCAAGAAATAGGTTTTTATAACTGGCCAGGAACATGAGCTGCCTCTAAAAATGAATTTCTAGACACGACAATGGTTCCCAGCTACCTCTACAGTATATTCCTGCCAAAATTAAAAGTTCAAATTTCAAATTATGAACACGTATGATGTGTGTATGTATATGTATGTTCCTTTTTTTTTAGAGAATGTCACATGTTCTTCTTACTATGTGTCATAGGTTTTTACCTCGCAATGTAGATCAATGTTTTGCAGGCAGGGAATAGGTGTAGCACACAGAACACATATGCATACTAGTTCAAGTACAGGATACCCTATGTCTAGTGGAGAATCGATCTCCTACCTCATATGCTCGAGTGCTTATATGGACGCTAATGAGAATTTCGACTACTAACTAGATCTAACGAGATACTGATCGAGTCTCCCTACCTCACCTTATATTGTCCAGGAGGTAGGGCTACAAACAGAATTGCAACCGGTTACATCCATGGTTTCCTAATTTGTTACAAGGAAATCTGTCGGATCCTATCGGACCAACATTAAAATCTTTGTTTCCAAGCCTCCTCCATCGGTACCTTGTTTTCAATTTGATGTAAGATAAGGGTTCAGCGGAGAAAGGAATCCACCTCGTCTTCCTTAGCCTTTCTGTTCTGCTAGTGATTCCAGGATGTGTGGATCAGCACCATCCAATCCTCTTACCCGATCTTTGTGGTTCGCCAATAAAATCGGATGTGGTGGAGTTCTTCTCCAAACACACAATTCTTTCTTCCTCCTTGAAGTCCTTGTGTTGAATGGATATATCGAGCATCCAATGTGTCGTGCATGACCTGGTGTTCTTGCTTCACAGTCATGGTCCGATAAACTGGTGGGGATCTAGGTGTGCTTGCATATATGCAAATTGTACCCCACATTCTTGGTCCTGACGAGGCCCTCAAGCCTCCGTGCTCTCTTCAACCATAGGTGTAGGCAGAACACAAGATTGAAATGAAACCGAGTGCCAGGCAGCCCTATACATGGAAGGCCTTTGTTATTTTACACCTTGTGACCCATCGAAGGTCTTTGTTATTGTACATTGAGCACAATAATTTATATCGAATAAATGAAGTTCTGATTGGTGAACCTTTATCCGAATGGCTCTAGTGTTTCCTTGAATCGATCGAGTATTTCTTTGAGTAGATCAAGTACGTAGATTGGGTAAAAGCAGTGTTAGTCGATAACGTCGTTTGGGTCATGGCTCAGTCACAGACCGACAGAGTCAAAATGCCATACATCGAGTACAACTTCATTCGAGTGACACACATCGAGGATACCTTTTGTCTAGTACATCGAGTACCTCCTTGACCTGGGTTGGGGCTTATCGATAGAGTTAACTTACAAATGGGTCATAAGATCTTTATCGACTTAGGTTGCATTTCAAATAAAAGATGGGTCAGATGGTACCCTTAGAGGAATCGTCAATTGACATGTAGCATTTTTCGAAACGCGCAGCGAGGCCTACCACTTGTCGATCTAAGAACGTGATGAACAAGTGGCGCCTGGGTACTTAACATCGGGTATCTAGCTTAGGAGTCCTAGTTGTGGCACACCATCAAACTCAAGTCAATTATCAAATAGTGTACTTGTCCAAATTGATCGATCGCTTTTTGGGTTCCCTCGCGGGCATGCTCACAGGATCGATTAGAAGCTCGCTTGAGTTCCGTGGCCGTTTCTGGATAGTCGCGTATCACAGTTTTAGGATACTTTTCGCTTGTGATGATTGGGCCAGCTTAAGCTATCTAATCGTTTGGGACTAGTGAGGAAACACATTGGATTACATGGAAGTTGGCATTTAACTTCCATCAATCACCATTTGGCGGCAAGTTCTGAATTTACCGCTACATAGTCGGACAATCTATTAATGCTAAATAAGTTATATGGTTGCAGAAGAAAATAGTTGATTTTCTACTTCTCTAGCTCGATCATAACATATTTTATGGTTGCCCTAGATAAGTCTATTTGGTTTTACTATTACGAGAGCCAAAATTCATACGATTCTAGACATCCACATTAGGTCCTACGGTGGTAGGTGAACAAAGTAGTATATTTATGGCTGTGGATGAACAAGGTAGTAAAATTATGGCTTTATGCTTGCGCTATTGGTTATTGCAACAAAATTACTCTTCAGGGTCTTACTGTAATTTAATACATAAGATAGACTAGTGCCATTGGCGCATTGAAGGCTAGTGCCATCCAGATACATGCTAAATAAATACATATATACATACAAAAAACAAATTGCTAATTAGGTACTAATAGATAGACAAAGAGCAGAGATATAGATATAAATAGATTTTTTATTTTTATTATTTTTGGAGAAATAGATAGATACACAGACAAATAAACAGAGCGATAGATAGTCACAACAAATAGTTAATTAGGTAGTAGAGATTGAGATTGAGATAAATATAGAGTTAGAGATATAAATATAGATATAGATATAGATGTAGATATAAAAATAAATAGACATAGGAGTAGATGGAGGTAGAAATAAATAATTTTGGACAATAAATCTTACTACATGTTTTGGGGTACTCCTACATAAACACCTGCACACTAACGCAAAAAAGAAATAAAGATACAATGGACACCACTCCTGAACCCTAAAAAAGGTGAAGCAGGAAAATAAGGAGGAAAAAAAGAAAAGAGTAGTATTGTCCTCTGGCGTCAGTCACCAAGTGCTAGACAATGAGGAACTTATACCTGACAAGTGCTATTTTCCTGATACTTATGATCATTTATTCAACCACTCCATCATGCCAAGGTATATATAGACAGAGATATAATTACTTATACTTCGCATTGTTAGATATTACTCCCTTTCTTCAAATAATAGTTCGCTTTGGCTTTGCGTTATAAGTTATGAATGACTCTAATAGCTCAAATGACTCTAATAACTTGGTCCAAGTTTGTTATGAAAAAAATATAAACTAGTACAAGTCCAAATAAAATACACTATCAAACCATATGCCTTGAAAAATTTAATAAAAGTAATATGATGGTTTAAATGTTCGAGCATTTTTCTCTAAACTTCTTATTTTGATTATTTTGTATTATTGTTGCCAGTCACTAACATCAGTTATAAACCGTCAACATATCATATATACATTTAATTCCATCACCAAACATAGATAAAGAGATTTAAACTAATGAATTCCCTGAACTATGGTGAATATGTGAATGCAGGAGGATCTATCCAGAAAACAGCCTTTAGAACCACCGTCAAACACTCCAAATAGGCAAACAGACATCAACAAGTAAATCGACTCACGAAACCTACGGAAAACAACTCAAGACAGATTCCAAAAGTTTCCACCGAAGGGAGGGGCCCACCTGTTACAAAGACAAGCCGGTCGGCTCCACCTATAGGCTGGCTGGCCTATGGGGCCCACATGTCAGCCTCCCCTTTCTACGTTAGTTTCCCACGGCCTTAAAGATCAAATGTACGCCGTTGCTCATGGTCGACTTGATCCGATGGCTCAGAATTGATGGTTCCCCATATATATAGCAGCCCCAACCCCCCTCCCTGAAGTCATCCTGAAACCCTAATTCATATCCTCCTCATCTGGATCAGAGCTAGCTATTAAGAGAAGATTAGTCCTCTATAGGATCTAGTCTTGTAAATAGAAATAGTGAGATAGAGAGTGAGAGAAGAGTTTGGAGGAAGTGCCGACCTGTCGGTGCTCTCTCTGTGGCTTGTACCTTAGTGGATCCAAGTTCTACTTCAGCTTGCTTCTAAGATTTTTCTAGTAATAAACTTCTGATTCAAATAAGTAATTTGTTTATATTGTTCATTAGGTTCGTGAGTCTATTGAGTTCTTTATTCCTGTTCTAGAGGGAGAAAGGTAGTAATTGTGGTGTAAGCATGGTGCTTAGACATTCGTTACTCGTGGATGCACCCTGCATTCTAGACCGGTGGTAGATCGCTAGTGTGACACTTTCGTTGAGTCCTTCGTAGTCCACCTCCCATCTATAGGCCAAGTAGTACCCGGTTAGTATGGAAAGCATCCTCTGCTGGTGTCTTTCCTTAGTAATGTCCTTAGTTGAATAATAGAAGACATAGCTTATCCAAGTCAGAACTAGAGAACCCTAGTTATCCTCTGTATGCTCCTATTTATCCTTAGCCTTGTTGCTACCCCTGGTTAAGTTAGATTGTAGTTAATCTCACACGTTTCCCTGTGGATACGATACTTAAAATACTTCCAGGTGAAAGCTACAGCAGTATCCGTGAGCTTGCGGATCTTTTCTGTGTGCCTTAATAAATATCAACAATTATGTTGCATGCATTTCTAGGCCAAGACCAGCTCAAGGCATGGCATCATCACCACAGGTCACCACCACCGCCACCACTGGTGTCACCACCACCACGCAGTTTGTCTAAAATGTCGCACCATCACCACCATGGGTAACCTCCACCACTGCCAATGCGATCATCACCACCACGCAGTTTGACAGAGACATTACACCATCATTACCACAGCTCGCCACCGCCGCAATGAGTGCATTCATCACCACCACGCCATTTGTTTGAGACGTCGCACCATCATCACCACAAGTGACCTCCGCCACTGCCAGTAACGTCATTGCCACCAAGAAGTTTGTTTGAGACATCACACTGGAACCACCACAGGTCACCACGACGACCACCGGTGCCATTCTCCCCACCACACCATTTGCTGAGACATCACACAATCATCGTCACCATTGGTCACCACCACCACCATTACCTGCGCTATTGTCACAACCACGTCGTTTGTCTGAGAAATCTCACCATCATCATCACCACAAGTCGCCACCACCACCACCTTTGGCGCTGTCACTACCACGCCGTTTGTCTAAGACATCACACAATCATCATCACCATAGGTCACCACCTCTGCCACCAATGCCATCGTCACCATGCCATTTGTTTGACAAATCACACCATCATCACCATAGGTCGTCACCGCCACCACCAGTGTTGTCAACACCACACCATTTGTCTGAGATGTCGCACCATCATCACCATAGTTTGCCTCCACCACCACTAGGGACGTCATCACCACCACGCATTTTGTCCGAGATGTCACACTGGCATCACCATAGATCACCACAGACGCCACTAGTGCCGTTGTCACCACCACGTAGTTTGTCCGAGACATCACGCCATCATCACCATAGGTCACTATTGCCACCACCAGTGTCGTTGTCACCACCACGCTATTTGTCTGAGACGAAGCACCATCATCGCCACGGGTTGACTCCGCCGCCACTGCCAGTGCCATCTTTACCACCACGTCGCTTATTTGAGACATCCCACCATCATCACCACTGGTCGCCTCCACCACCGCTAGTCCCATCATCACCACCACATAGTGTCTAAGATGTTATCACCAAACTAAAGTCAAATAAAGCTAAAGTCCATAACATGGTACCGCTACAATAACAGATTTGTTTTTGACTCATGATTACAAGACATGTGCACGGTAAACGACATTGAACTCAAACAAGCTACTTTTGTTGCATACATGCTGTTGCCCACATTAAGCATGGTAATGAGGATTTGTTTGATGTGGACTCAATAAAAGATTGTTGTTTTTGTTGCATACAAGCTGCTATATTTCGTTCCAGATGCACATGATACACTAACCTATTTATATTATAGTACAATAAGGTATTGTATAATTAATATTGTTCTCGAGATATTTTGTTGAAAATGGTTTATAAAATTTAAGTGTTTAGATCACTAATATTTTCTGGATTTGTAACCATAATCTAATTAATAGGTCTACAATTATACGATTACACCGATTATAATTAGGAAACGTCTGAAAGCCAAAACTCATGGATCATACATTCATCTGGAACTAGACATACTAGGCATATAACGACTTGTGGTGATTATACAAGGGCACGTCGTTTCATGCAAAACATGTATAAAAACCACAGCAATGGTAAGTGATAAAAAAATCAAAATATGTGTTTACATGATTCAAACTAAAACCTCAATGTTCACGTTGTCTCAAGCATCCGTACCATCTGAGCTATGCAAAACTTATAATTATACAATTGATACTGTTCTTTTAACTATACAATTTTGAATCTTATTTGCATATTTGACACTATAAGAGCTCTAATGAAAAAGTTATTAATTGCAAAGTTGTAGATCTTGTCAAGTATTACAACTTTGATGTTGATTCTGTCTCCATTCAATATTGGTAACCATCTCAAATCTGAACCCAAAACTAGTATTGAATACTTGGACATGTATACCATCTCAAATTAAAATTTGTGAGAAGTCAACAATTTGGATACAAAGTTTTTCTTGATCTAACATCATGTAAAAAGTAATCCAACATCATTACTTGAGATCTGCTTGTTCTTCCATACAAGCACTCCTCACACACTAAAATAGAATGTGCAGATATACAACGCCTAGCAAGAAAGGTTAGATTATTATCGATCTAGTTTTTTCTGGCAATGTGATTAGCATAATAAAAGATAGACTAGCTAAATGGAGTATCCTTTGCAAGCTGAAAAGTATGAAGGGTTTAGGGATTCTAAATTTGGATGTTCAAAACAAGTGCCTGCTTAGCAAATGGTTTATCTCACCCCTTTAATTCTTTACAGGTGATTAATCATTTCTGTCAAGCATGATGGGCTTGGGACTTAGATGCATGCACGTGTCACTTCATCACCACCAGAATAAAATGTTCATGTTTTAAGAATTTAGTTCGCAACGTGGTACCCTCATGAAGTTGATGTTTAATAGGTTTATCTATATTTGTTGATGTTTTCTTCTGTTTTGCTTGAGACATGTATTCTTTGTTCTTGCTGCGTTTTCAAATAGGATGCTGCCCAAATTTTCTATTTTCTCTATAATATTAAGTTGGTAGGAGTAGGGTGTTACAGAAAGTTTCATATGGTTAGTAAAAGAAGAATGGAGTGTTCCCTACACAAACGTTATATAGGGAAGTAATGAAGAAAGAAAAAATCTCTGGGAATGTAGTGTTCTAGAAGGCGAAGATACCTGTGAAGGTTAAGATTTTTCTCTAGTATTTAAAGAGTGGCGTAATCCTCACGATGGATAATCTTGTAAAGAGAGGTGTAAAGGGGATACTAGTTGTAACTTCTGCAGTTTGGAAGAGACCATGCAGCATCTCTTTTTTGATTGTCTCTTGGCAAGATCTGTGTGGAATTCCTTGCTAATCGCTTTTATTCTTCAACCACCTATTGGGACGCCTGGTATGTTTTGTGTTTGGATAAGGAGCTTTCCTCCAAGCTTGAGGGATCTGATCATAGTGGGGCTAGCAGCAATTTGCATGGGTTTGTGATTGAGCCGCCCCTACAAATCAGACCCTATTTGTAGGGGCGGCTCGTAACACCAGCCGCCCCTGCTGTTCAATTTGTAGGGGCGGCTGGTGTCTGGGCACCCAAGCACGCCACTGTAGGGGCGGCTCCATCACCAGCCGCCCCTACAAAAAAATCGATCCGTTGCTAAAAATCGTTTTTTACGTAGTGAATAACAATCATAGTGTAACATCCAGAAAAAAAATAATTAACCTGTCTTTGGGCCTAATGGGCTTAGAGTGGGAGAAAACAAAGGCCTAATTAGAGTCCAACCTAGAGAAGAGGAAAGGGAGAAACAAAAACGAAACTGACGAGGTCGCCACTACCAACGTTATTTGCGGATCGTTCCCCAAGAGGAGCATCTGTGGCCGCCGTCGCGAGGTTCATCTTGGTTGGTGCGAATCGATCGGTGGGGAAGCACCTCAGGTTGTCTGTAATCCTTTTCCCTGCTGTTTGCTTCTGCCTCAAGTCCATCAGTCGTTCATTGAGTGCAGACCCTTGCTGCCGCGTTGGAAGCAAGCAGCAGTCGTGGCAACAAAGCTGGCAGGAAAGAGAGCTCTGCCACATCGTGAGAGGTATGAATAAAAATGTGGGATCCTGTATCTTTGCCGCTTTAGGATGATGATTAGGGCTAATCATCTGGAGATCTCGTACTGGTCATGTGGATGAGTTGCAGTTTCTCTCGTTTAGTGTATTGCAGGTCAGATCTCTGTTTTCTTTTCTTTAGTGTGCCAAAAATCTAAATCCAGATAAAGTAAGCCGTATGACGATTTGAGGGGAAATTTATTTTATCTCTCCAAAGGTTACACAAACTTTGAAATTGGCCGATGGAACAGGGAACTATGCATTTGAGGTCCGGCTGTTTTCACACCTTTTCACACTAGTACGAAACGGCACAGTTACTTTGTGTCCTAGACTAAAAATAGTAGAAGGCCTATTTAAATTTTGTGATGAATACCAAGGATGTAGGAAATTTTATGTAGATACTTTTAGTGCACTCAACCATATGATTTGCTGCCATATAAAAATAGTTATGAAAATAACAAGGTATCTGCCCTGAAAATAGACATGTGGCTGTTTGGCAATTTTTATTCTTATTTTAAGGTTTTCTTTCGCAACTAGAAAAGGTGAGGAGTATGATCACCTAAACGTAGGGACGTGTATTTATTCTTTACATGACATATGTGTTCTTTATTGAGTAGTTACAAATATTTGCCTTTACTGTTCTTAGACGCGCTCGTCAAGATCATTTTCTTCAGTGAAAAGGCAAGTAACATAGGGGTGTGGCTCATGCTATGTTTATATTCATGTCTTGCATTCTTTTCGAATAAAATACAGCAAGACCAATAATATGGTTACCTTCATTCTTGCTTATGTATACATTGTTCATGGATTTATTTATAATGTCGATGTCGGTTGTCGCTATGAGATGATGGTTGCTGGTTATTATATTATAATTGTTGCACTATGAAGTTATGCTTACATGATCATTCAAATGCATATATATGCATTTCATATTTAGTTAATGGCTGGCCACCGCCATCGTGCAATGACTAGTACCAGTACTTGGAGTTGCATGAGAGGTTGGCACCGTCCAACGTAAAACTCTCAATGGAGTTGCATCCTAGCATGCATACATCATTTACTTGATGTTCTAGAGAATATCAATATCTGGATGTTGTGATACTCTAGTCCTATGATAATGTTTGGATGTCGCTTCAACATGGAGTTGCATAATTTATTTGTTTGTTACCTTTCTCATCATTATGGATGTTCATATGTTTTTCAAATCTAATAACTCAAAATTTGTGAGATGTGCCTATATTCATAGCCTTTGCTTGCTGAGATTATCTCACCCCTTTAATTCTTTACAGGTGTTTAATCATTTCTGTCAAGCATGATGGGCTTGGGACTTAAATGCATGCACGTGTCACTTCATCGCCACCAGAATAAAATGTTCATGTTTTAAGAATTTAGTTCGCAACGTGGCACCCTCAAGAAGTTGATGTTTAATTGGTTTATCTATATTTGTTGATGTTTTCTTCTGTTTTGCTTGAGACATGTATTCTTTGTTCTTGCTGCGTTTTCAAATAGGATGCTGCCCAAATTTTCTATTTTCGCTATAATATTAAGTTGGTAGGAGTAGGGTGTTACAGATAGTTTCATATGGTTAGTAAAAGAAGAATGGAGTGTTCCCAACACAAACGTTATATAGGGAAGTAATGAAGAAAGAAAAAATCTCTGGGAAAGTAGTGTTCTAGAAGGCGAAGATACCTCTGAAGGTTAAGATTTTTCTCTGGTATTTAAAGAGTGGCGTAATCCTGACGACGGATATTCTTATAAAGAGAGGTGTAAAGGGGATACTAGTTGTAACTTCTGCAGTTTGGAGGAGACTGTGCAACATCTCTTTTTTTATTGTCTCTTGGCGAGATCTGTGCGGAATTCCATGCTAATCGCTTTTATTCTTCAACCACCTATTGGGACGCCTCGCATGTTTTGTGTTTGGATAAGGAGCTTTCCTCCAAGTTTGAGGGATCTGATCATAGTGGGGCTAGCAGCAATTTGCATGGGTTTGTGGTTGAATAGAAATGATGTAGTGTTCAACAGAAATTTTTTTAATTCTTGCGTGCAGGTAATCTTCATGGTGGGCCAACTGGATCAGACATTGTTCACTGCTGTCTAAAGAGGAAGCGAGAAGAGCATTTAAGGATGGGTGCAAGCGCTGGGAAATACTGGTGTTACAAGTGTTTGGGGAACAAGGTTGGCGTCATCAGAGAATAACTAAGGACTCTGCCTCTTAGCTGTTTGGTCTCAGTTGATTCGGTTTAGTTTGGACCGGTCACGTTTGGTAGTTGAGGATTGTTTCTGTGGTTGTAAAGTACTGCTAGTACTTTTGGGTACTTTGTATTTTTATTTGGACAAACAATTATTTTAAGAAATAAAATCAGTTAAAATAAATTATGGGAGTGAAGGGTAGATTAGTAATAGGCAAGCTTTAACGGAGAATAATCTGTAAGTACCTTTTCTTATGGAGAACCTTTGACCGCACGACCCGACGTCCACACATGGCGTGAAAAAAAGAAGACTAGTCCACACTCCGCAATCAGTAGAATATGCACGGTTCCAGAAAGAAACACTACCGCTTGTTCTGCAGTCTGAATTTTTTACATCTAAAAGTAATTAACTCTCGGATGATTGATAGATACCGGTCCCACACGTTTTGGTACTCGTCCCTTGTGTTTTGGTACATCCCGGTACTTTTCCGTACTGTTTCTGTTTCTCTAGTACTTCGTATTTTTCCACCGTCCGATGTGAACCAAAGGAAGGTCCACATTTTTTCCAACCACCCTAAAACTTGTATTGGTAGTTTTGTTTAATATCGTTTCTGCTCAGTGGAACTTGGTCTAAGAACCTGCTTTTCTGTTTCGGACGGTTATACTCATTCATGCGTGGATGGGGGAGACCGGAATATTTTTATTCCTTTACCTAAAAAATACCAAGTTTGGTAAACAACGACTACTGCAGGGGATAATACATTCTATCATTAATGCTACCTAGCTATAATTGGGTACGGTGGACATCCTGCTCGGAACCTAATACAACTAGTACCAAAAACGCTCCTAGGAGACATGCCCCCTGATAGGCAACCACCTGGCCAACTGCATCAACAAATAACCATTTAACATAGACCATTTTACAGAGGCAGACTGAGCGGCTGGCTTTTTTAAATCGAAAACTACCACCTCTAAATATAGGTTCTATTGTAGTTTAGGTATCACTAATTAGTAACCTTAAAAAGTCATTTTACATAATGCATTTCAAAAATAAATTAACAAAATAATTATGTATTCATAAGCATATAATCTCGCTTTTAACTTATTATTACTAATTTGAGGCTCAATTTAGAGGCTTTCATATTAATCCTAATTAAGATGTGCTCAAAGGATGAATCCTGGAAAATTCAAAAAGAACATTCGGCTATTAGACTTCATAGTTGTAGTCAATGCATCCATTGTTTTCTGTATATAACTTACTCACCTAAGTCATTGTTAGTCTAACAGCATAACCCAAGATATAAATACATGACGTGGGGTTACCATGAAGAAAGTGATGACCATATTGATTTTGTTGTTTACCGCATATCTCAAGCTAAGGACTCAACTAAATACATGGTCTACATTCAGGAACAAAATGCACTATCCCAAAAAATTAAAATAGTTTCCAGTTCACATAGGGATAGAATATATATATATATATATATATATTAGGATTGTATCTGCAAATTGCCATTATTCCTGGTGCAAAAGAAATTAATTACTTTTTGTATGAATCGTGTTCTTCCCATGAAACATAGTAACCTTTCCTCCATGTCATGTGTATTATTTCCCTGTTTTCTGGATGATTTAAATTAATTTTCAACCTCTGTCATGTTAATGTCTATTTCACGAACGGCTAATGTATTAGACAAGTCAGCTGTAAATACATATATTTTTTTTTTTTGCATCAGGGATAAAAATATAAACCTGGCATTGAGCTGTCAGCTTAACAAACGTAGTTGTTACGTTGCTGGTAAAAAAAAAATGTTGATCCATACAAATCCTGAAACGGAGTGATATATTTTGGATGGTTGTTGAGCCGAGTTAGATCCCTTTAAATTTTGGGGCTTTTCTAGAAATATTGTGTGAGCAAGGGTTGCCTTGATCGGGAAGAAGAACAGGGAGTACGATGAACTGAATGTATAGCTGAAAGTGTTAACGATACTGGAAGTGCTTAATTGTAAAAATGAACAACTGGTTACATTCAGGTCTGCCTCTCCACTCTCTCAACTAGGTACTTGTGGGGTACGACCCCGGATACCCACGGCAAACTACATGGGCTGCGCCGCCAGGGCTGATCCTGCCCACAAGACGAAGACTTACAATGCACGGTGCTACTCGTCGTGTACCGCAAGACTCAAGGGCGATATCCTGAAGATGCTACGAGATCTGTTAGGATATGTTCGATCCCATGATTCTTGTAATTTGTTATTACTTACCGGTTATCTCTCAGATCTAACCAACTTGTAACCCTACCCCCTAGCTATATAAGGCGGGTAGGAGACCCCCTCAAAACACACACAATATTATATGATAGCCAATACAAACGAACAGACCACAGGAGTAGGGTATTACGTCGTGCAGACGGCCTGAACCTGTCTAAACTCTTGTGTCTCTGTTGCCTTCTTATACTTGATTACGCGCACCTCTACCAATCAATCTACCTTCGTGGGATACCCCTCGGAGGACTGCCGATGATATTCTGTTGACAGTTGGCGTGCCAGGTAGGGGTGTGCGTGCTATTTCCATGACGAACAAGATGGTACGTTTTGCAGGCTCTTCGTCCTCTCTGAAGCCCGGCCAGATCTTCATGGTCAGATCGATCTCCTGGGTCATCAATACTGACATAGACGGAGAGATCATCGAGCCGGTGCAGATCGATTCTGCGCCAACCACACGAACACCAGCAATAGTAGATCCGATCTCGGAACCACCTCCAAGGTCGTCTTCACCAACAACTCGCCGCCTGCTTCCCCGCTACCCGAGGAAGCAGATCAGCAACGATGATCTAATCGCATCCATCGATCAGGCCGGCCAGAAGCTCGCCGACTGCCTCTTCCTCGCGAAATCAGCTCTGACCACTCTAGTTGGGCGCCGACCACCTCCCATTTTCGATCTATCGAAGGCCGATAAGGAAACTCCAGGGGATACGGCTACCATCCATCGGGATTCACTAAGGGGCAAATTCGCCGACCAGATGGGAGACATCTATCTTCATGCCGACCCGATCGCCGACCAGCTCTCGCCGACTGTCAATATGTTGTAAATCGGCCGACGCCCTGAAGCATCCCTCCACACCATCCTGGAGGAAAGTCCAGACTTTGAGTCCCAGGGCTCTACGGAGACTGTCGCCGAAACCGCCGCCATCCAACCTCCTTTCCCACCCTTCCGAGGAGGCAGGATTTTTAATGTCAGCCTCGACAGCCCTCCACGGGGTGGAGAAACTGATGAGGACCGCGCAGCTCGTGTCAACAGAAACGACAACCGTGCGCAGCGCCGAGCGAATGAGGCTGCCATTGTGCTAGACGAGGCTGCTCGCAACGGAGAACAACTCGACTCCAGTGGCGTCCGAGCATTAACGAGAGCACTCCGAACACTCCAGTGGAGTCCGAGCTCCTCGTAGTTACATCAGACGTTTTTCCGAGATGAGGAATTCTATTCCCAACATCACAGAAGCAAAAGTCTTCACCACGTTTCTTAGAGGACTCCATCACCATGACCTCCGCTCCAAATTCAATCGTAAGCCGCCAAAGAGGATTGGCGAGATGATCACGACCGCTGATCAATATGCCGACACTGAAGAGGCTGAAATTCACTTCAACGAGGATGCGGGCACTCACTGCCCAACTCGCCAAAGTGACGAGTGCCCCGACGAACGATGCCATAGTGATCGCCGCCATGACGACTGCGGCCACCATCACGACAGTGGCCGCGATCGACCGGAAGGGTCCAGAGATGGCCAATATCACCATCGCCGACTAGACAACATTGTCGCCACCGTTGAAGAACCTCACGCAAAATGTACCTACGACGAGCAGTACAAGAAAATCCTCGAAGGCTCGTGCCCCCTCCACAAGAACAACAAGCACAAGATGAAGGACTGCCTTGGCTTGGCTAAGGAGTTCCAGACCAAAAAGAAGGACGACGACAACGACGATGGAACCAGAGGTCACCGACCACCTGGGGACAACAACAACGCCTTCCAAGATCACGACAAAGTGGTCACCACTATCTTCGGGGGGCCTCACCGTCGCCGAGAGCAGAAGAGATCGAAAGCTCACCGCCCGCCGGGTGCTCGCTGTCAACACAGAAGACGCTATCACCAACCCCAGCTATCGCCCCTAGTCTGAGGTCCCCATGACCTTGAGCAAGGGCGACCAGTGGGCGGACATCCCTGACACATGGCGTTTCCCCCTCATGCTCGATGCAACCATCAAGAAAGTACTCTTCAGGAAAGTACTCATCGACGGCGGAAGTGCTCTGAACCTCCTCTTCGTCGGAGCCCTAAAGGAGCTGGGCCTTGGAATAGAAGACCTCACTCCCTCCGACTCCTCCTTTTGGGGTGTGGTACCTGGCAGGACATCTAAACCGCTTGGAGAGATCACCCTCTTGGTACAATTCGGCACGGCTAGCAACTTCCGTGTCGAGCACATAAACTTCTACATCGCCGACTTCAACACCGCCTACCACGCCATACTTGGTCGGCCAGCTCTGGCCAAGTTCATGGCCATACCGCACTACGCCCATCTGGTATTGAAGATGCCTTCGCCTGCAAGAGTTCTGGCCCTGCAGGCCAACCTCTCCATCGCCTACGCATGCGAAACAGAGAGTCTCTCCCTCGCCGAAGCCACCGACCTCTCGATCCAGATGTCCTTTTATGTGTCTGTTGCTTGATTGACTTTTCACCATGGTGTTTCATGCTACTTATCAATGTTTAAGTGGTGATAATGCCAATTGACTTTCAAATATCTACAATCTTTATTGCTGATAAGTTATAAAGGATGGCATAATGTATAGTTTGGCAATGCAATTGGGTTTAGTGGAGGTCCCCCAAAATACCATTTTGTACATAGCTAAATGACACTTGATCTTGTTTTTGGGTTGTGACCCAACTATATATCCATTATCAAAGCAAACAGTTGAGTGGCTGGTGGACTCGGTCCCTACGGTGAATTCTACCTAATTGCTTTTGTTATATTGGAGCCGGGGACCTTGGTGCACCTTTTCAAATGGGATTGAGTCAGTACTTTTTTTTGCTTGTGAATTGGTATGCTATCAGGTTGACCCAACTATATATCCAGTATGAAAAGCGAACAGTTGAGTGGCGGGTGACTTTGTCCCTACTATGAATTCTACCGAACTGCTTTTGTTATATTGGAGCCAGGGACCTTGGTGCACCTTTTCATATGGGGTTGAGTGAGTAATTTTTTTGCTTGTGAATTGGTGTGCTATCAGGTTCTACACTAGTGTAAATGTATCTTTATGCTAACAACAGAGGTGTGAAGGGAGTAGGATGTAACAAATAAAGTATGAGGTTCTACCTAGTAGTGTTGCAAACATATTGTGGAGTGAGGTCTTGTTAATTTGGACATATAGTGTCTGATCCTCTGCTTATGATCTATGTTGGTTTAGATGCTTACAGTGTTTTCTTGATGCCTAAGAGATTTTTTTTCTTTGATGGTCGTATTTGTTTTAATCTCTTTAACGGCTAAGTTTAGTTTTTGTGTAGTTTTGGAGTAGAGAAGTGAGCGGTCAGTAGGCTACAGACATAGCAGTCATGTTGCGGTTGCTAGCTAAGCAGGAGCCGTGCTTGTAGACTACAGACTATCCTAAGGTCTCATTGTTGACCTTTTTGTGTGATGACACTATCCCAGATCTAGATATCACTGCCGATTCAAAAACCCCCTTCATTATCGGATTTTGAACCGACAGTGGCATACCGGTAGTGATGGGGGGTTGACATCACAGCCGGTTCTTAAAAACCAACACTGATCTGCAAGCAACAGTGTAGATTCCTAGCTCCACCCGGCAGTGTCCAGTTGAACAACACTGCCATTTTGTAGTCCCAACTGACAGTGATAGTTGCTTCAAGGGTGTCGATTCTTGGCTCAAGCCAGCAATGTTGAGCAAGCCTACACTGTCGGTTCATGGCTCAAACCGACAATGTTGTCATAACCATCATTGTCAGTTCATGGTTCAAACCGACAGTGTTGAGCAAGCCAACACTGTCGGTTTGTTTCTAACCGACAGTGATGGTTACGATAACACTGTGGGTTTGTTGCTAACCGGCAGTGATGGTTACAACAACACTGTCGGTTTCTTGCTAACCGGCAGTGATGGCCCGTTCGTATTTTATTGTTTTATAATTGATGGCCCGAGGAGTATTTTATTGTTTTATAATTTATATTTTTTCGAGGAATAAACATTACAAATATTTGCTTTATATTCGTTCTTATCAAGATCTCAATCCCTCAAAATAAAAAAGAAATTATTCGATAAGATGAAGCATGCTTCACGGACTTCTTACAATAATCTAGTGAGCTGCTCTGGGCCATACTGGTCCTTGAACTTCACGGATTGTGCAATGGAAAATACTCCATCTTTTTCCAATACCTCGGCTAAGATGAATTTTGCCAGCTCCGATTGCAGTGCGACGATCTCCATGTCTAATAGCCTTTCGTGGTTATATTTCTTGCGCTATCGTTCAAAAATGATGATATCCAAAGAGGAATCAGTAAATCATTTTGTTGAATTATTAACAGACATAAATGAAATGAAAATTATACACACCAACTTATCTGCTTCTTCCGATTTCCCGCCGATGTAGCGAAGCATTACCCACATTACATAAAACCCACATTCATTGTTTCCCGCTGGCTGTTTTAGGTACTTCCCCTCTATTTCGACAACCTTAAATGGGACCTGCGTCCCACCGATATGTCTTCTTCGGACACTGTGCAACATTAAAAGGAGAAACATTACAAAGCGGTATGTATGACTAGAAAATAATATGTTATTAGGATCGCTTACTAATTTAGCACTGCCACCAGTACATCTAGATGATGAAATGGTTTTTTCTTCGAGTCCCACACCTCGATAAGATTTTTAGCAAGATTGACACAAATGAAGACGAAATGGTTGCTGGAATCACAGAATCCTAATTATCGAATAATCTTAACGAAAAAAAGAAGCATAAAATTAAAAGCCGAGAACACATACTCGTAGTTGTAGGCTAGAAGTATGTGGGTTTTGTTCTCCATCTTGAATTCATCGAAAACAGCAATCAGTCTCTCTATCAAGTCTTCCACGTCACATCCATGGATGCCTAAACATGTCTTCTCATTGACTCGCAAGGGATCCAAGAAGCCTATGTTATCCCATTTGCTTCTTAGTATGCAAAATTTTGCTATACACCTACATAAAATCATGGAAATTGGTCAAAAATTAACAATTTGGATCTCGAGAGAGTAGTTAATTTATTGTTTTATTTATGCTTGCGCTATTAGTTATTGCAACAAAATTACCCTTGAGGGTTTTACCGTAATTTAATACATCAGATAGACTAGTTCCGTTGGCGCATTGAAGGCTAGTGCCATTCAGATAGATGATAAATAAATAAATACATATATACATGTACAAAACAAGTTGCTAGGTTGGTACCGATGGATAAAGATAGCGCAGAGATATAGATATAAATATATATTTTGTTTTTATTTATTTTTTTGGACAAAGAGATAGATAGATAGATAGACAAACAGACACATAAACAGAGAGATAGATAGTCATAACTAATTGATAGATAGATAGATTTATTGATAGATAGATATAGATGTAGATATAAAAATAAATATATAGATATAGATAGAGGGAGAAATAAATAAGTTTTGACAATAAATCTTACTCGATGTTTTCGGGTACTCCTATATAAACACCTGCACACTAACGAAGAAAACAAATACAGATACAAGGCACACCACTCATCCCTAAACAAGGTGAAACAGAAAAATAAGGAGGAAAAAAGGAAAGGAGTAGTATTGTCCTCTGGCCTGAGTCACCAAGTACTATACAATGAGGAATGTATACCTGACAAGTGCTATTTTCCTGATACTTATGATCATTTGTTCAACCACTCCATCGTGCCAAGGTATATATAGAGAGATATAATTACTAATACTTTGCATTGTCATATATTACTCCCTTCCTTCAAATAATTGATCGCTTTGGCTTCGTGTTATAAATCAAACGACTCTAATAACTTCGTCCAAGTTTGTTACGAAAAAAATCTAAACTAGCACAAGTCCAAATAAAACACACAATACAAACATATGTCATGAAGAATTTAATAAAAGTAATTTCAAGGTTTAGATGTTCAAGCATTTTTTTTCTCTAAACTTCGTCAACAAATCTTGATGGAGCTATAATTTGGAACTGATGGAGTACCAATCAACATGTATTGATTATTTTGTACTATGTTGGATGCATGTGTAGGCCAAGACCAGCCTCGGGTGGCACACGGTCCTCGTGCCGCCAGGCCTCCTGAGCCACCTTTTACGCCAGTGCCTCATCCCCCAAAGCCTCCTGGGTCTCCTTTTACGCCAGTGCCTGATCCCCCCAGTCCTCCTGGGCCTCCTTTTACGCCAGTGCCGCATCCACCTGGGTGGATACCGCCACACAGTTTGTTGCAGGCGGAGCAGCCCCACATGGTAGGAGGTTATCGGCCTGCCCCCAGGCCTCCTATGCCTCCTAAGCCGCCAATGCCGCCTCGTCCACCTCGACCACCTCCGCACAGTTTGTTGGAGGCAGAGGCAAAGTCAGAGACGTGCTACCATAACAATAACAAACTCTCTCCGACTGGCTGCTTGCAGATGTGCAAGAAAAATGGCTTCGAAAGCAAACACAGCTACTACATCGAGAGACAGGATGCTAAATGCGAATGCTGCTGCCCACATTAAGCATTGTAACCGCAAGCATCTGTTTGATGGAAAAACAATAAAAATGGTTGTTTTGTTGCCTAGATGCACATGATGGTATATTTAACTCGTTCCTGCTGCATACAAACATAAGGGCTATGGGCGCCATAGCTAGACAATGAGTGAACTCATCAATTTCTAAAACTGAACAGGGAATGGTGCGGGAAAGTGGACGCCATGCAACTCGCACCCTAATGTTAATTTGTACTAGTAAAAACAATGGATGCATGTAACAACGAACTAAGGGCACTCCTAGCACAAGTGGTTTCTTGCCGTTAATGAGGATGCCATTACAACAAGAGATAACCAAATAAGAAGAGAGACGGAAATGATTTCTCAATGGACAAATGATTATTTCGGCTCCAAAAGGCCAAAGAAACCTTGCATGTTGAGCCATATGGACTCATTCTCATCCATAGGCCCCGATGCCCCCTCGCTGCCATTAGGTAGCTGCTACGACCGTGCTCGCTTGCGATGCCAGTGGCAATGCTGCAGCTTGTTTCCTGCCAAAGCTCCGCCTCGGGCATGCGTGCACAGCTGCCACTCAAAGTCACCCTTGGCAATTGCTCTGTTGTGAATGCAGCCATGCTAGACCTTCCGCGTGCCATTCTGCTCACCAATGCTCGATCCCAATAACTGTTGTGGTCTCGTATGACTACTGTTAAAAAAATATTTTTGAAGACTGGCAGCAGTTCTATTTACCGATGTGGGCAAAATTTGATGGCATCACCAGAAATGGACTCTCGACATCAGAGATGGTCTACACATTTTTTAAGACACTTTGAAAAATGACAGCCTCCAAAAATTGATTAACAGAGGCCAGCCTTTGAAAACGTGTCCATTTTTCGAGGAAGACCTTTTAGGAAGCCCGTTTTAGATAATAGGCTTGAAACCCAAAAATACATTACTAGATTCATTTATATATAGCACTTAGGGTTTTGGGGCTCTCACACCACCTATGATGAGGACATCTTCGGATGCACCCGCTGATTCTCCAACCATTATGCAAGGTCCAATGACCCGAGCTTGAATGCACTAACTAAATTTAGAGATGATCTTGTTCTTAAGCGATCATTTTCATACTTTTAAGAATATACTACTACCTAACGATGTTATATTACTTAGAACATTGGAGAGGGTCATGAGGAACTTGGAGGAAGAGGGGGAGGTGAAGATGACCAGCAAGGACGTCCAACACGACTTCGAGTCTGCCTCGGCCTTCAGGACCAGTCTGCCATAAAACAGATGCCTAGGACGCATCCGGAGTCCGTTTTTGACGATCCATATATGGATAGAAAGATAATTTCATAAGCTAACCAATGATTTTCGTTTGAGTTACAAATTCCACCCGAGTCAATGGGAGTCGTCGAAATAATTCAGCATCCAGAATCTGTCAGGGTGTTGCGTTAAAATATTTGGTCCATTGGGCCGTGTATCGTCTTTGAGCCCGTTAGGGGGGTGCATCCACGGGAGGTGACAACCCTAAGATCTTTATAATCAGTCGACGCCGCCATAGTTAGGTTTTGGGTTTTGCTTAGATCATTCTATCATGGACAATCGCCATCTATCGGTTTGTGGAACACTTTGAGAACTTAATCATACATCAGCAGTTTGTCCCATACTTTGAGCTGCGTACTTTTGAGTTCTTGATTGTGTTCTTCGTTTCACAGGCAGGGATTAGCCTTCGTGGCGAGGTCAACCAGATTGGTGATACGGTTGATAACCAGAGGAGTCGTGATGCTAAGATTGCAGGGTTCGGTTCTTCGGATCTGAAGCCGGATCAGTGTGTCGTGCTCCACCAAAACGATAGATATCAATAACAGAGGCCCACCTTTGAAAATGTGTCCATTTTTAGAGGCAGGCCTCTTAGGAAGCCTGTTTTAGAAAATAGGCTTGAAACCCAACAATAAATTACTAGATTCATTTGTATATAGCACTTAGGGTTTTGGGGCTCTCACACCACCTCTCTCCATTCTCCCTAGCGCAGCCCGTCTCTCATCTCTCAGCAGTTCGCTGTCCCCTCTCTGCAACCCCTTCTCGGATTAGAACGGTGTCTCCTCCACTTCTCCGAGTTCCCTCAGTCATGTCACCCTCTATCCACTCCAACCCCCGCTGCTCCCCGCCCCAACCAAGCCAGCGACATGCATCTCGGGCCTCTCGTCCTTCCGTGGTGCATGTTCAGGGCACTCCTCTGACAGGGGCATCCGGCCTTGGAACCAATGGATGGCAGCTGTCCGGTGGCGCCCATGGACATATCAGCCTAGAAGGGTCTATCGCGTGGCCCGAGCACTCCTCCAGCGCCACCCACGGTCAGATCCACTGATGAGGGTCCGACGCATGGCCTGAGCACTCCTCTGGTGGCGCACATGGCTAGATCTGCCGAGGAAGGTGCATCACTTGGCCTGAGCGCTCCCCTGTCAACGACAGCCGCAATAGGAGAGGGTGCGGGCTGGGAAAAGGTGGCATTGGTGGATCTAGGCAACTGCAGGCAGCAGCTCGATGGAGGGCGCTAGGGGCAAGTACGGTGGTGGCGGTGGCTCAACTATGGGCTCAGTTCGGCTCGGTGGCAGGCTCTGTTTGGGCTTCATGTTGGGCTCCGTGTTGGGCTTGGCTCCTAATTTTTTTCAATGGATTTTGAGAGACAGGCATGAAGCACCACCTTTGTTGGTCATGATTAATAGTGACTCTTGGGTGGAGGCACCTTGCCTGCCTCTGTAAATGATTTTTTGATAGTCTTCGATAGTCTTCTGTGTGCTAGTGCGAGCCACTCATCACCATGCTGACTCGATGCCCACGCTTGCCCCTGAGCGCACCATGCCACTTCCATGCACCTAAACTACTATGAAAATAGTCTTTCTAGGTGACTAGAAAGGCTTTATAGATGTGGATGCTTCATCTGCATTTATCCATGTGTCTCTAAAAGTCAGTTACTTCTAGAGTCAGTTTTCAAGCTGTCCCAAGAAATAGATTTTTATAACTGGCCGGGAACATGAGCCGCCTCAAAAAATGAATTTCTAGAGACGCCAATGGTTCCCAGCTACCTCTACAGTATATTCCTGACAAAATTATGTAACACCCCAAAATTTGCCTCTTTTGAAAATAGGATTAAAATAATTTATTTGTGAATTTTTGTGCTCACGAAAACATAGGAAAATAAAAATTTTCATTAATTTAAAATCTATCATAAGGTAGAAATGTGTTTGTTGCATTCATGCCGGTTGCACCTCATGTTTCTATGTGCAAAATGTGTGTTTTTTATACGTTTAGGAGACGAATATCTATCTCTAGGAATTTTCCAGCTTCTTTCTGGAATTTAATTCCTACCACCTTCACCTTAATCTTTATGTTCCAAGTTTCCAACAATCTTTTTATGAGCTCCAAATACTTTATTTGGGTTCATCATGTTCCAAAATGTCTCTGAGAATTTTCCCCAAATTTTCGGATGTCTCGGAGTATTTTTCGTGGCCTAAATATCAATTCTGGACTTTTCTAGAATTATTTTATCCACAAAATTAATTAATTCAGAAAATAATAAATCTCTAATTTATCCCAACGCTCAAAGGCCCATGCATTTATTTACTAATGGGCTTTAATGTTTATTTAGGCTCATTAGTGCAGGCGGATGGTGCAACGTCAATTAGTATCATATCGCTAGTTGACGTAGATATGAGGAATTTTTCTTCCTATATATATCTACCAACTTCTTGGGCAAAGCACACCAAAACTACCGTAAGGGAGCCCCTAGTTTGGAAAATCCCTCGTGTAGTAAATTATATTTTTCTCCTCCTCTCACCGTCGCTGTCGCCGCCACGCTGCCCAGCCCGGTCATCCTCGTTGCTTCTCGGCCATCGGTAAGTGTCCCACGCAACACTCTTGTTCCATCTATCTTTTACGTTTCTCCGAGCCCTACCCCTGACCGAGCCGCGCCATCCTGCTCCATTGTTGCCGTGTAGTCGCGACCTGCAGGAAGCCAGGCAACGCCAGAGCAAACCGATCGACGCCACCACCGGAGAATTGTTGCATCCACATTCCAACACTCGATGTTGCTGCAAATTTCAAGGCGCCCCGATCCGTGCCGAGTTCATCGTCGCCGTGTTTTGGTAATAAGAAACACCCGCACGATGAGTTCTTGTCTATCTTCTCTGTTGGCTTCTCCGGTTGCTGATGCTATTGCTTCTTATCATGTACAGTAACCATGGAGACTCTGTCCACGTACGTGATTTACATGCTGAATATCTGTCAACGCCAATCTGCCGATCTCCATCCTCATGACTGCCATTGCCCCAGTGATGCAGCATCGCCGATCCGTTGCCACTGGAACATGTCCACGTGAGGGACATGCTTGCCGCTGCCTTCTTTTGGTCTGGCCGAGAGCGCCACCACGTCGGTCATCATCGCGTGAAGCATCGGCCACTGATCACCATCTGCATGACTGCCATCGCCGATCTGTCGTTGGAGGAGCCCACTTGTGAAACCCGATCTCGCCGTTCTCAGCTTCAACGCGACATCGTCGTTTCTCGTCTAACGTCGATGCTCAGTGAGAACAATCGGCCATGAAGGAGTAAGCCATGCTGGCCGCTGGTCATCCTCGACGTAGAGGCATATCTCTCCTTATTCATGCATAAAGAGTCATTTACCAGCAACCTGTCTCCATCAATCGTGAGGTCAGTGCGAAGCACCCTGATGTTTAGAGGGCCAGGTCTCTTTAATTCCTTTGCTATATTTTTTTATCGGCTAAATATAATACTATGCTGATGTCACCCCTTCATCATACGTGTGCAATATTATGGCTTTCTTTTTGGACAGCTAGAATTTCCTTTGCCGGTATATTCATCACGTGCACAGGACCTTGTCTCACCTTGCATGTAATTAGCAAACCTCCTGAGTAGATAATACCGTTTCAGCTTTTGCATCTTAAATATTCCACTGTTTTATCATCCTAACTCCAATTAGGTTCATTCAAGTTGCGTTAGTTTTGTATTGTCGTGCTTTACACAGTAGTGCCAACGTGTTGCATGTCACATGTTTTTCCATATATAGCTAAATATTAAATTGATTAGTATATATGCACACTAGTTTTGAATTAAAAGCAATATAGGTGCTTAACTTTGATAATTTATACCTAAAAGTTAATATGATTCATTGTTAACTTAAAAGTGTTTCTAGAATATAATTTGATTAGCTGAACACGATGCATATGTGATAAGTACGAGTAGATGCTCTCACATGCTTATTTCCTTTGTGAAGATAAAAGTTTAATTTGCTTAATAAATTATGTGATAACATTTATAAATAAAACATGATTATCTTTAACTCGACTTTTAAAACTAAATATGTTATGATTAATCTGAATTAATATTACTCAGATAGTTTTTCTTAGCTAACATAAAACAAGCTCGTAGTTGTTTCTTTTATAATATAAATCTATCGGTAGTTGTATCTTTTTAATCGTAGCTCCGATTAGCGTGCCTCTCGCGACTGTGTGTTCGTAGCGATGCTTAGAATCGTGTTTCAAACTCTTTGACTTATTTTTCTATGATTGGTGTACTGTTCTAATTTAGATCTATTGTTTGCTTCGTGTATGATTGTATGGATGCTTGTGTGGCGCTTTATGATTAAGTCCAGTCGGTGAGATATAAGTGGTGATCAAGAAGAAGAAGAAGAAGAACATTGAAGATTAAAGCTTACCGAAGGATCGGTGTTTTAAGGCAAGTATAGCATGGGATCTTTCTTGTTGTCCTATTCACCTTTAATCATTTAATTCATACTGCATGCGTCTACCTTGACTGACACTAAGGATATCCTAGTCTTTTGTTACCTTGTACCTTGATACCTTTGGGGTATTGCATCGGGTAGTGTGATGCTAGTGCTCAATTAAAGACCGTGATCTTGTAACTTGACTAATGGAATATGCAATAAACATTAAAAGATGCTTTTTAGCAATATGGAACAAGGGGGCTAGAGCATTGGGCTATTTATGGTGCTCTAGATTCCTCTCCCTAAGGACTTGTCTGTAAGTGATTATCCGGGACTTACAGTACAGCTGTGAGGGAACTAGTGCCTTTTCTAGCTTGTTAGTGGTTACCTTTATTGGCGTAAGAATGGCTTACCGAATCGGGTATAGTGCGGCCTCTATCCCCATGTGTATAGACTGCGTGTCAATGTGCCATCGGGAAGGGGGGCTCTACATCTGTTTGCCGAGTGAATCTAATGGCCCTAACTTGTTAGACGAACCTTTGAAAGGCTTCATAGTGAACCCTGCTGACCTTCCTTGGTAGTGGGTCAAGAGGCTGATCACCTTGGGCGAAAGGGTAAATCATGACTCACAGTGAAAGTGTACAACCTCTGCAGAGTGTAAAACTGGTATATCAGCCGTACTCACGGTCACGAGCGGCCTTGGAACATTTACGAAATAGATGATCACTAATGGTTAATGGTGATGAATACTCATGATGAAGATGCTCATTAATGATTACTGTTTATGCTATTCATTATTCATGCTTACCTGATCATGTGTTTATGGGCTTGTGACAAACTTGTTGCTACTCAATTGCTAAAAGATGACTCATTAAAAGCTAATCGCAGTTAACCAGTGTCAGCCTTTTGAGCCTCATGAACCCCATGTTATATTTGTTGAGTACGACATGTACTTACGCTTGCTTTACTTTTAATTATTTGGATAAAAATCCCGGATGGGTACCAGATTGCTAGTTTGGAGGATTTAGGCTTGTGATCAACCAGTCAGTTGTCCCTGTGGATTTGGAGTCTTCACCTAAAGATCGGAGTTGTCTTTCCGCTGACTATACTCTGAGGTTATATTATTTATACTAATACGCTATGTATTTAAGTATTGTCTTTTGATATTACCTTTTTTGTAGCTATATGTGAGATTTGACTTCCTGGGCTCACATATGGTGTGTATCTGGTTTTTTTCTTAAAACTGGGTGCAACAAATTAAAAGTTCAAATTTGAAATTATGAACACGTATGATGTGTGTATGTATATGTATGTTGCTTTTTTTCTAGAGAATGTCACATGTTCTTCTCACTATGTGTCATAGGCTTTTACCTCGCAATGTAGATCAATGTTTTGCAGGCAAGGAATAGGAGGTGTAGCACACATAACACATATGCATACTAGTTTAAGTACAGGATACCCTATGTCTAGTGGAGAATCGATCTCCTACCTCATATGCTCGAGTGCTTATATGGACGCTAATGAGAATTTCGACTACTAACTAGATCTAACGAGATACTGATCGAGTCTCCCTACCTCACCTTATATTGTCCAGGAGGTAGGGCTACAAACAGAATTGCAACCGGTTACATCCATGGTTTCCTAATTTGTTACAAGGAAATCTGTCGGATCCTATCGGACCAACATTAAAATCTTTGTTTCCAAGCCTCCTCCATCGGTACCTTGTTTTCAATTTGATGTAAGATAAGGGTTCAGCGGAGAAAGGAATCCACCTCGTCTTCCTTAGCCTTTCTGTTCTGCTAGTGATTCCAGGATGTGTGGATCAGCACCATCCAATCCACTTACCCGATCTTTGTGGTTCGCCAATAAAATCGGATGTGGTGGAGTTCTTCTCCAAACACACAATTCTTTCTTCCTCCTTGAAGTCCTTGTGTTGAATGGATATATCGAGCATCCAATTTGTCGTGCATGACCTGGTGTTCTTGCTTCCCAGTCATGGTCCGATGACCCGGTGGGGATCTAGGTGTGCTTGCATATATGCAAATTGTACCCCACATTCTCGGTCCTGACAAGCCCCTTAAGCCTCCGTGCTCTCTTCAACCATAGGTGTAGGCAGAACACATGATTGAAATGAAACCGAGTGTCAGGCAGCCCTATACATGGAAGGCCTTTGTTATTTTACACCTTGTGAGCCATCGAAGGTCTTTGTTATTGTACATTGAGCACAATAATTTATATCGAATAAATAAAGTTCTGATTGGTGAACCTTTATCCGAATGGCTCTTGTGTTTCCTTGACTCGATCGAGTATTTCTTTGAGTAGATCAAGTACGTAGATTGGGTAAAAGCAGCGTTAGTTGATAACATCGTTTGGGTCATGGCTCAGTCGTAGACCGACAGAGTCAAAATGTCATACATCGAGTACAACTTCATTCGAGTGACACACATCGAGGATACCTTTTGTCTGGTACATCAAGTACCTCCTAGACCTAGGTTGGGGCTTATTGATAGAGTTAATTTACAAACGGGTCATAAGATCTTTATCAACTTAGGTTGCATTCCAAATAAAAGATGGGTCAGATGGTACACTTAGAGGAGTCATCGATTGACATGTAGCATTTTGCGAAACGTGCAGCGAGGCCTACCACTTGTGGATCTACGAACGTGATGAACGAGTGGCGCCTGGGTACTTAACATCGGGTATCTAGCTTAGGAGTCCTAGTTGTGGCACACCATCAAACTCAAGTCAATTATCAAATAGTGTACTTGTCCAAATTGATCGATCGCTTTTTGGCTTCCCTCGCGGGCATGCTCACAGGATCGATTAGAAGCTCGCTTGAGTTCCGTGGCCGTTTCTGGATAGTGGCGTATCACAGTTTTAGGATACTTTTCGCTTGTGTTGATTGGGCCAGCTTAAGCTATCTAATCGTTTGGGACTAGTGAGGAAACACATTGGATTACATGGAAGTTGGCATTTAACTTCCATCAATCACCATTTGGCGACAAGTTTTGAATTTACCGCTACATAGTCGGACAATCTATTAATGCTAAATAAGTTATATGGTTGCATAAGAAAATAGTTGATTTTCTACTTCTCTAGCTCGATCATAACATATTTTATGGTTGCCCTAGATAAGTCTATTTGGTTTTACTATTACGAGAGCCAAAATTCATACGTTCTAGACATCCACATTAGGTCCTACGGTGGTAGGTGAACAAAGTAGTATATTTATGGCTGTGGATGAACAAGGTAGTAAAATTATGGCTTTATGCTTGCGCTATTGGTTATTGCAACAAAATTACTCTTCAGGGTCTTACTGTAATTTAATACATAAGATAGACTAGTGCCGTTGGCACATTGAAGGCTAGTGCCATCTAGATACATGCTAAATAAATAAATAAATACTTATATACATACAAAAAACAAATTGCTAATTAGGTACTGATAGATAGACATAGAGCAGAGATATAGATATAAATAGATTTTTTATTTTTATTATTTTTGGAGAAATAGATAGATAGACAGACAAATAAACAGAGCGATAGATAGTCACAACAAATAGTTAATTAGGTAGTTGAGATAGAGATTGAGATAAATATAGAGTTAGAGATACAAATATAGATAGAGATATAGATGTAGATATAAAAATAAATAGACATAGGAGTAGATGGAGGTAGAAATAAATAAATTTGGACAATAAATCTTACTACATGTTTTGGGGTACTCCTACATAAACACCTGCACACTAACGCAAAAAAGAAATAAAGATACAATGCACACCACTCCTGATCCCTAAAAAAGGTGAAACAGGAAAATAAGGAGGAAAAAAGAAAAGAGTAGTATTGTCCTCTGGCGTGAGTCACCAAGTGCTAGACAATGAGGAACTTATACCTGACAAGTGCTATTTTCCTGATACTTATGATCATTTATTCAACCACTCCATCATGCCAAGGTATATATAGAGAGAGATATAATTACTTATACTTCGCATTGTTAGATATTACTCCCTTTCTTCAAATAATAGTTCGCTTTGGCTTTGCGTTATAAGTTATGAATGACTAATAGCTCAAACGACTCTAATAACTTCGTCCAAGTTTGTTATGAAAAAAATATAAAGTAGTACAAGTCCAAATAAAATACACTATCAAACCATATACCCTGAAAAATTTAATAAAAGTAATATGAAGGTTTAAATGTTCGAGCATTTTTCTCTAAACTTCTTATTTTGATTATTTTGTATTATTGTTGACGGTCACTAACATCAATTATAAACCGTCAACATATCCTATATATAGATTTAATTCCATCACCAAACATAGATAAAGGGGTTTAAACTAATGAATTCCATGAACTTTGGTGAATATGTGAATACAGTAGGATCTATCCAGAAAATAGCCCCTAGGACCACCGTCAAACACTCCAAATAGGCAAACTGACATCAACAAGTAAATCGACTCGCGAAACCTACGGAAAATAACTCAAGACAGATTCCGAAAGCTTCCACCGGAGGGAGGGGCCCACCTGTCACAGAGACCGGCCAGTCGGCTCCACCTATAGGCCGGCCGGCCTATGGGGCCCACATGTTAGCCTCCCCTTTCTACGTCAGTTTCCCACTACCTTAAAATCAAATGTACGCCGTTGCTCATGGTCGGCTTGATCCGATGGCTCAGAATTGATGGTTCCCCATATATATAGCAGCCCCGACCCCCCTCCCTGAAGTCATCCTGAAACCCTAATTCATATCCTCCTCATTTGGATCAGAGCTAGCTATTAAGAGAAGATTAGTCCTCTATAGGATCTAGTCTTGTAAATAGAAATATTGAGATAGAGAGTGAGAGAAGAGTTTGGAAGAAGTGCTGGCCTATCGGTGCTCTCTCTATGGCTTGTACCTTAGCGGATCCAAGTTCTACTTCAGCTTGCTTCTAAGATTTCTCTAGTAATAAACTTCTGATTCAAGTAAGTAATTTGTTTATATTGTTCATCAGGTTCGTGACTCTATTGAGTTCTTTATTCCTGTTCTAGAGGGAGAAAAGTAGTAATTGTGGTGTAAGCATGGTGCTTAGACATTCGTTACTAGTGGATGCACCCTGCATTCTGGACCGGTGGTAGATCGCTAGTGTGACACTCTCGTGGAGTCCTTCGTAGTCCACCTCCCGTCTGTAGGCCAAGTAGTACCCGGTTAGTACGGAAAGCATCCTCTGCTAGTGTCTTTTCTTAGTAATGTCCTTAGTTGAATAGTAGAAGATATAGATTACCCAAGTCAGAACTAGAGAACCCTAGTTATCCTCTGTACGCTCCTAATTATCCTTAGCCTTGTTGCTTCCCCTGGTTAAGTTAGATTATAGTTAATCTCACACGTTTCCCTTTGGATACGATACTTGGAATACTTCTAGGTGAAAGCAACAGCGGTATCCGTGCTCTTGTGAATCTTTTCTGTGTGCCTTAATAAATATCAACAATTATGTTGCATGCATTTCTAGGCCAAGACTAGCTCAAGGCATGGCATCATCACCACATGTCGCCACCACTTGTATCATCACCACCACACAGTTTGTCTAAAATGTCACACCATCACCACCATGGGTCACCTCCGCCACTGCCAATGCGATCACCACCACCACGCAGTTTGACAGAGACATTACACCATCATTACCATAGGTCGCCACCACAGCAATGAGTGCCATCGTCACCACCATGCCATTTGTTTGAGACATCGCACCATCATCACCACAAGTCACCTCCACCACTGCTAGTAACGTCATTGCCACCAAGAAGTTTGTTTGAGACATCACACTGGCACCACCATAGGTCACCACCACCACCACCACCGGTGCCATTCTCCCCACCACACCATTTGCTGAGACATCACAAAATCATCATCACCATAGGTCGCCACCACCACCGCTGCCTGTGTTGTTGTCACAACCACGTCGTTTGTCTGTGAAATCTCCCCATCATCATCACCACAAGTCGCCACCACCACCACCTTTGGCGCTGTCACTACCACGCTGTTTGCTAAGACATCACCACCTTTGCTAAGACATCACACCATCATCATCACCATAGGTCACCACCTCTGCCACCAATGCCATCATCACCATGACATTTGTTTGAGAAATCACACCATCATCACCGCCACCACCAGTGTTGTCAACACCACGCCATTTGTTTGAGATGTCGCACCATCATCACCACAGTTTGCATGCACCACCGCTAGGGAAGTCATCACCACCATGCATTTTGTCCGATACGTCACACTGGCATCACCATAGGTCACCGCCGCCGCCACCAGTGCCGTTGTCACCACCACGTAGTTTGGCCGAGACATCACGCCATCATCACCATAGGTCACTGCTGCCACCACCAGTGTTTTTGTCACCACCACGCTATTTGTCTGAGATGAAGCACCATCATCGCCATGGGTTGACTCCGCCGCCACCGCCGGTGCCATCTTCACCACCACGCCGCTTATTTGAGACATCCCACCACCATCACCACTGGTCGCCTCCACCACCGCCAATCCCATCGTCACCACCACATAGTGTCTAAGATGTTATCACCAAACTAAAGTCAAATCTCCTACAACTAAAAAGAACAAAGTGTGGATATTTTTTGGTGCGACATTTGTTTTGGTTCGTCCGTCTGTCCACGCCTGCGATCCCACGACATCTCCTTGATTGAATATTGCCTGTCATGCGATAGAGGAATCACGGCAAAATAGGAAGTTGAAAATTATTGTGCTATCCATATACACAATTACATGTTTGCATGCACCAACATACATGACAACGAGCAAAAGGAAAGAGAATTAACACAGAAGCAAAGAGAATTAAGACAAAAGGAACCACTTTGCACTTCTGAGAACCTTGCCAAATCTGCCTACATTTAATTACTTCCCCTCTTTGCATTTGCAAAAGGGACAGCTTTTTCCTCCTTTCATTTGGTTTCACGCTCACGTGTTCCATCTGCTTCGGTCTCCTCCCTGCTCGTCACTCCCCTTGCGATCGTGGCATCGCTCCCCTCCCCTCCGTGACTCCCCCTTCGACCACCGTGAGGCGGCGCGGCATCCATGGTGCTGGAGGGCTGGATCGGGGGCACCGTGGTGCTGGTGAAGAAGGACGCGCTCAGCTTGGCCCACTTCCAAGTGTCACTCCTCGACAACATCCACCATATCCTCGGCCAGGACACCGGGCTCGCCTTCTAGCTCGTCAGCGCCACCAAAGCCGACCACCGTGAGGTGGCACGGCGTCCCGGTGCTGGAGGCGGTACACGCATCCGTGCACGGCATCCCGATGGCGCAGGTGGTCAACCAAGGTATGCCCACCCCTTCCCTGCTCTCCCTTCTGTGCGAAATAGTGGACACCTAAGTGGGAAATGTAACTCGGGCAACATGTTCGACAAAATGTGTCTCCATGCTAGCAAACCTTGGCGGCTGTGTCCTCGTAGATGGACCTACATCGAGAAGGAGAAGGACCTGCGTCGAGAATTTTTAGCACCTGTGATTTTTAGCAAGTAGTACCATAAAAGGTCTCCGGAGATTAATTAGTCTCATGTTGCATGTTCCATCTGATTGCACAATTACCCTCTGAATTTTAGCATGGAATATATACTCAAGGGGGGAATGAGCAAACTGAAAGTCGGTGTGGGATTCAAAATCAAACCTACTATGCTTTTATATAATATATCCATGCTGCTCTTTCTCTGCCATTTTTACACTATAAAAATCCTAATTGTTTCTCTATAATATGGATTGTTTTTGTACATCACTCATGGGATGCTCTTTGAGTTGTATGTAGATTGGACAATTGCTGAAAGAGTTTGATAAATAATCTGGACATCATAATACCATTTGATCATTGTCAAAATTTATTTTGTTACTGGCTCCTTGGTTAAATCTGCTAAGGTTAGCATTTGTTCAAGTTGATTGTCATGAAGATATTTATAGTTTCCTGACAATCAATTTTCTATGCCTAGCTACGGGTTACAAGAACGCTAAGCCTGTGGGCATGCTTTGTTGTTTTGTCAAACCAGCCTTTCTAATCGTCAGTTTTGCTGGAAAATTTATGGTCACCTAATATTAAAAAACAAAAAATATGTAAATCTGACTACTTGTGGAATGTCCTACTTGAAGTTTATTAGTGTGTAAACCCACCCTCTAACCCTTCTCCATCAGGAATCTGAATGACAAAACCTGAGTTTACTCCTGCTTTTATTACATGGTGTATGCCATCATGGGTATTCATCGAAAAAGACTTTTCCTTACCATATGTTCAGACAACCTACCTGCTTTTTGTACTGAACATTTTTTTTAAAGAATTGATTCATTGCACGGTCTAAAAACAATTAAGGTGTACTGAATACCAGTTAAGGTGTTACATAATTAGCAATTGATATTTGGACCTAAAAACAATTGACCATTCATGTAGTCAATAGGATCCTGAATGGGCATGATAGGAGGCGGCGCCCATTCAGATAGTAAATAGTTTTAGAATGTGTGTCTCTAATGGTACTTATTTTGTATCATGAATATCAGTATTTTTTAATACAAACTTAGTCAAAGTACATTTTTTAGACGGAGGGCGTATTTCACTCTTTCTAGTGTCAATGGAACTTTTTATCAACTCTCTCATGGACAAGTTTGATAATACGAATTTATTGGTTAATTTTGTGTTCACTGAAATCACAATGGAACATATGCAAAATAATGAAGGTCGTGCACCATTTGAAGACTTGACAAACATCATCAATGAAAGTAATTGTTTATACTCATATCCATAGACACATTCACTTGTATTATTTATGGTAATTAAGCAAATATTTATCGACTTATTTTCAAACAGGTGACCATGCAACATCAAATTCACAAGCGCAAATAGATGAACGTGTGCAGCATAAAAGAGAAAGAGAAAAAGCACGACATGCATCAATGACTCAAGAAGAAAGGGATGAAAAAAATAAAAAACTTAGGGAAAAGTATCATCAGACAAAGGAAAACATGGATGCCACCAAGCTAAAAAGGGAAAGTGAAAAGGCACGATTGGCAGCAATGACTCAGGAAGAAAGAAATGAAAAAATAGAAAGCGTCGTGAACGATATCATCAGAAAAAAGCAGGTAAATCTGATTTTGCTTTTCTGAATTCAGTGTTGCCATTTTTAGTTTATTTAGCATATAGTGAATGCCATGTGGTACCAGTTGGAGTTGATTCGACCACAGAAAGCACTGATGTCTATGAAGATAGTGACTGGCTACATCGAAACAACTCATACAATCCCATGAAGATTGATAAAGATAACACATGTACCATAATATTTTGTTTTGTAACCATTCATAACTATTACACGTGTATGTTCTCAACCATGAGTTTTGTCAAGTTTCCCCACTTTTCTCATGTGCCAATGTGGGATCAACCGAATTAGCAACTGTATAATTACAAACATAAATTACTTGAATAAAACCAACCAAGCAAGTTAGCGATAATAGTGAACAATAGTGCTAAACAACACCATACCAGTGGTCGTGGGATGGCACGATCGTAGTGGCGCTGGTTCCGCGCATTCACGAGGATAGCTCATTTGTATTTTCCATTGTTGCACCAGGGTCATTAGTTTGTGAGCACGAAAGAAATGGATATCGGAGATTTCTTCCTGCCAATATAAAACATTATCGTAGCCGCACCACGGAAAGGTCTATAAAGTAAAGTTTGTGTGCCTGTGACGCCGCGTACTCCGTGACTGTGTTAAATTCATAAACTTTGCTTTTTGGATTAAATGTCACTTTATCGTTGGTATTTAATTTTTACAGTATTGTTATCTTATCGTGCGATCCGTGTGTTTTTAGTACAAAATATTAGTTATCCCATAGCAACGCACGGGCACGCTACCTAGTAGAGCTAAAGTCCATAACATGGTACCGTTACAATAACAGATTTGTTTTTGACTCATGATTACAAGACATGTGCACGGTAAACGACACTGAACTCAAACAAGCTACTTTTTGTTGCATACATGCTGTTGCCCACATTAAGCACGGTAATGAGGATTTGTTTGATGCGGACTCAATAAAAGATGGTTGTTTTTGTTGCATACATGCTGCTATATTTCGTTCCAGATGCACATGATACACTAACCTATTTATATTATTGTACAATAAGATATTGTATAATTAATATTGTTCTCGGGATATTTTGTTGAAAATGGTTTATAAAATTTAAGTGTTTAGATCACTAATATTATCTGGATTTGTAACCATAATCTAATTAATAGGTCTACAATTATACGATTACACCGATTATAATTAGGAAACGTCTGAAAGCCAAAACTCATGGATCGTACATTCATCTGGAACTAGACATATTAGGCATATAACGACTTGTGGTGATTATATAAGCGCATGTCGTTTCATGCAAAACATGTATAAAAACCACAGCAATGGTAAGTGATAAAAAAAATCAAAATATGTGTTTGCATGAGTCAAACTAAAACCTCAATGTTCACGTTGTCTCAAGCATCCGTACCATCTGAGCTATGCAAAACTTATAATTATACAATTGATACTATTCTTTTAACTATACAATTTTGAATCTTATTTGCATATTTGACACTATAAGAGCTCTAATGAAAAAGTTATTAATTGCAAAGTTGTAGATCTTGTCAAGTATTACAATTTTTATGTTGATTCTGTCTCCATTCAATATTGGTAACCATCTCAAATCTGATCCCAAAACTAGTATTGAATACTTGGACATGTAAACCATCTCAAATTAAAAATTTGTTAGAAGTCAACAATTTGGATACAAAGATTTTCTTGATCTAACATCATGTAAAAAGTAATCCAACATGATTACTTGAGATCTGCTTGTGCTTCCATACAAGCACTCCTCACACACTAAAATAGAACGGGCAGATATGCAACGCCTAGCAAGAAAGGTTAGATTATTATCGATCTAGTTTTTTCTGGCAATGTGATGAGCATAATAAAAGATAGACTAGCTAAATGGAGTATCCTTTGCAAGCTGAAAAGTATGAAGGGTTTAGGGATTCTAAATTTGGATGTTCAAAACAAGTGCCTGCTTAGCAAATGGTTGTTTAAGCTTTAGAACGAAAAGGGCCTTTGGCAGGATGTTCCGAAAAGAAACTATGTACGTAAAGGACAAGAGTTTTTACCCACATAGTGTGGATGACGGGGGATTCTTATTTTTGGGGCGGGTCTGATAGAGGTGAAGGACCTAGTGCTTCAAGGTATGTTATTTATGGTTAACAGTGCACACCAAACTAGATTTTGGGAGCACACATGGATAGAACAAATGCAGTTAAAGATGAGGTTTCCAGACCTATACAGAATTGTGAGGACAAAAAATGTTTTTGTAGCAAAAGTACTAGGTTCTACACCTCTGAACGTTTCGTTCAGGAGGGCGATAGTCGGTGACAGGCTAAGACGTTTAGGAGGGCAATAGTAGGTAACAGGCTAAGGGAATGGCTCAAGTTGGTTTCTTTAGTGTTGCCAGTTGCGTTAAATAATAACAATGATAGTGTAACATCCAGAACAAAAATAATTAATCTGTCGTTCATTGAGTGCAGACCCTTGCTGCCGCGTTGGAAGCAAGCAGCAGTCGTGGCAACAAAGCTGGCAGGAAAGAGAGCTCTGCCAGATCGTGAGAGGTGTGAATAAAAATGTGGGATCCTGTATCTTTGCCGCTTTAGGATGATGATTAGGGCTAATCTTCTGGAGATCTCGTACTGGTCATGTGGATGAGTTGCAGTTTCTCTCGTCTAGTGTATTGCAGGTCAGATCTCTGTTTTCTTTTCTTTAGGGTGCCAAAAATCTAAATCCTGATAAAGTATAAGCAGTATGACGATTTGAGGGGAAATTTATTTTATCTCTCCAAAGGTTACACAAACTTTGAAATTGGACGATGGAACAGGGACCTATGCATTTGAGGTCCGGCTGTTTTCACACCTTTTCACACTAGTAGGAAACGGCACAGTTACTTTGTGTCCTAGACTAAAAATAGTAGAAGGCCGAATTAAATTTTGTGATGAATACCAAGGATGTAGGAAATTTTATGTAGATACTTTTAGTGCACTCAACCATATGATTTGCTGCCATATAAAAATAGTTATGAAAATAACAAGGTATCTGCCCTGAAAATAGACATGTGGCTGTTTGGCAATATTTATTCTTATTTTAAGGTTTTCTTTTGCAACAAGAAAAGGTGAGGAGTATGATCGACTAAACGTAGGGACATGTATTTATTCTTTACATGACATATGTGTTCTTTATTGAGTAGTTACAAATATTTGTCTTTACCGTTCTTAGACGCGCTCGTCAAGATCATTTTCTTCGGTGAAAAGGCAAGTAACGTAGGGGTGTGGCTAATGCTATGTTTATATTCATGTCTTGCATTCTTTTCGAATAAAATACAGCAAGACCAATAATATGGTTAACTTCATTCTTGCTTTATGTATATATTGTTCATGGATTTATTTATAATGTCGATGTCGGTTGTCGCTATGAGATGATGGTTGCGGGTTATTATATTATAATTGTTGCACTACGAAGTTATGCATACATGATCATTCAAATGCATATATATGCATTTCATATTTAGTTAATGGCTGGCCACCGCCATCGTGCAATGACTAGTACCGATACTTGGAGTTGCATGAGAGGTTGGCACCGTCCAACGTAAAACTCTCAATGGAGTTGCATCCTAGCATGCATACATCATTTACTTGATGTTCTGGAGAATATCAATATCTAGATGTTGTGATACTCTAGTCCTATGATAATGTTTGGATGTCGCTTCAATATGGAGTTGCATAATTTATTTGTTTGTTACCTTTCTCATCATTATGGATGTTCATATGTTTTTCAAATCTAATAACTCAATTTGTGAGATGTGCCTATATTCATAGCCCTTTGCTTGCTGAGTTTATCTCACCCCTTTAATTCTTTACAGGTGTTTAATCATTTCTGTCAAGCATGATGGACTTGGGACTTAGATGCATGCACGTGTCACTTCATCACCACCAGAATAAAATGTTCATGTTTTAAGAATTTAGTTCGCAATGTGGCACCCTCATGAAGTTGATGTTTAATTGGTTTATCTATATTTGTTGATGTTTTCTTCTGTTTTGCTTGAGACATGTATTCTTTGTTCTTGCTGCGTTTTCAAATAGGTTGCTGCCCAAATTTTCTATTTTTGCTATAATATTAAGTTGGTAGGAGTAGGGTGTTATAGATAGTTTCATATGGTTAGTAAAAGAAGAATGGAGTGTTCCCAACACAAACGTTATATAGGGAAGTAACGAAGAAAGAAAAAATCTCTAGGAAAGTAGTGTTCTAGAAGGCGAAGATACCTCTGAAGGTTAAGATTTTTCTCTGGTATTTAAAGAGTGGCGTAATCCTCACGACGGATAATCTTGTAAAGAGAGGTGTAAATGGGATACTAGTTGTAACTTCTGCAGTTTGGAGGAGACCGTGCAACATCTCTTTTTTTATTGTCTCTTGGCGAGATCTGTGCGGAATTCCTTGCTAATCGCTTTTATTCTTCAACCACCTATTGGGACGCCTCGTATGTTTTGTGTTTGGATAAGGAGCTTTCCTCCAAGTTTGAGGGATCTGATCATAGTGGGGCTAGCAGCAATTTGCATGGTTTTGTGGTTGAATAGAAATGATGTAGTGTTCAACAGAAAAAAATTTAATTCTTGCGTGCAGGTAATCTTCATAGTGGGCCAACTGGATCAGACATTGTTCGCTGCTGTCTAAAGAGGAAGCAAGAAGAGCATTGAAGGATGGGTGCAAGCGCTGGGAAATACTGGTGTTACAAGTGTTTGAGGAACATGGTTGGCGTCATCAGAGAATGACTAAGGACTGTGCCTCTTAGCTGTTTGGTCTCAGTTGATTCGGTTTAGCTTGGACCGGTCACGTTTGGTAGTTGAGGGTTGTTTCTGTGGTTGTAAAGTACTGCTAGTACTTTTGGGTACTTTATATTTTTATTTTGACAAACAATTATATTAAGAAATAAAATCAGTTAATATAAATTAAGGGAGTGAAGGGTAGATTAGTAATAGGCGAGCTAACAGAGAATAATGTGTAGGTACCTTTTCTTATGGAGAACCTTTGACCGCACGACCCGACGTCCACACACGTCGTGAAAAAAAGAAGACTGGTCCACACACTGCAATCAGTAGAATATGCAGGGTTCCAGAAAGAAACACTACCGCTTTTTTTGCAGACTGAATTTTTTACTTCTAAAAGTAATTAACGCTCGGATGATTGATAGGTACCGGTCCCACATGTTTTGTTACTCGTCCCTCGTGTTTTAGTACATCCCGGTACTTTTCCATACTGTTTCTCTGGTACTCGTATTTTTCCACCGTCCGATCTGAACCAAAGGAAGGTCCACATTTTTTCCAACCACCCTAAAACTTGTATTGGTAGTTTTGTTTAATATTGTTTCTGCTAAGTGGAACTTGGTCTAAGAACCCGCTTTTCTGTTTCGGACCGTTATACTCATTCATGCGTGGATGGGGGAGACCGGAAATAACCATTTAACATAGACCATTTTACAGAGGCAGACTGAGCGGCTGGCTTTTTTAAATCGAAACCTACCACCTCTAAATATAGGTCCTATTGTAGTATAGGTATCACTAATTAGTAACCTTCAAAAGTCATTTTACATAATGCATTTCAAAAATAAATTAACAAAATTATTATGTATTCATAAGCATATAGTCTCACTTTTAACTTATTATTACTAATTTGAGGCTCAATTTAGAGCCTTTCATATTAATCCTAATTAAGATGTGCTAAAAGGATGAATCCTAGAAATTTCAAAACGAACATTCGGCTATTAGACTTCATAGTTGTAGTCAATGAATCCATTGTTTTCTGTATATAACTTACTCACCTAAGTCATTGTTAGTCTAACAGCATAACCCAAGATATAAATACATGACGTGGGGTTACCATGAAGAAAGAGATGACCATATTGATTTTGTTGTTTACCGCATATCTCAAGCTAAGGACTCAACTAAATACATGGTCCACAGTCATGAACAAAATGCACTATCCCAAAAAATTAAAATAGTTTCCAGTTCACATAGGGATAGAATATATATATATTAGGATTGTATCTGCAAATTGCCATTATTCCTGGTGCCAAAGAAATTAATTAATTTTTGTATGAATCGTCTTCTTCCCATGAAACATAGTAACCTTTCCTCCCTGTCATGTGTATTATTTCCCTGTTTTCTGGATGACTTAAATTAATTTTCAACCTCTGTCATGTTAATGTCTATTTCATGAACGGCTAATGTATTAGACAAGTCAGCTGTAAATACATATAGTTTTTTTTTGCATCAGGGATAAAAATATAAACCTGGCATTGAGCTGTCAGATTAACAAACGTAGTTGTTACATTGCTGGTAAAAAAAAATATGTTGATCCATACAAATCCTGAAACGGAGTGATATAATTTGGATGGTTGTTTAGCCGAGTTAGATCCCTATAAATTTTGGGGCTTTTCTAGAAATGTTGTGTGAGCAAAGGATGACTTGATCGGGAAGAAGAACAGGGAGTACGACGAACTGAATGTATAGCTGAATGTATTAACGATACAGGAAGTGCTTAATTGTCAAAATGAACAACTGGTTACATTCAGGTCTGCCTCTCCAGTCTCTCAACTAGGTACTCGTGGGGGGTACGATCCTGGATACCCACGACAGACTACATGGGCTTCGCCACCAGGGGTAATCCAGCCCACAAAACGAAGACTTACGTTGCACGGTACTGCTCGGCGTGTACCGCAAGACTCAAGGGCGATATCCTGAAGATACTACGAGATCTGTTAGAATATGTTCGATCTCATGATTCCTATAATTTGTAATTACTTACTGGTTATCTCCCAGATCTAACCGACTTCAAACCCTACCCCCCCAGCTATATAAGGCGGGTAGGGGACCCCCTCAAAACACACGCAATATCATACGATTGCCAATACAAACGAACAGACCACAGGAGTAGGGTATTACGTCGTGCAGACGGTCCGAACCTATCTAAACTCTTATGTCTCTGTTGCCTTCTTGTTCTTGATTACGCGCACCTCTGCCGATCAATCTACCTTTGTGGGATACCCCTCGGAGGACTTCCAATGATATTCTATCGACAGTTGGCGCGCCAGGTAGGGGTGTGCGTGCTGTTTCTATGACGAACAAGATGGTACGTTTTGCATGTTCTTCATGGTCGGATCGATCTCCTAGGTCATCAATGCTAATGGAGACGGAGAGATCATCGAGCCAGTGTAGATCGATTCTGCGCCACCACACCAACACCTGCAACAGCAGATCCGATCTCAGAACTGCCTTTGAGGTCGTCTTCACCAACAACTTGCCGCCTGCTTCCCCGCTACCTGAGGAAGCAGATCAGCAACGACGATCTGATCACATCCATCGATCAGGCCGGCTAGAAGGTCGCTGACTACCTCTCCCTCGCGGAATCGGCTCGGACCACTCTAGTTGGGCGCCGACCACCTCCCATTTCTGATCTATCGGAGGCCGATCAGGAAACTCTAGGGGATACGGCTGCCATCCATCAGGATGCCCTAAGGGGCAAATTCACCAACCAGATGGGAGACATCTATCCTCATCCTGACCTGATCGTCGACCAGCTCTCACCGACTGTCAATATGCTGCAAATCAGCCGACGCCTGAAGCATCCCTCCACACCTTCCTAGAGGAAAGTCCAGACTCTGAGTCCTAGGGCTCTACGGAGAATGTCGCCAAAACCGCCGCCGTCCAACCTTCTATCCCACCTTTCCAAGGAGGTGGGATTTTTAATGTCAGCCTCAACAACCCTCCACGAGATGGAGAAATCGATGAGGACTGCGCAGCTCGTATCAATAGAACGCCAACCGTGCGCAGCGCCGAGCGAATGAGGCTACCATTGTGCTAGCTGAGGCTGTTCGCAACGGAGAATAGCTCGACTCGCAAGGGAGGCCATGCCCACTCCGCCAGAACCTCGAGGATGAATTCGTCCATGTCGACAGCCACGATGTCTACAAGACCCCAAGTGCCAACTTGGCCATGGTCGCTAATGAGCTCGCTCGGCTCAAGCAAATGCCAGAGGTCGCCAAGGTCGTCGCAATGCTTAAAGCTGCACACTGCCAGGCCAACGAGATTCGCCAGGATCAGGGACCTTCCTACTCGACAAGCTCAAATCACCGATGCGCCACGCCAAGATCCAATCGCCACCTCGGCAGAAGCCGTTTCACCGATCAGCATCGTGATGATGGACAACCCTCCAAGGGGGAGCTAGGGGGAACCGTATCAACTACCCTCGCCAACACGACCAAGAAGTCGACCAAGTTGTCCGAGCACACATCAACAACCTCCAGGTTGCACGACGTCGTATCGACAGGCGCCGTTTCTCTAGGTACAAAGAGGAAGTACGCCGGCATCAAGAATATGAGCAAGAGTTCGGTAATCCAGATGCAGCCCTCCAGCCACTTAACATCAGTAATGCTGTAGATCCGGACGATGACGATCCCGAAGGGCCCCGAGCATTCACGAGAGCACTCTGAACACTCCAGTGACCCTGTGGTTTCAAAATCACCAGTGTCGAGCCCTACGAGGGGCGGAAGAACCCCACACAGTGGCTACAAGCTTATGCCACCGTTGCGCTCCGCCGGGGGAGATACCAGTGTCATGGCAAACTATCTTCCCATCGTGCTCATGCCAACTGCAATGAACTGGCTCACGAGCCTCACCCCGGATTCAATCGGATCTTGGGAACAGTTGAAGAAGGTCTTCACCGATAATTACATGGCTACATATACTCGGCCGGGCACCAAGCACGATCTGAATCGCAACTATCAGAAACCGTCCAAGCTCCTCCGTAGTTACATCAGACGTTTTTCAGAGATGAGGAATTCTATTTCCAACATCATGGAAGCAGAAGTCATCACCGCCTTTGTTAGAGGACTCCATCATCGCGACCTCCGCTCCAAATTCAATCGTAAGACGCCAAAGGGGATTGGCGAGATGATCACGACGGCCGATCAATACGTCGACGCTGAAGAGGCCGAAGTTCGCTTCAACGAGGATACGGGCACTCACCGCCCAACTCGCCGCAGCGACGAGCGCCCCGACGAATGACGCCGCAGTGATCGCCGCCACGATGACCGCGGCCACCATCAGGACCGTGGCCGCGATCGACCGGAAGGGTCTAGAGCTGGACAATATCACCACCGCCGACCAGACAACATCGTCGCCACCATTGACGAACCTCGCACCAAACGTAACTACGACGAGCAGTACAAGAAAATCCTTGAAGGCATGTGCCCCCTCCACAAGAACAGCAAGCACAAGATGAAGGACTGCCTTGACTTGGTTAAGGAATTCCATACCAAAAAGAAGGACGACAACAACAACGACGGAGCCAGAGGTTGCCGACCACCTAGGGACAACAACAACGCCTTCTAGGATCATGACAAAGTGGTCGCCACTATCTTTGGGGGCCTCGCCACCGCCGAGAGCAGAAGAGATCGAACGCTCACCGCCCGTCGGGTGCTCACCGTCAACACAGAAGACGCTATCGCCAACCCCAGCTATCGCCCCTGGTTTGAGGTCCCCATCACCTTCAGCAGGGCCATCCAGTGGGCGAACATCCCTTACACAGGGCGTTTCCCCCTCGTTCTCGATGCAACCGTCAAGAAAGTACTCTTCAGGAAAGTAATCGTCGACGGCGGAAGTGCTCTGAACCTCCTCTTCGTTGGAGCCCTAAAGGAGCTGGGCCTTGGAATAGATGACCTCACTCCCTCCAAATCCTCCTTATGGGGTGTGGTACCTGGCAAGGCATCCAAACCGCTTGGAGAGATCACCCTCCCGGTACAATTTGGCACGGCTAGCAACTTCCGTGTTGAGCACATCAACTTCTACGTCGCCGACTTCAACACAGCCTACCACGCCATACTTGGTCGGCCAGCTCTGGCCAAGTTCATGGCCATACCGCACTAGGCCTATCTGGTATTGAAGATGCCTTCGCCTACAGGAGTTCTGGCCTTGCGGGCCAACCTCTCCATCGCCTACGCATGTGAAACAGAGAGTCTCTGCCTCGCCGAAGCCACCGACCTCTCCATCCAAATTTCCTTTTATGTGTATGTTGCTTGATTAACTTTTCACCATGGTGTTTCATGCTACTTATCAATGTTTAAGTGGTGATAATGCCAATTGACTTTCAAATAGCTGCAATCTTTATTGATGATAAGTTATAAAGGATGGCATAATGTATAGTTTGGCAATGAAATTGGGTTGAGTGGAGGTCCCCCAAAATACCATTTTGTACATTGCTAAATGACACTTGATCTAGTTTTTGGGTTGTGACCCAACTATATATCCATTATCAAAGCAAACAGTTGAGTGGCAGGTGGACTTGGTCCCTATCGTGAATTCTACCTAATTGCTTTTGTTATATTGGAGCCGGGGACCTTTTCAAATGGGATTTAGTGAGTACTTTTTTTTGCTTGTGAATTGGTATGCTATCAGGTTGACCCAACTATATATCCATTATCAAAAGCAAACAGTTGAGTGGCGGGTGGACTTTGTCCCTACTATGAATTCTACCTAATTGCTTTTGTTATATTGGAGCCGAGGACCTTGGTGCACCTTTTCATATGGGGTTGAGTGAGTACTTTTTTTTGCTTGTGAATTGGTATGCTATCAGGTTCTACACTAGTGGAAATGTATCTTTATGCTAACAACAGAGGTGTGAAGGGAGTAGGATGTAACAAATAAAGTATGAGGTTCTAGCTAGTAGTGTTGCAAACATATTGTGGAGTGAGGTCTTGTTAATTTGGACATATAGTGTCTGATCCTCTGCTTATGATCTATGTTGGTTTAGATGCTTAAAGTGTTTTCTTGATGCCTAAGAGGTTTTTTTTCTTTGATGGTCGTATTTGTTTTAATCTCTTTAACGGCTAAGTTTAGTTTTTGTGTAGTTTTGGAGTAGAGAAGTGGAGCGGTCAGCAGGCTACAGACATAGCAGTCATGGTGCGGTTGCTAGCTAAGCAGGAGCCGTGCTTGTAGACTGGAGACTATCCTAAGGTCCCATTGTTGACCCTTTTTGTGTGATGATGGAATCATGGATTGCAGTAAGATGGTGGGTATATGACTAAGTTAGGTTGGTCCTTGGCAGGTTTTCCTATGCTCGGTAGATGAGCAGTTATCTCTTCCATGTTCTTCAGCTTTTAGGTTCTTATATATCTGCCCTTGGGGTCATGACTATTGTTTAGAGTTTGCTTAATTAGTGACCAGTGGCTTTAGATGAGATATTATGTCAACGTATGTTTTTAAGGTTGGTATTAGTTGACAAAGTAGGTTTTGTTTGCGTGAGCATCTGGTACAACTAAAATAGCAATGCTAGATCTCAACTTGACTTTTCAAGTTCAAGGCAAGTCTGAACAGCTACTACAAAAAAAATTCATTGTTGATATGGAAGTTAAACCAGGATTATTATGTAGGCTATTTTTTTTGTGGAATGGGTTGCCATTCTTTAAGACGGGCATGTTTGCGTTTTTTCCTACCGCTTTGCTACAAGAATTTCATTGTTGAGAACTAGTTTGAGTCCATGTTTCAATTGTTCATGGAAGAGCGAGCATAGATGTGTTTTTGTACTTGTCTTTCCAATTTGGTTGATGTTTGTGAAGTGATTGAATTCGGGGACGAATTCCATAAAGGGGGAAGAATGTAACATCCTAAAAAATAACTTAGTGTCTTTTGGGCCTAATGGGCTTAGATCGGAGAAAGGAAAGCCCTAATTAGAGTCCAGTTAGGGGAAGTTAAGGGGTTAGGAAACAAAAACAGAAATTCTACCGTAACTCCTGGTCTCCCTGTTGGTCGATCCGGATCTCCTGGTTTCGCGAGGTGCCGGAGGCGGCACTCGCTCTCTCGTCGCTAGGGCTTGGTTTGCAGGCTGGTGCCAGTGGCCTTCTCCAAATCAGCACAAGAGTGACTGGATTCTTTTCCGCTGCTACTCATCGTTGCTGCTTCCTTCTAGTTGGCGGTGCATCCTGCAGAAAGTTGCGGCAGGTCATTTTTTTTTCTCGAATACGTAAAAGATTTGTGTATCATTGTATTAAGGAGAAGAGTTTAAAGAAACATACAACGCGCTTCTATCGAGCGTCGAAGGAGGTCGACCTAATGCAGCCCGAAGCTGGACCATCCTAACAAAAGACCTCATGTTTCGATATTACATAAAAGAAAACAACCAATATCGACGCAGTTGCGGCAGGTCATGAGTTACCTAGCAGTCCAAGGAGTGGCCAAAGGAATCATCTCGTATAGGTAATTAATAGATCGCTTGCTTCCTTTTCTATTCACGTTACATGCTCATCCGTGTTTGAGTATTTACGGGTACAATAAATCTCGTCAGGTGCTTTCTTGCAGAGACTAGCAGATCTGTTCGAATGATTGTTTGAGAGCCTTCTAGGCTGAATTTCAATGGATAATAAACTAATTCGTTTTAGGAAAAAACAGTATCTTTCCACAGAATAATTAAATAATAGATTGGGTGGAATAAATTAGGAGCTATAGAATTTCGAAGTTGTGCTCTCTGCTGTCTGCTTCAGATCTGGGTGATTACTTTGTGGCCCAGATTACAACTCGTAAAAGGCCGAATTAGATTTTGTGTTGACTAACCAAGTTGTAGGTAATTTTATATAGATGTTTTTACTGTACTCGATCATTGTTTTTTCTGTTGTGTAGAAATAGTTATGAAAATAACAAGTTCACTGCTCTGAATTTGATATTCGCTGTTTTGAGCTGTCTTGAAATGTGAATTCTTTTTAAGGTTTTCTTTCGCATCTAGAAAATATGGGGAATATGATCAATAAGCATATGGACATGTATCTATTATTTTTATGATATATACATGATTTATTGAGTAGTTCTGCATATTTATCTTTACCAGGAAGTACTGTCTCAACCATTCTTACACGTGGTGTCGTCGAGGTTTTCCTTCGGTGGAAAGGCAAGTAACGTAGGGGTGTGGCTAATGCTATGCTTATATTCATATCTTGCATTCTTTTTTGAATAGAATACAGCAAACTAATAATATGCTTTACCTTGATTCTTGCTTATGTATACATTGTTTAGAGATTTATTTATAATGTCGATGTCCCTTGTCGCCTGTCACTACGGGATGATGGTTGCAGATTGTTATAATATAATTGTTACACTATGGATTGATGCATACATGATCATTCATATGCATATATATGCATTTCATTTGGAGTCAATGGCCTGTCACCGCCATCAAGCAGTGACTAGTACCGGTACATGGAGTTGCATGAGAGGTTGGCACTGCCCAACGTAAAACTCTCAATGGAGTTGCATCATAGCATCCATACATCATTACTCATTGTTTTGGAGAATATCAATAAATGGATAATTGTAATACTCTAGTCCTATGATAATGTTTGGAAGACGCTACATTATGGAGCTGCACAATTTATCCGTTTACTTTTCTTATCATTATGGATGTCCATTTGGCTTTCAAATTTAATAACTCAACACGTGTTAGATATGTTTATATTCATAGCCGTTGCTTGCTGAGTTTATCTCACCCCTTTATTCTCTATCAGGTTATTAGCGATGAATGCTGGCATGAAGGGGATAGGATTAGCAATACCTCTTGCACTCTTGTATCATCACATAATAATTAGAGGATTATGAAATAACAGAGATAGTAGATGTTACCTTTTTATTTAGAGATAATAATCAGGCATATCTCTTCCCCTTGTACAGTTTGCTGGTTGTACCACTTATAACTACTTAATTATATGTTTCTTCTTCCGTTTGCGTCCGTGTTTTGTGTAGGAGATGCCGAAGTTAATAGCTCGGCAACTCTGTAGTGTTGTGTGGTGGTAGCATCACAGGTTTGCGTGGTACCTGGGGTATTACAGCCTCGATGACCACGCTTGCCCCTGAGCGCACCATGCCACTTCCATGCACCTACACTACTGTGGAAACAGTCTTTGGAGGTGGTTTATAGATGTGGATTCTTCATCTACCTTTACCCATGTGTCTCTAGAAGTGAATTACTTCTAGAGGCAGTTTTCTAGCTGTCCCAAGAAATAGATTTTTAGAAGTGGCTGGCAACATGAGCCACCTCTAAAAATGAATTTCTAGAGGCGCCAATGGTTCCCGGCTACCTCTACAGTATTCTCATGACAAAATTAAAAGTTCAAATTTTAAATTATGAACACATATGATGTGTGTGTATGGATATGTATGTTCCTTTTTTGTTGTTCTTCTCAGTATGTGTCATAAGTTTTTACCTCGCAATGTAGATCAATGTTTTGCGATTAGGGAATATAGGAGGGGTGGCACACGGGACACATATGCATACTAGTTTATGTGTAGGATACCCTATGTCTAGTGGAGAATCGATCTCATTTCTCGTATGATCGAGTGCTCATATGGACGCTAATGAGAATTTCGACTACTAACTAGCTCTAACGAGAATATTGATCCTCCTCTACATCTCGCAATCAGTTTTCATGTGACGATATCGTCGGTGACTTGCTTGGATTCAATCTTCTTGAATATTTGACCATTCATCTGCTTTAGCCAATTATTAGGAGCTGCCCCCCGAGTCTATAATTATAATCGGCTATCTGGAAGCAATGAGCATGACCATCGGCTTCTTCCTTGCTATTGGCCATTAAATATCTGCATGTGACTGGACGATAAAAGAGTAACACCTTCATATTATAAGCTATCATGTCAATAAGGCTTAAACCATTGTCACGATTGGATGTATTGGACTTAACTAAGACAGCACCAACACGCAGGGCGACAATTCAAGACTTGTAGACTGATGACTTCATGTTTCAAATTCTGATGGCCGACAATTTTTCCTGTCACTCGATGAGGCATGATCATCACATAAAAGGCCTCACCAGCTTGATAACTCTGATTTGTTGTAGCATGATGTCAACGCAGAACTTTGGTACCATTCCATGTGATGTTGCCTGATAATATATCTTCGTGTACACAAAACAGCACAGTAGTTCTTTTTGAGCGGTAGAGAACAGGAGCAGCAGCTTTTGATCTTATTGACCTTACCGGTTGGAGTATCAACGTGTCGCCACACGCACAACTAGCACCACGCAGATGACACGCAAACGCACAGCAGGATCGGCTTGCAAGGCTGACGCAATGGTAAATTTTTGACAATCATCCCAGAAAGGAAAAACTGCACGTGAATTCAATTGCCGATCAACCGACTTCCGGTAGAAAACACAATGAACACAATCGGCCTTCAGTTCGGATGTACGACGACTGCAATAACAAATAGTAGACCGATTTGATACTTGGATGGCAAAATTATCGGATGTGTCTATAGCCGAATAAACCATGTCCTCCAGGAATATTATCAATAATATAGCAGTACGAAATTTGACGAGTCTGACCAATTGGGGATCGTCCATATATATCGGCAGGATTTCATCGGCTTCTATGGTCTGGCTGATCAGCTCTAGACTCGATTGCGACTTCTGTCCCATTGACCAATTTCCAATGATGCTTGCCTTGACACCATCGACTTTTGAGCAGTCCTTGCCGATCGGCTTCTGTCAACGTCATCGGCTGAACACTTGGTTCTGGTAAAGTAGCTATTTCCCGAGACGATGAGGATAGCAGTGGATTGACAACATCTGCAGCCTTGCTAACATATAGGATATAATAAAATATTCTGGCTAGCCTGCTAATCACAACATGTTCCACTCCAAATATTTTAACTATGAAACAGTCACCATCAATCTAAGATTTAGGCAACAGCCGAGCTGCTCACTATCCTGTTTCCTAGATCAGGTGGCCTCTTGAATTTGTACTTCACTACTAGAGAACAGACTTTAGAACGATGTCCCAATTTGGCATTAGCCTCGGCATTTTTTGCCGCCGGGACTAAAGGACCCTTTAGTCCCGGTTCGTAATACCAACCGGGACTAAAGGTCCCTGCCCAATGGTCGTCCGCGTGGCAGGGATCTTTAGTCCCGGCTGGTATTATCAACCGGGACTAAAGGTAAACCAGCCGGGACTAAAGGTTTTAGTCCCGGTTTGGGTGATACCCCGGGAATAAATATTAATCTTTAGTCCCGGTTTGGCCACCTAACCGAGACTAATTATGCGGGCCTATACAACGGCTCATTTCTTCCTCCCCGAGCCCGAGCCATTCCATTCAAACTCACTGCCTCTGTTCTTCAGCTTGCTGTTGTTCTTGCTCTCTCCCCCTCCATTGGTGTTGCTCTTCGATTTTGGAGGTAACAAACTTAATGCTCTTATGTTTTATCAGTAGCTTATCTCATTTTGCGATGTAGATGCATGTGTAACTTTATATGTTGGACTTTATTATGATTTTATATGTCATTTTTAGCTTAAAATCACATGATGATTTGCATATATGTTTGGATAAACAAAAGTTAAATTAGTTCATCAAAATCACGCCTCGCTCGTCCTCGCTGCAGCATGCGCCATCCTCGTCCCCGGCGGCTTACGTGATCTTAGAATTAATTTTTCCATGAAATGAAAAACTTAGAAAATAGTTAGAAAATTGTAGAAAATCCGTACTAGTTGAACTTGCGGACCGTGATCATCTCGGCGAGCATTTTCTCTGCCGAGCGGTAACGGACGTCAAGGAGGAGCTTTGATTCTACGAGGGAGAGCGGCAACGGTCGTGGAAGACCGTGTTCCCTTCCTCGTAGAATCGGAGCTCTTCCTTGGCCAAGTACGGTGCCGTCCGGTGGAGAAATGCTCGCCGAGATGATCACGTAAGCAATGTCAACTAGTACGGATGGTTATTTATTGAAACATGTTTTTGAGCTATGTGATTTCTATGTCATTTTTAGCTCAAAATCACATGATGATTTACAATAGTAAAATCACTGGTACAATAGTAAAATATTATTTTAGAAAATATGAAATTTACAGTAGTTTGCAAAAATAAGTATATAAAGTATATGACAACTGGTACCGGATCCTCGGCCTCTCGTTCGGTTGCGAAACGACTGAGGCCAGAACTCCCTCTCATTATCTGCGGCAAGTGTAAGCAGAAGATTGTGATGGAGTACCGAGTCAAGAGATAGGGACCCAACAAGGGTCGTGTTTTCTACAAGTGCCTAGATCGCGATGTGAGTTTCTTACGCATTTGATTATTATGGCTAATTGACCTGCTTTTCTTGAATATTTTTTACTAAATATTTTTTAGCTTTAATTTCAGTGGGAGGGTAATGGATGCGATGGTTGGTACTGGGAGGAAGATTATGCTACATACGTGCAGAATTCGGCTGCTGCTGATGAGGCAGTGAGCCAGCAGGAGAAGCTTATTGATATTCAACAGAAGAATGATTTGTCTGTTTTAGTTGCGTACGATCACGAAATAATTATGTTACTGAAGTGCATTGTAGTTTTAGTTTGTTTAGTGATAGTTGGGATTGCTTACGTTGTAGCCAGGCTTAGTTAATTAATCAACCGTGTGTGTGTCATCTATGTTGTGTAATAAAATATTTAATTATGTTCAAGGTTTTCATAATTTGTCGTGTAATACAGATTATGTCACGCCATTGGATGTACAGTGCCGATCGCCGCTCCCAAGACTTTATTGAGGGCTTGCACTATTTCTTAGGTGTGGCCGAGGCAAATAAGCGGGATGGTTTCATGTGCTGTCCATGTGCCCTATCTAACAATTTAAAGGAATATTCAAGCTCAATGAGTCTTCATTCACATTTGCTTAAGTCAGGTTTCATGTCAAACTATATATGTTGGACTAAGCATGGAGAAAGCGGGGTCATGATGGTAGAAGGTGAAGGAGAAGATTTAGACATTGATGACATTATTGCTCAGTATGGTGCCTTTGATGATACTACAATGGGGGAGATGAAGAAGAGGTAGCGGTAGAAGATGATCTCGGTGATGCTCTTGGTGATGCCATTCGTGATGCACAACAAGAATGGGAAAGTGAAAAAGAGAAAGTTAAGTTCGAGCGCATGCTTGAGGATCATAGGAAGTTGCTATACCCGATGGCCGAAGAGGGGCAAAAAAAGCTGGGTACAACACTGGAATTGCTACAGTGGAAGGCAAAGAATGGTGTATCCAACAAGGCATTTGGGAATTTATTGAACCTTATAAAGAAGATGCTTCCGAAGCCAAATGAATTGCCCACCACTACGTACGAAGCAAAAAAGGTTGTCTGCCCTTTGGGATTAAAAATCCAGAAGATACATGCATGTCCTAATGACTGCATCCTCTACCATGGCAATGAATATGAGAATTTGGATGAATGCCCGGTATGTAAAGCATCATGGTATAAGATCAGGCGCGATGATCCTGGTGATGTCGAGGGTGAACAACGTCCTAGAAAGAAAATCCCTGCCAAAGTTATGTGGTATGCTCCTATAATACCACGCTTAAAACGTTTGTTCAGAAATAAAGACCATGTAAAGTTGTTGCGGTGGTATAAAGAAGACCGTAAGGTAGACAATATGCTGAGACACCCAAGCTGATGGATCCCAGTGGAGAGCGATAGACAGGGAATTTCTAGAGTTTGCAAATGAGGCTAGAAACTTAAGGTTCGCCTTAAGTACAGATGGTATGAATCCATTTGGAGAGCAGAGCACTAGTCATAGCACTTGGCTAGTTACTGTATGTATCTACAACCTTCCTCCATGGTTATGCATGAAGCGGAAGTTCATTATGATGCCGATCCTCATCCAAGGTCCGAGGCAACCTGGCAACAATATTGATGTCTATCTGAAGCCATTAGTTGAAGAACTTCTAGTTTTATAGAACAAACCAGGTGTACGTGTCTGGGATGAGTACAAACAAGAACACTTTGACCTACGAGCAATGTTGTTTGTAACAATCAATGATTGGCCTGCTTTAAGTAATCTTTCAGGTCAGACAAACAAAGGATATAATGCATGCACACATTGTTTTGATGACCTTGACAGTATATATTTGAAAAGATGTCGAAAGGTCGTGTACCTTGGCCATCGTCGATTCCTTCCTTTGAATCACCAAGTAAGAAAGAAAGGGAAGCATTTTAAAGGTAAGCCAGACACCGGAAGAAGCCTCATAACCGAACCGGGGAAGATGTACTCGTAATGGTCAAGGATGTGAAAGTAGTATTTGGAAAGGGACAAGGCAGTGAATCTGTTCCCAAAGATGCTAAGGGACACGCACCCATGTGGAAGAAGAAGTCCGACTTTTGGGAGCTACCCTATTGGCAAGTCCTAGAGGTCCGCAACGCAATCGACGTGATGCACCTAACAAAGAATCTTTGTGTGAACCTGTTAGGATTCATGGGTGTGTACGGGAAGCCAAAGGATTCACTTGAAGCACACCAGGACTTGCAGGGCATGAAAGAACGAGACAACCTTCATCCAGAGAAGACAGATGATGGACGTAATTACTTAAGTCCTGCTAGCTACACGCTTAGCAAAGAAGAGATGGACAGCATGTTCGAATGTCTAAGCAGCATCAAGGTCCCATCGGGATTCTCCTCCAATATAAAGGGTATAATAAATGTGCCAGATAAGAAATTCCTAAACTTAAAGTCCCACGACTACCACGTGCTTATGACGCAATTGCTTCTAGTTGCTTTAAGAGGAATTCTACCTCCACATGTACGTCTAGCCACCGTGAAACTATGTGCATTCCTCAATGCAATTTCTCAGAAGGCAATCAATCCAGTGGAACTAGCTACTCTACAGAATGATGTGGTTCAATGTCTTGTCAGCTTTGAGTTGGTGTTCCCTCCATCCTTCTTTAATATCATGACACACCTCCTAGTTCATTTGGTGAAGGAGATTAGTATTCTTGGATCTGTGTTCTTACATAACATGTTCCCCTTCAAGAGGTTTATGGGAGTCTTGAAGAAATATGTGAAAGTCCGTTCTAAGCCTGAAGGAAGCATCGCCCAGGGCTATGGAACAGAGGAGGTCATTGAGTTCTGTGTTGACTTTATTCCTGACCTTGCCCCGATTGGCGTTCCCGAATCATGACACGAGGGGAGACTCAGTGGTAAAGGAACTTTCGGGAAGAAAACATATATCGGCATGGAAGACGATTATTTCAATAAAGCACACTACACAGTTCTTCAGAACTTGTCATTGGTGCATCCGTACATCGAGATACATAAAGAGTTCTTATGATCCAAGTTTTCAGGGAAGACTGAAGCTTGGATTAGGCGTCAGCACATGGAAAGTTTCAGTGGTTGGTTGCGAAAAGAATGTCAATGCGATGACAATATTGATGAGCATCTGTATTTGTTGGCTAGGCAGCCATCGTGGCATATCCTCACGTACCAAGGGTACGAGATAAATGGGAATACATTTTACACAGTTGCCCAAGATAAAAGGAGCACCAATCAAAATAGTGGTGTTCGCATAGACGGCACAGATCCAAATGGGAATATACAAACATATTATGGCCGCATAGAACAGATATGGGAACTAGACTACGCACCTAATTTTAAAGTCCCTTTGTTCTGGTGCCAATGGGTGAAGCTGACCGAAGCAGGGGTAACAGTCGACAAAGAGTATGGAATGACAACAGTGGACCGCAACAATATTAGGTACAAAGAGGAACCATTCGTCCTTGCTGCCGATGTGAGTAAGGTGTTCTATGTGAAAGACATGTCTACAAAATCAAAGAGAGGAAAAAACGAAAACATCAACTCAATGATCAATGAGCCAAAGCGCCACATAATTCTTTCAGGAAAAATAAATATAGTGGGAATTGAAGACAAGTCAGACATGTCAGAAGATTATGAAAGAAATGTCCGAATTCCACCCTTCACAGTGAAGAAAGATCCAAGCATCATGTTAAATGATGAAGACACTCCATGGTTACGACAAGATCATAACCAAGGGTCATACGTCAAGAAGAAATTCACTGTTGTGCCCGCATGATACAACGATGCATGTTTAATATATTATGTTTTAGAGACGGATATTATGTAATATGTTATGACTTCACAATTGTAGATCTTGCTGAGATGATCAAACTTGGTATTCAGAGTTTTTTCATCTGAGGTCATTTAGTGTCTCATTTGAGCAAGTTTGACCAAGTCAAATTTGGTCACATGAAAAAATAACACTTTGACTCTAGTATTATGAACTCTAAATGACTTCAAATTGAAAAGTTTTGAATACCAAGTTTGTTAAACTCAAAAAGATCTACAATTGTTGTTTTGGTTAACTTTCCATTTGAGAAAGTTTGGACGGTTCAAATTTGTGATTTTTAAATTTTGACGCCTACAAACTAGTTTTCGGAACCCCAGATTGTCTAAAATTGAAAAGTTTTGAATACCAAGTTTGTTCAGCTCATCAATATCTACAATCCTTATATAGGCCATTTTTTCATTTGAGAAAGCTTGAATAAAATGTAGTTCAAATTTTCACAAGTGTGTGATATAGTTTTAGAAAGTCTATGCGATTCAAGAAGTTGTGACTAGTGTTTGATAAAAATTTCTCAAATGGGAAAATGAGCTATGTAACAATTGTAGATCTTGCTGAGATGATCAAACTTGGTATTCAGAGTTTTTTCATCTGAGGTCATGTAGTGTCTCATTTGAGCAAGTTTGACCAAGTCAAATTTGGTCAAATGAAAAAACAACACTTTGACTCTAGTATTATGAACTCTAAATGACTTAAAATTGAAAAGTTTTGAATACAAAGTTTGTTAAACTCAAAAAGATCTACAATTGTTGTTTTGGTCAACTTTCCATTTGAGAAAGTTTGGACGGTTCAAATTTGTGATTTTTAAATTTCGACGCCTACAAACTAGTTTTCGGAACCCCAGATTGTCTAAAATTGAGATGTTTTGAATACCAAGTTTGTTCAGCTCATCAATATCTACAATCCTTATATAAGCCATTTTTTCATTTGAAAAAGTTGTAGAACAAAAAATACTATATTTTCTTTATTTTTATAGGTTCAACAAAAATTTCCTGTCAATTTTGGTCAAAAACCGAGAAAAAATTGAAACATTAACATTACAATAATGTGATAATAAATTTCCTATCAAATAATATTAGTTTTATTAATTTTAAGTTATAAATATATTTTTGCATTAACAAAATACTTAGTATTAGTAACATTTATATTCTATATTCATAAAAGAAATTAAAAACTTTAGGTTACAAAATTTTCCTGTTTACAATAAATAATTAGTTAATCAATAGTATTTTTTAAAATAAATATTGCAAAGTATTGAAGTTGCTATGGAATTAATTGATTAACCTAGTATTAAACAAAATCAAAATCCCAGGCCTTTCCAATTACGTTGGCGGGTTGCCAAAATTTTCAGGCCTTCAGTCTCGGCCCAGGCCAAGAACCGGGACTAAAGGGTGGGCGGCAATTTCGGTGCCCGCCCAAAAATACCTTTAGTCCCGGCTGGTAAGACCAACTGGGACTAAAGGTCCCACCCTTGAGTCCCGGTTGGTCTTACCAGCCGGGACTAAATGTCCTTTAGTCCCGGCTGGTGTTACCAGCCAGGACTAAAGGGTCCCGGCCTATATATATCGAACGTCTATTCTGTTCATCTTCGATCTCGCCTCCGTCGCTCAGCCCCGCCCGGCCGCGCCAACCGCCGTCGTCAAGCTCGTCTCTGCCGCGCCGCCGTCGTCGTCTACCCCCGCCCGGCCGCGCCATTCTCCCGACCCGCATCGCGCGCCGCATCCTGTCTCCGCCGCCGCACCAGACCCCACCCTCCGTCGCCGACGCTTCCCGCGCGCCCACCATATACCCTCCGTCGAACTCTCGTGATCTGCTGCTCTCGATCGGCCATGTTTTTTAGAATTTTTTTTTGCAAAGTCTCGGCTATATGTTAGATTAAAATGTATTAAAATTTAATTAGTAGTTTATTATTAGTTTTTTAGTTAGTTTTTAGATAGTTTTTGATATATGATAGATTTAAAGTATTAAAATTTAATTAGTACTTTATGTAGATAGTTTTTTTAGATAGTTTTTTATTATAGTTTTTGATATATTTTAGATTAAAATGTATTATCTATTACTAGTTTATCTAATTTCATGTTAGATTTATTTAATTGGATTTAGTAATTATATATTCTATCTCTCTATATATCTAGAGAGAGATTATTCTATATGTATACATATGTACTTAATTATTTCTATATGTATATATACATGTACTTATTTTCATGTGTTGAGAGAGAGAGAAAATTGTATCTAGAGAGACATTCTATGTGTTATCACATGCATATCTAGAGATATAGACATATGCACTTATTTCTATGTGTTGAGAGAGAGAGAAAATATATTGTATCATTCTATGTGTATATATATACATGTACTTATTTCCATGTTTTTGGATCGAAAGTGTTTTTGATTCGATTCCAAAGCCTATACATTATTATTGTTTATCCTTATGAAATATTATGTGTTATTATATTTAATTGGATTTAGTAATTCTATATGTGTTATCACATGTACTTATGTTATGTACCATAGTAATTCTATCTATGTGTTATCTTGAAGATACAAATGGCTGCTCCGGATGATGACATAATGGCGGATATTATCAACGCTGGCACCAATGTGGATGTAGATGACATGAGTCAGTACTTTGCTGATTATGAGGATATCCTGAATATGCCGGTGGTTGAAGATCAACAAATTGTCGCGCAAAAAAATACTAGCGAGGTATATTCGATTATCTATCATATCTTATAGATGCATGCGTACGTATATTTGTTGTTAATCGTTGTGTTTCTACTCATGTAGCCAGTCTCTAGATCTACATCAACCACCGACAAAAGTAGGAAAGTCCGAGGGCCAAAAAAGCCATTAGAGGGCTGTTTCATAATATCAGAATTCGACACCGACATCGGCAAACCATTAGGACCACATGCTCAGACATATGTCAATCAATGTGGGTTCATTGTAAGGGATAAGATCCCAGTTAGTGCTCGTGAATGGAAGCAGAAGATATCCGCTCCTAATGTTAGTTTTGTATCTGATCGTGACAAGAAGCTAGCTTGGAGAGATATCACTCAGCATTTCACATTACAAGCAGATGATGCTTTGAAGGAGCTAGTGAGGGATTGGACAATGAAGAAGATGGCAACATTGTTCCAGAGTTGGAAGAAGACATTGTATAAAAAGATTATCTTGAAGAATGCTACGCTGGATTTCAATGCTAAGGCGTTTGTCAAGTTGGAGTCCCATTGGGATGCCTTCATAGAATACAAGACATCTCAAGACAGTGAGGAACATGTGATGAGGAATCAGCAGAATGCCCGACAGAAGCAATACCATCATTGCATGGGATCAGGTGGTTATAGGAGTGCTATTCCCAAGTGGCAGAACTTAGAAGCAGAGATTACTGCCAAGGGAATCATACCTAAAACAATAGAGAAGAACTGGCCTCAACGCGCGAAGAATTGGTTCTACGCTCATGGGGGAAGCCTAGACCTAGACACTGGCAAGCTAATTTTCGGCCAAAAAATTGAGAGAGCAACACAGAGACTAGCTCGTGCTTGGGAAGAAGCTGATAGTGGTGTTTTCAAGCCCAACAGAGAGAAGGATGAATTAACATATGCCCTAGAGAATCCCGAACACGGTGGTCGAACAAGAGGCTATCGGGCGGTTCCATGGCTACACGCATTCCCAGCAGATAAGGATACCTACAGAAGCCGCCAGAGAAAGAAGGATGAGGAGGCAGAACGAATCCGTGCATTGGACCAATTTGTTGATGAGTCACGACAAGCATTGCTTGAATCACGTGAACGAGAAAAATCTCTTGAGGCAAGAATGCAGGAGGAGATCGAGAGGCAAGTGCAGCTAGCAATGAGTAAAATGCAATCGCAATCAACACCGGGAGTCACCATTAGCCCCGTTGGTCAGATGAAAAGCAGTTGTGCTTCTACGGAGCTGCCAATTATTCAAGACGACACTGGGTTGCGCTTCCCTGTTGATGACATTACCGAGCCTCTAACAACATGTGAGCTGCACATTCCAGATGGTAATAATGCATCAATCATGGTGGCTGTCGGGGTTGTATCTCCAATAGACCGAACGAAGACACCAAGAATCCATGGGTCGATTATTCAACTTTGGATATGCTAGCGTCTCGGTCGATAGAGTGCTCAAAGGTTACAACAATGTTCCTCTTGACATTGAAGGCGGTGATGGGGAGAAGACACTAGGAGAAGCGGAGAAGACATTTATTCAATGGCGCAAATGCTTCATCATCATTCCTGGGGCGCCATCGCTTCCCCTACCTCACCCTAGGTACGAATGAAAGTGAATGAAATATTATTTTCCATTAATTTTCTATTGGCTTCAAAAATAATTGACACACAACTTGTTTTTGGAGCAGGGTCTCCCCCCAGCCTAGCCTAATCATTCATTCCCCATCTCATCACAAGCGTCGTCATGGGGCGAGACGACTTCATCCCCACGGCGATCGCCAACTCCTACACCGCCCCATCGCCTCCACAACGATCTCCAACTCCTACACCGCCCCACCACCTCCACAACGATCTCCAATGCCTCCACGCCGGTCTCCACCAACACCGGCCTCATCGCCTCCACGCCGGTCTCCAACACGCCCCCCCCCCACAAATGACGCACTACAAAGGCGTCTAAGGTCCGGCGACAAAGAAGACCCGAGAAAAAGAGTTATTTCTCAAGAAATACTTCTGAAAAGACCGATGAGCAAATAGCGGTGAAGAAGACAAAAAAGTGAAAGATTTTTTATAGATATCAAAAACAAGAGTCAAGCGAAGCTTAAGGAGAAGCCGTACTTTTACATACACACGAGATGTCTGAAAAGGGAAGGTCGATGCTCACAAGAAAAAGATGATTGAACCGTAAGCCTTCGCCACTATCGGACTATGACCGCTCCCTCGTGAAGTCACATGATGCGGATAAGAAATGGAAAAGAGCATCGAGGGAAGGATGTCCCATGACTCGGACAATGAAGCAACCAATGCAAAATCTTGTTGTTGCTAATGAATATGGTTCCAACATAGAAGTCCATCGACCAGACAACTCTGGAGAAGTGTCGGTTCAAGCCCTTAATGCTTTTTTTTTGAAGATACTGGTTTAACCTTGGATCAATTTGGGCAAAGCTCCAATCCGAACACGGAAGTTGATACGGAAGACTTATAAATATGGCAAAAAGTCTGTACAACCTGCAGACTCTGAATGAATTGGGTACATAAATGTACTTACTCAACAAGTGGTACATGCAAAGCGTGTGGGGTGGGTGAGCAAAGTGAATCTTTGTCGATTTAGAGACCATCATTACTTCCATGGTGATGACATCTTACATATTAGTTTTGAAGAATTGCATCAACTATACCACTTGGGACGCTCTGGACAAATCAATCATTAGCTCCTTTTGTTTGTAAGTGATTCTTACTTTTATTTAATAAACTCACTTCCATAAATGCACGTGTATATAATTATCCTCACATGTAACTTATATTTATATCTGATTCCGGATGTCGAGCTCCAAAGAATACAAGACACACAAAGTGTTGGCTTCATTGATCCTTATATCGTATTCAAAAGCTGGTATTATTATCAAGGAGCGGTGTGGGTATCGAAGCAGGAGAATATCATGATGTTCTTCGTGAAGCAAAGACGACAAGACAACAATACTTTTTCCCGTACAACTTTGAGTAAGTGTTAATAATAATGTAGTCTACACATTTTATGTAATATCAATACAACTTATATGCATGTGCGTGTGTGTATAAACCAATGCAGTTTTCTTTGGATACTCATTGTCATTGAGTTAAACTCAAGTCGGTTAGTAATCTTTGACTCGTTGAGAAAAGAGCGGGCACTATACCAAGATATGATAGACATTATTCAGGGGTAATTTCGATCTCTCGCGCACAACTATTATTGAATAGACTTTGCCATAATTTATTAACGATCGTACATTCTTCGGTCGCATACGAGGGTTTGGAAAGAGTTTATTGGCAACATCGCAAGGATTGCAAGGCACCACTTAATGTAGTTGAAATACAAGTAAGTTGTACTATATACACTTCCCCACGTGTTTAATTACTATATCGTACTTCAATTTACGTGTGAGATGATGAGAATAATCTTCTTCTCAAATACTGAAGTAGTGTTTTATGGCAACAAACCAGGTAATAACTTGTGTGGATACTACGTTTGTGAATTTATCACTGCGCACATAAGAAGAACTCCAAAAGATGTCCTCGAATGCGTATATATCAATTTTTTATTTATTTTTAAATGAATATATATATATATATATATTAATACTTTTCCTTTTATTTCAAATGCAAGACTGAATGGTTGAAACGAAGGGTCATGCAAAAAGACCATCTGAAAGCAGTTCAAGAGTCAATAGCAGGATTTCTTCTAGAAAAAGTGCTAAATCCCAACGGCGAGTACTTTGATCCTAAGGAATAAATGGTGTAAATTAAATGTTTATTGATATCGTTATTTTCAAGAACAAGATTATGAAAGTGTTGTATATATACATATATATATATATCTATAATATATATAGGTTCATACTTTATTCGAATATAATAATGCTCGAGATGAGAATTAGATGTAATTATATGCGTGCGTGTATTTATATTAGCAGCGTAGAATACGTACATAAAAATATATTATATATTAAACAAATACGTGTAACTGAACTGAAAACAAATTAAACAAAAAAGAAAAGAAAAGGAACCTTTAGTCCTGGTTGGGGTTACCAACCGGGACTAAAGGGTGCGGCCACGTTTGCTCGGCTGGAGGGCCTTTAGTCCCGGTTGGTAACACCAACCGGGACTAAAGGTCCCTCTTTAGTCCTGGCTCGATGACCCGGGACTAAAGGTAGCCTTTAGTCTCAGGATCGTTGTCCCGGCGCGGTAACCGGGACTAAAGGCTGTTACCGCCCGGGACAACAAGTTCATTCTGTAGTAGTGCTTCTTCTTTCTATACAAATTGGGTCCACAAAAAATATGCTTGATCAAACAGCCAATGATAATAGCCAATGCAGGAAAACTCAATCCGGCCTCAACAAACTCATCGGCTTGATGCCAGATCACCACATAAAGGGCCGCATCACGTATGAGCTTGAGTAATAAGCCAATAGAATATGCTCAATCAACGTAGCAACCCATCATCGGCTCTTATGCTTAGTATGCACCGTTTGCTCAACCATTGGCCATTGTTGCCCCTCATTGAACCAGGTGCATCATCTGCTCAACCATCGGCCACACCCCATATTGAAGAACATGGAGCCGTTGCAGCATGAGCCAGCAAAGAGGCTCGACACATGGTCACTCTGGATCCACCACCTCCACAAGAAGACGCAGCCAACATAGAGGCGGGAGAATCTCAATCCAACATTGCACCCCTGAGAAGGTATACGTCATTTTCCATACTAATTTGCTGCTGAATTACTTCTGTATTAATATTTTCATGGGCTGCATGGATCATTCAAGAGGAGCGGATGGATGGAGTTCTTCCAAATATTGATCAACATGAAACTGCTGATGAAGCCTTCATAGAAATTAATGAGCCGATTGAAAACTCACCAAGAAAGAGAAATCCGATGGAAACAAGTAGGTTCATTTTTCTTGTCTTTCGACTAACCGATATTTGTGCTCCTAATTTATTTCGCTTTTTCGATAGGCACAGGATACTCCCCAGAGCATTGATCAGTATTCTTTTGATCACGAGGCCTTCATTGCTGAGGACAAAGTTACCTCCAGTGGGCCATCAAGCCAGCCTACAGATGATGATACCAGGGCCAAACTAGAAGAAATGTTGACGTACCTCAACAAATCTATCATCATCTTGGTGGAGGATACTGAGCCGATCAGAAACAATCTTTTGCAAATCAGGGATTGGCTCCCATCAAATCTGGTAGCTGCTCTTACTCCCGCATTTTATCTGGAGGGTCAACAATATGAAGTCCTTGATGCCCGGAAGAGAATAGCCAATATGCCGTTCAGGAAAGAATATTTCTAAGCAGAGAGAGACCAATCGGGTACAAGCAAATGACGCAAAGCAAGTCCTGGACGACCTCAACACCAAACCATCTCAGATAGAGGAGGAGAAGCAACAGTTGAAGTTGCAGGAGACCGAGGTGATGAAGCAACTTGAAGCCGTTCGACAAGAAATTTATCCAAAGGACCAAGAGCTGCATAATCTTCCTGATGCCATTATCCAAGCAACAAAAAATGTATCGGCTCTTGTTTGTCAAGGTCTTCAATTTCATGACCAAGTCAAGGATATCCTCTGTAGGATATATGATGTTGATATTCGCCTGCGTACGATTGCTGCAGTTCAGAAATTCCTTGGGCCGATGTAAACATTTATAATTTTTTTTTTTGCGCAAGAGTGTAAACATTTATAATGCATGGTATGCTTGACTTGGCACGCGTATTGGTAATATAGTGTCATCGGCTTTGAATCCTCTGGTTCTCGGCCACCATATCAATACTTTTAAATATACCACTACACCACAACATTTAAACAGCGACTGATTTGGAATTGCCAAAAGGGATGTACAACGATTGACAGTTAGTTGCTAAAGGTTATAGCAACGGACCCTGTACAATTGTTAATGCTGCTAGCCTTAAAGATACTCCATTTTTTCTTATATGTGTTTGTATATAGACTTCATCTCTTCGAGGGCGCCCAAGTTGCTAACCCTACAAGTTTAAATTTGCACAAGTGAAAATGCCCCAAAAATGATCCATTCAAATGAGATGACAATGACAAGTTCCTGTACCATTTTGGGTGCAGTACAAGCATATCTTACACTGCCTACTGTATGAAGAAACTTCAACTTTGCACGATTGTCTTTTCCTCTTGCCATCCGAGCCTATGATCAAAAGTGTTACAGCTCCATGTATGTTGATAAAAACAAGTCCAATAGGCAAATGAAAAAAAAAAGATTGATATTAGTTAATCCTTACTTGAGACTCACGAGACACTACCCCAGATCTTGATATCACTGCCGGTTCAAAAATCCCCTTCACTGCCGGATTTTGAAACAGCAGTGGCACATCAACAGTGATGTGGGATTGACATTACTGTCGATTCTTATGAACCGACAGTGATGTGGTTTTTAGAAAATCCAAAAAATAGGCTAAAAAATAGAAAAATAAAATTTTTAACTCTGGGAGAGGCCCCATTGGACAGCCACACGGTCGAGTGTCGCAAGTCACAAGTCACGCGATTTTTCTCGCGAAAAAAGCGCACTTCGCGGCCACCGGCACTCAAACCCCTGACCTCTTGCTTCGCATCTTCAGCCCCTAACCACTCCACCTGCAAGCTGTTTATGTCTAAATGAGATTTTTGTCCTGGCCATTTTATGTTCATCTAATTTTGAAATGAGAATTTGGGACCCTAAACGAATTCAAATAAAAAAATTACCAACTAACGTAGTTTTCCTTGATAAGATGAATTCAAATCAAAAAGTTGTCAACTATAATTCATAACTTTTTGGGATCTACAACTTTCATTTTGGTAGTTTCTCCATCCAAGGCCATTTACAAAATTTGAATTTCAAATTTTAGAAATTCAAACGAAGTTTTTCTTGACAAAATGATTTCAAATCAAAAAGTTGTCAACTACATAGTTTCATAACTTTCCGAGATCTACAACTTTTATTTTGGTCATTTGATCATTTATTCATCCAACATAGTGGTAGTAAGATTGTTCATAAATGTTCCATATCCCTCTTATAGTTTATGAAACTATAAGAGGGATATGGAACATTTATGAACAATGTTACTACTTCTTTATCGGATGAAGAAACGACAAAATTAAAAGTTGTAGATCTTGATAAGTTGTACAACTTCTATGTTCATGACTTTTTCAGCTGAAATCATTTAGTGTTCCAAAATGATGTTTGAATTTGTCATTTTTTTAAATTCAAAATTCAAATAGATAAAACACTATCACGTGAAAAGATGGATAAAATAATAGCGGTAAGAACACAATAAATTGATAGAGCATGATTTTAGAAAATTTTAGGAAAAAAATCATTAAATTTAAAGTTAGTATGAGAGAGAAAGACTAGTTACAAATTTTAGCCAGAGATTAAAAAGAGAAATAAGAGTTCTTCAACAATTTCAAATTTTAATTCCAAATAGCATTTTGATGTAGTAAATGATTTCAACTGAAAAAGTTATCAGCTACAAAGTTGCATAACTTTTCGAGATCTACAACTTTTGTTTTGGGCGTTTCTATATCCGATGTCATTTGAAAAATTCAAATTTTAAATTTTAGAAATCAAACGTAATTTTCGTTAGATAGATGATTTCAAATGAAAATATTTGGACATCCAAACGATCTCAAATTAAAAATGTTTGAACTACAAAGTTGTAGATCTCGTCAAGTACTACAACTTTAATATAAAGTTCGTCTTCATCTAAGATCATATGAGAAACTTATGATGTTTTCTTGCAGCATATCACTATCGGTTCAAGCCACGAACCGACAGTGACAGTATCAGTGTCAGTTCTTGGCAAAAACTAGCAGTGATGACCTAATATCACTACTGGTCCTTGGCTAAAACCGACAGTTATATGAACCGATAGTGAAGACCCGAATATCAGTGTTGGTTGGTCCTATCACTGCCGGTTTTAGCCAAAAACCAGCAGTGATGGGCTATCACTGTCGGTTTCTTAAAATCCGGCAGTGATAAGGCTGGCAGTGATGTCTAATTCTATAGTAGCGAGACCTCCAATACTTGATAAGAGAATTCCATTCATCATCATCTACTATATGTCCATTTAAGTTCCTTAGTTCCTCCAGTCAATGTTTCATCAAAAAGCAGTAGCTATAAACTAGTCCAAGGCTGCATCATCTTTATCATATCGTTTCTGGCAAGTCAAGAAAAAAAAAACCAATCAGTAAACAATGGTAGCAAACACTGCTGCACCGCTGGCTGTATAAGGACTGAACTGCTGCACCGCTGCACTGGTACAATATTGGAAACTATTAAGTGAACTGATGTACGATAATGCTAGTTGTCAAAAAATAACTTTCTGTAGATCCAGAAGCTCGAATTTGTAATCGAGATATCTCAGATTTTTTCCCTGGACTATGGAAGTGTTAATTTGCTTCATTATGTTTTTTTCCCTAATACAAGCATTGTCCACAGCTCAACATTTAATCACTCAGCGATATTATCAGATAATTTTGATTAACACAGGTAGATAGAGAATAAAAAGGAGGGGTGATACACCTAAAGTTGACATGGCAATCAGGTTTAGTTTGTACAATCAATTGGTTTTAACTTCTAACAACGGTATCTGATGAGACGATTTAGCCGGTGGTTTTTGAGGTCCATATCGTTTTCGAGGAACAACAAGCCTCTAACGAATCCTTTTCTAAGAATCAGATAATAACATGTTATTCCCTATACTGAAATTGGTTTAGTGCTCCTTGCCTAATAATTCCTGCATTTCTCAGTGTTAATAGATGTTTTACTATCTAAATTGTGAAATTCTGTGAACGGTACTTCCACAGATGTAGCATGATTGTATCACCTCATATGCTGATCCCATTCACAGTGGCCATCTGAATGCCACCAAAGATGGAGAGGATGAAGTAGGTGAAGGGCTAGGAACATTCTCACCATAGCATATTATAGTAGAGAAAGGTAAGGCAACAACAGCGGAAAGATCAGTGTTGTTTACTAACATATATATAAATTAGAGATAAAGATATGTGCTCTATTCCTTAAAATTTAATCGATTAACCTCAATGAAACAACTAAGTTCGAATCTGCAAATGGCTTAGAATCATACCAAACAACATGTATGCATTATTGAAGAATAACTTCATGGGCACTTTTGGCTTTTTCAAGTGAAAACTACTAATATAAGCAAGGATATAGTAGTCTCAGTTTTTCCCTCTCCCTCTCTCTTGTAGTTTGTTTTTTTATTAATTAGGAACATTGGGGATGAGTGTTGGAAGATTACCATATCTTATTTGCACTATTTGGTCGGTAATCACACAATAGTGTGGTCAAGCACCTGGGTGGCCTTTTGCAGGCTCTGTGAATAAGAAACAGGTGTTGAACAGCATGTTAAAACCTATAAAACCAGCGACCATCTACTTGTTGCAGACTCTGGCTGCTTGAGCGCTCTTGCTCACCTGGATAGGTATGCAGTCAAATACATGTATAGCCTTGAAATTTGGCATGTGCTGAGGCTTGAAATTCATATATTTGCAAGACATTTTGTCGAGCACTTGATATGCACTGTGTAGCCAACTATTTGCATACCCAGTTATTTCTCTGGGGGAGATAGTATTTATGTGTTCTCAGATCTCAACCACATAAAATTGTAGCAAGCTATTTTTCATAGTGGATGCAGGAAGCCAATTGCAAACAAATCTGGGGGAGTTGAGGCTGTTATACCTTAGTCATGGGAAAACTTCCATGAACCTCTTCCACGTGATATCTTCTTGGTAGCAGCAGGAGATACGGGAGCTGAGGAAGGCAACGGATCTCACCTATTATAAGCGACGCCAGTCGATTGGGCTGGGCTGGGTCCCAGTCACACTACTCAGTTAGCAACAGCAGCTCAGGGGCGGCGCTCGGGATTGGGAGGCCGGCGAGCTGCTTGGCGAGCACACGCGGGGTTGCCGCTCGGCGAGGCCACGACGAGCACACGCGAGGGGGCTGTGATCCGGGGCGGTGGCGAGCGGTGGCTGGACGTCGGGATGCTGATGTGGTGGCGGCAGCGGGCGTCTAGCCCGTGCGCCGTGGAAGCTGCGATGGACATCCGACAGGCGGGCGGTTGGGCGGCGGGGACAGACGCCCGGAGGGCAGGCGTGCGGGCAGCGGCGGCGGACGGGCGGCCAGGTGAATTCATGCCCCCAGAGCCTTAAAGTCACCAAAGTAAATTCCGTGGAGGGTCTTCTTATATCACAATGGTTGCAAGCACTCATCAGCTGTATTTTTACGCTAAGGGTGATAACAAAGTATCGGCCCTATGAATTCATCCACAAGACTATGCATAACCGAAATAGAACAATTCGCCTCTTGAAATAGAAAGTCATTGATAAGCAAAATGATTTGGCAACCCTCCACAATATAAAGACCCATACCAAGGATCAAAATAAGGAGATGAGGGATAACCATGCATACCTGAGAATGTGGATGATTCCATGACCAATAATTTTGATGATTTGGTGCAAACCTCCAACTTGGCAATCGTTTCATGAATCCCCTTCTCTCCTTTGCCTTCGTTGCACCACTTGCTTGAGCATCATCCTTCTGAGCTTGAATACTTTCTCTATGAACCCACACTAAGCCTTTTTCTTTCAGCTTCTCTGCACTAAGCTTTTGCAACCTGTTTTCTCGCCACTTCGGTAAACCGATTGAGCATCTTGGTTTTGTTTCTATTTTGGACAGCGGCAACTCTTTCTTGATTTTAGTTACTCTCACCTTCTTTTGTTTAGATTTGGCACCTATAATATTAATAGATGATTCTACCACTTCTTTGCCATTAATAGCCGGATTTTTCAACAATGTAATTGGCTCTTCAATAGTTGCATTCAGATCTGAACTTTTCTTCTTTCAGCCATCATACTTCACACGGTAAACTTGTTTTACCACCCTCTTCTTAGGTTGAGCTCCGGGCCGATTTTGATTGAAACAATCTTTACAATATGATGATTTTTCTGAGTATCTAGGAGCTGCATACTCCATGTATTGTGGCCTAAAATATGATGGAACATGTGCCTCTTGATCAAACCAACCCCAAGATGAATAAGGATAAAAATATGTGGGCTGTGATCTATATGACATGGGAATTGTCTGCTCAAAAGGAGAATATGTTGCTGCTGCATGAGATCTATCTCCTTCTCATTTCCACTCTTGAGATTTATGCTTTGGAGGCAATCTTGATGATTGGACCTTCTTTGGCCGATTAGTGACATTTAATTATGCTTCCTTCTTATATTTAGCGAGAAGTTCCTCGAAGATGAGCTTTGGCCTTCTACTCCTTTGTTTGTCACAACCTTTACCTCCATTAGCCCTATGGGCATCCTCCTTCCTCTTCCCATCTTGATAGACATGCTTCAAAAGAAGATCCTTAGCCGATTCCCCTTGCTTAACAGGATCAATCGGCCTTTGTTTTACCTAGAGAGATTTCACCTACCCCCCAGTGTCTTCTAGAATTATGATTAACTTGTTATCCTCTAGATTATCTTCAATTTGTAATTCATGGACAACGAATTTGTCTACACTTGAAGGCTCCACATCTCTCTCTTGGGCATTCGAGCCTTGATCTTTGAGAGAATCGGCTAATGCAAGATGATTCAAAACCTGTTTGCCATCAACACCAACTGAATCCAATTGGTCCATTTGTTGAGCTTCAGAAAATCTCAATCGTCCTTTATCAATGGCCGATTGGATCACTCGACGAAACATATTGCAATTAGAAGTATTATGATATGATGAATTATGCCACTTGCAATATGTAAGCTGTTCTAAGTTTTGAATACATGGCAAAGCATTGTGATCGATGATTCTAATGAAATTATTCTCTAGTAAGATATCAAAGAAATGATCACAAAAACTAAAGTCAAAGGTGTACTTTGATTTCTTTAGCCGATTCTTTTGTGGAATCGGCTTTAAAGCAAGGCAAATGAAGGGATCAGATTTGATATCAATCCATTCGGCCACACCTTTGAAATTTCCTTTCTTGCCAAATGTTTTAGAATTGTTCATAAAGCCAATATCGGCATGCACAATATCTTTCAATCTTGGTCCTGTATTATTAAGGCCAAAATAATTACAGAATTTGAATCTCGTTTGGAATCAAGTATGAATTGAATTTAAAGCAAGTAAAGCAACCCACATATATATGGAATCCAAGGTACACACTGGGAAAGCTTTAACTTTGACAAAATCTTGTCATCAGCCTCTTGATAAGGAATAACATTTTGGCAATGCAATCTGAATTTATTTCATGATCAACAAGTAAATTATCTTCCTCAATCGGTCTCTTAACATTATTAGCAAGAATACGTGTAGAAATTGAAATAATACAACTGGATTGGGAATGTGAAAAAAATATTTGTTTTTTGTACCTTGTTAATCATACTAGAGAAGTACATGTCCTTGATTTGCATGATGTTGCTTTTCATCTCCAGAAAACAATCAACAAAAGAAGCCGAATCATTTAGAGATGCATTGGTGGCTCCAGGCACCAGAGAAACCGGCGTGGCCGGTTCAGAAATCGGTCTGGCCAGTTTGGCAGTGTAGTTGGTCAGGGGAACCAGCCTGGCCGGTCTGACAGCATCAGCAAGGGGTGAACCGGCCTGGCTGGTTCCAGAATCGGCCTGGCTGGTTTCGTTTGTGTCTCCGGCCGTCTTTCTTCCCTTCTTGCTTGTAGGAGCTTGATCTTCATCATCAAGTTTGGCTATAATTTGAAGTCCATCGATGATGTGATAATCACCAGATAAGTATACAACCCCTTTAGCTCCTAAAAAATCAAGTCTAGCTAACTTCTTGCGCTTCGCATATTTTTCTGTAGCAAGACTTGTTTCTTGAGATGTGACTGATACAGAAAGAGTATAGTGTTGTTCGGCTTTGGTGGCCGAACATTTGCTTACATCCGAATCAATTCTGACTTTACTCACTGTACCAATGGACAAAGCTTCTTTTTTCATACTCATGGCCATTGACTTGGACGTGATAGGCTTCTTGCTAATAGTCTCAAGGTTGGTACGTATCCAGCTTTCATTGATTTGGCTCCAATTAGAAGCAACATACGAAGCCGAATCATAAGTATGGCCATTAGCATAACTTACTAAATTTTTATCGATTCGGCTAGAGATAGATGTAGCATCTGAAGCCGAATCATAAGTACTGTCTTTTATCTATGTTTCATTGATTCAGCTAGAATTAGGAATAATATGTGAAGACGAATCGCGAGTATTACCATTAGCACACCTTGCTGTATTTTCATTAATTCGGCTCAAGTTGGGAGTAACATATGAAGCTGAATTATGAATAGAAATATTGGCATATGGTGCTGAACTTTGGGAGTAATTGACTAAATAATTAGCATTGTGATAGCCAATTCTCTCATTCATCGGTCTGTCTTGTGGTGAAACCACATATTGTGAACTTATAGCTGATGAATAAAGGTTCACATGTTGTATGTTGCTAGAAGCGTCAAAACTCAAAGAATTTACAACAGGCATTAGCTCTTGACCATAATATCCATAGTTATGTTGTGTATAATGAGGAGGATTAACAAAAGTATTAGCTAATGCAACATATCTAGTAGGATTATGACTAGCAACATCAACATGAGAGTTCATAGAGCTTGCAAAATAATTATTGGAATCATAAGATGCATTAGCAAGTTGTACCTCGGGGCAATTGTAGTAGTTTTGTGACGAACCACCTTGGTACTCCATGATTTAGAACCTTACCACCTTGTTGAATTTTCCAATAGCAAGCGCAACACGTTCAAAACAGCAAACGAGATCATAGGGGTTTAAAACAAGATGTGATCGGTAATGGCGAGCACGAAAAGATAGATCAGTGAGGAGTAAGGCTAGGGCAAGATGATTTGGCTACAAAATAGAGCCGAAGCAAATTCTTCCACAGCGGAGTCGCCAAAAAGTGTGTTGATGCTTAATTAGGTCACCACACCGATAAAGAGCTAGATCACTTGATGTGGGGCCTAGCCGACTTTTAGGTCGGCCGGCGCCTAGGGGATGTTCACACCCGGACCTTGTGCCTCCAGCGATGAGCGTGATACACAAGACATGTCGCCAAAGGAGCCTCACTGGAGTGCGATACTCAAGACACGCCGGCGAGGTCTCTTGAGACCCGAAACCCACACGCCCGGGAGGGACCCCGTCGGGGCGTGTGGCAGCTATGGGCTGCTCTAGTTGGCCTAACCGCTCTAGAGCGTCGTCGTCATCGATCCTCCAGTCATGCAGCACCAACAAAGTACGAGGAGAAGATGTAGATAGAAAAAGAGGGTAGAGAGAGAGAGGTAGTAGATGTGTTTTTTGACGATTAAGGTTTGGATCCTTCAATCGGCCATGATCATCTTATATATATAGATGGGGTGGTCTTATCCCAATAGGAAGCAACTCCAGATCATGATGTCCAAGTTTCTTATGTGAAAATACGTCCAAGTACTGACCGAAATAGAGTTTGGGTCGGACTTGTATAAGCAGATCGCCCTAGCCGATTGCCAAACCAGCTAGGCCGGTTTTCATGGGGCCTAGGCAGCCATAGGCGCAGGCAAACTGGCCTGGCTGGTTCACAAACTGGCTTGGCCAGTTCCCAAACTGGCCTGGCCGGTTCTGCTGCACTTCGGTGCAGAAAATCTTCTAAAAATTGTAATTAATTCATCCGGACTCCAAACGAGGCAAACCATATATGTTTTGCGATTAGCTCGACGAGGGGAACATAATGGTGCAATCAAATCATGCATTTGAGGAACTTTCCCAAACCGGCCTGGCCAGTTCCAGCTGGGCCAGTACCTCCAAAATGTCGTTTCTTCGTCCAGGCTCCAAATGGGATGATCCAAATATGTTTGCTGATCTTGTCGACAATAGAAACATGATGGTGGAGTCTATTATATGCTTTGGCCATGTTTGGTTGTCAACAGAATGGATGGCCGCTTCAATTACGCGTGTAGTAGTTTAAAACGGCCGATTGCTACAGCCAACGGACGATCATAATCGGACTTCTACCAAGATGTGGTGATGACCAAAACAATTGCGATCAGCCTTTAGGCCAGATGCAATATCGATGAGAAGATCGAACCGAAACAATATCAAAACCAGTTAATTTGATCCAATAAAAACTGTTTTCAGTAGCCAACAAGCCAACACTTTAAGAGGACATAATGAGAACATGCTTTGACAACTCCGGTGTGAACTCATCGGCTAATTATTCCATTTGTCCATCGGCTATTTACTTGATGATTCACAACAAACTAACTCTATTGGTCCATTGCTTTCCAACTCATCATTAGCTTCTGATAAAACCAACTGACACTTCTCCTATTCTTTGACACTTCTATTCTTGGCCACTTTTGAATCAATGGCATCCAATATTTAGCTTTTTATAGTACAAGAACCGCAGATTTGACCATCAGCTTTTAGTAAGAGCCAGATGACCCAACGTCAACCATGGAGGAAGATATCCATTGATATTTTTTTCAGCTCTTGAATCTGATGGTAACGCTTGTAGTTGACAATTTGTCTACTAAACACCATCCTTATTACATGGTGGTAATAGTATCATGACCCTGCCTAGTGTTAGTATATAATCTTGTCATTAGGGCATTGCATGTTTATGTTATTAGTTGCATGAAGAAAATAAGTGTCAGTGGCTCATGGCCAATATGTTGATGTGCCGTGTGATGCGGGAGTTGCTGTGTGAAGCGGTGCTGCATGTGAATTGCTACAAGAAGCAGCTAGATTCTAGGCAAAGAAAGGTCAAGAAAGTACAGTGAATCGGTCAGGCGTGATGCTTGGAACGAGTGGATGGATGCATGCACGAGATGTGCTGCTAGGCCATTAGTGGCCGATGAGGAGGTCAGTCCTAGAGGCTTGCATGGCGTGAGTTACGACTAAGGGGAATTGGCCAATTGTTATCCTTTGCATGTACGTAGTTGAGTAAGTCTATAAATGAATGAAAACGATGGGAGTTGTGTGGCTTGAGTCCACAAAGTTGTCTATTTTTATCATTCCTGTGTGTGTTCATCCATGAGAAAGTTGGAGAGTGTTTGTGATGAACACATGTAGAGTGAGGGAGAGATTCCCGAAGATGTAGTGAGGAGGGATTTCCATCAAGTGGCATCGGAGCCAGGCTCTTCCACGAAGACGATGCCACAGGACGGATCTTCACCGAGCAAAGCCATGGTGAGCAATGGCTTCGGCGACTCAATGACGGGGAGGCACCCATTCCCAATGCTGCCAAGGATGAACTACGCGGCGTGGGCGATGAGGATGAAGTACCTCTTGTGCACCAATGGCACGTGGGGTGTTGTTGATCCTAAGAAGGCATGTGGGGCTTCAAGTGATGATGAGCCAGCTTTCCTGTGAATGGAGATGTCAAGATTAGGGGCTAATTGTTAGTATTTAATCTTGTCATTAGAGCATTGCATGTTTATGTTGTTAGTTGCATGTAGAAAATAAGTGTCGGTGGCTCATGGCCAATATGTTGACGTGCCATGTGATGCGGGTGTTGTCGTGTGAAGCGGTGCTGCATGTGAATTGCTACGAGAAGCAGGAAGCTGGATTGCAGGCAAAGAAAGGTCAAGAAAGTCGAGTGCATCGGTCAGGTGTGATGCTTGGAACGAGTGGATGGATGCATGCACGAGATGTGCTGCTAGGCCATTAGTGGCCGGTGAAGCAGTCAGTCCTAGAGGCTTGCATGGCGTGATTTACGACTAAGGGGAATTGGCTGGTTGTTATCCTTTGCATGTACGTAGTTGAGTAAGTCTATAAATGAATGAAAAACAACCGGAGTTGTGTCGCTTGTATCAACAAAGTTGTCTATTTTTATCATTCTTGTGTGTGTTCATCCATGAGAAAGTAGGAGAGTGTTTGTCATAAACACATGTAGAGTGAGGGAGAGATTCCAGCAAGATTAAGTGAGGAGGGGATTTCCACACCCAGCTGGCGAACACCGATGTGGTAGTTACGGGCAAGACTTGGCATGCGCTGACGTAGCATGATCCGTTCGCCGTGGATGCAAGTTTCCGTTGCCATCATCGTCTCAGTGGTTCTGGGTGGAGCTTCGACGTTCAATTCCATGTTCCGATTTAAACAATCGTCGTTGCTCGGATGTAGGTGATGCAGGCACTTGCCACCTGCTGCACAAGCTGTTCTAGCACATATCAGCCTTCCCATGATTCATCTCTACCATCGACGCTTTCAGAGGTACATTTTTTAATATTATCTCACGAAGATGTTCCCATAGCAGACGCACTAATATTTTCATTAGCCGATGCAATCACTTAATAGGTCTTCATCCCAGCAGATCAATTGGAGACATCTGTTACCGACCCATTGGTTGTAAGACCATCTCATATAAAATTCTTTAATACCTCACCTCCTCGAATTAATTTCTTCATTGTGAATAATTTGCAGACAACGTCTCTAACTCAATTTATGTTATTTATGTGCTTGCCCTCTGAAGCAATATGATTGTAAAGCAGATGCCACAACCATTGAGTCTGACGAAGAAATAAAATATATTGGCCGATCAATCCTTAGCCAGAATATTCCCAAGTTACAGACATAGCGTAACGACCCGAGTTCGTTGCAATATAGGCTCTAATTTTTTATCATCGGAAGAAGCAATCAACCGAACTCCTCCTGTGAGGATCCCTGGTGCTTGTAACACTCTGGTGTTAAGCATGCATTTGGCATTGACATTGCATGAGGACAAGCATCATTGAGCATTCATGAGCATGAGCATGTCAAATTCTATCTTCACTACCTTGCTTATACACATGTGATGACTCTTAAATTTTTACCTAGGCTAGGGTTTACATGTGATCAATGTGTGAAATGCTTTTGGGGCCATAGATACACCTTAAACATGTTTAGAATGATACATGGAACAAGTTTGGTATTCATGGCATGAGCCAAAACAGCCCCCAACTCATAGCTATACTAGAAACCATCATCTTCAAGTTACTAGTTTGACCAAAGTTAAACTAGGCACTAGATTGCTTGCATGGTAGTGCACCCTTAAGAAAAGTTGTAGTACTTGACTAGGTAACAACTTTTATTTTTGGGTCAAGACCTAATTCGGTACATAGCATGCTCAAAAATAGCTCACGAGTAGCAAAAGAATTATTGTTTTTGACTTTGAAAAATTTTAAGTCTGGGATTGAATTACAGTTTCAAGTGCTGCACTTTGGGATGATATAACTTGCAAACCATTAGGATTTAGTCCAAAGTCCTTTAAGCAAAATTGTAGATCGTATGTAGCTCTACAACCTTTGTTAATGCTCCTCTCAACAAATCGCCACGGATTTGGAGTTAGATGATCACAAAGTAGCGTTGTTAGACATTGTCATCGGCTCTGATGGCCACATCCACGCGCGCGTCAGTGGCCGACCGGCCACAGGCCGTGGCCACCGTGTGGCGGTCGTACACTGGCGATGGCCCAGCCGGAGCATGCACATAGGTGCCGTGCCTCTACTGCTCACTCCACTCGCCCGCTCTCACTTCCTCCCTCTCACTCTGCCTTGCCAAAGCAGAGCTCCGAGCTCACCGCGTCACTGCCATAGCTCCGCCATAGCCAATCGCCACCGACGTAGCACCACCAGTCAATTCGTCTCGGCCACTGCTGCTCCGCCATCACCTCCACCTCCTCCAGCCACCAGCACCACCTGTTGACCCAAGGTAAAGCGGTGTTCTGCTTCGCCGTAGCCACCGTCGCCACTGGAGCGCCGCCGTGCTCTCGGCTCACCGTGGCCTAGTTGCTCCAACACATCTCCTGCCTTCTTCTTCTCCAGTCTCGCACTATGCTAGGCTCTAAATGCTCAAGCCAGATCTAGGGTACACGCTACCGCCTGGTGGCGCAGGAACGCGTCGCTGCTCTGCATGCGGCCGCCATGGCACTCGAGCACACCGTTGCCGAGCTGGTCCATCGTCTCCCTCCCCTCTGTTGTGTCTTAGTTTGAGTAACCCTTGACCGTGGATGGCATGACGGAGACCTACCTTTTCCCGCCGTCTAGCCAGAACGGTGGGAGCACCATCGTGCTCCGTGAGCCACTGCGCGGCCATGCACGCGGTCGGAGCTCACCGCCGCCTCACCGGAACCCTAACCCACCCTAGATAGCTTCGTTAGCATTCCACGAAGCCGTAGTGCACCTCACCAGAGCACATGATAGCCGAAGAACGTCGGCGTACCGCTGCGCTTCCTCCGTCGTCCGCCATTGCTGCCGGCGAGACATCTCCGGTGAACCCTAGGTCACGTCTTTACCACCAACCTACGCAGCTTGATGATGGGAACACGTTGGTGTCACCCTCATCGACGGTGATCTCACCGCCGGTGAGATAGGGCTAGCAGGAGCGCCTCCCCTGCCCCGGTATCACTGACGCGTGGGTCCTACTGACCAGCGGGTCCCAGCCATCAGCGGCTCCATTAAGAATTTGAACTTATTCTTTTTTAGAAATATTAGCAAAATTTGAAAATTCATAACTAGAGTTGTAGATGTCCATTTTGGGTGAACCAAATTTTGTTGGATTCATTATGAAGTGTACTATTTGATAAAAATATGAAACCTACTGTTTGGGATGTTTTTCTGGGAGAATGAAATGGAGCTAGATAAGTGCTTTTAAATTATTTTCAATCTTGTAAAATGCATACCTTGAGCTAGGAAAGTGAAAAAATTGTGATTCAAATTTTGCTGATCTTGTGTTGACATGATATATCTAAGAAAAATACTAAACCTATAGTAAGCAAACTTGGAATATGGTCTTCCTATTTAATCTTAAATAGTTGCTAGTTTCTAGTGAAAATAAATGGGTTAAAAATACATAACTAATGATCATGCAAATTTTTACACAATGTTATAGTTCTAGGATGAATGTAATAAAAATATCAAATCTGTTGTTGGACACTTTTCACTAGGCTAAACTATTTTGGCTAACATAAGCCTATGCAACATGTCATTTTTGTAGAGATGGCTATACTTATCCAAATGGCATGAAATTTGGTCAGTAGACTTGTGGGGTCATATGTAGGCTAGTGTAATTTTCTCAGAATTTATTGTGCAATTTTGATATATTTTCCTTATTTCACCTTAGTGTCAAATAAATTAATAAAGGCATTTAAATAATTTATTTGGGCTTCACCATCATGTTTTCTAGAGTGTGTATGATGCCTATGAACTGTTAGTATCATTGGTTGTGCCCAAATTTGATTGCTTGTATGCAGTGAAATATTAATTGCTCTATAATTCAATTTTAGTGACTGTTTGGACAGTTTCGGTTGTTAAGTAAATTGCATGGGCAAGGTGATGTTTGCTGTGAATCTTGTCAATAACAAAGTTGTAGATAAATTACTTATATTTCTGGTGTCAAATTTTCATGGTAATAGGCTAAATGTTTGAGAGTTATAGCTGTTAGAAGTTGACCTCCCAAAGTGTTTACTCTCTGGAATTTAGGACAGATCTGAGAAATTGTCTTGTTTGACTAGGATAGAGGTTGAATCACCTTATGGTGAGTAAATAAAAGTTATAGGGAATTTTAGAAGCTTTCCGGAAAGTCTAGTATCATAGGATTTGGATGAGTAGAACTCCAGTTATGATTAAAACATGTAACGGTTGTTTATGGTTCAGAAATTGACTTGGTGAGAAGCCTTAGAAATTTCTACAGAAGAGATACGCACCTACTCAGTAAATAAGAATTCAACTTTGTTATCATCCTAATGACCTAATATGATAGTCATCATTTAATCATGCACATTATCATGTCATGTCATCCATGACCCTTCTTATGCATTCATGATTCTCACTTTTTGCATGTGCATGCAATAGGTGCGACGGAAGAAATCACCGTTTTGGAGTACGAACCTGATCCCCAGGAAGTGGAGCAATAGGAGGCCCCAGGAGAAGGCGATCCTAATAGTGAATAGTTGGCCGAGTGTCTAGATCATCAGCCCTCAAGCTTTGTGAAAGGCAAGCCCCGGACCGTTCTAAGCCTCATATGTTTTCAAACTATCAACCTGAGTCCTTTTATGTTGATACATTAAGTACCAGGAGTTGATTGGAACCACTTGCTGCATATATCTTCCTTGTTCATATATATATATCTTGAATCCTATGTAGGTCTAGGATCGAATATATGCTTAGCCATGCTTAGTTGTTAGAAGTCGGGTGATTTCCTGTCACCTACATGATATAGGCTGATAACTAATCATGATTGGCTATATTTGTTTGCGTGGAAATAACCATGTGTCAATGAATAAAGGAGACCGAGTAGGATCGAGATAGAGATGCAATAAGGCATGGAGGTCTTGGGTGCCTATCTATCCCTGTCTATGTCGATTAAGGACCGATTCGCTATACGTCCTCATATCATGTTGAATGCATGCCTAGCACTTAGCTGGCCGGATCCGATGATACGACTGTGAAGCTGAGTAGTTCAATTCAGACCAGGCCCCAATAAGTGGAAGTGCGCATAGTGGAGGCAGTAAGGATGTGCATAGAGCCAATGGTGTGAGTCCGAGGGCGGGTTTGAGTCCCGAACTTCCTGGCAGATTGGTAGAATCTCTAAGGGTGCGGCGCTGATCGGACCCATGACTGTACCTGAATTGTACCAAAGGTGACCTAAGGCTACCTTAGCATGGGCGTGCCTCATTTTGTGTTAGTAATAAATTCCCCAGCTGGGTAGGAATTGATTCGAATAGCCGTCTCTCCCGGATAGTGAGAAATTGACTGAGCAGCAGCAATGTAGAAGCACTAATTGAAACTTGGTGGTTATGATGATTTCTTAAATTACTACATCGAATATGGTTACTAATGCTTGTTTAGCTTGATCAAGTGCTTGCTCTAGTAGATGTGCTAATTTAGAGATGCTTAATTGATAGGGATAACTTGATGCTAAAGATATTATATATTTCAAGTTATGCACTTAAGCTTTTTATGCAAAATATTGTTAAGCCAGCTCCACCTTTAAAGCCTTGCATACTCCTTGATGTCTTATTATTTTGGTTTATAACGGGTAAGTCTAGCTGAGTATATTCTCATACTCAGGGTTTATTCCCATTTGTTGCAGATGATGTGATGTACCATGGTTACTACAAGCATTGCAAAACTCCTTCAGTTGATGGAGAGTAAGACCAAGGGCATGGTCATTCTATATCATCTCATCTATGTGCTTTTGTTGGAGATGATCTTAAACTGGTTACATATTTGAACTATATTGATGTTGTTTCAAAACTATGTTGCTTCCGCTACTTCTAAATTTGGGTTGTAATAACTTTGTTGAAACTCTGATGTATGAAAACTATTTGTGAACCTGTTGTAACATGTGACTTGTATGTTGAATCATGTACGATCTTGGCTTGTATGTTGGTTGATTCGAGATCCTTCATGGTACTCGATGGACTACCGGATTTATATGGGCTCAAGTATGACGGTTTGACTGCCTCGGTGGTTGCTATTGTACTTGTGCTCTTATAAATTGGACGGTTCTGTTACAGCTGGCATCAGAGCAAGGTTCAACATTAAACTTGTCATATCTGTATTTAAAACAAAGGTTTTATTTTATAAAAATATAAAATATGCTAGTGGTCATCTCCTTTATGTCCAGTTAAGGACTATTAGGTGGCTATTTAAGTACTAACATGGGATGGGTTTTTACTTTCATTGTCCATACGGCGTGCTATTGTATGGATGCCATTCACTTGAGTGGTAATGTATGGATCGAATGCCTCTACGCCCAGGTAAGAAGGTAAGTTGATGAGTGGCATGAGCGCAAGATGTGAGCGTGCGGTCGGGGAAAGCTAGCTTTGATATGGCTGTATATGCATGCTTGCATGTGTGTATCTAATTGTGGGTAATAAATTATCATCGGGTAGCTTTGGTACAGAAGTATATATATTGGGATATATATACAAGTGTTTAGTTTACCACTCTCATATATCCTATTGTTCTTCAATATTCAACCTAGAGCCCAGATTACAATTCTTGTACATTTAATTGTTGGGATGGGCTGAAATGAATCTTCTGCAGGTACACTAACAACGAAATGTGTACGTCGTTTAGTTACGATTATATTGAGAGAACATATGTATGCCACCGTGTATATCGTTAAGGATTTAATTTTTCCTAGGTTTGTGAGGACGTATGGAACGTGCATGCATCATGATAAATCATTCATTCATATCATTACATTGTTCCTCCCCCTTACAAGTTTTAGATAATGTTATGTAACCCTTTTCTATGATTGGATTGTCTCACAGGAGTTATACCATTTTGATACAGATGGCAACCCTAGGAGCCCCTGTTGCAAGCGACACCTTTGTGGCACTATTTGGGACTACCACCCTACTGTGGAGGGTACTGCACTTTGTCGGGTATGCTGAACCGCCTCACTACTTTTGGAGCGAAGTGGTAACTAATGGACAAAAGTGCTACGACGTAAAGGTGACTGTCCCAACCCATGCTAATCACCCACAGTGGCAAGGCTAGAGTGTGGAGTCAGATGGACAGACACCTTGGGAGGGTGCCCAAGATGCAGCTTTTGAGGTCCTTAGTGAGATATGTTAGGAGTTTGGGGACGAGCTTATCAACGGTCCTGCCGGATCCTTTCCTAGGGTGGACCCATTGCAACCCGCTTGGACCCAACCATGCGGTAATGCTTTAGCAAGAGACCAGGATGAAAGAGCAGGAAGTAGTAATGCTGCCATGAGTGCCATGTATGCTGTTATGAAGATGTTTTACTCTCGCCAGGATAACTACATCAGCTATATGCAAGAGCTCCAAAGAGCATAGGCTGCACAGCGTAGGATGCGAGGACGTGTGCGCAGGCACCAAAAGCAATTAGAGCAGCTCTGAATGAGATAGGTAATTATATGACAGAATTGGAAGCTCATCGGGGGTAGTTTGTCCGTGCTGCTGCTGAGAGGGATGTAGCCATAGCAGAGGTTTAGGGGATCCATGTGGAGAGAGACGAGGCTATTCATCTTGCTGAGTCTAGGGAGGCTGCCTAGATCAGGGCTGTGTCTGAGGCTGCTAGGTAGGCAACCTGATTTGATAACATAGAGGCAGAGTATAGACGCTAGATCAAAGAGCAACAAGAGAACATTGAGGAGCTTCAGGTGGCTGTCCACCACCTCAATAACATCATCCATCCCAGTCCTGCCCAGATGCTCCAGTTGAGGAAGACCCCAATGTTTTGGTAGCTGTGGATGATGGTATGGAAGAGGACTCTCCAGCCGAGCCTGAAGATGAGGAGATTGAGCCTTTTGAGGATGACCAGGGTGATGGCATGTCTGATGTTGACAGTGATCATTACGAGGTTTAGTTAGCTCCAGTACTCAGTTAGATGTACTAGCCATTTATCGTATTGATCATTTATGTAATGAACTTGTAATTTAGTTCGATCTCCTGATGTACCCTTTGATGTACTCTTGAAACCTTGCATGTAATCCATGTTGTGGTTGCACTTTTAATGAATGCCCGTTGTGTTGGCAAGCAATTTGGCATATACAAAATGCATTACAAATGGTGTTAAGTAATATAATTGGTGATGTTATGGTTGTGGAAATGAATTATTGTGCCTCTGTTTTATTGTATGAATTTAAATTCTCTCTAGTAAATTTAGTTTGGCATAATTATACAATTCTTCTACAATTTTCTGACATCATCAATAATTGCTTATTGTTGCAATTCTATAGATGCCTCGCACACGTTCTAGAGCCAGTGGGAACGATGGTGCCAGGGGTAGTGGCTTGCATGGTAATGGCAATGAAAATTTGCCACCACCGCCCCCACCCACTCCGGCAGAGTTGATGGCTATGCTCGCTGAAGGGCAACGTGCTATGGATGAGGCTATGCGCACCATGGTGCAGCAAGTCACCCAAGGTAGACATCAGTGCTAGGGTGCAGAGCCAAACCAATACAGTGATTTCTAGGATTTCTAGGACACCAAGCCGTCTATTTTCAAGGAGGCTAAAGAGCCACTCCAAGCAGAGGAATGGCTGAACACATTTGAACAAAAGTTTTGTTTGCTGAGGCTGACTGAGCAAATGAAAACTGAGTATGCATCCCACCAGTTGTAGGGGCCTGTAGGCATTTGGTGGAGTCATCACCGAGCCACCCTACCTGAGAAAGCTCAAATTACCTGGAACCAGTTTAAAGTTGCGTTCTGGGAATACTATATTCCACCAGATCTTATGAGTATCAAGCATACCGAGTTCATGAAGCTGACCCAGTGTACCAAGAGCTTGACTGAATATCTACATGCTTTCAACAACCTATCTAGATATGCCACGAAATTTGTTGATACTGATGCGAAGAAAATTGCTAGTTTCAAGCGGGGGCATGGCCCCAAGTTGATGAAGACTATTGCTAATAACATGTCTACCACTTTCAATGAATTTGTCAGTGATGCCTTAACTCAAGAAAATCAAAACAACATCCATGCTGCATCCAAGAATCGGAAGAGATCCTATGAAGCAGGCGCTTCTTAGTCAAAAGCTCTAGTTGATGCGAGACCTCAGTTTTTCCCACCTACACCAGAGTTTAGGCCACCTTAGAAAAAGGTGCAAACCGTTCAGAACTAGAAGGTGTTTCACAAGGCCTATTCTGTTGCTCTACCAAAGGGCGGCAGAGGATAGGGAAGTTCTAGTGTTCCACCCAACAACATGACGTGTTGGAACTGCAACAAGCCCAGCCATTGGGCAAGAAATTGCCCCTATCCCAAGAAGAACAACCAGAAGCAGGGTAATTCCAATGTGCGTCAGGGACATGTGCACTATACCACTATTGAAGAAATTCCTATGGGTGAAGTTGTTACTACGGGTACGTTTCTTATGAACCAACATCCCACAGTTGTTTTGTTTGATTCTAGGGCATCACAATCATTTATGAGTCAAACTTTGTATCCAAGCATAATTAGAGGGTAGTTACTGTAGATAAGGGTGGTTACTACATAAGTGCAGCCAAAAATCAAATCTCCACCAACCAAATAGTTAGAGATGTGTGCATCTCAATAAGCAACCGGGAGTATACCGTAGATCTTATAGTATTGCCCGGACTGGGGATAGATGTAATCCTAGGAATGAAATGGATGAGTGGCCATGGAGTTCTTATTGATACTTCCACTCAGGTGATTATGTTAAGGGAACCAAACAGTAAGAATGCTTTCTTAGTACCACTTCCCAGAGATTTTGACATCCAAAATGTAGCTAATGCTATCCAGCCCATGACTATTGCTGACATTCCGGTGGTGTGTGAATTTTCGGACGTGTTTCTAGATGAGTTACTTGGGTTACATCCTGACAGAGATGTAGAGTTCAATATTGAATTGTTATGAGGCATGGAACCTATCTCATGAATGCCTTATAGGATGCTACCCAATGAACTAGCTGAGGTCAAAGTGCAATTCTAGGAGCTTCTTGAAAAATGTCTCATTCGACCCAGGTCATCACCGTGGGGTTGTCCTACCATATTCGTGAAAAAGAAGGATAAATCTTTGTGGATGTGTGTGGACTACTAACCCCTTAATGCGGTAACGATCAAGAACAAGTATCCATTGCCTTGAATTGATATCTTGTTTGATCAGCTATCAAAGGATAAAGTGTTCTCCAAGATCAATTTGAGATCGGGGTACCACCAGATTAAGATCAGGCCAGAAGACATACCTAAGACTGCCATCTCTACTAGGTATGGTCTATATGAGTATCTTGTCATGTTTTTGGGTTGACTAATGCTCCTGCCCATTTCATGTATCTCATGAATTCGGTGTTCATGACTGAACTTGATAAATTCATGGTGGTATTTATTGATGACATCTTAGTCTATTCTGAGAATGCGGAAGACCATGAAGAACACCTAAGAGTTGTCTTAACAAGGTTGCGAGAATATAAGCTATATGTTAAGTTTAGCAAATGCGAATTTTGGTTAAAGAAAGTACCTTTCCTAAGTCATGTGTTATCTGAAGATGAAATTTCGGTAGATCTAGGCAAAGTGCAAGAAGTTATGGATTAGAAGGCCCCGACTTCAGTTCATGAAGTTTGGAGTTTCCTTGGGTTAGCAGGTTATTACCGTTGTTTCATTCCAGACTTCTCTAAGATAGTGAAGCCCATGACCAGATTGCTTTAGAAAGATGAGAAATTTCTGTGGACTCTGGAGTGTGAAGCTGCTTTTCACACTTTACGGACTTTGTTGACCATCGCTCTGGTTTTAGCATAGCCCAACATAGAAAAACCATTTGATGTGTTATGCGATGCATCTAGTACTGGTTTGAGGTGTGTGCTCATGCAAAAGGGTTGAGTCATTGCCCACGCCTCGCGTCAACTGAGGAAACATGAGGTTAATTACCCAACTCATAATTTAGAGCTAGCCGCGGTTGTTCATGCTTTGAAGATTTGGAGGCACTATTTGCTTAGCAATGTGTGTCACATTTACACTGATCACAAGAGCCTCAAGTACATCTTCATGCAACCTGAGTTGAACATGAGACAAAGAAGGTGGTTGGAGCTAATCAAGGATTACAACCTAGAGGTGCATTATCATCAGGGCAAGATAAATGTTGTTGCAAATGCTTTGAGCTAGAAGTATAATAGCAAACCATTGCTAGAAGATGGCTTTAACCTACTACATCTTGTAGTTTTACATAATCTCACTATCAGTTGCTCTCTTGAAGCTAAGGTCATGGAACTCCAAAAGACTGATGTGGGTATATTTCATATCAAGAGAAAGATGGAAGAAGAAGAGACTAAACATTTTAGATTAGATGAGAGAGGTGTACTCTAGTTTAAGGATAGACTTGTTGTACCTAAAGATAGAGAACTTAGAAACCAAATCTTAGATGAAGCACACTCTTCTAAATTGTCCATCCATCCTGGTAGTAGCAAGATGTACCAGAATTTGAAGACCTGGTTTTGGTGGACAAAGATGAAGAAAGAGATTGCAGCATATGTGGCTAGATGTGATACATGTTGCCGAGTCAAAGCCATTCATTTGAAATCCGCAATGCTACTCCAACCACTGCGTATTCTAGGTTGGAAATGGGAAAAAATCAGCATGGATTTCATTGTTGGTCTTCCAACCACCCAAAAAGGTAACGATTCCATTTGGGTAATTGTGGACCATCTGACGAAGTCTGCACATTTCATTCCAGTTCAGAGAGTTTACCGCCCACATCAATATACAGAGCTGTATATCACCCACATAGTGTGATTGCATGGGATACCTAAAACCATTGTGTCTAATAGAGGTCCACAATTTGTAAATTGTTGTTGGGAACATTTGCATAATCAGTTGGGTACAAAATTGATCCAAAGTTCTGCTTATCACCCTCAAAACGCTAGGCAACCAGAGTGAGTAAATCAAATTCTTGAAGACATGTTAAGGGCCGGTGTAATATCTTTAAAGGGTTCATGGGAGAAATGGCTACCTTTGGCTAAGTTCTCCTATAACAATAGCTATCAAGAAAGCATCAAGATGGCCCCTTGTTGAGGCTTAATATGGCCGCAACTGTAGAACTCCTCTGAATTTTGTTGAGCCAGGCGAAAGAAGGTATTATGGTATTGACTTTGTCAAAGAAGCCGAAGAGCAAGTTTGGATTATTCAGCAACATATGGAAGCTGCTTAGTCAAGACATAAGAGTTATGCGGACAAGAGAAGGAGTCCTCTTTTATTTGAAGTTGGTGACTACATGCACCTAAAAGTATCACCGATGAAAAAGGTACAAAAATTTGGTGTGAAGCAAAAGCTGGCGCCCTGGTATGTGGGCCCATACAAAATTATTGAGCAATGTGGACCAGTAGCCTATAGACTCCAACTACCACCAGAGATGAGCGCCATCTTCAATGTTTTCCATGTCTCTCAATTGAAGAAATGTCTTCGTGTACCCAAAGAAGCCATTGAACCCACTAGTGTCAAGATCCAGACTGATTTGACGTATGAAGAAAAACCTATCTAGGTGATAGAAGAAATGGAGAGTGACTAGAAGTAAGGTGGTTAAGTTCTATAAAGTGGTGTGGAACAACCATAGTGAGCAAGATGCAACATGGGAAAGGGACGATTTTCATTGTGATGCCTACCCCACTTTCTACAAGGATTGGTAGGTCTTTCCAATCTCAGGACGAGATTTCTATAAGGGGGCAGGGGCTATAACACTCTGGTGTTAAGCATGCAATTGGCATTTGCATTGCATGAGCACAATCATCATTGAGCATTCATGAGCATGAGCATGTCAAATTCTATCTTCACTACCTTGCTTATATCACATGTGATGCCTCTTAAATTTTTACCTTGGCTAGGGTTTACATGTGATCAATATGTGAAATGCTTATGGGGCCATAGAAACACCTTAAACATGTTTAGAACAATACATGGAACAAGTTTAGTATTCATGGCATGAGCCAAAATAGCCCCCAAGTCATAGATATACTAGAAACCATCATTTTTAAGTTACTAGTTTGACCAAAGTTGAACTAGGCACTAGAGTGCTTCCATGGTAGTGCACCCTTAAGCAAAGTTGTAGTACTTGACTAGGGTAATGACTTTTATTTTTGGGTCAAGACCTAATTTGGTGCATAGCATGCTCAAAAGCAGCTCACAAGTAGCAAAAGAATTAGTGTTTTTGACTTCGAAATTTTTTAAGTCTGGGATTGAATTATAGTTTCAAGTGCTGCACTTTGGGATCATATAACTTTCAAACCATTAGGATTTAGGCCAAAGTCCTTTAAGCAAAATTGCAGATCGTATGTAGTTCTACAACTTTTGTTAATGCTCCTCTCAACAAATCACCACGGATTTGGAATTAGATGATCATAAAGTAGCATCGTTAGACACAGTCATCGGCTCTGATGGCCGCGTCCATGCGTGTGTCAGTGGCCTACTGGCCACAGGTCGTGGCTACCGTACACCGGTGATGGCTTGGCTAGAGCGTGCACATAGGCGCCGTGCCCCTGCTGCTCACTCCACTCGCCCGCTCTCACTTCCTCCCTCTCGCTCTGCCTTGCCAAAGGAGAGCTCCAAACTCGCTGCGTCACCACCGTAGCTCCGCCGCAGCTGGTCGCCGCCGACATAGCTCCACTAGTCGATTCGTCTCGGCCACAGCTGCTCTACCATCACCTCTATCTCCTCGAGCTACCAGCGCCACCTCTCGACCCAAGGTAAAGCGGCGTTCTACTTCGCCATAGCTATCATCGCCACTAGAGCGCCACCGTGCTCTCGGCTCACCATGGCCCGGCCGCTCCACCATATCCCCTACCTTCCTCTTCTTCATTCCTGTACCATGCTAGGCTCTAGATGCTCAGTCCAGATCTAGGGTAGACGCTACCGCCTGGTTGCGTAGGAACACGTCACTGCTCTACGAGCGGCCGCCATGGCTGTCGTGGCACTCGAGCTCGCCGTTGCCAAGCTGGTTCATCGTCTCCCTCCTCTCTCTCACGTCTTAGGTTGAGTAACCTTGACCTAGCAAATGGCATGATGGAGACCTACCTTTCACTGCCGTCTAGTCAGAATGGTGGGAGCACCACCATGCTCCGTGCGCCGCTGCGCGGCCATGCACATGGTCAGAGCTCACCGTCGCCTCACCGGAACCCTAAACCACCCTAGATAGCTTCGTTAGGATTCCGCGAAGCCATAGCGCACCTCACCAAAGCATGTGATGGACGGAGAACACCGGCGTACCGCTGAGCTACCTCTGTTGTCTGCCATTGCCGTCGGCGAGCCATCTCCGGTGAACCCTAGGGCACGTCTTCACCACCAACCAACGCATCTTGATGAGGGGAACATGTTGGTGTCACCCTCATCACCGGTGATCTCACCGCCAGCGAGATAGGGCTGGCGAGAGCGCCTCCAATGACCAGCGGGTCCCAGGTGTCAGCGGCTGCATTAAGAATTTGAACTTATTCTTTTTTAGAAATATAGGCAAACTTTGAAAATTCATAAGTAGAGTTGTAAATGTCCATTTTGGGTGAACCAAATTTTGTTGGATTCATAATGAAGTGTACTATTTGATAAAATATGAAACCTACTATTTGGGATGTTTTTCTAGGAGAATTAAATGGAGCCAGATAAGTGCTTTTAAATTGTTTTCAATCTTCTAAAATGCATAACTTGAGCTAGGAAAGTGATAAAATTGTGATTTCAATTTTTATGATCTTCTGTTGACATGCTCTAGCTATGAAAAATACTAAACCAATAGTAAGCATACTTGGAATATGGTCTTCCTATTTAATCTTAAATAATTGCTAGTTTCTAGTGAAAATAAATGGGGTAAAAATACATAACTAATGTTCATGAAAATTTTTACATAGGGTTATGGTGCCAGGATGAATGTAACAAAAATATGAAATCTATTGTTTGACACTTTTCACTAGGCTAAACTATTTTTTGCTAAGATAAGCCTATGCAACTTGTCATTTCTGTAGAGATGGCTATACTTATCCAAATAGCATGAAATTTTTAAAGTAGACTTTTGGGGTCATATGTAGGCTACTGTAATTTTCCCAGAATTTATTGTGCACTTTTGATATCTTTTCCTTATTTTACCTTAGTGTCCAAATATATTAATAAAGGCATTTAAATAATTTATTTGCGCTTAACCATCATGTTTTCTAGAGTGTGTATGATGCCTATGAACAGTTGGTACCATTGGTTGTGCCCAAATTTGATTGCTTGTATGCAGTGAAATATTAATTGCTCTATAATTCAATTTTAGTGATTGTTTGGACAGTTTCGGTTGTTAAGTAAATTGCATGGGTAAGGTGATACTTGCTATGAATCTTGTCAATAACAAAGTTGTAGATAACTTACTTATCTTACTTGTGTCAAATTTTCATGGCAATAGGCTAATGGTTTGAGAGTTATAGCTGTTAGAAGTTGGTCTCCCAAAATGCTTACTCTCCAGAAATTCTGGATAGATCTGGGAAATTATCTTGTTTGACTAGAATAGAGGTTTAATCAGCTTATGGTGTGTAAATAAAAGTTGTAGGGAATTTCATAAGAATTCTGTAAAGTCTAGGATCATAGGATTTGGATGCGTAGAACTCTAGTTATGATTAAAACATGTAGCGGTTATTTGTGGTTCCGAAATTGACTTGGTGAGAAGTCTTAGAAATTTCTAGAGAAGAGATATGCACCTATTTAGTAAATAAGAATTCAACTTTGTTATCATCCTAATGACCTAATATGATAGTCATCATTTAACCATGCACATTATCACGTCATGTCATCCATGGCCCTTCTTATGCATTCATGATTCTCACTTTTTGCATGTGCATGCAATAGGTGCGACGGATGAAATCACCGTTTCGGAGTACGAGGCCGATCCCCAGGAAGTGGAGCAATAGGAGGACCTAGGAGAAGGTGAGCCTGATAGTGAACAGTTTCCCGAGTGTCCAAATCATTAGCCCTCAATCTTTGTGAAAGTCAAGCCCGGGAGCATTCAAAGCCTCCTATGTTTTCAAACTATCAACTTGAGCCTTTTATGTTGATGCATTAAGTACGAGGAGTTGATTGGAACCACTTGTTGCATATATCTTCCTTGTCCAAATATATAGATCTTGAATCCTATGTAGGTCCAGGATCGAATATATGCTTAGCCATGCTTAGTCGGTAGAAGTCGGGTGATTACCTGTCACCTGCATGATATAGGCTGATAACTAATCACAGTTGGCTATATTTGCTAGCATGGAAATAACCATGTGTCAATGAATAAAGGAGACTAGGCGGGATTGTGATAGAGAAGCAACAAGGCATGGAGGTCTTGGGTGCCTATCTATCCCCGTCTGTGTCGATTAAGGACCGATTCGTTGTACGTCCTCATGTCATGTTGAACGCATGCCTAGCACTTAGCTGGTCGGATCCGATGATACGACCGTGAAGCCGAGTAGTTCAATTCCGGTCGGGCCCTAATAAGTGGAAGTGCGCACACTAGAGGTAGTAAGGATGTGTGGAGAGCCAATAGCGTGAGTCCAAGGGTGGGTTCGAGTCCCGATCTTCCTAGCAAATTGGTAGAATCTCTAAGGGTGCGGCGCTAATCAGACCCGTGATTGTACCTGAATTGTACCAAAGGTGACCTGAGGCTACCTTAGCGTGGGTGTGCCTCGGTTTGTTTTAGCAATAAATTCCCCAGCTGGGTAGGAATCGATTCGAATCACCGTCTCTCCTGGATAGTGAGAACTTGACTGAGCAGCGACAACGTAGAAGCACTAATTGAAACTTGGTGGTTATGATGATTGCTCAAATTACTACACCGAATATTGTTACTAATGCTTGTTTAGCTTGATCAAGTGCTTGCTCTAGTACAGGTGCTAATTTAGAGATGCTTAAATGAATAGGGATAACTTGAAGCTAAAGATATTATATATTTCAAGTTATGCACTTAAGCTTTTTATGCAAAATGTTGTCAAGCTAGCTCCACCTTTAAAGCCTTTTATACTCCTTGGTGTCTTATTATTTTGGTTTATGTTGGATAAGTCTAGCAGTGTACATTCTCATACTCAGGGTTTATTCCCATTTGTTGCAAATGATGTGATGTACCATGGTTACTGCAAGTATTGCATAACTCCTGCAGTTGATGGAGAGTAAGAACAAGGGCATGGTCATTCTATATCATCTCATCTATGTGCTTTTGTTGGAGATGATCTTAAACTGGCTATGTATTTGAACTATCTTGATGTTGTTTCAAAACTATGTTGCTTCCACTACTTCTAAATTTGGGTTGTAATAACTTTGTCGAAACTCTAATGTATGAGAACTGTTTGTGAACATGTTGTAACATGTGACCTATATGTTGAATCATGTACAATCTTGGCTTGTATGTTGGTTGATTCGAGATCCTTCATGGTACTCAACGGACTACCAGATTTATATGAGCTCAAGTATGACGGTTTGACTGCCTCGGTGGTTGCTATTGTACTTGTGCTCTTATAAATTGACTTGTTCTGTTATAGTGCTCTAAGAAAGATTGATCGTTGTAAATCCATCAAAAGCCTTGCAAGTATTCCTGGATAGCCATGGTCAGGCTAACAACCGAAGCAATGGAGAACCCTTACTTGTATTGCAAGTCATCCTATTGACATCATCACCAACACCAACCTAACCCCAAAGAGTATGCTCAAATTAGATATCTTGGTCAGCAACACAAAGTCACTCAATGACTTAGCCAATTCGGCAAAGACGGAGATCTACCGGATAGTCCGCCAGCCATATCAGACCATCCGCCAGATCATAGAGCAGTAGGAATAAGTGGGAAATGAGCTGTTTTCCATTTGTAAAGGTTGGACCCACATGTCAGCACAAGTTTGCACATTTCACCAGCTAAAGCCACACACTTTCAACCACTCTCTCATCCATCCATTCATTCGCAACTCTCCCTCTCTCTCTCTCTACAACCCAAGAACAAGGATGACCCTAGAACTAGAGAGACAAAGGATTGGAGAAGGGATTGAAGAAGGAAAGAAAGAAGAAGGGAAGCACCAGCATCATCTCATGGACACCATCAACACCTTCAACCTTGTCCATGGTGAGCTCAAGAGGAGTTGCTCTCATTTCTTGGATTTTTCTCCAATACCTAATTTGTGGTTTTTGGTGAAAGCTTGAAGATTTCTTGCAGGTGGTGGCTCCATCATATGTAGAGTAAGTTCAAGAAATCATTATCTAGCTCAATCACCCAACTATCCTATGGATTGTCCTTTGATTCATTTCTTTGGAATATTGCAAGAGGAAGCTCATATGAAGTCAATCTCTCTTTGGATGAAAAAGCAAAGATGGAGATAAGTTGGATCTTCAAGTTTTTGGCTACAGAAGCTCTCAAATCTCAAAGCTAAGGATTCTATCTCAATCTCATGATATATCTCTACTTTCTCATGATTTTGGTTTAATCCTAAACCCATAGCTATACTTATTAAACCTAACTCAAAACCTAGCTATCTTGAGCCTAGTGAGTCACCTAAACTATCCTAGGAATGTTTTGCACATGCATGAATCACAGCATCACACATCTAGGCTTCAAATAGAAGATTTTCCATGAGCATAGGTTCTATCGACCGTTTAACGGAGCGTCCGCCAAATATGACAGAGTGTCCACCAGTTCCAGTAAATCACCTAGTTGAGCCCTATCCTCTATCGATATGAATCAGCGGAGACTCCGTCGTATCACGTGTAGTGTCCACCAATTTATAGAGTGAGTAGCCCAAGTACCCTAGAACAACAAGTTCCCAACGGAGAGTCCGTGACCTCTCATAGAGCGTCTGCCAAATTATAAGCCCAGTAACCCAGAAACCCAAGACCTCCCAGTTTCTACCGGAGCGTCCGACACCTGGCTTGGACCGTCCGATAGATGAAGTGAATCCTAGAAATACCTAAGTCCTAAACAACCGGAGTGTTCTTCTGTGAGGGGTGGCGGTGGGGCCGATCGAGGACCAAGCGACTACCGCACCTCACCTAAAGGATTTTTATTCGGTCGAGTGACACAAAACCCTCTATGTGACAAACCAACACATAACACAACATTGTGCCAGTAGAACTAACTTGGTTAGGGGAATTTACTGAAATCATTATACAAAAACAATGGAACATGAGTATACAAAGTTTTAAAGTTCCCTCTATATGTTCAACTCTTCGAAAATTTACTCAAAACTTATAGAAGTTAACTTGTAGCTGAGTTTATGCATGTTGGTGAACAAGATATCATACTTAGGTATACTCTCTGTGGTTGAGTTGGTGTTGATGATGCAATAAGATGATCGCCAATCCTGATAAGGATTCTCCATTGCTTCGGTTGGTGGCCTGCTCTTGGCTACTCGAGGACGCTTGCAGATTGAGGGATGGGTTCTTCATGTTAAGCCTTGCTTAGAGCACAAGGGATCTCCACAGGAGCTCGAGTGATTGCTTCTTCCAATGGTCCAAAATGATCCCCTATATTGTAACGAACTCGGGTCGTCAGATCTTCGGAGCATTCGCCGAGCAACAGAGAGTCTGTGACCTCTCATAGAGCATCCATCAACCCAAGCAAAGTCAAACCAGAGCCAAGTCACCTCGAAACCCATCCCAACGGAGAGTATGTCACATACAGCAGAGTGTCCTTCAACTAACAAAAAGTGTAAGATTGTTTAGGAAGCTTACCCAAGAGGTCAATAATACTACAGTGAGCTTAGTTGTAAATAATGCAATTGTAGAGCCATGTTAGGTATCTCTTCCCAAGTTCCCAATCATGTCTCAATCTTTATCTCCTCATTGATTCTGTTCATTCTCTATCTTTGTCTCTTTTAGGAAATCGAGTAGTGTGAGGAACGTGTATGAGTCATCGTTGTCAACTTCAAATTCGTTCGAATGGCATAACCAGGCAGCACCCCACTACTATGAACACTATTTTGGATACTTACTACTTGTCTCATTATGGTTTGCATTCCTATGGATATGATTAACAACTTGATGCTTCACTAATTTAGAACTACTCATTAAGCATTTAGAGCCTTTCATCTAATCAACGGGGGTGGGAACACTTAATTGCTTACTTGCTTAGTAACGTTAGAAGTCGAGTATGAGAAGGGAACTAATGTTTGCGCATGTAGGATACTACACCAGGATAATTAACTACTAAAATTAATGAGGGATACAACTTATCTACTTCCCTAATTTTGACTAAGGACCCATCTTAATTTGAATTATGAATTTGATGATCAATTTGGTAATTCTTGCTCAAGCGAGGGGTAGGTCAATGTGTGTTTGGGATCTTAAGTGACATTGCTTGTGGAGTAGTTAAGGACCGTGCATTGGGATACGTGAGTCCGAGTAACCACCCGTATAAATCAAATGTCGCATATGGGGACGACAAGCCAAGTAACTAATTGTGACAGGTCTATCCGTGAAACTAGCAAGAAGGTGGCACCGGTTAGATGGTGGCAGCATTAACCGGGAACTAGTCGAACCTTTCATGTGACATTCGGGCCGAATTAGGGAAAGCATGGAGATGTGAGACAACCCTTACCCTCGCGCATGGGTATGGTGGTTAGTCTCGTTCTTCCATGTGGATACAGTTGTACACCTCTGCAGAGTTTTGAAATCCTGAAGTCTCTCGGGACGGACCCCTTCGGTTGTTCCTAGTTTCTATACCCATGGTAGTGTTGTTGATCAAACTTGATGATGATACGAATTATAATGTTGATCACCCCATGCTATTTATTGCTTCCTGTATTGAACTTTTAATTACTAAGTAACTTACCTATGAACCATGAGCATGTCATTATAAGAAACACCATTGCTTTTCTGCAAATGTACAAATGCCTGATAACACCCTTACATCCACCAAATATCTATACGTTGGAAATAAGTCCTGCAAGTACGAAATGTACTCATGGTGCCGCTGTTAAGTTGTTTCGCAGGTAATGTCATCTCGGTCAATGTGAGCCAATGATCTATTCAACGCTGCATAGTAGACCTTGGAGTGGGTGATTCCAAGATGAGCTACAAGTTAACTCCGACAAGATTTAAGTGAATTCCCGAAGAGTTGAACCGTAGAGAGTGAACTATATAACTTTGTACACTTGTTCCCTACCATTTGTATACCAAAATTTTAGTAAAATATACTAATCAATTCAAGTTCTTTTGGCACTATGTTGTGTGTTATCTATTGGTTTGCCATTTGGGGTGTTTTGTGTCACTCGACTATTACAAAGATCCTGAAGAGGATGTGCAGATGACACTCTCCTGGGGGGCCTCGTGATTGTGGCGATGACCCCCGCGACACATAGATGACCTGTTTAGCGGAACTAATGGTAATGAATTCTGCTGGCCATTCTGATATATTCTTGATGAGATTGATTAACAATCGGCCCATTATATTGAAGCAATCGGCTCTACCAGCACTTCCAGCAGCCTTAGTATGATTACCAAATCGGGTAACTCCATTAATAACAGCCAAAACAGCCGATACTTCCTTTTTGTCGCCCAGCAGTCAATGATAATTAATATTGCACCAATATATTCCAATTAACGATTCTTCTCTGTGGGCCTCTTTCTTTTGACATCAGGGATTTCATAAGAGTGTACTAATCATACCCTACCATAACATTGCCAAATCCAACTCCAAAGAATAATCAATATTTCATTATCAATACTGGTGAAGTGTATTCCAATTCGACTGATATCGGCCACTCTCTGTATATCTGATTTCGAATTAAATGATTGTCGATAGCCGATGAAAAATCCTAGTCACCGTCTGATTGGGATGTGGAAGATCTGCTTAACATCAAAGCAGGACAAGTCGGTTTCAAGTTCGTAGCTGTGCCAGTCAATTTAACCCTGCAATAGACAAGGAGAGAAAAATAATCAGTAATTTAAGGCGGAACATGTCGGTGTTGCTCCATACAGTTCCAATACGTGGCTAAAGAGCCGTTGAGTAAGGCTATCGACTAGAGAGTCGATATCGAGCATGTCAATGATATAAAACAATGAAAACAAGTATCATCTTCTGTTAACAACCATAAACAGAGAAGATCTGACCGCCGATGATAAAGAAATAGGATAAAACGTGATAGCGTAGGCTATCGCCTGTTGAGCCGATACAGCGTAACTAAATATGTAACGAAGAGAACAAACACCATCGGCTGTTAGCTTGTACAAACAGTATGAATAAAACAACCGATGATCAAGAAACTAGATGAAACATGATAAACGCAGACCATCGGCTAATGAGCCTATGTAAAAGAATTATGTATAACATGTAAACAATCAACTATTTAATACAAACAAATCTATAAACAGTTTAGATTGATGCAGTGTTGGTAAAGATAACAAATTAAAACTAACAGCTTGATAGATCTATTTATAACTCAACAAAATCATGAAAACATGTTATAAGCATAAAGGCACAGGCTACCTGCTATATAGGCGATGCAAGCATAGTTAATGAACAAAGACATATTTTTCTAATAAACAGATCTATCAACTAATAAAATCAAATCCAAAGTCACAATCAAACATGTCAATAAAATGCAACGATAACTAACTTATACCAAATCGTGCAAGAGATAACTAATCTTAATAGAATCGATAACTAATGTATACCAAATCGTGCAAGAGATCAAACCATGCAGCCTTACAAGAAAAGATACGAGACGTGATGGTACTCACAAACAATCCGGAGATCGAAAACCAATGCAGCCTTGCTCACCAAAGAACTCGCCCAGATCTACCGTACTGCTAATCCTAATGCAATGGCTGAAAGCCGGAAAGATTGTATTAATTGTGTTTTGATGTCCGATGCCGACTCCAACTGCTCAAGGGCCAATCCCGCATGCGACATGGTCTTCAAGTAGTATCTCCGAATCTCAGGTTCCCGTGCACCATTCCAAAATATGGTGTAAACGCACATTGCCTCATGAGCCCATACTTGCCCTTGAGCACACCACAACGTTTGCATGCGCCTGCACTACTACACAAATGATCTTTCATGACTGTTAGAAAGAACATATAGAGGTGGATGTTTCATCCATCTCTTCCAATGTGTCTTTAGAAATCAATCATTTCTAGCGGTGTCTGTCCAGCAGCCTCTAGCAGTCGATTTTCTGAGACAGCTAGGAACATGAGCCACCTGTAGAAAATTTTCAATGGCGGCTGTATTTCCCAGGCATCTCTAAAATATTTTCACAAAAAAATTAAAAATATCAAATTCCAAAATTCTGAATACACATATTATAGTGTATGTCCCATTTTTTCTAGAGAATATCACATGTTCTTGTCCAGCATGTTTAGATAACTACATTGTACTGTTTTCTAATTATACTTCCTCCATTCCAGATTATAAATTGTTTGGCTTTTTTAGATACATAGTTTTTTACTACGTATCAAGATATAGCTAAAACATATAGCCAAAAAGCTAAAAAACTCGAACGACTTACAATTTGGTGTGGATAGAGTATTTTTTCCACCACGTATGTGCATATGACCATTATAGTGAAGCATAGAAGCTAACAGGATATTGCAAACTCAGCATATATTGTTGGTCAATGTGCCGAGGATCAAGCTACTAAGGCAGCATGACCAAATAGGGCTGTTGGATATTCATTTTTAACTCAGTTTTTAATATGGTCATGGCATCATTATTCTATATTGGTAATTATAAAAAATTTCATCTCTGGGCCACTGACAATGACTGCGCATTGGAAACTAGAGTATTCCGTGTTCATTGGAAACCAATATATTCTCTTGTATTCTATAAGATATCGGAACTTGGCATTTAACTTCCATCACCATTTGGCGACAAGTTCTGAATTTACAGCTACATAGTTGGACTATCTATATATTAATGCTAAATAGGTTATATGGCTGCAGAAGAAAATACTTGATTTTCAACTTCTCCAGCACGATCATAACATACTTTATGGTTGCCCTAGATAAGTCTACTTGGTTTTACAATTACGAGAGCCAAAATTCATACGTTCTAGAGATCCACATTAGGTCCTACGTGGTAGGTGAACAAAGTAGCATATTTATTGCTGTGGATGAGCAAGGCAGTAAATTTATTGTTTTATTTATGCTTGCGCTATTGGTTATTGCAACAAAATTACTCTTGAGGGTTTTACTGTAATTTAATACATCAGATAGACTAGTTCCGTTGGCGCATTGAAGGCTAGTGCCATTCAGATAGATGATAAATAAATAAATGCATATATACATGTACAAAACAAGTTGCTAGGTTGGTACCGATGGATAGAGATAGTGCAGAGATATAGATATAAATAGATATTTCATTTTTTTTTTGGACAAACAGATAGATAGACAGTCACATCAACAGAGAGAGAGATAGTCATAACAAATAGTTAGGTAGGTATAGATAGTTAGATAGTTAGATAGATAGATAGATAGATAGATAGATAGATAGATAGGTAGATATAGATGTAGATATAAAAATAAATATATAGATATAGATAGAGGTAGAAATAAATAAGTTTTGACAATAAATCTTAGTCGATGTTTTTGGGTACTCCTATATAAACACCTACACACTAACGCAGAAAACAAATACAGATACAAGGCACACCACTCATCCCTAAACAAGGTGAAACAGGAAAATAAGGAGGAAAAAAGGAAAAGAGTAGTATTGTCCTCTGGCCTGAGTCACCAAGTGCTATACAATGAGGAATGTATACCAGACAAGTGCTATTTTCCTGATACTTATGATCATTTGTTCAACCACTCCATCATGCCAAGGTATATATAGAGTGATATAATTACTTATGCTTTGCATTGTCATATATTACTCCCTTGGTTCAAATAATAGCTTGCTTTGGCTTCGTGTTATAAGTCAAACGACTCTAATAACTTCGTCCAAGTTTGTTATGAAAAAAATCTAAACTAGCACAAGTCCAAATAAAACACACAATACAAACATATGTCGTGAAGAATTTAATAAAAGTAATTTGAAGGTTTAGATGTTCAAGCATTTTTTTCTCTAAACTTCGTCAAAACTAGAGAAATTTTACTTTCAACAAATCTTGATGGAGCTATAATTTGGAACTGATGGAGTACCAATCAACATGTTTTGATTATTTTGTAATATGTTGGATGCATGTGTAGGCCAAGACCAGCCTCAGGTGGCACACGGTCCTCGTCCCGCCAGGCCTCCTGAGCCACCTTTTACGCCAGTGCCTCATCCCCCAAAGCCTCCTGGGCCTCCTTTTACGCCAGTGCCTGATCCCCCCAGTCCTCCTGGGCCTCCTTTTACGCCAGTGCCGCATCCACCTGGATGGATACCCCCACACAGTTTGTTGCAGGCAGAGCAGCCCCACGTGGTAGGAGGTTATCGGCCCGCCCCCAGGCCTCCTATGCCTCCTAAGCCGCCAATGCCGCCTCGTCCACCTCGACCACCTCCACATAGTTTGTTGGAGGCAGAGGCAAAGTCAGAGACGTGCTACCATAACAATAACAAACTCTCTCCGACTGGCTGCGTGCAGATGTCCAAGAAAAATGGCTTCAAAACCAAACACAGCTACTACATCGAGAGACAGGATGCTAAATGGGAATGCTGCTGCCCACATTAAGCATTGTAACCGCAAGCATCTGTTTGATGGAAAAACAATAAAAATGGTTGTTTTTGTTGCCTAGATGCACATGATGCTATATTTAACTCGTTCCTGCTGCATACAAACATAAGGGCTATGGGCGCCATAGCTAGACAATGAGCGAACTCATCAATTTCTAAAACTGAACAGGGAATGGTGCGGGAAAGTGGACGCCATGCAACTCGCACCCTAATGTTAATTTGTACTAGTAAAAACAATGGATGCATGTAACAACGAACTAAGGGCACTCCTAGCACAAGTGGTTTCTTGCCGTTAATGAGGATGCCATTACAGCAAGAGATAACCAAATAAGCAGAGAGACGGAAATGATTTCTCAATGGACAAATGATTATTTCGGCTCCAAAAGGCCAAAAAGAAACCTTGCATGTTGAGCCATATGGACTCATTCTCAACCATAGGCCCCGCTGCCCCCTCGCTGCTATTAGGATCACTACTACACAAACTTTACTGGAGGCGGGCGTTTTCGGTTTCTCGCGGCGGGCAAAGCCGTCCGCCGCGGCCTAGAGGCCACGGTAAATCGTAACCAATTTACCGCGGCGGACACCTTTTGTGGCCCTCCGCGGTTATGTTCATTAGCCGTGGCGGGCTTTATTATTTGCCCGCCTCGGTAAATTATTTCCTGAATTAAAAAAAATATAGCAGGCATATAAATTCAAATCACATCCAGATTTCACAGATTAAACTTAAAAAGTATGCAGGCATTACACATGAGATAATATACATATATATACATTCACTTAGTCGTTCTTGTCATCGTTAATTCATTACATTTACATATTAAAGTCGTTATACATGCGCTAAGGTGTAATCCTGCGGACGCATCATCGTGGGCCATTTCCTCAGCCTCTCGTACTCCGGGAAAATCGCTAGCGGGCTGTTCTCATTGAAGAACGTGCCCCATTCAAGCACGCATTTGTCTAAGACAAACTTACATATGTCCGCCTTTGTCTGCTTGAAGGAGTGTTGGGTGCTCTGCACGTCTCTCGACCAGTTCAATCCATTCTTGAGCACCCTCCAACTGTTATTGTACTGCTTGCACGCCCTCAGGAACTCACAGGCGTAGAAGCCATAGGTTTGTGATCCTACCGGTTGTTTGGCACACTGCATGATCGATACACAAGCATTACAACACAGGCATTAGAACGCATATGAACGGAAAGCACAATTAAACCTTTCAAATACTTACCGAAAAGTTGCGTCTGATTTTGATGCGGTTCTTATGCTTAGCCTTAAAAAACTCTGTTCTTATGAACGAAAAGCACAATTAAACCTTTCAAATACTTACCGAAAAGTTGCGTCTGATTTTGATGCGGTTCTTATGCTTAGCCTTAAAAAACTATGTTCTTCGATCATAGCATTCAGGATCCTTCATGTACTACTTATAAGCGCTATACGAAATGTACTAGTATTAGGTAGGGCATTAGAACGCATATGAGAAGACAGTTCAGTTACTTACACTCTGAGGCAATCTTCAAAAGCCTTGTACCCTTTTAAGTTTGGCACTGTCAACGAATCAAATACGCAGGCCCTGCCATCCTGAGGGTAGATGATAAATGCAACCCAGTGACCCTCGAGGCCTTGGATGCACCATTGAAACAAAATACAGGTTACGACGAGAAATAATAATACTAGCTAGCTACCCACTTATCTCTACAAGCATGTCTTTGACTTACCCAAAGTGGTAGGCAGTTAGGATACACCCATTTCCCCTGATCTTCTTCATTGCTCCTAGTATGTACCTTGAAATGTTCAACTTCTCATTGTCCATCAGTTTCTTCCTATGCGCCTCTCTCTGTCACTTGGTCAAGTCTTTCATCGTTGGATGATTGTCATCTAGGTGGTAACCAATGATGATTCTTTGAGCAATATGCATTGGAGATAGATAGATAACATCAAGTTTTAGTTCCTTGGATATATAGGCCATCAACCTGCAAGGACAAGCCATCATGGCATATATAAGTAGTCTTGACCGATTCAAAGGCTGGTGATATGTGAAACTCGCAATTCATCACTTACATAGAGAACAAGGTGACTTGGGCGATGTCAAGGTCTTGTTCCCGTAGTAGTCTGTACATGTCGTGGAAGTCCACGGGGAGTTCTACATCGTTGCCGAGCAAGTGGAAGTACTCCGCCACAACCTTGACTAGAAAACCATGCAGGCCAGCTTTTGCCGCTTCCATGTACCAGAGATGAAACCTTCTTATCTCCCACCTTTCCTCATCGACGAGCTGGGCCTTGGTTATCATGAACTTCCCATGCTCGTAATGGCCGGGGCAGTCATCCGATTCAGGAAATAGATGGAAAGGTGATCTCGGCCTGGGATAGAAATGTTAGTACCATATTATGCCAAAGAAAAGTTATTAGCAAATTATGCTCGCCGCTACCATACCTTTCGAACTCAAGTGAGTATGTGAGGTGCCCTTGGTCGCCTTTAGTCTTCGCCGGCGGTGGAGGACAGTGGCTTGTGCTCGCAATGGCAGCAGGCGGTGTCTTTGCCCCCAGTTCCTCCGTGCCTCCCGGTCCTTTGCTCGTGCCCTTAGATGGACTGCCGGGAGGTGGAGGTGGACTTGCTGTTGGAGGAGGAGAACGAGGGTGAGGGCTTGTGCCTCAGGGTGAGTTCCTTCCCTTGTCACCCCCGCCATTGCCTTCGTCATCGCCGTCGCCGTGATCCGGATCATCGGGGGGACAAGATCTGGCAACGGATGGTTGTGATGCTGGTGTCGCCGTTAGCGTAGAAGTCGACGTCGAGAGAATGATCTCTATGTCATCCTTGTTCCACAGGACTTTGGAACCCATGGCAGCTCCAAGGATCGTTACCCCTTCTGTAGTTGGATATTCCATTTCAAATTCTTCGTATTCGGTCGCATACCATGTAAGTATCACGGCAGCATAGTTGGTAGGGATCTGGTCTTGGTTGAAATCTTTGATACCTTCTTTGGGGTGCATGTAACCCTCACCCACGGTCAACTTTTTTGCCCTGCCGAACGGGATCGTGAGGTGGACGCGCATGGGTTCCCGGATGTCGTCGACGGGGTGCCTTGGGCGATCCTCGATCATCGGCAGTGGCTGCCCTTGTGTCTACCCTTGTGGAACTTGAGGCACGGCCATGCCAGCCTAGCGAAGCATCTGTGACCTCATCAACACCATATCTGGGTCATTGCTCGTGAAGGCTTCTTTTATGGACCGGCTGATCATTTTGGCCACGCCTTGATCATAGCCCTTCTAAAAGATGCCCTCCTTGTACCTCTACCTGGACCGGTATGTGGCAGCGTCAGATTGCCATGACTCCACTGAGTTCCAGCTCATCTTCGACGACATGCCACGGACACGGCCACAGTGCTCGAGGGTTCCCAGCGCTAGGGTCAGCAAGTCCTGGCCCCTGCGAACCTCGAAGCTGTCCTTGGATTTAGCGGCCTCGATGAGAGCCCTCTCCACCTCCTCGAACTTGGGCTCATTGAACTTGCTCGCGCCCTCCTTCAGCTTCTTCGGCTTGCGGGCATAGATGAAGTCCTTAGCCCTCAAGTCTACACCGTCATACGGATCGGGAAGCCCGGCGATATCTCTAGCCCTTTCTTCCTCCCGCCACTGGGGCCTCTTACCAGCAAACCCAGTCATGCCCAAGTGGTGGGGGTGCAGGTTCTTCTTCGCGAGTGCACTGAACTTGGCGCTCTTTGCCTATGCTTCTTCTGTTGTTCTTTGTTTGCAGAACTCTTCCCAGTGATGTTCCTTCACCATAGTGTATTTGACACAGGGTGACTTGCCTAGCTTCATGTAGTACCTGGTCAGAATGGACTTGAAGTTTCTAAAGGCTCTTCCTGCCACGTGCATGACCCACTCCCTGCACTTGTTCAGATCGGCGTCCTTGGGATAATGGAAGCTCCTCGTCACCTCACCCCAGATATGTGTCTTGTAGTCAACAGGACATTGTTCCACTCCTCCCAAGTGATCTCCACCTTGTCCTTGACTATACATGTCACCTGGTTGCTGAACTTGGCAAGGACCGTGGGTGGTGACAATGGGTTTCCCTCTGGTCCCACCTCATGGATCACATGGACTTCGCCGTGGGTTTCCCTCCGGTGCCTCCCTTGTTCCCCCCTTCTTAGCTTTGTCCTCTGACCCCTAGACTTGCCTGAAGTGGTTGGAGATGGAGCGGGGGGTTCTTTGTCCCTGACTTGTTCCTCCTCGAAATTCAATTCTCGAGGCACCACCGGCATCTGTTTAGGGTTTGGAGACCGCGCACTTTCAACTTTGTCGTCCCTCGGTTGGTAGGTTGACAATCTCATACACCTTTGTCCCCCAACTAGTCTACGTCGGTTGATCACGCTGTGGCTTGTCCTGATTGTCAAAGTATTTGTTCATAATACTTCTTCTATACCTGTGATTTTTGGCGAGGAACCATCTGTGCCTCATGTACACCATCTTATTGGATCCCTTAAGGTAAGTGTAGCAGGCCCCGTCGATGCAAATTACGCAGCCGGTCTTTCCTTTGATCTGCCCCGACAGTGAGAAGAGACCGGGGTAATCGGTGATGGTGACAAAGATGATTGCTTTTAGTGTGAACTTCTCCTTGCGGGATGCATCCACCATTTGGACCCCAACATCAAATAGTATCTTCATTTCCTCCATGAACGGCTCTAGGAACACATCTATATCATTGCCGGGCTGCTTCAGTCCAGAGATAAGCATGGTCAGCATAAGGTACCTACGCTTCTGACATAGATGGGGAGGTAGGTTGTACATGGTGAGCACGACGGGCCAAGTGTTGTGCGAGCTGCTAAGCTCACCAAATGGGTTCATCCCGTCGGTACTCAGCGTGAACCTAACATGCCTGGGCTCCTTGCCAAACTCCGGGTAGGCCTCGTCAAAATCCTTCCACTGCTTGCCATCGGATGGGTGCCGTAGCTTGCCATCATCTTTCAGGCGGTCAGCTGATGCATGCCAAGACATGAGCTTGGCATCGTCCGGGTTCCCGAATATTGCAGGCAGGTGATCGGTCACGGGCAGGTACCACACCAACAGTGCTAGACTTTTCCTGTGCGTGTAACCCTCTTCTTCATCGTCCTGCTGAGCTGAGATCTGTTTGGCCACACTGCTCTTCTTTGCCCCTTCTTGTTCTTCTTCCGACCGCCCCGCAAGCCTCCCTCGTCTTCTGCATCCACGCGACAACCAGCATTTTTCTTGTACCGACTAAAGCCGCAGTGCGGACAACTCGTTAAATTCTCATACTCATTGCCCCGATACAGGATGTAGTGGTTAGGGCATGCATCAAACTTTCTAAGCTTCATCGCCACTGATCGGATCAGCTTCTTGGCCCGACAAGTATTGGCGGGAACCTTGTTAGCCGTTGGGTACGTGGTGGCAAGGTAGCTTAACAACTCATTGAAGCTAGTGTCAGACCAACCATGACGAGCCTTCAACATCAACATATGGAGGTTAAAACGGAGCACCGTGCACTCCTTCGGACAATCGCCGCCATCCTTATAGAGAGGATCAACTGCCGCCTGCTTCAACTCTCTGAAATTCTCCAACCACTTTAGGCAACCCAACACAACGTCGTCTTCATCGAAGTGTTTGACTAGATCTTCAACAAGCTGCACATCCTCGGGTTGGCTCACAGTATCCTGACCATCCCCACCGTCGCCGGCTTCGTCGGCCATGTCTTGCATTAGATCATCCACCGTGATGTAATCACGACAACTGTTGTCACTATCGGCTGGCGCAGCTGCTGGTGAAGATGATGAGGAGTCAGATGCTCCTAAAGGATCTTTATTCACCGGTGGTGCTGTCGTCGTCGGCGTCGAAGAGCTCACTCCAAATGCACCGCCACTCGCACCAACTCTTTCGCCGTGAAATGTCTAGACTGTGTAGCCCTCGATGAAACCATACATGATCAAATGAGTTTGCACCTCGCTGTCTCGGTGGGCTTTCAGGTTCTTGCAACGAGAACATGGACATATGGTTGTCATCCGCTTTAGTCTCTCATGGTGAGCTTTGCCAGCAGCAATAAACTTCCTTAATTCAAAGAGGTTCCGCGGATCATTCACTCTATCAATCCGGTACATCCATTCCGACCTATCCATCATACCTACGAACATTATCCGTCACAATCAACATTAAATAAAGAAGAATTAGGAGAAATTGATGATTTTTACGTCCAAAATCATGAAAAAGAGAGGAAATGACGATGTGAAAGATGAAGCATGCATCTATGATGAATCTAAAGTTAAAGAAATACATGACATCATTTTTTCCATTAAAATTGATCTAGATCTAGATCTAGATCTAGAGAGAACTCTAGGTGATGGAAATAGAGAAAGAGGATGGAAGGAGAGAGGGAGAGCCTTTATGAACCTCTTATGATGTCCTCCCTCAAATCCAAGCCCTTCAACTCAAATCAAAAGTTTCCTCAAATTTTAGGGCAAAGCCCCCCCCCCATGAGTTTGAGAGAGGAAGACCCGTGGAGAAGATGAAGGGGTGGTGCTGTGTATTTGTATAGGCTTTACCGCGGTGGGCAAGATAAAGTGCCCGCCTCGGTAAATCAACTCTTTACCACGGTGGGCAGTTTAAAGAGCCCGCCACGGTAAATCGTATTAACCGCGGCGGGCGATTCATACCGCCCGTCGCGGTAAATAACGATTTCCTACGGCGGGCATGTAAGGTGGCCCTCCGCGGTAAACCATTTTCCTACAACGGGCGCCTCGGTGGCCGGCCACCGGTTAACCATGGTGGGCAAAAGAGGTGCCCGCCACGGAGCCCATTTTGGCCATGCTGCGCAAATTGATTCCTGTAGTAGTGGATGCTGCTACGACCGTGCTCGCTTGCGATGCCAGTGGCAATGCTGCAGCTTGTTGCCTGCCAAAGCTCCGCCTCGGGCATGCGTGCACAGCTGCCACTCAAAGTCACCCCCGGCAATTGCTCTGTTGTGAATGCAGCCATGCTAGCCCTTCCGCGTGCCATTGTGCTCACCAATGTTCGATCCCAATAACTGTTGTGGTCTCATATGACTACTATTAAAAAAAGATATTTGAAGACTGGCAGTTCTATTTACCGATGTGGGCAAAATTTGATGGCATCACCAGAAATGGACTCTCGACATCAGAGATGGTCTACTCATTTTTTAAGACACTTTGAAAAATGACAGCCTCCAAAAATTGATTAATAGAGGCCCGCCTTTGAAAACGTGTCCATTTTTAGAGGAAGACCTTTTAGGAAGCCCGTTTTAGATAATAGGCTTGAAACCGGCCCAAAAATACATTACTAGATTCATTTATATATAGCACTTAGGGTTTTGGGGCTCTCACACCACCTATGATGAGGACATCTTCGGATGCACCCGCTGATTCTCCGACCATTATGCAAGGTCCAACAACCCGAGCTTGAATGCGCCAACTAAATTTAGAGGTGAGCTCGTTCTTAAGCGATCCTTTCCATACTTTTAAGAATACACTACTACCTAACGATGTTTTATTACTTAGGAACATTGGAGAGGGTCATGAGGAACTTGGAGGAAGAGGTGGAGGTGAAGATGACCAGCAAGGACGTCCAACATGACTTCGAGTCTGCCTTGGCCTCTAGGACCAGTTTGCCATAAAATGGACGCCCAATACGCATCCGGAGTCCGTTTTTGACGATCCACATATGTATAGAAAGATAATTTCATAAGCTAACCAATGGTTTTGGTTTGAGGTCCAAATTTCACTAGAGTCAAAGGGAGTCGTCGAAATAATTCAGCATCCAGAATCTGTCAGGGTGTTGCGTTACCATATTTGGTCCATTGGGCCGTGTATTGTCTTTGAGCCCGTTAGGGGGTGCGTCCAGGGGAGGTGACAACCCTAAGACCTTTATAATCAGTCGACGCCGCCATAGTTAGGTTTTGGGTTTTGCTTAGATCATTCTGTCATTGACAATCGCCAACTATCGGTTTGTGGAACACTTTGAGAACTTAATCATACATCAGCAGTTTGTCCCATACTTTGAGCTGCGTACTTTTAAGTTCTTGCTTGTGTTCTTCGTTTCACAGACAGGGATTAGCCTTCGTGGCGAGATCAACCAGATTGGTGACACGGTTGATAACCAGAGGAGTCGTGGTGCTAAGATTGCAGGGTTCGGGTCTTTGGATCTGAAGCCGGATCGGTGTGTCGTGCTCCACCAAAATGATAGTTATCAATAACATAGGCCCACCTTTGAAAACGTGTCCAATTTTAGAGGCAGACCTTTTAGGAAGCCTATTTTAGAAAATAGGCTTGAAACCCAAAAATACATTACTAGATTCATTTGTATATAGCACTTAGGGTTTGGGGGCTCTCACACCACCTCTCTCCATTCTCCCATAGTGCAGCCCATCTCTCATCTCTCAGCAGTTCGCTGTCCCCTCTCTGCAGCCCCTTCTCGGATTAGAACGGCGTCTCCTCCACTTCTCCGAGTTCCCTCAGTCCTGTCACCCTCTATCCACTGCAACCCCCGCTGCTCTGCGCCCCAACCAAGCCAGCGACATGCATCTCGGGCCTCTCGTCCGTCCGTGGTGCATGTTCGGGGCACTCCTCCAACAGGGGCATCCGGCCTTAGAACCATTGGATGGCGCCCACAGCCGGATCCATTTCGAGGTGGGCATGCGCCCCGTGCGCTCCTCCAACGGTGGCACGTGTCTGAGGCGTGCTCCTCTCGAGGCAGCGCGCAGCCCGGCAGCCCTCCGGTGGCGCCCATGGCCATATCAGCCTAGAAGGTTCTATCGCGTGGCCCGAGCACTCCTCCAGCGCTGCCCACGGTTAGATCCACTGATGAGGGTCCGGCGCATGGCCCGAGCACTCTTCTGGTGGCGCACATGGCTAGATCTACCGAGGAAGGTGCATCACTTGGCCTGAGTGCTCCCCTGTCAACGACAGCCGTAATAGGAGAGGGTGCGGGCTGGGAAAAGGTGGCATTGGTGGATCTAGGCAACTGCAGGCAGCAGCTTGATGGAGAGCGCTAGGGGCAAGTTCGGTGGTGGCGGTGGCTCGGCGTGGGCTCAGTTCGGCTTGGTGGTAGGCTCTGTATGGGCTCCGTGTTGGGCTCGGCTGCTAATTTTTTCAATGGATTTTGAGAGACAGGCACAAAGCACCACCTTTGTTGGTCATGATTAATAGTGACTCTTGGGTGGAGGCACCTTGCCTGCACTACTCGAAAATCGAATTGTTCTGTGGGTGACGAATTTTTCTGTGGGTTTTTTTCAGCACGCACAGAAAAATTATGATTTTTCTGTCGGTTTCAAAATATCCCGACAGAAAAATACGAAAACCCACAGAATAATTGTATAATTTTTCTGTGCGTGACAATACACACACGGAAAAAAATCAACACTCACAGAAAAATGAAAATTATTCTGTCGGTTCTTAAAAAATGCACAGAAAAAATATATACACGCACAGAAAAATTTTTATTATTCTGTCGGTTATTTTAAAACGCACACAAAAAAACATACGCACGCATGGAAAATTTCATACGACCAGACCCTTCTTCCTACCCCAGCGCCCCCTCCCCATCCCCCTCCCTTCTTTTTCATCCGCACCCGCGTCTTCCTCAGCGTTGGAACCCCAGCGCCCCCTCCCCCTCCCCCTCCCCTCCCTTCTTCTTCCTCCACACCCGCGCCTTCCTTAGGATCCGAACCCAGCAACCCCTCCCCTCCCTTCTTCTTCCTCCTTTTGGGACCCAGCCCCCCTCCTTCTTCTTCCCGGCACCCGGCCCCAGCGCCCCTCCCCCCCGCCGCCGCCTCCCTTCTTCCCTGGCGCCGCCCCTCCCCGGCCTTCTTCTTCCCCGGCGCCGCCCCTCCCCGGCCTTCTTCTTCGGCGCCGCCAGATCCGGCCCTCCCACTCCCAGATCCGGCCGGTGGAGGCCGATGGCGGCCGGATCTGGGCTGTGGTGGTGGCGGGCGGCGTGGCGGCAGGCTTCGTGGTGGTGGTGGTCCCCGACGCCGCCCCTCCCCGGCCTTCTTCTTCCCCGGTGCCGCCCCTCCCCGGCCTTCTTCCCCGGCGCCGCCCCTCCCTCTCCCGGATCCGGCCCTTCCTCTCTCGGATCTGGCCGGTGGCGGCCGGTGGCGGCCAGATTTGGGCTCTGGGCTCTGGCGGTGGAGGCCGGTGGAGGCCTTTTTTTTTAATTCCATACTCTGCACAACATTGCAGATCTGATTACACTCGTTTCCAATCCGGTTGATCACATTCTGGATATAGGCTTGTTGTGTGCTCCAATGGTAAGATATCGACTCCATGTAGTTTGAAGTTTTTTAGTGTCAGATTCGTGTTGAAGGCTAAGATCACTGTCAAAATTGGCAATTATCCCATCATATTGTCAATCTCATTTTAGAATTAGATGTGGTATGTAATGTGCAGTCAACATGAATTCTTTATTTCTCCAATAGCACATGATTGTCGTCCTACATGCATTTTTTTCTACTGCCTATAGTTAGCCACTTTATAGCTGCTCTTAAATTGTTGGTTGAATTTTTAGAGCTGCACATGAATGATTGTTCCATTATATATCCTGATGTGGGCTGCAGTACCAAGTTCCATGCATAAAAGTTGTCAAGTGTTAGCTAAAACAGCACTGAAAAAAATATTTGGTTTGATAAGATTTGGGAGGCTAGCATGTTGTTTAACTATTTATTTGCATGAATCTTAATTCATTGTTTACACATGTCTTTAGGACCATTTTAGTGTTTTGCACAACACTATAGATATGCTTTAGAGTTTCAGGAGTATGCTTATTTCAAGTTCCATACTAATCTGGCTTCGAAAACTGTTTTTAGTGTTCATTGTGTTAGAGTTGAATTGATGCTTGACGACCAATCCAGCATATCTATTTCTTTATAATAGTCAAAACCTCGATCAGAACTCCTCATAATTCTTGGGAGGTAATTTTATATCTGAAATGTCTCCACTACTTTTGTTTCCCCTGTACTAATGACATCATTTCTCCAATGGCAGGGCTGCAGACAACCAGGTATACTGCGCTTCTTTGTGTTACATTGTCTCTTTGTTCCAAGTGAGTTCCTTCTCTCAGGCTTTTTTGTTACATTGTTTTAGATGGGAAAACTGAGGTGACACATTCAAAAATATTTTGGGGGTGCATCCTGCAGCTTGGAGATGCTATGAAACCCCAGTCTCGTGCCGTGCTGCTCTCCCCTTCCCTAACTATGCCTTGTGACTTTTTTGTTTTGTACTACTCTTGAGTGGCTGTGATGAATCAAGTTTCCATTAGAGAACTTCTGCGCTTTAGCACCTTATGAGCTCGTACTTGGGATATTTTGTTCTGTTTGCCGCTTAACTAGGATGGCTTGTACCAGTACAAGCAACCAGTTTTGTGGCCAGTTCAATTCCCATTAGAGAGAGAGAGAATTAAATTAAGCTCCAGGTGAAATTAAGTTGCAGGTGTCATGCCGATAATGGGTAAATCAGAGCCATTTCTCTAGTTCTTTTGCTCTTGATAATTGGTAAATTTCTGGAGATGGTCACTGTCTTGTGGTATTTCTTCTGTGAAATTTTGTTAATTATATACTTTCAAATGTGAAATTTCTGGAGATGGTCACTGCCTGCCTGTCATTTCTTTTGCACTTGTAGATTTGTAAGTTCTTCCTGTCTCTTGCAGCTGTACTGCTTTGTGAAGGCTAGAAGTAATTATGGGCAGCATGTATTATGAAAACTTGAGTATGTGTAAGAACTAAGAAGCTTGTATGCTATGGCCACTGCTTTAGGCTCTTACCATAGTCCCAACACTGCACGGTTTAATACTAATTTTGTTTGCTTGACTGGACCGAGCTGGAACTTTTGTCTTCTTCCGTTTGTAAGTGCTTCGTTGCTCCTCCCATTGGCAGTTACCATCAGTTGTCTGTCTTTTTACGTTAGCAAAAGGAAAAGGCAGCAAGTTTACTTGTTTAGCTTGTGTAAGCTTCTGTAGCTAGTTCACTATTTATTTTAATTGTATCTTGTCTGTTAACGAGCTTGGAAACAATATGATGCATGTAAGTTGTCTAAAAGGAAGCCCACAGTCCACCAAAATGTTTGTAAGAGAACATAGCTCTCAGTACTTGTGTTTCTATTATGCATTATTAAGCAACATAGATATTTTGGTGCCAATGCTGTCATTATTTCTGATTCCCTATATAAAGATATTTCTCTTTGTAGGTATAATAGGTGCATCAAATGATTTAAACTTTTTATTATGATTTGTGAAGTAATCTTAGTTGAAATGATGAACGGATGAAGCAATCCAACATTTTTCTCAAAACTTTGGATAGGGAATTTACATCGTTAGTTACCTATGGGATCCCTCCTAAGATGTTGGCTTTACAGATTTTTTTTTTTGGGGGGGTCTTCCTGTTGCCAACAAGAACTAAAATTAGTGCTTTTGGGATGCATTGCTTGTTCATTTCTATAATATGTTTGGATCTGATTTGTCTTTTTGTGCTTCGTGGAAACACTGTCAATTTCTGGCTGACACCTGTTGCGTTGTGATTAGCAGCCTGTACCTTTTTCTCTAAATTTTCTATGAAATGCTGAGCTGCGATTATATCGCCAGCCATCATATTTATGATCGTTTCTGATTCCTTAGGGTTTGTTGGGAATGTTAGCTAATGTAAAAGAAGCATAATGCACACATCTCCAAATCAATATTAAAGTTTAAGTTCATCATTGCTAGATTTATGCAAATTTTTGCTTGTGAAACTGGCAATAGATACTAAGCACCTATTGGCACACTCTTTTTGTCCAATTTCAGTTTTTTCAACCTAGGCCAATGTAACTGCAGTATAAGCAGTATGAATTGCCTGTGTGCCACCTATTACATTACCACATGTTTTATACCTATAATACTTTCCCCTTTCTGTCGCTCCAGTTAACTTACGTATGCTTGCCAGTCAGGACCTGACGAAAGGACTATTCCTGGAAATACTATTGCTGTTCAAGCTGACATGCCTTTTAGCGGTCTTACAACATTTGGGACTGCATTTTTATCCAAGTTTGTGTCTTAACTCGTGATGGGACATTTTTCTTTGTTTTGCTCTACATATTAATAGTCCTTTTCTCATTGACATGCAGCTTATGAGAGTTTATGGTGCATTGATGTGGTCTCTTGGGAAAGTATTGAATACACCTGAGGTTTCACGTGTTTATATTTTGTAACTTCTGATACCCTGATCTTCTTTATTTCACTATTTGGTATTTTATGATAGATTACATAAGATCTTCAAATTGTAACTTCAAAATCACTAGTAGAGTATTGATGTATTTCATTTACTTTATTAAAGCTTGACTCGGGTATTACTGGATTTCTCCATTACTTAAACAATAGTATATTTGAATCTTGTTCTGGTATTGACCTTAGATCATTCAAGTGCCTGCAAATCATTCAAGTAACTTCCATGTTTGTTTGTAGATCATTCAATGACAAACCAGTAAATGAATCAGCTGTTGGTCCACTTGGAAAGGAACTATTTGAGAGAGAGCAAGATGATCTCCTTTCTGATCTCAAAGATTTCGTCTCCCCTTTGCTGGTACATACTGTATTCCCATTTTCTAGATACTTTATGAAACAGAAATGACTACTTTCCTGTATAATTATTGTAGTATTCATGTTGACTGTTCTTACAGGTAGAGATGGAGTGCAAGGTGAAGCAGTTTACAATTGGTTGAACAAGAAAAAATAGTTTGGTTTCTTTTTCGATATCCATATTTGTGAATTCATTGTAGTATTCATATTGAATATGTAGATGACCAGATATCATATCTGTATATATGATATATGTGCTGATAGATCAGACTGATTCTATTTTTGACATAAGTGTTGACTCCATGCATAGAAATTACTGTACAGAAAATATATATTTTAATATGTTGTTGCTACTATTTTAAAATATTTTTTTTGTGTGTTTAACTCTTTTTTCCTGTGAGGCTGGCTACACAGAAATATTATTTTTAATCTGGGTGAAATGAATTTTTCTGTGAGTTTACCTAGACCGACAGAAAAAAAACGTGTGTTTTTCTGTGTGTTTATTTCTTTTTTTCTGTGTGGATTAACACACAGAAAAAATAGTTTTAATCTGGGCGAACACAATTTTTCTGTGCGTGTGAGACCCACAGAAAAATTGTTTCTGACGGTGAACCGACAGAAAAATTTGATTTTTCTGTCATTATATTTCTGTGGATATTTTTCTGAGGGTACACCGTCAGAAAAATATTTTTCAGACGGTATTCGTATTTTTCCGTGGGTTTTTGCACGCACAGAAAAATTCAAGATTCCAGTAGTGCTGCCTCTGTAAATGATTTTTTGATAGTCTTCGATAGTATTCTGTGTGCTAGTGCGAGCCACTCATCACCATGCTGACTTGATGCCCACGCTTGCCCCTGAGCGCACCATGCCTCTTCCATGCACCTAAACTACTATGGAAATAGTCTTTCTAGGTGACTAGAAAGGTTTTATAGATGTGGATGCTTCATCTGCATTTATCCATGTGTCTCTAAAAGTCAGTTACTTCTAGAGTCAGTTGTCTAGCTGTCCCAAAAAATAGGTTTTTATAACTGGCCGGGAACATGAGCCGCCTCTAAAAATGAATTTCTAGAGACGGCAATGGTTCCCAGCTACCTCTACAGTATATTCCTGCCAAAATTAAAAGTTCAAATTTCAAATTATGAACACATATGATGTGTGTATGTATATGTATGTTGTTTTTTTTTTCTAGAGAATGTCACATGTTCTTCTCACTACGTGTCATAGGTCTTTACCACGCAATGTAGATCAATGTTTTGCATGCAGGGAATAGGAGGTGTAGCACACGGAACACATGTGCATAATAGTTTAAGTACAGGATACCCTATGTCTAGTGGAGAATCTATCTCTTACCTCATATGCTCGAGTGCTTATATGGACGCTAATGAGAATTTCAACTACTAACTAGATCTAACAAGATACTGATCGAGTCTCCCTACCTTACCTTATATTGTCCAGGAGGTAGGGCTACAAATAGAATCGCAACCGGTTACATGCATGGTTTCCTAATTTGTTTCAAGGAAATCTGTCGGATCCTATCGGACCAACATTAAAATCTTGGTTTCTAAGCCTCCTCCATCGGTACCTTGTTTTCAATTTGATGTAAGATAAGGGTTCAGTGGAGAAAGGAATCCGAGCCACCACGTCTTCCTTAGCCTTCCTGTTCTGCTAGTGATTCCAGGATGTGTGGATCAGCACCATCCAATCCACTTACCCGATCTTTGTGGTTCGCCTATAAAATCGGATGTGGTGGAGTTCTTCTCCAAACACACAATTCTTTCTTCCTCCTTGAAGTCCTTGTGTTGAATGGATATATCGAGCATCCAATGTGTCCTGCATGACCCGATGACCCGGTGGGGATCTAGGTGTGCCTGCATATATGCAAATTGTACCCCACATTCTCGGCCCTGACTAGCCTCTCAATCCTCGGTGCTCTCTTCACCCATAGGTGTAGGCAGAACACATGATTAAATGGAACCGAGTGTCAGGCAGCCCTATACATGGAAGGCCTTTGTTATTTTACCCCTTGTGACCCATCGAAGGTCTTTGTTATTGTACATTGAGCACAATAATTTATATCGAATAAATGAAGTTCTGATTGGTGAACCTTTATCCGAATGGCTCTAGTGTTTCCTTGAATCGATCGAGTATTTATTTGAGTAGATCAAGTACGTAGATTGGGTAAAAGCAGCGTTAGACGATAACGTCGTTTGGGTCATGGCTCAATCGCAGACCGACAGAGTCAAAATGCCATACATCGAGTACAACTTCATTCGAGTGACACACATCGAGGATACCTTTTGTCTGGTACATCGAGTAACTCCTAGACCTGGGTTGGGCTTATCGAAAGAGTTAACTTACAAACAGGTCATAAGATCTTTATCGACTTTGGTTGCATTTCAAATAAAAGATGGGTCAGATGGTACCCTTAGAGGAATCGTCGATTGACATGTAGCATTTTGCGAAACGTGCAGCGAGGCCTACCACTTGTCGATCTACGAACGTGATGAACGAGTGGCGCCTGGGTGCTCAACATCGAGTATCTAGCTCAGGAGTCCTAGTTGCGGCGCACCATCAAACTGATCGATTAGAAGCACTTGCGGGCACCATCAGGAGTCAATTATCAAATAGTGTACTTGTCCAAATTGATCGATCGCTTTTTGGGTTCCCTTGCGGGCACGCTCACAGGATCGATTAGAAGCTCGCTTGAGTTCCGTGGCCGTTTCTGGATAGTCGCGTATCACAGTTTTACGATACTTTTGGCTTGTGATGATTGGGCCAGCTTAAGCTATCTAATCGTTTGGGAGTAGTGAGGAAACACATTCAAGTTGGCATTTAACTTCCATCAATCACCATTTGGCGACAAGTTCTGAATTTACCGCTACATAGTCGGACAATCTATTAATGCTAAACAAGTTATATGGTTGCAGAAGAAAATAGTTGATTTCCTACTTCTCTAGCTCGATCATAACATATTTTATGGTTGCCCTAGATAAGTCTATTTGGTTTTACTATTACGAGAGCCAAAATTCATACGTTCTAGACATCCACATTAGGTCCTACGGTGGTAGGTGAACAAAGTAGTATATTTATGGCTGTGGATGAACAAGGTAGTAAAATTATGGCTTTATGCTTGCGCTATTGGTTATTGCAACAAAATTACTCTTCAGGGTCTTACTGTAATTTAATACATAAGATAGACTAGTGCCCTTGGCGCATTGAAGGCTAGTGCCATCCAGATACATGCTAAATAAATAAATAAATACATATATACATACAAAAAACAAATTGCTAATTAGGTACTGATAGATAGACATAGAGCAGAGATATAGATATAAATAGATTTTTTATTTTTATTATTTTTGGAGAAATAGATAGATAGACAGACAAATAAACAGAGCGATAGATAGTCACAACAAATAGTTAATTAGGTAGTAGAGACAGAGATTGAGATAAAGATAGAGTTAGAGATATAGATATAGATATAGATATAGATATAGATATAGATATAGATATAGATATAGATATAGATATAAAAATAAATAGACATAGGAGTAGATGGAGGTAGAAATAAATAAATTTGGACAATAAATCTTACTACATGTTTTGGGGTACTCCTACATAAACACCTGCACACTAACGCAAAAAACAAATAAAGATACAATGCACACCACTCCTGATCCCTAAAAAAGGTGAAACAGGAAAATAAGGAGGAAAAAAGAAAAGAGTAGTATTGTCCTCTGGCGTGAGTCACCAAGTGCTAGACAATGAGGAACTTATACCTGACAAGTGCTATTTTCCTGATACTTATGATCATTTATTCAACCACTCCATCATGCCAAGGTATATATAGAGAGAGATATAATTACTTATACTTCGCATTGTTATATATTACTCCCTTTGTTCAAATAATAGTTCGCTTTGGCTTTGTGTTATAAGTTATGAATGACTCTAATAGCTCAAACGACTCTAACAACTTCGTCCAAGTTTGTTATGAAAAAATATAAACTAGTACAAGCCCAAATAAAATACACTATCAAACCATATGCCCTGAAGAATTTAATAAAAGTAATATGAAGGTTTAAATGTTCGAGCTTTTTTCTCTAAACTTCTTATTTTGATTATTTTGTATTATTGTTGATGGTCACTAACATCAATTATAAACCGTCAACATATCCTATATATATACTTAATTCCATCACCAAACATAGATAAAGGGTTTAAACTAATGAATTACATAAACTTTGGTGAATATGTGAATGCAGGAGGATCTATCCAGAAAACAGCCCCTGGGACCACCGTCATACACTCCAAATAGGTAAACTGCCATCAACAAGTGAATCGACTCACGAAACCTGCGGAAAATAACTCAAGACATATTCCAAAAGCTTCCACCAGAGGGAGGGGCCCACCTGTCACAGAGACAGGCCGGTCGGCTCCACCTATAGGCCGGCCGGCCTATGGGGCCCACATGTTAGCCTCTCCTTTCTACGTCGGTTTCCCACCGTCTTAAAGATCAAATGTACGCCGTTGCTCATGGTCGGCTTGATCCGATGGCTCAGAATTGAGGGTTCCTCCTATATATAGCAGCCCTGACCCCCCCTCCTTGAAGCCATTCTGAAACCCTAATTCATATCCTCCTCATCTGGATCAGAGCTAGCTATTAAGAGAAGATTAGTCTTCTATATGATCTTATCTTGTAAATAGAAATAGTGAGATAGAGAGTGAGAGAAGAGTTTGGAGGAAGTGCCGGCCTATCGGTGCTCTCTCTATGGCTTGTACCTTAGCGGATCCAAGTTCTACTTCAGCTTGCTTCTGATATTTCTCTAGTACTAAATTTCTGATTCAAGTAAGTAATTTGTTTATATTGTTCATCAGGTTTGCGACTCTATTGAGTTCTTTATTCCTGTTCTAGAGGGAGAAAAGTAGTAATTGTGGTGTAAGCATGGTGCTTAGACATTCGTTACTCATGGATGCACCCTGCATTCCGGACCGGTGGTAGATCGCTAGAGTGACACTCTCATTGAGTCATTCGTAGTCCACCTCCCATCTGTAGGCCAAGTAGTACCCAGTTAGTACGGAAAGCATCCTCTGTGGTGTCTTTCCTTAGTAATGTCCCCAGTTGAACAGTAGAAGACATAGTATACCCAAGTTAGAACTAGAGAACCCTAGTTATCCTCTGTACGCTCCTGTTTATCCTTAGCCTTGTTGCTACCCCTGGTTAAGTTAGATTGTAGTTAATCTCACACGTTTATCTATGGATACGATACTTGGAATACTTCCAGGTGAAAGCTACAATGGTATCCGTACACTTGCGAATCTTTTCTGTGTGCCTTAATAAATACCAACAATTATGTTGCATGCATTTCTAGGCCAAGACCAGCTCAAGGCATGGCATTATCACCACAGGTCGCCACCACCGGCACCACTAGTATCATCACCACCACACAGTTGTCAAAAATGTCGCACCATCACCTCCACGGGTCACCTCCGCCACTTCCAATGCCATCATCACCACCACGCATTTTGACAGAGACATTACACCATCATTACCACAGGTCACCACTGCCGCAATGAGTGCCATCGTCATCACCACGCCATTTGTTTGAGACGTCGCACCATCATCACCACAAGTCACCTCCGCCACTTCCAGTAACGTCATTGCCACCGAGAAGTTTGTTTGAGACATCACACTAGCACCACCACAGGTCACCACCACCACCGCCGGTGCCATTCTCCCCACCACACCATTTGCTGAGACATCACACAATCATCATCACCATAGGTCGCCACCACCACCACCGCTTGTGTTGTTGTCACAACCACGTCGTTTGTCTGAGAAATCTCACCATCATCATCACCACAAGTCACTACCAACACCATGTTTGGCGTTGTCACTACCACGCCGTTTGTCTAAGACATCACACCATCATCATCACCATAGGTCACCACACCTCTGCCACCAATGCCATCATCACCATGCCATTTGTTTGAGAAATCACACCATCATCACCATAGGTCGTCACCGCCACCACCAGTGTTGTCAACACCACGCCATTTGTCTGAGATGTGGCACCATCATCACCACAGTTTGCCTCCACCACCGCTAGGAACGTCATCACCACCACGCATTTTCTCCGAGATATCACGCTGGCATCACCATAGGTCACCGCCGCCGCCACCAGTGCATTGTCACCACCACTTAGTTTGTCCGAGACATCACGCCATCATCACCATAGGTCACTGCTGCCACCACCAGTGTCGTGTCACCACCACGCTATTTGTCTGAGACGAAGCACCATCATAGCCACAGGTTGACTCCGCCGCCACCGCCGGTGCCATCTTCACCACCGTGTCGCTTATTTGGGACATCCCACCATCATCACCGCTAGTCGCCTCCACCACCGCCAGTCCCATCGTCACCACCACATAGTGTCTAAGACGTTATCACCAAACTAAAGTCAAATAAAGCTAAAGTCCGTAACATGGTACCGCTACAATAACAGATTTGTTTTTAACTCATGATTACAAGACATGTGCATTGTAAACGACATTGAACTCAAACAAGCTACTTTTTGTTGCATACATGCTGTTGCCCACATTAAGCACGGTAATGAGGATTTCTTTGATGCGGACTCAATAAAAGATGGTTGTTTTTGTTGCATACATGCTGCTATATTTCGTTCTAGATGTACATGATACACTAACCTATTTATATTATCGTACAATAAGGTATTGTATAATTAATATTGTTCTCGAGATATTTTGTTGAAAATGGTTTATAAAATTTAAGTGTTTAGATCACTAATATTATCTGGATTTGTAACCATAATCTAATTAATAGGTCTACAATTATAGGATTACACCGATTATAATTACGAAACGTCTGAAAGCCAAAACTTATGGATCGTACATTCATCTGGAACTAGACATACTAGGCATATAACGACTTGTGGTGATTATACAAGGGCACGTCGTTTCATGCAAAACATGTATAAAAACCACAGCAATGGTAAGTGATAAAAAAAATCAAAATATGTGTTTACATGATTCAAACTAAAACCTCAATGTTCACGTTGTCTCAAGCATCCGTACCATCTGAGCTATGCAAAACTTATAATTATACAATTGATACTATTCTTTTAACTATACAATTTTGAATCTTATTTGCATATTTGACACTATAAGAGCTCTAATGAAAAAGTTATTAATTGCAAAGTTGTAGATCTTGTCAAGTATTACAACTTTGATGTTGATTCTATCTCCATTCAATATTGGTAACCATCTCAAATCTGATCCCAAAACTAGTATTGAATACTTGGACATGTAAACCATCTCAAATTAAAAATTTGTTAGAAGTCAACAATTTGGATACAAAGTTTTTCTTGATCTAACATCATGTAAAAAGTAATCCAACATCATTACTTGAGATCTGCTTGTGCTTCCATACAAGCACTCCTCACACACTAAAATAGAACGGCCAGATATACAATGCCTAGCAAGAAAGGTTAGATTATTATCGATCTAGTTTTTTCTGGCAATGTGATGAGCATAATAAAAGATAGACTAGCTAAATGGAGTATCCTTTGCAAGCTGAAAAGTATGAAGGGTTTAGGGATTCTAAATTTGGATGTTCAAAACAAGTGCCTGCTTAGCAAATGGTTGTTTAAGCTTTAGAACCAAGAGGGCCTTTGGCCGGATGTTCCGAAAAGACACTATGTACGTAAAGGACAAGAGTTTTTACCCACATAGTGTGGCGGCCGGGGGATTCTTATTTTTGGGGCAGGTCTGATAGAGGTGAAGGACCTAGTGCTTCAAGGTATGTTATTTATGGTTAACAGTGCACACCAAACTAGATTTTGGTAGCACACATGGATAGAGCAAATGCAGTTAAAGATGAGGTTTCCAGACCTATACAGAATTGTGAGGACAAAAAATGTTTTTGTAGCAAACGTACTAGGTTCTACACCTCTGAACGTTTCGTTTAGGAGGGCGATAGTCTGACAGGCTAAGACGTTTAGGAGGGCAATAGTAGGTAACAGGCTAAGGGAATGGCTCAAGCTGGTTTCTTTAGTGTTGCCAGTTGCGTTAAATAATAACAATGATAGTGTAACATCCAGAAAAAAAAATAATTAACCTGCTTTGGGCCTAATGGGCTTAGAGTGGGAGAAAACAAAGGCCTAATTAGGCCCTGTTTGGTTGGGCTTTTGGCTTTGGCTTTTGGCCCCAAAAGCTAAAAGCCCAACCAAAGGGGCTGCTTTTGGAGGGTGCTTTTTCAGAAGCAGCTGCTTTTCCGTAGTTTATTTTTGAAAGCTGGGTTGACAATGCTTTTGGCTTTTGGCTTTCTGCTTTTCGAAATTGGTGGAATAAAAAGCTCTTCCATAGTTGTTTCAAGAGAGATAAAGATACAAGGTATATTTTATACTTGTTTAACCAAACAGCTTTCAGCTTTTCTACAGCTCACAGCCCACAGCAGCTTTTCCACAGCTCACAACCCACAGCAGCTTTTTTCTACAGCCACAGCTCAACCAAACAGGGCCTTAGAGTCCAACCTAGAGAAGAGGAAAGGGAGAAACAAAAACGAAACTGACGAAGAGGAAAGGGAGAACCATTTGAACTAGCTGTACATTGTCTCCATGCCACTGAATCAAGCATTGATGCATAGTCGATGGTACACAACAATTGGCATGAATCCAATCACGACCAAGGAGTAAACTGTATGAACCCTTTCCATCAATGACAAAGAATGTAGTGAGCAAAGTCTTGCTTCCAATTGTCAATTCAACATTCATTGCCCCCCTGGTATTGGACGCATTACCCCCAAAATCCTTAAGCATCATGCCAGTCTCAATCAGATCTCCTAGTCCTTTACCAAGCTTGCGAAAAGTAGTATAAGGCATCAGATTAACAGAAGCACATCCATCAACCAACATTTTGCTCATCGGCTTCCCATCGACAAAACCTTTCACATATAAAGCCTTCCAATGCCGATGCTTAATTGGTTTATCAAATATAGCTTGTTGTATCAATGTCAATTGGGCTGCCATCTCTTCATACTCTGATTCATCAAAATCCAAATAAACTTCTTGAACTGCTAGAGATTTAAATTCAGATGGTAAAAGAAATGTCATTTGAATATTAGCCGATGGTTACCCTTATCGGCTGTTTGTTTAGCATGCCATACTTCCAGTTTACTAGATTTCTGAGCCTGTTCTAATTCCGTGCTCCTTAGACGTTGTACTATTCTCTTCTGACTTCTTGTTAAACCTCCTGGACATCACTGTCCTTCCTGCCAAACATACTCTTCATCATCTTCTTCATAATCAGCACAGTTTTGATCAACTCGCTTTCCAAGTCGATCATGAATGCTTCTATTTTTTAAACGCCGATCCACATAATTACGTTGATATTCAATTCGATTATGGATAGACTGGTGGTTGACTTGAGATTGCCTAAACTCCCAATATTGTTCGCTACATTCTAGGCAATTATTTCTAGTAGATGATCTCAAACCTTTGTTCTAACAATGTCTGAAGAAAGGGCAATTCCAATATGACTCAGCTTGTTCTCTTTCATATCTCTCTTCTTCTTGTTGACGTTGATATTCCTTCTCTTCTAACCAGCGCTGATAATCTTTCTCCTTCTGCCGTTGCCATTTATTCAACAGAATTCGAGATGTAACACGTGGTCTTATCGCACCATCTCTCGATGTTTCTCCCTGCTCATATCAGCTCTTTTCTTGGTCACGACGCCTTTTGATTTCTCTATATTCATTAGCCGATATTTGCATCTCCCGATCAATTGTTCCAATTTCTCTTGCTCTGGCTGATGTTAAAACTTTAGCTTTCCCTTTGAACAACTTAGCATCAACTTTTTTCTGATCCTTTGGGAAAGGATTATCATTAACTTTCATTTTTCGAGTTGTATGAAATTTAAGCTTCCCTTGTTGAATAGCCCTCTGAATATGCTGCTGAACAATCATTAGTAGTATGAGAAGTAGTGTTATGGCACTTGCAGAACTTCTTATTCTTCAACTGATTGGGAGATAATATAACATGATTGGCAGGCAGTTTAATCTGTCCCTTCTCAAGCAAGAAATCAAAAAGTTTATATGCTTTTGTAACATCAAAATCATAACTTTCTTCGACTTCTTTTCTCTAAGGATTTGGAACCGTTACTATCTTTTTACCCCAATTCCATTCAGCTGCGGCAATTTCCTCTTCTTCATCATCATCATCTACTAAATATGGATTATAAGCTTCAACGATTGCAGCATTCTTCTAGAATCGGGTATCTTTGCGCATATTCTGGAATTGGCTATTAAGTGCTGCCACCCGTTGAGCCAATTGACCTAAATTGTCAGATTCTTGCCCAATCAACTTTTCTCTCTATGTCGGCAACATTCCTTGAACGGCCAACGCAGCTAGCTGATCATTAGTCAAATTCAACGAGAAGAAGTTTCTTATTTCTCAGAACCTCTGAAGGAATTCAGCACCCGATTCATTAGCCCTTTGCTTTATAGTTGTCAAATATGTGATCTTTCTTTCTCGTGTCCCAGTGTAGAAATATTTATGAATTTTTTTTTCAAGATCACTCCAATTGGCAATAGAATTAACCGCTAGTGATGAAAACCAAGTGAAGGCTGGTCCTGGCAAGGACAAAGAGAAGAAACGAACTCGATGCGCTTCCTCAATAGAGGCTTCACCTAACTGAGTAAGATATCGACTGACGTATTCTATTGTACTTGTGCTATCTTGATCAGTGAACTTAGTAAATTCTGGAAGCCTGTAATTCATAGGAAGAGCCACTAAATTATACCACTCTGGATATGGACGTTTGTATGAAAAGGTCTACCCTTTTGGTTTTAAACCAAACTGATTTTTCAGCATTTTGGTTACTCTGAGCAACAATTCATTAACATTTGAGTTTAAATTTCTTGGCAACTGCTGACTCATCTGCAGATTGAAATTCTGAGTGCCTTGATATCCTGGATTTGAAATCATATTGAGAGTATTATAATCTAAACCATAATGATATCCTTGTGGAATATCTTTTGTCGAGCCCCTTGCTGATTTACTGCTTGAAATCTCTGATTGGAAACATTAGGATCTGTATCTCTAGGAATTCTTTGAACTGATGGTGCTATTTTTTGAGCCGACGGTGGTATTTAGCCTGATGTACCAAAATTAACCATCTGATTCTGAACTTTCCCTATCGGCTGTTGCACATGCTGCACTGATGATCTAGGATTATATTGCATTTGATTAGTAATAGCACCCTGAATTTGTTCAAACGAATTCTGAATTGTCTGGGCATCATCACACTTAGCTAGTGCTGCTTCTTGATGGCTAGTACCAGCTAGATTAGTCTCCTGAGTCAACGGATGTGGAATATTATAATAAGCCGGTCCAACCTGATCAAGTGAAAATCCATGAAACACCTCCTTCATGGTATTGTGGAATGTATTCAAGAAAGTTGTATTATGGTTCAGCATTACATCATGAACAGATTTGTCGACAACTTCTACAAAGAGATGCCTATCATCAGCTTCATCTGTATCTGACTGTCCATGCATCAAAACTCTCGGCATGTGATATTTCTGAATAACTTTATTGTCACGTGTTTTGGTGTATGACAACAAACACTTGTTCTGAAACTCCTACATAGCTTTACCAATGATATCTTTATCCTCAGCAGGTAAGTCTTCATAAGGCACCATAAGAATGTCCTTGTTGTTGTAAACCGCAATGACGATTATGGTCCCACCGGGCGTGCCGAAAAGTGTGTTGCCATAAAAATGTGATGATGTGATCAACACACAGCAAGCCGGAAGATCTAAGTGGAACGAGACCAGAGATCTGCTTGACTTCAACACAGAACCAGTGCATTCTAAAAACCCAACGATGTGCCAATCAATTTGACCTGCAATTGACAAGGAGAGAAAATATTATCAGTAGTTTAAGGTGGAACATGTCTGTGTTGCACCAAATAGTTCCAAATATACGGCTAGATAGTCGATTCAATGAGGCTATCGACTAAATAGTCGATATCTAGCGTATCCATAAGAAGCGATATAAGAAAGCATCATCGGCTAAATGGAACATGATTGACAGAAAGCGTCGAGCCGATAAGTTTGATGAAAAGAGTATAACCTGCGAACAAATTGACTATCTAATATAAATGATTCTACAAACAATTTTAAGTCTAATCTATTATCATCAACAGTGCGGTTCAATCGGATCGATGCAGCTATGATAATGATAATAAACTAAAGCCAAAGAATCTATAAAACCATCTATACATTGACAGATTCATGAAAACATGCTATATGCGTGAGAGTATAGGCAAATCGGCTAAAATAACCGATGCAGTCATAGCAAACAAACAGAATACATATGTTGATCATGAACAAGACCACTAATCGATAATTTCTGATCTAAAGTCTTACTAGTGAGGTTCGACCGGATCGATACAGCTTTGGTAGTGTCATTAGATTCGATCTCATTCACTAGAGAGTTTATTCAAGATTGAAACATGTCTTTAGATGCATACTATATTTGACTGGAATAGAGATAAAACAGTCGATTTAGCGGAATTAAGTTATCAATTATAAGATTTGAAGCATAACCACATCAAAGGACCACCAATTAAAATGATATGATGCCGATTTATCTCTATCTCAATCGTGTGATTTTGTTATAATTAATAAAACATTAATTATAGCAAGATCGATAACCGGTGAATCAACCAAAACTAGAAAGGAAATCTTACTAATCTTAGCAGATTCGATAACCGGTGATATTGTATTAAACAACAAGTTATTCAACACAAGATCGATAACTTTAATCTATATTATGATTCGTAAGAGATCAATCAGTTGATGCAGTCTTACAAACTACGATACAGATCGATAACTAACTTATATATGGCTTATAAAACATCAATCAGCTGATGCAGCTTTATAAGCATAATACAAGTCGTAACGGTACTCACAAGCAAGCTGGAGGTCGATTAGTCGATGCAGCCCTGTTTGTTGAAGAACTCGCCGAGATCTACGGTACTCCTACTCCTAATGTGATGGCGAAAGCCGAAAAGATTCTATTGATTGAATGTTCATCCTTTTACATTAACCAGGGTCTAATATTTATACCCGGAACCTAAATATGAATTCTACTCAAATATGACTCATTACAATTCTTAGAATAAAAGAAAACTTCCTAACTTAATAATAACCTGGACCCTAATTTTCCTTATTTGTAGAGTCTGACACATCTTCCTATCGCTACTTAAGCATAGCTCATTGACGCCATCTGCTGACATCATCCATAAAATAGTCGATTATGACATCACATCTAAATCAGCTGATACCGATTCACATCTAATCGATTCCTTGATGACACAATCCTAGAAGCTTCGAGTTTCCGCGTTCTTCTTCCCAAATTTTGGTGTAAACACGCGGGGAGTAGATGAGCGCGAGGAAGGCACAACTCGCCGTCGTGGTGTGCACCAGGGCAGAGCGCGGTGGAGGGCGGAGTAGGATCTCGTCCATTAAGTCATTGGGCGATCTCACGGGTTAGCTCCTCTTCCTCTTCACGATCGTTGTCTGCCTCGCGGCTGGTCATGGCGACCTGGCTAAGCCGAGCTCTAACCGGGTTCGGAACTATGCGCTGTGACTGTGACTGGGTGCGCCAAGACATTGGTGGACACTGGACAGTGAGGCGGCAGGCACAGGTGACCAGGAGGAGGCTGATATGATATTCGGGAAGAAAAATCTGTTGACAAATTCCTTAAAAAAAAATTGGAGGAGAATAGAGCAGCAAGTTTCCAGGTTCGATTCCAATAGTAGTCACTGCAGTCTGCAGGCACTGGTCGGCAGAGAAACAGGTTTTTATATATTGAACCCCTGCATCAACCGCTGCCTTAATGTCGGCAGCAGCACTAGCATCTTGTTTCAGCGCAGTAGCTAGGCTCCCCGGCGATAGTTCTTTTTATCACGGACCAGGCAAACCTAGTGGCAGTACCTATTGAACACTCTTCTTCCGAGTAGAGGTTGTAGCATCGCACTCGCAGCGATGGTCCTCGTGCCGGGGCCGCCGCCCCCAGCAACGAGTGGCGCGGCTGTGTGGCGGCTGTTCCGCACCCAACCAAGTACACGCAAGTACATGATTTCTAGGTTGATAGAAAAACATGCATGAAGAGTTAAGGTGCCAACGACTGCTGTGGTTCCAAGCGTGGCAGCTCGATGGGGAGGCTGCAGAAATGATCAGAAGAACCAAAGGTACAGCGGCTATTAAAAATACAAATTAAAAGATACATGTATCCTCACTTCATTTTGTAATCAATCTAAATATTTCCGTTGTAGACGGGGACATCCACTTGATTAAAGAATTTAAATAATATAATACACACTGAATTTGTGCTCATATCTTATGCAAAATGGTACTCCTGTTCCCCAAATCCATTCTATTTGGCTAAAAGGTTTTATCTCACTGTAGTAGGCTAATTAAGAATGTCTTCCAAAACAAGGTGTGGCGTTGTCGTCGTAAGGCATTTGGTGCACCTTTGTTTGTTGTCTTCGGGTTGTTTTCTGGAAAGGTTTTTTTTTCTTTTTGGATATTTATGTCCCTGTATAGATGGTTTCAAGTTGTTGCTTGGATTATTGCAGCCAGGCGTACTTGCTGTCCTGGCATGGTAGTAAGGGCCAGTGAAGTTGTTGTGTAGAGGTAGTCGTAAGTCGTGTTCAGCGATGAGTACACGTCCTGGCGATTTCGTCGCCGACCCGCGTGCGTGAGACGGGAAGAGCCGTGGACGAGCGTCGGTTTCGTCAGAGTCTCCGAGCGAGCGAGACAGCGAGAGGACCGGAGGCGGCACCTGCCGCCTGCGAGAGACGGGAACAGCTGAGGACGAACGTCGGTTTCGTCGGAGTCTCCAAGCTAGTGAGACAGCGAGCGGGCCAGTGCGGTAGCAGGGGGAGGAGTGGAGGCAGAGAACCGGAGGCGGCAGCAGGGCTTGCGCCCAGAGGTGGACGGCGGGCCTGTTCTCGGCGTCGCGTGGAAAGCCCCGCGGAGGAAACGAGTAGCCGCAGCCCGAGCCCTCACGTTCTCTCTTATCCCCGAGCGAGAGGACGACGGCCGCGAGCGAGACAGGGAGAGAGGACCGTAGGCGGCACCCGCGTTCGGCGCCGGACGCCGCTGGGCACGCCACAAGCCAGCGCCGGCGTTCCGAGAGACCACAACAATCTTTCCGCATCGACCTCTTAACTGCTCCGTCCGGCCGACGAGGTAGGCTCGCTGATGGAGGAACGGGGCCGGCCGGCCTCCCGAAGACGCGCGTGGTATCGGAGCTACAGCCACCCTTGCCGGCTGCGACGCTCGAACCTCAGTCGCGCGCGAAGACCCAGGCACACCCGTTGCTATCGTCGATGCCGCGACGCCCGCACCACCGCCGCCACACCCGTCGGCCCCTGCCACAGCCGCACGGTCCGCACCGCCTCTTAGTGATTTCTTTATGTTTCGTGATGCAGTCAGATGAGATGATCTTTAAGGCCAGACAAATTCGTTGTGATTTTAGGTGCTGAAGAAGCTGTCTTGTTGCCAAACAATGTACTACTCGTACGCAATTCATATCCATGGCCGTGGAGGAAGATGTCCCCTTCGTATTGGTTCATAGGGTAAGTGCTTTTCTCTTACTTTCTCAAGCTGATATTAAATGCAGCAGTGTCACTTTCAGGGAGAGCCCCCACAAAGGAGAAGATGGCGGGACTGTCAAATGTCGTCGTTGAATTTGTTACATTGTAGTTTGCAGTACTGTATTGACACTTTCTCTAATCTAAAAGTGTTAAATATAAATTCCGGTGTAGGTTGCGAGTCAGCACCTGTAGTGCCTGCTGCCTTGTGAGCTCTTGCTGTGGGTGCAAAAAGTTGCTGAAGAAAGACAAGGATGATCCCATATTGCATAGGTTCAGTTAGCATCTCATGTTTTTGTTATCTTACTATCATCCTTTTGTGATCTGGTTGTCTCTTGACTCGTGTGATATGAGGCTCTATGTGGAACATTGTTGCTATATATACACTCTACTCATGTACTCATATTTTTATATTCATTCACAACATAGCTTCATCATCGTGTGAAGTCAGAACAACAGGTCACATCCCAGTGTCCTTTCCTCTAATTTGGGTGCTGATTTGAGGAAAGGATTTCAAGAGAGAACTTAACAAGGATAGTGGGAGACAATCATTGCAACCACTGATCTCAATAGGTCAGGGAAACTCACTTGCATTATTCTTTTAACATGCATTCCCAGTATACCTTTTGCAGTAATTAATTTTATTTCTATTGTGTACCTAAATGTAACTGTCACATGCATTGCTTTGAACTATATGCAGGATAAGGTTGAAGAAATGTTATTTAGTAATCCCTTTTGGTCCGTAGGCCATTCCAATTTCCATTGAACTAACATCATTGGCATAATAAGCATAGATTCTTTCGTCCACAGTGGTTTATATGACAATCTCCCCAAGTCAACCAAGGGCATCTTCAAGAGTATGGTGAATTTGTGAGTGTTAGCTTTAAATTATGCGCACCGATCTGTTAAACTTGCTATGTGCAGCTGTGCAAAGGTCACTGATCTTGACTATCTGTACATGAATACTTTTCAAAAGCTGTAGTTATTATATAGTCAAAATTGCTTCTGTTTAGTTTCAAACTTGGTATTTTTTTTGCGAGACATAAATCATGTTCTATCTACAACAGTAACAATACCTTTTTTTCATTCATGGTCCACGATGGCTAGATAAGCAGACTAGCTAACTCATTCTGACGTTGTCTCCTGGCAGAAATGTATATTTTCGAGCTTTCAGTCAGCCGAGCAGTCTTCATGAAAGAATTACAGATGCTAGCATACAGAGTAAAAAACAGACTTGGTCAACATTTTGATCAAATGATCCTCTCAATATCATAGATTCTGTTCTTCAGATGATTTTTTCGTCTCTTTTTTTGTTTCTTAATTTGTGTTTTGATCAAGCTGTTTTAATGCCTGTTTTTGTAGCTAACTTTTACTTCATTAAATAAAATCAACTGTAGGGGCAAAAGCCCCTCCAGATTCCTCAAAAAAAAAAACGATTGTATATTTTCTAAAGCATGGTTGGATTAGAGCAAAAGAAGAAAATCAAGAGGAGCTAAACTTTTGGTCTGTCTGTAGCTACAATCATTCTTTCAGGCTGTGTACAGTTCGCTGTTGAAAAGTATATGGTTGCCAAGCTGTGTTGGAGTATTCGAAGATTAATTGTCTTGGACAATTAGATTTTATGCGAATTAAATTTATGTTACAGTAACATGGACCATACTTGAAAGAAAATGCTACAATGCTATATATTTATCTTGTTCTGTTTTTTTGAAAAATAAAATATGCCTGAGAGAGAAGTACATTTTAGTCAGGCTACTTGTTTTAAAAGTCTCAATAATCTTCAAAGAGAGTATCTTCCTCCTTTTCTCTATCCAAATAATTGATTGATAAATGAGTTTCAAACTGTAAGATGGCAACTTTTGTTCTAGTGATTGGTGTAAGGCGGTCTAAGGGATAATTTGGAATAGGGGGAGGCACACCCAGGGATGGAAAACCATCCATGAAGATTTAAATAATTATTCAAATTATTTTCCCATGGATTTCCCACTCTGGAAAAAATCAGGGATTCTAAAGGGGTTTGAGTTTCCAAAAAGGGCCTAATAATGTGACAGCTGTGCACTGCCCTTGATTTATTTCTTTTTTTTATGATTATGATTCTCTTGGAACAGCTTCCCTTTCTCCGGGCAATTCCCTTTCGGGTGGCTAGGTAAACCAGCAGTGCTGGGGCATTGATCTTTGAGCGGAGAGTGTTGGGGCATTGTTCTATTGGAGCGGAGAGTGGATTTAGCTAATTTGAACAGGACATGTGGGCTAATAAATATGACTCATGTTTTTTTCTCTAACAAGATGGCATGTATGATTTTAATAAAACCATTATTTTTAAAATGTTTGCAAAGCCCAAGAACAATGGAGTTTACAATTCATTCTTATTTGCATTAAGTTTAAATTTATGGTAGTAGGATGATATCAATTTATTAGAGCGATGACTGATGTTACTATTTCATGTAATAAAAAAAATGTAGTGTTGGCTGAATGTTTATTAACAATCCATGATACATTTTAGGTATATAAATTAGATGATAGTCCATATTATTTTATTATGAACATTAGGGTTTGAATTGCCAAACACATGTAAATTAAATATATGTATAAGGTCATTATGAACTAGCACGGCATTATATTATGCCTAAATAATTATTGATATTTATGATGACAGCAATACATAATATTGATTATTTTTTTCAATATCGTGAACCATACATTTGAACCATGATTTTTTTTATCTATTCATGAATTGACATCTATAAAAAATAATTATTTTGCTATGAAAGATTTTTATAAGACACGTGCGTGTCGCACATGCATGTCCACTAGTATTATAAATAATTTTTTTTCTATAAATTTGGTTAAACTTAAAATGATTTAACTTAGGACCAACCTAAAATGCCAGTTAGTTTGGGGCGGAGAGAGTATTCTAATAAAACACACAAACGCTTCGAAGTTCATTGTCTTCTTCCTCAAATCATCGAAGATCCAATCTATATCTATATATTCTGTGCTTGCTCACGTCCTCGTTTCAATCTTGACAACGGCATTGGGCGTTTATGGTAGCTACTGTCACCACTAACGTCCAAGCTCATAAGAAGATCAAGGAGCAGAGCAAGACAGAGGCGAGAAAGCGGAGATTGCCATTAGCTGAGTCCATAGCCGAGCACAAAGTAATATAAGCGCGCTGGTTTCCTGTAAGTAGGCTCTATGTGACAGTGACGTGTGTGTGAGACTATAAGTCGTAAATTAATGCAGTAATACCAAAGACAAGCATCCTGTAAAACCTAAAAGCATTAGAGGTTTGGAAGGTCATCTTCGCCATGAAGTTAGTCTCTGCAGATGTGACGAACCTGGTAATAATATATAATGATCAGAAGAAAAGCGTTTTTCATCAAACACACTAGGCATGCAGGCACTTGCTAACAGAAAGCACTTTTGTTTCATTTGTTTTTCATCATCAAACACAGAAGAATACATGCGTTGTTACACCAGCCGGTTAAGTTAGGCAGCAGCACTCCCATGTCTTTCTCACGCGGTAGGCGCCATGGCGATAAAATTTATCCCTGTCTTGGCAAACCTTGTGGCAGGCCCTATCTGAACACTCTTCTTTGCGAAAGAGGACATAGCACCACACCTTTAGTTTTCGTGCTGCCACCAGCGAGTTGTTCCAACCTTGGCAGGGATGGGAGGATGCAAAAATGATCAGAAGAACCAAGGGTACGGCAGCCATGACGGACCTCATCTTCGTGGTGCTGCTCCTAAACGCCATGAGGAAGAGAAAGTTCTTGCTCCTAGAAATGTTTTTGCGTGGATGGGTGTCTTATTTCTATCGTGTAGTGTGGTGCTAGCGTTCTTATATAGAAAAAGTTTCTATTCCAACTATAAATGTGTGGATCTCAGAATTCCTGACTATGATCTGCTATCTTCTTGGATGCAAACAAATGTGCATGCGAAACATTATCTCTATTCTCTATCTATACTCTTTATATTAAAAACATAAAATTTATTTCTTGTGCATGGGAGAGAAGGACTCGTCTTGAAAGATCAGAGGCGCAGGTTGGGGAACAACGTGACCTAAACTCAAGTTCACCAGTGATGCGTGATTTGTTGGGTTGAAACAGCCTCAACCGTGGCTTACACATATAGAGAACAACTTGATGGATCCACTAAGTTGGGTTGACTAGAGAAAGAGTCTAGCCGCACAAGTCTAGCCACAAAACTATGGTAAGATCTAAAAACTACCTCCTGACATGCAGAGCTAGACCAATATTCACGCACAGCTAGAGCAACTCAAGGATATTCACGCAAGCATCCATATCTGTTCTAGCACTTATCTGTTAACACCCCTCCTCAATCATACTTAGTTAAGTTGAGATTGTGTTTGATATTCTCTAGAAGTCAAACTGACAAAAACCTTTTGTAAAGCCATCTGCAATTTGATCACCTGAAGAAATAAACTCAATTTCTAGTAACTAGTCCATCAACCTGTGCTCCAGCACGGGCTAACATTGAGATACTTAAGCAATAGAAACCCTATTTATTTAATATATATTAACTAATAAAAATTACTTCATATAATTAAGGTTTATTTGAATCTACATTTACACGTACGTGCAGAATTGTCATTAGCATGACTGAGAGAGATCGTGTGTGGTGCAGGTAATGATGTAACATTAACTTTATAATAATGTAACATTAATTTGATTCTACAGTTGTGTATTTTCTTTTTCTTCCAGTGTTTTGTGTTCCAGCATGGCTGACTTTGTCTAATGTATGGGCGTGTTGCATATCCCTATTTATGAATTGAACCATGTGGATATATATAACAAATTAGAAGGTTAGTTCACGTAAAAATTTAAATTAGTCCTTTAACCCGTGCTCTCGCACGGGATAAGAATCTTTGGAGATGTAAGCATTAGTCATTGTTTCATATCTCAAACTAATAAAAATTACTTATATTAAATTACATTCATTTTCTAATACAAGAGACACAATAGATACTTTGTACCCTCTATGTAGTTGTGATAACCATATGTTTTTCATCAGTATCCATAGTTTGTTCCTTTTCATGGCACCTCTGTTTATTTTTAATATGCATTTATTTGGAACATTAGATTAAAGTGTGGTGGATGTTGCTGCAACTCATATCTTATGACCCCATGAATCTAAATGTTCATTTTTGAATTATAATCTTGTTAATTTATACTTATTTTATATTCTCAAGATAAATCAAAACTATTGTGCTCATTGTATATTTTATTGACTCTCGTTTCTACTTTTAAAAATAAGGATATGTTAGGCCATAAACTACACTATAAAGGACAACGATGGCATGAATAACTTTTAAAGTCGGCACTACGTCAATTAATATCGATGGTAGAGCTAGATCTGAGATCATGGATGACGTAGAGGTTCCAACCTGGAGAGGACATTAATATCCAAGACATATAATGATTGTTTACTTTAAAGGAATCCCAACAAGGTATAACTACATGTGGTATGCTCTAACCTCTCCACTTCTCAAAATGTTTGAATTATTTCAACAAATTATGTCCAATAATGCTTACATAATCAATATTGATATATCAAACGTTTTAGTTCGAATGTATAAATATCTAAGGCAAAACCTTCTACAAATTATGTGTCATGGTATTTAATACATTTTTAAATAACTTGTTAGTATCATTAGTATATGAGTCATTAATAAAATATTTTCATCATCAGTAAAACATAATATATATATTATGCATGCATGTGTACTTGATGTACATATATTTACTTCAATCAAATTTTAATATATTAATATTAATAGAATTGCGTAATGCAGAAATATTTTTTAAGTTAAAACTCTAATGCTTATTGTATCTTTTATTCAAATTTTAGGTTTTTTATTGTATTAAAAATTTTCTAAATCTTAGGGTAGCTGTTAATTTTGACAACGGCATAAATAGTCATTCCAGCTTGCATCACCACACTCAAGACCTTGGATTTCGTTATATCGAAACATCATGTGTAGCATTATTATTTTATATAATGTAGACTGTTAAAATTTAAATTAGGAATAATATTAGTATATTACTCAAAATGTATGAACTTATTTTAAATAATGACTTAAAAATTTATTGTTGTGGAGTATCAATATAACTTTAAGTGAATTGTCAATGTCATTACTTTGTGCTGTTAAGGGACATTTCATAAACTAAAATAAATATGTATCCTCATGAGGGAACGCTTCATTGTGCTTACTTTTAACTTAAAATATACCTACTTTATGAATATTGGACGACATTTGATAATATACTTATTTATTAATTACATGAGGATTTGAGATATATTTTTTTAATAATGACTTGATGTTGATATATAATTTATGTTACCTTTCATAATGGCATATATGATAATTTGAATGCAGACTTAGTAGTTATTTTTTATTATCTTCGGTAATGGTAGATGTGAGTAATGTATAAAAATATTAGGATATTTTAAGTTATCTTTTATAATGGCTGAGATGGATGGTTTAGGTACAAGTTTAGAGCGTTACTTTAAATTATCATTCATAATTATAGACTTGTTTTAATTAGATGCAAATTTGAGGATTATGTTGAATTATCGTCAATCAATAAACAATTAAAGTACAGGAAAAATGCAAAACAAATACTTTATTGTTTTGGTGTGGTCGACAAAAATTGTATCTTTTTAGACTGTGCTGACGGTAATTAACCACCATCATAGACCGTCAATATAACTTGTATAAATGCATGAATATAATCACCAACATAGGTTTAGGGGTTTAAACTAACAAATTTCACGAGTTTTGTTGAATCTGTGTTTTCAACAGGGTTTATCTAGAAAACCGTCAAGGTGGACCCAAACATCAGAACTAGTCGTGTTTATCCACGACAAAAACAACTTCAGAAGACTCTAGAAGACACCAGGAGGCAAACCACCCAAGCAGAGAGGAGGGTGCTGCCAGGTGGGGCCACCACATGTCATCCTCCCCTTTCTACGTCGGTTCTCTACCGTCTTAGGGATTGCATCTACGTTGTTGCTTTAAGTTGGTTTGATCCGATGGCTCAGGATTGATGGTTGCCCCTATATACCAGCCCTGCCACCCCTAGGCATCATTGATCAAGTCATTTCATCATTGAGAAACCTTAATCAGAAGAGAAGAACCTCAGAGCTCCACAATAATATTCTAGGGCATAGCAAGCTAGGTTAGATCTAGAGGGAGGCAAGTTTCGCTTAGATTCCTGATCTTGTCAAGAGCGTGGCTTGGTATGGCCCCTTGTATCGATTTTGTATCTTTCATTATTCATATGTTTGCTACAATTGATTCGACATTGTTCTTAATATTATTCATGTTCCTAGTTATCATTTTCATCGTCTACTTTGATTATATGCTTACTATGGCTAGATTGTCTTTATGTTTAAGCATAAGTTCGTATAGCGCTCGCTCTAAAGTACACGGGGTGAGTGGTCGACATTGTGTAAGCATGGTGCTTATACGTTGTTTACCTACGGATGCACCATATATTCTGGGCCATGTGGTAAATTGCGAGTGTGACACTCTCGTTGAGTCCTTTGTAGTTCACTCCCCGAATATAGGTCAAGTAGGAACAAGTTACGAAGGAAGTCATGCTCTGTTCTTGATCTTCCTTAATAATATCCCTTATGTGTAGATATGGAGTTGATTTTAGCTATGATTATTAAGTATAATTGCACTAATCATAGTATGCTTTGACTTATAATTAAAAATGATTTAGGAATTATCTCTCTATTGTATCTACTTAGTCATGCTAATGCCATAGAAAAGAGTACTCTGAGTGTTCAGTTATTAATTATCAATGGTCATTTATCATATATTTATCCTATCCTATGACTTACCCTGTTATGAGTGAAAGTTTTGTTATGGTTTATCTCTCCATCATATGTATAAGTTATCAATATATTCTATCTGCTTGTCCTTCCCTATGGTAAAAATATAAATAACGATACCTAGAATACTTCCAAGAGTAATGCTACAATAGTAAATTATCTGTGCGCTTACAAATCCTTTTGTATATATATTTGCATTCTTTCTAGTCACAATAGAAATAATAAAGTACTTCTTAGTGCTATTCTAGAAGTGGCACTAGGTAGTACCAATAAACATTTCTGACATCATAGTTAGAGATGACAACTTAGCAAAAGTGATGTTAAGAAATATCAACAACATCAGGTGTCTACTTAAACAAGTGACATGTTAATAAATACTAACAGACTATCGGTTGTTACACCTCTTCTGCACAAGTGTATCTATTTTGTTGAGGTTGATATATTATGTCCTACGTTTTGTTAATAGACTAACTTTATTTCTATTTGATTTTTATCAAAAGATTAACTAACCACGAAAGTCATGGGCAGATATCTTATATTACTCCTGCCCAATGGTTAACGTGATCGTGGAGGCCAGATATTTTATTAAGATATATTAACCACTCTTTAACGTGATCATAGTATCTATTAGATATTTTGTAATTATTAACCAACGGCTCATTAAATGTTTCCTCCTGTGCAGCCAATTTTTTTGGCAATGATATTTTAGGCTAACTGTTAACCATGAGGGCTAATATTATATATTAACCAAGCTTTAAGGTTACGGTAGCAGATATTCTATTGTATATTTTATTAACCAACGGCGGTTCAATATTTTATCCCGTGTGGCCAGAATTTTTTTCGGCAATGATATTTTATTTTAGGCTATTTTTTATTTGTAACGATGGAGGTGTGTGTTGACATTCTTAACGTCTACGTATATTAATCCGCAAGCGTACGAAATTACAGTTATAGCTTTTACTTGGAAGTATTCAGGGTATCGTATTTCCACATGGAACAGAGGTATTTCTTCTAGCTAATTCGTCTAAGGACAACACAAGGATAGCTAATGAGGGTAGAGCAGGATTCCCATGGCTTAAGGTCTAAGGATAGATAAACTTTACTTCTATTTGCTCACTTCAGGCACCGGCGTACAACTGGTCTGCCAAGTGATACTGGCCTATGGCTCTACATCGAACCCGAAGTGGGCGATTACAAAGGACGGACAGGGCTGTCACCACCTGCCGCCTACCCCTCAACCGTGGGGCATGAGGCAAACAAAGGTAGCCTCTATCCTAGACACCACGTCTAGGCGGTTCTCTTGTGTGTGTTGAAATGAGAGGTTAGAGAGCCTCTCTTTATAGGTGGAGAGGAGGGGGTTCTTTGGAAAATGCATCATCCCCTCATGGAAGGTACCAAACCGACCTCAAGATGCATTGAACCTTGCCAGGCACCTACGTAACCGTCATTGCAAAGGCGGTATCAACCAACCGACCAAAGTTGGGCCCGAGGCGCACCAGTGGCGGTGCGGGCGCACCAAATGAGCCCAAGTTTGGCTGGTGGCCTCCTGTGACCTTCTAGAGTGGGCCTGCAAAGTTTTGCGCTATTTGGAGCACGTTTCCTTTGGGTTTGGGACTTTTTTCTCCACCTAACTGGGCCCTGATTTGCATGGTAAGTGGGCCTTGTCCCCTTAGGCTCATGTCGAATGTGTTTCTTGTACGCTTTAGGCATATTTTCTGTGTTATTCCAACATATCCTCCTGCAAATGATGAATCACCAAAACTTATGAAACTTTGTTAGTTATAAGCCCTAGTTCTAAGTTTGTTGTCATTTTGAGCAGATTTATGCCAGTGTTGGCGGCTAATTATGTGAGTTAAGCACTGCCAACAAGCTTCCCCACACTTTGTCCTTTGCTCGTCCTCGAGTAAAGTTCTTAAGGACTAAGATGGGTCATATCCTTGATATGAAACCTACATACAAGTTATTCCAGGCTTCGCTTGCACTTGTGAACTTTGGAGTGTCTACTATATTATCTTGGTTAATTGAATAATATAACAGCATGGGTTCAAATCCCCTTGCATCAGTCAGTTTAGAAACTTGGGTTTTCATTTGATTTTAAAATGTAAACATAGCTTTGCTCCTCAGAATGATTCTCTTGGATCGCTGAAGTTGTGTTTGGTTCCTCACCAAGGCATATCGTAGTGTTGCCTTCTTTCTTTCCTACTTCTAAAAAGATTATATGGATGTTTGGGTAGGGAAAGATATGAAGGCATACTTACTCTGTATATATTGTTAAGTCAAATCTCGGATCCAAGGAGAAAGATGTCATACCCTTAGATCAAGAATGTAACATCCTAAAATTTGCCTCTTTTAAAAATAGGTTTAAAATGATTTATTTCTAAATTTTGTGCTCATGAAATATAGGGAAATAAAACTTTTTCAGTAAATTAAGAATTCATCATAGGGTTTAGCAACATGGTTGTGCAAACATGCCGGTGCATTTGTTTCTTTGTATTGTGTGGATTTGATGCAAATTGAAAACATTCGAAATGCTTTTGGAAATAAATTAAAAATGGCTTCGAAGTAAAAGAAAAGACAATTAGAAAATAAAAGAATTTAAAAAGTTGTAAAAAAATATTTTTGAAAACTTACTAAAATTTTCTCACTTTTATTTGAATTGAAAAGTATATTCAAAACATTATTTGAACTTGCATTTGGTTCAAATTTGAATGTGGTTTGGAAATAGGAAAACAAAATAGAAAAGGAAAACCCCTTCCTCTCTGTTTCTGGGCCGGCAGCCCCACTCCCTCCTCCGCTTCCGTGAGCCCATGGCCAAGTGGCCCGGCTTCGCTCTCAACTTCACAGCCCAACCCAGCTATGCTCCTTGTGCGTCGCTTCCTCTTGGGCCGACGTCTGCAACCCAGCACTCGGTCCACGCCATGCTGCGTCGTTCCCCTTCGTCTCGCTGACCTCTCGGGCCCGCTCGTCAGCTTTGCCTCCTACCTCTGCTCGTCGTCGAAATGGACTCACACAGAGGTCGTGTCCGCCCACGTCTCCTTCCATTGCCGTGCCTTTCAAGCTAGACGACCCTTAAATAGAGAGCCTCCGCGCCCGTGCTGTCCCCCACCAAGGCCTAGGACCACTAGTCGCACCGCTAGGAATCCTAGCGCCACCGTCCAGGTTCCACCGAGAGGAAGCCATCACCGCCGGGTCATCCTGCCGTTCCTCCATCGTGGTAAGCACGTCCTAGAGCTTCTAGCCAAGCTCTCTATCCCGTACAACCCCTTTTCTTCGTCTTTTTCCCTCTGTGCTACCGTGCGTCGCGTAGCCATCACTCCGCCGCCGCCATAGCCCGTTGCCCGCCTTCTCTGCTCTGCAAGTCACATAATCGAGTTCGCCATGTTCCTATCCATCTCCCTATGCCAAATCCGAGTCGAATTAGAGCCCCTAGGCGCTTTGTCCAATAGCTCCGGCGAGCAATCGATCAACGCCGGCCAAATCACTGCCGTCAGCCACTGTTCCGGCTGTTTTTTCCCCAATCCCTCTCTCTGTTCTAATCTCAGCCGACCAATCTGGATCCTACGGCCTCCATCAACTAATACCCCTTCGCTGGTCAACATTGCAAAAGAGCCCATCCAGTTTTCTATTTTCAAACTCGCAGTACAAAGCGCAATCACATATTACGTTTTCTTCTTTGGAAAGCGTAGTTTCTTCGGTATAGATCCAAAATATGTTTTCACTTATTTACAGATTTGCCACTGATTTTGTTTTAGCCATAACTTCTCCGTTTTAACTCCGATTTGACCCATTCAAATTGCGTTAGGCTCATAATTTTATAATCTACATGTTCATACTACTGTTAGATATGTTTTTAACTTTTAAAATTCAAGGATAGATTTAATCTATTATTTTATTAAAGGAAATCTTGTTTAATTCATATCTTCTGCGTTTTAGCTCCGTTTTGATCCATTCAAGTTGCGCTAGATTTATTACGATGAGATCTATGCGTTAGTAACAATGTTTATCATGTCACTAATACTAGAATTTCATGGTTTAAATCATATCTTTAATAATAATTATGCAACTGGATTTTATAGATAAAATATAATTTGTTTTACTTTAGTTTTATAATTTGAATCTAAATTTGATTTAATTCAATTTATATAAGCTTTTATATAGTTAAAATAAATGAATCCTATAGTTTTCTTTTTCGCGCATAAAGCAGATCTATCGGTAGATGTATTTTTTTCACCGAAGCTCCGATTAGCGTGCTTTTCGCGTATGCGTGTTCGTAGCGGGAGGTAGATTCGTCTTACAAACTTTTCATCTTGATTTTATGATTGGTGTACTATTCTAATTTAGATCTATTGTTTGCTTCATGTATGATTGTATGGATGCTTGTGTGCTGCTTTATGATTACGTCCGGTCGGTGAGATATACGTGGTGAATCAAGAAGGAGATCTTTGAAGTTTTGGACTTGAGGAAGGATCTAAGTTTAAGGCAAGTATAGCATGGGACCATCCTTGTTACCTATTCACCTTTAATCACTTAATTCATATCGCATGTGTCTACCTTGTTGCCAATAAGGATATCCTAGATATTTGATATCTTGTGCCTTGTTACCTATGGGGTATTGGATTGGGTACTATGATGAAAGTGCTCAATTAAAGACCATGATGTTGTAACTTGACTAATGGTATATGCAATAAACACTAAAAGATTCTTTTTAGCAACATGGAATCAGGGGGCTAGAGCATTGGGCTGTTTCTATGGTGCTCTAGATTCCTCTCCCTAAGGACTTATCTATAAATGATCATCTAGGACTTACAGTACAGCTGTGAGGGCTACATGGCTCTGGCTTTAGCTCAATATGAGGGCCTTTTCTAGCTTGTTAATGGTTACCTTTATTGGTATAAGAATGGCTTGATGAATCGGGTAAAGTGCGGCCTCTGTCCCCTTGAGTATAGGTTGCGCGTCATTATGCCATCGGGAAAGTGAGCTCTATATCTGCCTACCGAGTGAATCTAGCGGCCCTAACTTGTTAGACGAACCTAGAAAATGCTTCATAGTGAACCCTATCGACCTTCCTTGGTAGTGGGTCAAGAGGCTCGCGACCTCGGGCGAAAGCATAAATCATGACTCACAATGAAAGTGTACAACCTCTGCAGAGTGTAAAACTGGTATATCAGTCGTGCTCACGGTCACGAGCGGCCTTGGAACGATTACGGAATAGATGATGAACATAGATGATACTGATGATGATGATGCTCACTAATGGTTAATTGTTTATGCTATTCATTATTCATATTTACCTGATCATGTGTTTATATGGCTTGTGAATAAACTTGTTGCCACCCAATTGCTAAAATCATGAATCATTAAAAGCTAATCGCAGTAAACCAGTGTCAGCCTTTTGAGCCTCATGAAGCCCATGTTATATTTCTTGAGTACGACATGTACTTATGCTTGCTTTATATTTTTCAAATATTTGGATAAAAATCCTGGATGGGTACCAGATTGCTAGAGTTTGGAGAAATTAGGCTTGTGATCAACCAGTCAGTTGTCCCTATGGAATTGGAGTCTTTGTCCGAAGATCAGAGTTGTCTTTCCGCTATTTGCTGTCTAAGGTTACATCCTTTATACTAAGTACGTTATATATTGAGCATTGTCTATTGCTATTACCCTTATTTGTAGCTATATGTGAGATTTGACTTCCTGGGCTCACATATGGTGTGTATCTGGTTTTGTTCTTAAAACCGGGTGCTACAAAGAAGTGCAAGTGTATGGATAAAATGATTTTAAACCTATACTATACTCCTTGATATGAGTGATCTCTATCATAAACTTATATTCTGAGAACATGGCTATCATTTTGCATGAGCCTTCATGTGCTCATCATTTTTTTCATATATATAATTGGACCTTCATGTTTCCACATATTTTTTTTCTTCTTGGACCTTCATGTGTCCATATTTTTATTTTATTTTTTCATACTTTTGCAAAGCCCATGTCTCTTAAACCACACGTTGAGAGAGATCACTATTTATAGAACTTGGAGTACTTTTCCTATCAAATATTTTTTTGTCTACTCCCAGTGTAGGAGCAGAGTTTTTGTTGGATGTAAGCATGTTTTTGTGTACTCCCAATGTAGGAGCAGCATGTATAGGTGGGTGTGCGTGATCTTGATCTTGGGGCATAATAACTTTCTCAACAAGGGTCAATAAGACTTGACAAAACTCAACGCTAGAGTAAGTACCATAAATTTGGAGGTTTTAAGTTATAATCACTAGATATGGCTTTGGTAGGAATTTGCATATCATTGAGGAGCATGCTATTTGGATTTTGTTTTTATAAAATAAATCCCAAGTTCTTCACATAAGAGAGCAAGGTTCATTTTCGTCCTATTATATCACATATTCCAACTACTTAAATAATATGGGGTCCCTATGATGAGTTGTCCACAAGTTTAGGAATATTAGTGAGGAATAAAGAGTATTCAAATTTAATCAAAGCATAGCATGGAAATGAAGCGGTATTATTTTAAATCTATTTATTTCTAAATTTTAAAACTTAGGAGAGTTGAGGGTAGAGTTGCATAAACCAACGTTGTAGAGGAAGGAGTTAAGGGGAATCAGAGGTGGTTTGGCTAAACCAAAAGGTTCAGCCAATCCTCTCTGAGCTATATGTCCCGTCCTTCTGCATGATGTACTATTCGCTGTTGTGCAACATATTGGTGGGAGATCTCGAATGTGCATTTGTGCTTGAGAGATCTCCGCCACACTTATTTTTGTACTTGCTTTATTTTCAACAAAGAAACAAAAACAAAAGAAATAGAAACAAGCAAGGGCTCTACCGACTTGAACACCGAGGAGCCTAAATTTATTAATTATTAATTATTATTCTTTTATTTGTTCACCCATTTTTTTATTTTAGCATAACTCAAGCAAGGCTAAGGTAAAATTGCACTGTAATTTTAGCCTTGATTTATCTCCATAAATGATTACCTCCATTGTTTATGAAAGTAATACTCAAAATTCATTAATCAAAATTAAACACCATGTTTAAGTGTGATTAAAGAAGGTCATTTTAACCTAAGCACCATGCTTAATTCAAAAAGACCTATGGATGCACCAATTGAATACAGCCAAACCAGAGCATATATCATAAGCAAGGGTGGCATGTATTTTGAAAGATCAAGCGATATTTCCATGGAGACAAAATAGGAGTAAAGATGCTGGTGAACATTCCCTTTGCATACCTGAGTGCATTTACTGGCAGCATATATGGAAGAAACTTTGAGGCTGCTGCAGCGGTGGCTTGATTGCACAAATTCCAACTCAGGCGAACACCAAGGCTAGGCCACACACACAACTAGTGTGTATGGACCATGAGCCTTGGTGGTAAGCAGCAAAGGTATAGAAGAGGAGCACTTGTCTTCCGGCTCCTTCTCTCTTTCTCTCTTTTTTGATATCATATATATTCTTTTTCTCTTTTTTTATTTTTTTCAATTTTATTTTTTTTATATATATCTTTTTTTCATCATTCATTTTTTTATAATAATAATTTTTTTATAGCAAGGTGGAGCTGTCATCATTTTTTTCTTTTTAACCCAAGATGACCTTTGGTGTGGATGGAACTTTGTAGTGAGATTTTCACCACCCTCCCCCACACTTGGACCTTTGTGTAAAAGTCAAGTGTGCAATGTCGGAGGTCTCCCTTTGAGTGTGTTCCATTACAAAAGAACATCGACGTGTATGGTTGATGCAGCTCCTCATGTTCTCAAGCATTGTACGTCCCCTCTTCTTCTTGATCTCTTCGTGAAAAGGTTAGTAACCAAGAATACCCAAAGATGCATACTAACTTGATAACATGATCTTACTTTTATTAAAGAAGAAATTGGTTTGTTTGTTTTTTATGATAAACATATATAAATATTTTTTTATGATAGTCTGAGGTAACTCCCGACAGTACTTGATTTACGGTCTTTAAGCTTGACCATGGGAACTTCGTCCTGCAGCTATCAATGGCGGTATAGTTCCCAACTTTACCACCAAGCATAAAACGTTATTGCTTAAGCTACAAGATTAGCACCACAGTGCTACTACGAGATTTGTAAAATTTGTGATAAACGAAGAAATCTACAATCATCCTCCTAAAAAGTTTGGAAATGAGGAGTGTTGGGTGATTGTCTTCCTCGTAGCAGCAAGCAGCACTAAGCACAACGAACTCTGGAGACTCCAAACGTGAGCGTGAAACATGAGGGGTCTCGAAACAGAAACTTTCATGCTCAATGGTGGAATCATTCTCCTCAGTTTCTAGAGTTGGTGCTTTAGAAATGTCCATGGCATAAGAGTTTCTTTCGTAAGAAATATATTGTGTGGAAACAACTTTGAGTCTCGATCTTTCTCGAGAACAATGGTAGGTTGGCCAGAGGGACGTTGCTTAAGTTTGAGCGATGGTGCTGGATGTTTTGTTTCACAAGATTGTGAAATGAATGGGGAAATGAACTTTATTTCCTCGAATGGGTCATGGTTGGGATGCTGCTTCGCCATTGGACTTTTTGGGTAAGGGATAGGAGTGGCAGAAGCAGTTTTCCCACACTTCTCATCAAGGCTCCCATGGGATGGTTTTTCTTGAAAAAGTATTTCCAATGGGCATCCTATGAGAAGGTCGAACTCAAGGATGGCGAAGATGTGGACATCTATGAAAACCTCGATTTTGTTTATTTCAATTGGCACGGCCCTAATAATCTTACAACACTCAAAGAAGAGTCCTGACGAACTTTTGAAGAGCTTGTTGGTCGGGACTTGTGGCATGTTACCCAAAAGATTTTTTGCCAGAAATTCTAACATAATACTAGTCCTGATTGTGGGGTTATGTAGGGCTTCTACGCTTGTCCCCCTCAATGAACAAGGCATGGCCGTGGAAGGTGAAATAATCTAAATTGCTTTAGAAGAACATTTCACTTCCATTAACCGCTCATTCCTTTGGCGGTTCCACTCTAGGGGAAACTTCCTTTATGTGCTTTTTGTGCCGTGATAACTTCGAGGTATTGCCATAATCCTCGAATTCAATTGCGAACACCGAAGGATGAATCACTCTTTCCTTCGGTGTTCGTGGTTCGGGTGAGGGCTCAATAGCCGAATCTAAGGATGGAACGAGGTTGGATTCGACTAATGAAGACTCCTCAACACTCGACATGACTTTGGCCTAGAGGGTTCTATATGTCATGATGGAGGAAGTGTGACTTTCTAGGAAGTTTTCGAGGAATTTCACTTGTTATGTCTTGGATTTGTGTGTAAACTGGTCTCCGACAGTCATGTCTAGGCATAGGTCAGCATCTATCTCAATACCCGAACAAAAGAGACACAACAATATGCCATCGGGTAAAGATAGGTCTAGGCCAGCACGTATTAACACTGAAAACCTAGCCTAGGATGCACTTATAGACTCCTTCTCATTCTGCTCGAAGTCAAGGATCGCCCTTGGTAGAGAGTCGATACAGGACATGGGAAAAAATGCAAGACAAAACTTGTCTTTAAGTTCATCCTAGTCGCCATTCGTACTTTCTATGGCGTCTGTGTACTATTGCTTCACCTTCCCCATGAGAGAGAAGGGAAACAATTTCCACCTTAGTGTTTCTTGTGTCATGCCTGAGATGATCAGGCACGAACACATCTCCTCGAAATCTAGCAGGTGATTGCAAGGGTTTTCATTTTCATGCCCATAGAAAGGTTGTGCCCGAACCTTGGCTTTTAAACTATGGTAGAGTTCACAGCCAGATGAAAGGTTTGGTTTTGATGCTGGCTTAGCGAACTTGTCCTTTGAAGGAGAAGGATTTTTTATAAGAGTGGATTTCATGGTGATATAGAGGAAAGAATACATTTTTTATAAAAAGAAAAAGGGATACAGATACGAGGACAAACTAGGTTTGAAGAAAATAGCAACCATTCCCTAGCAATGGTGCCAGAAAGCTTGTTGGTATTTCTAAACGTCTACAGATATTAATCCGCAAGCATTCGGAATTACCGTTGTAGCTTTCACCTGTAAGTATTCAGGGTATCATAGTTCCATAGAGAACGGAGGTATTTCTTCTAGCTAATTCATCCAAGGACAACACAAGGATAGCTAGTGAGGGCAGAGAAGGATTCCTATGGATTAAGGTCTAAGGATAGATAAACTTTACTTCTACTTGCTCACTTCGGGCATTAGTGTACACCTGGTCTGTCAAGCGATACCGGCCTACGCTCTACGTCAAACCCGAACATGGGGGTTACAAGGGACGAACAGGGCTGTCACCACCTGATGTCTACCCCTCAACCATGGGGCAGAGGCAAACGAAGGTAGCCTCTAGCCTAGACACCACGTCTATGCTATCAACTACTACTCTAGCGGCGATCAGGGTGATCCGTCTTTATCAGGAGCCCTCTACAAGAGTATCCACCATGGGGACGGTCCGCAAACCCACAAACAAGTAAAAGTATGGCATAACTAATCAAAAGAGTTTTACAACCAAAGGAACCACGATCACTTACTAAGATACCCATTGAGATACAAAGCTGGTGTTCGTCGAGGTACAAGCGGGGAGACACCGACAAGTCCAGCTCTTCCCCAAACTCTCCCTCACATCTCTACCTATTTCTCTTCTAGAGCTAGCTAGGGCCTAATAATGGAAACGGGGATCCCGATCTTCCGTCAGGTGGTGGTAACTATCGTTGTGGCGGAGAATGACACACCGATCCGGCTTTAGATCGAAAGATTGAACCCTGCAATCTTAGCACCACAGCTCCTCTAGTTATCAACCAAGTCACGGACCAGGTTGACCTCGCCAAGAAGGCTAATCCCTGCCTGTGCAACGAAGAACACAAGCAAGAACAAGAAAGAACGCAACCAAATTGCAGATGAATGATTAAACTCTCGAAGTTGGGGTCTCACAAACCGAAGTACGGTGAAACTGTTCTTGACAGACTAATTTAAGCAAAACCCAAACCCTAATGATGATGGTGGCATATGATTATAAAGGTCTTAGGGTCATCGCCTACCCTGGAAGCGCCCCCTAATGGGCTCAAACACGATACACGGTCCAATGGACCAAAAGACGGTATCATAGCACCCTGACAGATTCTAGACGCTGACTTGTGACCACGATTCCCATTGATTCCGAATATCTTTTGATGTGAGACCACTTGGATTAGCTTCCTTATCAAATTAGCTTTCCATCCATATGTGGATCGTCGAAAACAGAGTCTGGATGCGTCCTATGTGACCAGTTTAAGGCAGACTGGTCCTGGAGGTCGAGGCAGACTCAAACTTGAGTTGCTTTGGGCCTCCACCTCGGGGACTCGAATCAAATTAGCCTCGGGCCTCCTTCTTGACTTGGACACCCTTGCTGGCCTCCTTCCCCTCCATACCATATACCAAACATGGTCATATGCATGGGTGTCATGTCCTCATCATCCTCCCCTTCTTGACGAAAAGCCGTCCTCGGTGTCGATTGTGCTTGAAACTGATTCTGTACAACATAAAGGAGAATGGGGTTGCGAAGACAAAGGGAACTGAAATAATTGTTAGAAGGAACGTGACCATGTTTCCAAGTTTATAGCATGTCATTTCGCATAAAAATTTCAGCAAGCATGTAGACTCCATGATCTAAATGCACACGATGTATGTCAACACTATCTTGCAAAAGATTAGAACTAACCAAAGACAATGCAAGAATAGATATTCTAGCAAACATAGGTAGCAACCAACAGTGCTCCCCTTCTTGGAAGTGAACTTGTTTCTTTGAGGAACATGAGAAAATGTTTGTATTATTATGGCTGCCCTCTAAACGATCATAATCTTGTACAACAAAAGGAGAATTCATATTATTACGAATGTATACTCGATGTATCATATATTGTCCCTTGTTGTTATATCTACCAATAACATGATATGTGTGTTTAGAAAACCAAGACAAATCAGCATATTTAAAAAGGCTCTCTTCCAAACAATCTAGGTTACACAAAACATCAAATTCAATATAACCCAAAGTATGTAAAGAAGACAACAGTTTGAACTCATCAATTTTAGTAGCAATATGAATAACATGTTTATTTTTAGCACAAGTCATTGGTTCCAAAACATGTAAAACTGAAGCATCTTCAACCAATTCATCTTTGTCACAAGGAACATCAGACAAATTATCATGACACAAAGATAAATCAAGAGAGGGTTCCACTAATAATTGCTCTATGACAGCATGGTTTGTGGAAAAGTTTAGTACATTAAGACAATTTTCACCTTCCGTGATTGTAGGACCATGGGCATTACCTGTGTTCTCAGCAGGAGTAATAGGTGCATTGTGAAGTGATGGTTCTGAATTTGCATATGAGGTTGTGAGCTCCTTATTTTCTTCCACGTCATCCTCTCGCTTATGTACATTATTCTGCAGAAGGTTAGTCATAGCAAGAGGAATAACAATAGACTCTTCCTCTAAATGGTGCACCTCATCATATGAAGTCAAAACAGGAGGTGGATTAACAAAGGTTTCTCGCATAAGAAGTTTCATATCATTCCAAGTTTGAGGTTTATCAGAAGGATCTAAAGACTCCCACCAAAATAAAGCAGAATGTCGCAAAACACTAGCTGCATTTTTTACCTTCCTCCTTGGACACATAAAGCGAGTAGCAAATATGTTATCTATGGCAATTTCCCACTCCGTGTACTCATTAGCACCTATACCATCATAAGTCGGTGGATATGAACTACCTGACATTGTTAGAAGACAGCAAAAGACAACACAAAAGTATTATCCCTATCAAATGACTACGTGGTTGCAGTGGTATCACTTTTCATAGCAAGTGGAAGCGTCTTACCAAGCTCTTACAAAGTTCTTACCAACGCAAGCAGTGGGCGGTACAACCGGCGGCTGGTTTGTGATACCTGTGAGGCAGTGGTACCGAGATTGCAAAGCGTTTTTTCTGTACTGATCTGAAGAATTTGTGGAGCTTGGAAGGCAAACAAAGAGCAATATGTATATCTAGCACATAAGTCAGTAACAGAAAGTAATGCTGAATTATAGTCCAAAATACTTGTCCTCGTTGCTGGTCTAAAATGCTCCAAGTACCAGGTGTGTAACAAACAAGTATGGTGGATAGCAAGGTGACAGGGGTGTCAAAACTAATATAGTGGATGGAAACAGCAACACAAACAAGGAACCAGACAACACACGCTAACACAGCTCACTTTGGTCTTCACTATGTGCTCCTCTAAATATTGTTCCTCTTTTGCCCCTTTCTTTTTTTTGTGCTGTCGTTGTTTTTTTGGGAAATTTCAACTTTTTTATTTGATTTTTTTGATATTTTTCCTTTACTTAGGAGCACAAAAGAAGTAACCACAGAAAATATGAGCTTAAACAAGTGAAAGACGTGGCTTGTGGAATTTTCAGAAAACTTGATCAAAATCGACAAAAACCTTGTGACCACGAAAAGAGGATCTTGTGACCACTTTTTGACCAATTTAAAATTTTTGAACCCCGACAACGTGGGGATGGACGGATCCAAAAATTTTTCTGATCGATTTTGATATATGGAACGTCGAAATCGGAGTTCGTATACAAAAATTAGACCAGTTTTAAGAATTGGCTCTGAATTAGAGGACAAAATGGGAACAATGTGCACAACACTGGTCACAACAGCAGAGGTTTGATGGAAGCGATGGGGAAAAACACACGAACTGGACTCTAACACGACCTAACCAGTAACAATTCCTCGACCAGGACACAAACTCAACACGACGGACTCTGAAACTGAAATATGTAAAGGCTATGGCGCGAAAGGTTCTAGGACAGGAAAAACGAGAATGGCACTGGACTATGGGACAAATGCGAAACACTCAAACTGGGGAATAAAAGTGAACCTGACGGTATACCTTAGCTCTGATTACCACTTAATGGGAATGGGGATCCCGATCTTCCGTCAGGTGGTGGTAACTATCGTTGTGGCGGAGAATGACACATCGATCCGGCTTCAGATTAAAAGATCGAACCCAGCAATCTTAGCACCACAGCTCCTCTGGTTATCAACCAAGTCACAGACCAGGTTGACCTCGCCAAGAAGGCTAATCCCTGCCTACGCAACGAAGAACACAAGTAAGAACAAGAAAGAACGCAACCAAATTGCAGATGAATGATTAAACTCTCGAAGTTGGGGTCTCACAAACCGAAGTACGGTGAAACTGTTCTTGACAGACTAATTTAAGCAAAACCCAAACCCTAATGATGATGGTGGCATATGATTATAAAGGTCTTAGGGTCATCGCCTACCCTGGAAGCGCCCCCTAATGGGCTCAAACACGATACACGGTCCAATGGACCAAAAGACGGTATCATAGCACCCTGACAGATTCTAGACGCTGACTTGTGACCACGATTCCCATTGATTCCGAATATCTTTTGATGTGAGACCACTTGGATTAGCTTCCTTATCAAATTAGCTTTCCATCCATATGTGGATCGTCGAAAACAGAGTCTGGATGCGTCCTATGTGACCAGTTTAAGGCAGACTGGTCCTGGAGGTCGAGGCAGACTCAAACTTGAGTTGCTTTGGGCCTCCACCTCGGGGACTCGAATCAAATTAGCCTCGGGCCTCCTTCTTGACTTGGACACCCTTGCTGGCCTCCTTCCCCTCCATACCATATACCAAACATGGTCATATGCATGGGTGTCATGTCCTCATCATCCTCCCCTTCTTGACGAAAAGCCGTCCTCGGTGTCGATTGTGCTTGAAACTGATTCTGTACAACATAAAGGAGAATGGGGTTGCGAAGACAAAGGGGAACTGAAATAATTGTTAGAAGGAACGTGACCATGTTTCCAAGTTTATAGCATGTCATTTCGCATAAAAATTTCAGCAAGCATGTAGACTCCATGATCTAAATGCACACGATGTATGTCAACACTATCTTGCAAAAGATTAGAACTAACCAAAGACAATGCAAGAATAGATATTCTAGCAAACATAGGTAGCAACCAACAGTGCTCCCCTTCTTGGAAGTGAACTTGTTTCTTTGAGGAACATGAGAAAATGTTTGTATTATTATGGCTGCCCTCTAAACGATCATAATCTTGTACAACAAAAGGAGAATTCATATTATTACGAATGTATACTCGATGTATCATATATTGTCCCTTGTTGTTATATCTACCAATAACATGATATGTGTGTTTAGAAAACCAAGACAAATCAGCATATTTAAAAAGGCTCTCTTCCAAACAATCTAGGTTACACAAAACATCAAATTCAATATAACCCAAAGTATGTAAAGAAGACAACAGTTTGAACTCATCAATTTTAGTAGCAATATGAATAACATGTTTATTTTTAGCACAAGTCATTGGTTCCAAAACATGTAAAAAACTGAAGCATCTTCAACCAATTCATCTTTGTCACAAGGAACATCAGACAAATTATCATGACACAAAGATAAATCAAGAGAGGTTCCACTAATAATTGCTCTATGACAGCATGGTTTGTGGAAAAGTTTAGTACATTAAGACAATTTTCACCTTCCGTGATTGTAGGACCATGGGCATTACTGTGTTCTCAGCAGAGTAATAGGTGCATTGTGAAGTGATGGTTCTGAATTTGCATATGAGGTTGTGAGCTCCTTATTTTCTTCCACGTCATCCTCTCTCGCTTATGTACATTATTCTGCAGAAGGTTAGTCATAGCAAGAGGAATAACAATAGACTCTTCCTCTAAATGGTGCACCTCATCATATGAAGTCAAAACAGGAGGTGGATTAACAAAGGTTTCTCGCATAAGAAGTTTCATATCATTCCAAGTTTGAGGTTTATCAGAAGGATCTAAAGACTCCCACCAAAATAAAGCAGAATGTCGCAAAACACTAGCTGCATTTTTTACCTTCCTCCTTGGACACATAAAGCGAGTAGCAAATATGTTATCTATGGCAATTTCCCACTCCGTGTACTCATTAGCACCTATACCATCATAAGTCGGTGGATATGAACTACCTGACATTGTTAGAAGACAGCAAAAGACAACACAAAAGTATTATCCCTATCAAATGACTACGTGGTTGCAGTGGTATCACTTTTCATAGCAAGTGGAAGCGTCTTACCAAGCTCTTACAAAGTTCTTACCAACGCAAGCAGTGGGCGGTACAACCGGCGGCTGGTTTGTGATACCTGTGAGGCAGTGGTACCGAGATTGCAAAGCGTTTTTTCTGTACTGATCTGAAGAATTTGTGGAGCTTGGAAGGCAAACAAAGAGCAATATGTATATCTAGCACATAAGTCAGTAACAGAAAGTAATGCTGAATTATAGTCCAAAATACTTGTCCTCGTTGCTGGTCTAAAATGCTCCAAGTACCAGGTGTGTAACAAACAAGTATGGTGGATAGCAAGGTGACAGGGGTGTCAAAACTAATATAGTGGATGGAAACAGCAACACAAACAAGGAACCAGACAACACACGCTAACACAGCTCACTTTGGTCTTCACTATGTGCTCCTCTAAATATTGTTCCTCTTTTGCCCCTTTCTTTTTTTTGTGCTGTCGTTGTTTTTTTGGGAAATTTCAACTTTTTTATTTGATTTTTTTGATATTTTTCCTTTACTTAGGAGCACAAAAGAAGTAACCACAGAAAATATGAGCTTAAACAAGTGAAAGACGTGGCTTGTGGAATTTTCAGAAAACTTGATCAAAATCGACAAAAACCTTGTGACCACGAAAAGAGGATCTTGTGACCACTTTTTGACCAATTTAAAATTTTTGAACCCCGACAACGTGGGGATGGACGGATCCAAAAATTTTTCTGATCGATTTTGATATATGGAACGTCGAAATCGGAGTTCGTATACAAAAATTAGACCAGTTTTAAGAATTGGCTCTGAATTAGAGGACAAAATGGGAACAATGTGCACAACACTGGTCACAACAGCAGAGGTTTGATGGAAGCGATGGGGAAAAACACACGAACTGGACTCTAACACGACCTAACCAGTAACAATTCCTCGACCAGGACACAAACTCAACACGACGGACTCTGAAACTAAAATATGCAAAGGCTATGGCGCGAAAGGTTCTAGGACAGGAAAAACGAGTATGGCACTGGACTATGGGACAAATGCGAAACACTCAAACTAGGGAATAAATGTGAACCTGACGGTATACCTTAGCTCTGATTACCACTTAATGGGAATGGGGATCCCGATCTTCCGTCAGGTGGTGGTAACTATCGTTGTGGCGGAGAATGACACACCGATCCGGCTTTAGATCGAAAGATTGAACCCTGCAATCTTAGCACCACAGCTCCTCTAGTTATCAACCAAGTCACGGACCAGGTTGACCTCGCCAAGAAGGCTAATCCCTGCCTGTGCAACGAAGAACACAAGCAAGAACAAGAAAGAACGCAACCAAATTGCAGATGAATGATTATCTCACGAAGTTGGGGTCTCACAAACCGATGTACGGCGAAACTGTTCTTGACAGAATAATCTAAGCAAAACCCAAAACCCTAATGACGGCAGCGGCGTATGATTATAGAGGTCTTAGGGTCATCGCCTACCCTGGACGCGTCTCCTAATGGGCCCAAACACGATACACGGTCCAACGGACCAAAAGACGGTGTCACAGCACCCTGGCAGATTCTGGATGCTGACTTGTGACCACGATTCCTGTTGTTTTCAAACCTATTTTGATGCGAGACCACTTGGATTGGCTTCCTTATCAAATTAGCTTTCCATCCATATGTGGATCGTCGAAAACGGAGTCCGGATGCGTCCTGGGTGACCAGTGTAAGGTAGACTGGTCCTGGAGGCCGAGGCAGACTTGAACTTGAGTTGCTTTGGGCCTCCACCTCGGGGACTCGAACCGAATTAGCCTCGGACCTCCTTCTTGACTTGGACACCCTTGCTGGCCTCCTTCCCCTCCATACCATATACCAAACATGGTCATATGCATGGGTGTCATGTCCTCATCATCCTCCCCTTCTTGACGAAAAGCCGTCCTCGGTGTCGATTGTGCTTGAAACTGATTCTGTACAACATAAAGGAGAATGGGGTTGCGAAGACAAAGGGAACTGAAATAATTGTTAGAAGGAACGTGACCATGTTTCCAAGTTTATAGCATGTCATTTCGCATAAAAATTTCAGCAAGCATGTAGACTCCATGATCTAAATGCACACGATGTATGTCAACACTATCTTGCAAAAGATTAGAACTAACCAAAGACAATGCAAGAATAGATATTCTAGCAAACATAGGTAGCAACCAACAGTGCTCCCCTTCTTGGAAGTGAACTTGTTTCTTTGAGGAACATGAGAAAATGTTTGTATTATTATGGCTGCCCTCTAAACGATCATAATCTTGTACAACAAAAGGAGAATTCATATTATTACGAATGTATACTCGATGTATCATATATTGTCCCTTGTTGTTATATCTACCAATAACATGATATGTGTGTTTAGAAAACCAAGACAAATCAGCATATTTAAAAAGGCTCTCTTCCAAACAATCTAGGTTACACAAAACATCAAATTCAATATAACCCAAAGTATGTAAAGAAGACAACAGTTTGAACTCATCAATTTTAGTAGCAATATGAATAACATGTTTATTTTTAGCACAAGTCATTGGTTCCAAAACATGTAAAACTGAAGCATCTTCAACCAATTCATCTTTGTCACAAGGAACATCAGACAAATTATCATGACACAAAGATAAATCAAGAGAGGGTTCCACTAATAATTGCTCTATGACAGCATGGTTTGTGGAAAAGTTTAGTACATTAAGACAATTTTCACCTTCCGTGATTGTAGGACCATGGGCATTACCTGTGTTCTCAGCAGGAGTAATAGGTGCATTGTGAAGTGATGGTTCTGAATTTGCATATGAGGTTGTGAGCTCCTTATTTTCTTCCACGTCATCCTCTCGCTTATGTACATTATTCTGCAGAAGGTTAGTCATAGCAAGAGGAATAACAATAGACTCTTCCTCTAAATGGTGCACCTCATCATATGAAGTCAAAACAGGAGGTGGATTAACAAAGGTTTCTCGCATAAGAAGTTTCATATCATTCCAAGTTTGAGGTTTATCAGAAGGATCTAAAGACTCCCACCAAAATAAAGCAGAATGTCGCAAAACACTAGCTGCATTTTTTACCTTCCTCCTTGGACACATAAAGCGAGTAGCAAATATGTTATCTATGGCAATTTCCCACTCCGTGTACTCATTAGCACCTATACCATCATAAGTCGGTGGATATGAACTACCTGACATTGTTAGAAGACAGCAAAAGACAACACAAAAGTATTATCCCTATCAAATGACTACGTGGTTGCAGTGGTATCACTTTTCATAGCAAGTGGAAGCGTCTTACCAAGCTCTTACAAAGTTCTTACCAACGCAAGCAGTGGGCGGTACAACCGGCGGCTGGTTTGTGATACCTGTGAGGCAGTGGTACCGAGATTGCAAAGCGTTTTTTCTGTACTGATCTGAAGAATTTGTGGAGCTTGGAAGGCAAACAAAGAGCAATATGTATATCTAGCACATAAGTCAGTAACAGAAAGTAATGCTGAATTATAGTCCAAAATACTTGTCCTCGTTGCTGGTCTAAAATGCTCCAAGTACCAGGTGTGTAACAAACAAGTATGGTGGATAGCAAGGTGACAGGGGTGTCAAAACTAATATAGTGGATGGAAACAGCAACACAAACAAGGAACCAGACAACACACGCTAACACAGCTCACTTTGGTCTTCACTATGTGCTCCTCTAAATATTGTTCCTCTTTTGCCCCTTTCTTTTTTTTGTGCTGTCGTTGTTTTTTTGGGAAATTTCAACTTTTTTATTTGATTTTTTTGATATTTTTCCTTTACTTAGGAGCACAAAAGAAGTAACCACAGAAAATATGAGCTTAAACAAGTGAAAGACGTGGCTTGTGGAATTTTCAGAAAACTTGATCAAAATCGACAAAAACCTTGTGACCACGAAAAGAGGATCTTGTGACCACTTTTTTGACCAATTTAAAATTTTTGAACCCCGACAACGTGGGGATGGACGGATCCAAAAATTTTTCTGATCGATTTTGATATATGGAACGTCGAAATCGGAGTTCGTATACAAAAATTAGACCAGTTTTAAGAATTGGCTCTGAATTAGAGGACAAAATGGGAACAATGTGCACAACACTGGTCACAACAGCAGAGGTTTGATGGAAGCGATGGGGAAAAACACACGAACTGGACTCTAACACGACCTAACCAGTAACAATTCCTCGACCAGGACACAAACTCAACACGACGGACTCTGAAACTAAAATATGCAAAGGCTATGGCGCGAAAGGTTCTAGGACAGGAAAAACGAGTATGGCACTGGACTATGGGACAAATGCGAAACACTCAAACTAGGGAATAAATGTGAACCTGACGGTATACCTTAGCTCTGATTACCACTTAATGGGAATGGGGATCCCGATCTTCCGTCAGGTGGTGGTAACTATCGTTGTGGTGGAGAATGACACATCGATCCGGCTTCAGATTAAAAGATCGAACCCAGCAATCTTAGCACCACAGCTCCTCTGGTTATCAACCAAGTCACGGACCAGGTTGACCTCGCCAAGAAGGCTAATCCCTACCTGCGCAACGAAGAACACAAGCAAGAACAAGAAAGAACGCAACCAAATTGCAGATGAATGATTATCTCACGAAGTTGGGGTCTCACAAACCGATGTACGGCGAAACTGTTCTTGACAGAATAATCTAAGCAAAACCCAAAACCCTAATGACGGCAGCGGCGTATGATTATAGAGGTCTTAGGGTCATCGCCTACCCTGGACGCGTCTCCTAATGGGCCCAAACACGATACACGGTCCAACGGACCAAAAGACGGTGTCACAGCACCCTGGCAGATTCTGGATGCTGACTTGTGACCACGATTCCTGTTGTTTTCAAACCTATTTTGATGCGAGACCACTTGGATTGGCTTCCTTATCAAATTAGCTTTCCATCCATATGTGGATCGTCGAAAACGGAGTCCGGATGCGTCCTGGGTGACCAGTGTAAGGTAGACTGGTCCTGGAGGCCGAGGCAGACTTGAACTTGAGTTGCTTTGGGCCTCCACCTCGGGGACTCGAACCGAATTAGCCTCGGACCTCCTTCTTGACTTGGACACCCTTGCTGGCCTCCTTCCCCTCCATACCATATGCCAAACATGGTCATATGCATGGGTGTCATGTCCTCATCACCTAAGCCCATGGAGTGATGTTGCGCTTGCTCTTGCTTGGGTGGTCTTCTCTTGTGTGTGTTGAAATGAGAGGGAAGAGAGCCTCCTTTTATAGGTAGAGAGGAAGGGGTTCTTTGGAAAATGCACCATTCCCTCATGGAAGGTACCAAACCGACCTCAAGATGCGTTGAACCTGGCCGGGCACCTATGTAACCGTCATTGCAAAGGCGGCATCAACCAACCGACCAAAGCTAGGTCCAAGGCGCGCCAGTGGCGGTGCAGCCGCACCACCCCAACTGGATCCAAATGAGCCCAGGTTTGGCTAGTGGCCTCCTATGACCTTCTAGAGTGGGCCTGCAAAGTTTCGCGCTATTTGGAGCACATTTGCTTTGGGTTTTGGGCTTTTTTCTCCACCTAACTAGGCCCTGATTTGCATGGTAAGTGGCCCTTCTCCCCTTGGGCTCATGTCAAATGTGTTTCTTGTATGCTTTAGGCACATTTTCTGTGTTATTCCGACATATCCTCTGCAAATAATAAATCACCAAAACTTGTTGAACTTTGTTAGTTATAAGCCCTAGTTCTAAGTTTGATGTCATTTTGAGCAGATTTATGCCAGTGTTGGCGGTTAATTAAGTGAGTTAAGCATCACCAACCGTGTGTAACTTCTTTTAAAAATAAAATAGATCTAACGGTTATGGATAGTTAGAGTCTTCCGACTAATGGCCAGATGTGTCTGATTAATGTGAGAATTTCTAGTATTTATCTTTTTTCCTAACGCGTCTGGCGAGAATTAATGTGGAGCCTCCGTTGGGGCCTCTAATTAGTAATAGTAAAATATCTGACAACTTGTTCTCTGACAAAATGATAATCAACTTCTATGAGTTTTGTTCTAGAATGAAAGACTGGATTAGCTGACAGATACTTAGCACCAATATTGTCACATCACAGTTTTGTAGTTCTTGGACTATAATATTGAACTCTCGAAGCAGAGTTTGTATCCACATTACCTCAGCAGTTGCATCACCACTGCTCTATATTCTGATCCTGTGCTTGATCTAGAAAAGAAGATCCAATCTACAATCAAGATGTCGGTAGACAATCTAACCGATCTGAAGAATCATGACAAACAACATGTCACCTTCATGCATCGACCATCTCAGCAAGTTGTTGGAAGCCAAGCAAGCTGCTGATCTACAGTTTTTTCTCCTGAGCTGCTCAATTGATCGGTGGTTATGCCACCCAATACAAAACCCACATCGTTTTTGACCCTTCAACATTTACATTTGCAACATCTGAGGTAAAAAAACAATGAAAAGGGTGATGACCCACCTACTCATGCGGATTTTGCAAAGATGCTAGATTGTTATAAGAAAGTAAGCAAAAACAACCTTGTTTCTGCGTTTAACATGCTTATGTCTCGTTTCAATAAATTAGAAGGCAAAAATGTCCATGATCTTGATCCTTTTAATGTGGATCGGCTCCGGTTGCAAAGCAACCTCAATAAGGGATGTCGTGTAACTAGTATGACAACTAGAACTTATATGCATCTGCTAATCAAGCCAAATTGGTCTCTTTGGCACTAGAAACCTAGGACCATTGTTAGCACAACACTTCTCCTTTTCATGTACATGTCAAATTCGGCTTACACTACACGAGTCGATGATGGACCAATAGCACCTCAGCCTTTGGTGGCACATAATACAGTATTACCTAACCCACCGGAGTCCACGAGTGCAATTCCTATGTTTAGTGGTGCAACCAACCTCCCTCAGACCGATATTAGTGAGTCCATAAATTAGTTTAGAACGGGAACTGGCTAAATCTAATGAAACATGTATCAAGGCCAAAAAGAAGATTAGAGATCTCCTCATCAGGTGGTGTGAGAATTACACTTAATGTCACTTCCTGTTTTATTTTTGGGCTTTGAAAGCCTTGTAAAGCTTGTAATTATTGTAATTCTTCACATATGTATAAAATACCAAAAAATAGGTAGGGGACTCCCATGCTGACCTTTCAAAAAAAATCTAACGAAACATGTTTGGGTGTTAAAACCAAAGAGGAATTCACACTACTTATAGATTGATAATCACTGCCGCCACTTTCACCGTTGGTTTTCTCCAAACTGGCGCTGATACTCATCAACGCCAGTTTGTATTATGAACCGTTGATGAAATGATTTTCACCGCCGGTTCGTGTTACGAACCATTGGTGAAAATGGGGGCGATTATCACAAACGATTCCTGACATGAACCGGTGGTGATAACCTATCACTACCGCCGGTTCGTGTTACGAACCGTTGGTGACTGTTGACCCATTTTCACTCCAGTTTTGTATTACGAACTGGTGGGGAAAATTATTTTTAACAACAGTTTGACTTGTGCTGTGCCACAATAAAATTCATAACTTTTTCAAACAATGTCAGATGAAAACAAACTTTATATCAAAGTTGTAGATCTGGAGGAGATCTATAACTTTGTAGTTGATGACTTTTTCATTTCAAATCATTTACGGTCCTAGAATTCTGTTTGAAGCTCTCATATTTTTATATTCATTTTTTTAATTATACAAACAACCTCATATGAAAACATGATCAAAATCAAAGTTGTAGATGTCAATGTGATCCACAACTTTGTAGTTCACAACTTTTTCATTTGAAATCATTTAGGGTCTAAAATTTGTGTATGAAGTTCTACAATTTTGAAATTCAGATTATTCAAAAGTCCTCAGATGGAAAATCGAACGAAGCCAAAGTTGTAGATCTCGATGAGAACTACAACTTTGTAGTTGATGAATTTTACATTTAAAATCATTTAAGGTCCTAAAAGTATGGCTAAAGTTTTGACACTTTGAAATTCAAATTGGTCAAACGACCTCGGTTGGTGAAACGACCAACATCAAAGTTGTAGATCTCGATTAGAGCAACAACTTTGTAGTTTATGACTTTTCATCGGAAGTCGTTTAAGATCCTAAATATTCATTTCAAAATCCTGAGAAGTAAATACTAAGGGAATGAACGTACCAACACAAGTGACTTAGGGGTAGAGTAGTTATAGTAGCTAGGCGCGAGGTCTCAGGTTCAAATACTAGCACCACGCACAAGCGAAAAACTGCACGAAGAATCATGTGACTGTGACTTGTGGGTCGTGATGTACGAGCGACCATGCGGCAGGCTGGTCGGGCCTTCCCGGGATTAAATAAAAAAAATGCTATTTTTTTACCAGATTTTGAAATTTTTGGTAATCCGAATCGCCACCGGCTGGTAATAGGAACCGGTGGTGATAGACTATCATGGCAGTGATGACCATTCGTATCACCAACGACCTCCACCAACGAGGGCCAAAACCGGGGGTGATGAGGGGTCTAGAACCGGCGGCGATGACCATTCTGTAGTAGTGTCATATCATCAGGCATACCCTTCGCATTTAGATTTCATGAGGGCTCCTCATAATTGGATGGTACCTGATATTTATAAATTTAGCATTGAAGATAGTAAATCTACCATGGAGCATATTAGTTTGTTTCATACACAGATGGGTGAACCTAGTATCTTCGATTTTATGAAAGTTTATAGTTTTCCATTGTCTTTTACTAGTACAGTTTTTCTTAGTTTACATCTTTACCTTCTTGGTCCATTGGTTCTTGGGCTCAATTAGAGAGAAAAAATAATGAACATTTTTTACAATAGAACTAATGAAAAGAAATTGTCAAAATGGACATATGTTAGGCAAGGGTGTGATACGTCCACCCATAATTATATAAAAAAAATTCAGAGATATCTACAATTGATTCTTTAATTTGATAGTTACTAAAAGGGATTTAACCATTGGATGCAAAATCTAGGCTCTAGATCTCAACTAGTGAAGGAGTTCTGCAACCGCATAGAACTATCATGTAGCACTTCGCTCGGTGAGTACCGAGTGTCGAATTTATATTTTCCTAAAGGAAGGCGGGAGTCTAATTTATAAATAATCACTATGATTGCTAAGGGGCAGGTGTGTCCATAGCCTAAGTAGTTGGATGGTAATGGTGGTTGTGAGTGAATGAATGGGTACGTAACTAGTACTCAAGCTAAACTAGAGGTAGGATAGCTAGGTGGGAGAGCGAGCAATTTATCTTAAGTAACAAAGGTAAACTAATTGACTAGGAGGAATTGCGCAGGAACTTCGGGGCACAGCCCACCTACTAACTAGGAGAGTTAAATAGACAAGGCCCGCTGTTGATGGTAGTTAACAACCACTATTAACTGTCAATAAAACATGAATAAGGGCATAAATATGATCACCAACAAAAGTCTAGGGGTTTAAACTAACAAATTCCACGAGTCTTGGTGAATCTGTATTTTCTGCAGGGTTTATTCAGAAAACCAGCAAGGTGGACCCACATGTCAGAATTAATCGCGCTTATCCACCGTGAAACGGACACTAGAAGACTTCAGAAGACTCGAGAGGACTCCACACACAAGCGGAGCCCGAGTGGCTGCTAGGTGGGGCTGGCCGGCCCCACCTGTAGGCCGCCTGGCCTCTAGGGCCCACATGTCAGCCCTCATTGTTATGTTGGTTCTCCAACGCCTCCTTTAAGTCGGTTTAATTCAAGGGATCACGATGGACGTTCCGGCCTATATATACCAGCCCTGCCACCCCCTGGGGCATAAGTCATTTGAGAAGACAGAAACCCTAATCATCCTTAGAGCTTCACCATATTCTAGGGCATAGCAAGTTAGGCTAGGTCTAGAGGGAGGCGAGCAGGCTTCGCTTAGAATCCTGATCTTGTCTAGAGCGTGGTTTGGTATTATCTTTGTACCCCCTCTCTTTTTATCTCCATTACTTTTATATGCTTGCTACAATTGTTATGACAATATTAGTATTCATCTTATCCATGTTCTTTGTTATAATGTTCATCGTCTACTTTGATTATATGCTTAGTATAGCTAGTTTATCAGTATATCCATACATAAGTTCGTATAGCGCTCACTCCGCTGCGCATGGGGTCAGTGGTCGACATTGTGTAAGCGTGGTGCTTATATGTTGTTTACCTGCGGATACACCATATATTCTGGGTCATGTGGTAGATCGCGGATGTGACACTCCCGTTGAGTCATTTGTATTCCACTCCCCGAATATCGATGCACGTAGGGTCCAATTACGAAGGAAGAACAAGCTCTGTTCTTAATCTTCCTTAATAATATCCCTTATGTGTAGATATAAAGATGATCTTAGCCATGACTACTAGGTGTAATTGCACTAATCAATGTATGCTTTGACTTGTAATTAAGAATGACTTAGGAATTATTCCTGTAATATTCTACTTAACCATGCTAATGCTATAGAAAGGAGTACTCTAAGTGATTTATCATTGATCAATGCTTATCATATACATATTTTATCCTATGACTTACCCCTGTTGTGAGTAGAATATTGGTTATGGTTTAATTCTCCATCAATAGTAAAAGTTATCAATACATGTCCATGCCAGACCTTCCCTGTGGTAAAATACAAATAACGATACCTAGAGTACTCTCGGGTGAAGTGCTACAATGGTATAATTATCTGTGCGCTTGTAGATCCTTTTCATTCATATATATTATTCTTTCTAGTCACATAAAATGATAAAGCACTACTTAGTATTATTCTAGTAGTAATGCTAGGTAATACCAATGAGCATCACTTGCACTATCATTAGGGATGACAACCTAGTCCAAGTAATGTTAAGAGATGTAAGCATATAATAGGTGGCTACTTAAAACAAGTGACAAGTTAATAAATACCAACATCCGCCACGAGCCCTATAATTTAATTACTAGACTTATCATGGTGGAATATAGAGGATGGACAAGGCTATCACCACTTGCCAATTACCACAATCTATCCAGAGGCCTAGCCGTATCCACAGGTAATCTATAGCCTAAGCACCTCGCTTAATCTATAAACTTATGACTTCGATCCGAGCTCCGATGAAATGAGATCAAAGCACCCTAACTAGATGGTGGAACTAGTACTAACAAATGGCTACTAAACAAAAGATAACCTATGATACTAATGCTAAGAGCAAGCACCTAACCTCACTAATGATAAACAACAATGAACTAGAACTTGAACTAAGCAAAGCAATAATACTAAATAAAGTACTGAAAGTAAAGTACTGAATAAAGTAAATGCTAAATGAAAGAATTACAAAAGAGCTATATTAGACCCAGAAGACTCTTCTGGACTCCAAAGAAGCTCCGCTCTAGCTCTACTTCCACTCCTAAGATACCACTCTAGAGCTACTCTAAGCTAGAGAGCTTGGAAGAAGCTTGGAATGCTTGGAAATGAATGGAGCACTTCTCCGGCAAGCACCACTACCCCTTATATAGTGTCTAGAGGCAATGGGGTTACTTATAGAGGGTGAAGAAGGTTGGTGGAGGTGACTTGGGCACCAGGCGATGTCGAGGTGCGTCGGTCGGTGTTGGATTCCACCACCTTACGATCATAGGGCCTTGATTGCTTCCCAAAGTCGGTTACTTAGACAGCACGTGCGAATATTTGCTCAGGAAGTCAGTGGTTAAGTCGGTTGGAGCCCTCCAAGTCCATGACAATGGGCCCATGGATCCAAGGCAACTCCATCTTGGCTTTGAAGCAAGCCAACATTGGATCAACGGTGGAGAGACAATGGGGAGTCCCTCCCACGGATCAGTGATGTGGTAGGGCCACATGGGGGCCGGGCGATGCCTAGGTGGCGCTGGCCGTTGTGGCCATGTGGGCCCATGGTCCCCTGCCACGTCCACTTGCCTCATATGTGCATGTTTTGCACCATTTTTGCCAAAATTCCTGCATACAAATATTTTTCCATGTATAAGTGGAACTAGATGAATTATAAAGCAAATTAAACACATGTGATGATGTTTTACCTCGCTTTATCTTGCTTTTGTGTGAAATGTTGGTGGTCAAAACGGGTGTTAGTGACCGTCAACAGCATTTTGTTTCTGTTAAACCATGTATGCCATAGCTTAATTCTCATGTGTCCTCTACCACTGCCTCTCCCTTTCCATGTTGGTCACCTGCCTCGTGGCTGACCATGGCGCCCTAGCTGAGCTGAGCTCTAGCGGGTTGGGAAGTATGTTTGTACTGGGTTGGGAAGTTGGCGGAAGGTGAAGCAGCAGGCATACGGGACAGCGAGGATGTGGTAGCAAGAACGACTAGTAGGCTACTACGATGCGGCGCGGTGAGGTGGCCATGCTGGACGGCGAGGAGTTGGCAGCCACCAGGGCGTCACTGGGGCAGGAGGTGGAGGAGGCGAAGAAGGCACAATGGGTGGCGTGGTGAGGTGGCGATACTGGATGGCAAGGCGTTGGCAGCCACTGGTGTGTTACCAGGGCTGGAGGTGGAGGAGGTGAAGAAGACAATGGGACGAAGGAGAAGAAGATAAGGTTAGAGGAGAGAGAGATTTATACCCTAGATTTTGTATCTAATGCTTAAAACTTTGACAGATATTTCGGAAGAAATCAGTTGACATATTCCTTAAAAAAGTTGGAGAACAGAGCAGTGAGTTCCCAACTTCGACTCCAATAGAAGTAGTCATTACAGGTACTGGTCAACAGTGAAAAAGATTTTTATTTGTTGAAGCCCTGCATCAAAAAGAGGTGGATGCAGTCGTTACACCACTACCCGATGCCTTAAGAGCTGTTTGGTACCTATGTATCCACCTCAATCTATGTGTGCTGAAGTAGTTTGGCATGGAATTTAAACTAGATTCGACGCCAAACCACTTCAGCACACATGGATCGAGTTGGATAAATAGGTATCCAAGGCCTTAATGTGGGCAGCAGCACTCCCATCTTGTTTCAGTGCAGTAGGCTCCTCGGCGATACTTCTTTTTATCATGCACTAGGCAAACCGAGTGGCAGTACCTATTTGAACACTCTTCTTCCGAGTCAAGGTTGTAATATCGCAGTGGCAATGATAGTCCTCGAGCCACCGCCGCCTCCAGCAACGAGTGGTGCCTGTTTCACACACCAACAAAGTACACGCAAGTAAAACATAATTAGACATGATTTCTTGGTTGACAGAAAAACATGTATGAAGTGTAATTGAGTAAATAAGTGGATCTGGCGTTAACGGTCCCAACTGTTGTGGTTCCAAGCATGGCAGCATGATGGAGAGTTTGCAGAAATGATCAGAAGAACCAAAGGTACAGCGCCTATGAAGCGTGTGGTCGTCATCTGCCTGGTACTGCTCTTGATCACTGCCATGCACACGAAAAGAGTGTTGTTGCTCCTCCAGTTTTTGCAAGGATGAGGAATCTTTCTTTTATGCTATGGCTTTCTTATAGGAAACCCATTGTATCTAATCTATCCTATAGTATAAATCTATATCTTTATCTATATCATTATATATCACTTTATCTATACCTAATACTAAAAAGCAAAGGGTTTCCTTCTTCCTGCTTTTTTTAATTCTCAAACTGTCCCAGCGTCTTCCGTGTGTTTGTATGTGACCCGGATCCATGAGTCGTGCTCATACGAGTTGGAACAGCTGACGTCCATCGATATGAAGTCCGATTCCAAAACATATTTGGTTCCATGCAATGCACAGCCACTTTTGCTAGTGTATCTAATGACTATTGTCTCTTTATCTTATAGACATACTCCTGTCTCAAAGGAACCGTGACACCTAAGAGGGGGGTTGAATTAGGCAACTTAAAACTCTAACTCTAAACTATAGCCTCTTTTTCTATTCTTAGCAAAGCATATGCAAAAAATAAATTATGTAAATGTGCAACTACGGTTTTACTAGTGTGTTGCTATCTCTACCACAAGAGGAGTTAGGCAAACAATGTAAATGCGGAAGCTAAATAGTAACGTAGAGATATGCAAACTCCCGTCGACGACTCCGGTATTTTTACCGAGGTATCGAGAAGCGCGTAAGCTTCCCCCTAGTCCTCGTTGGAGCCCCTCGCAAGGGCTAAGCTCCCGGTCGGGCAACTCCGTGGATAGCCCCTGGCCTTCCCCACACGCAAGTGGGTCTCCGGTGTGCCTTCCGGCAAGCCTCTCCCGGACAGCTCCCCGCCATCTTCACTATCAAGCTTCCGGCCAAACCGTTGTGGCCTCGTTCCCTTCGGTACACGGTGGCGGCCACACCACTAATGCGGTTGGTGTGATCTCGCAAGACTACAAGCCCCTCCGATGTACAACAATGGTGCACGCAAGCACCAATTGGTAAGAGGTATGCAATCCTCACTAAACACTAGCTCTAAACCTAGATCAAGCGCATAAGCACCTACGCTAATCACCAAATGAATCACTAAGCACTATGCAAGTAGGGATCACTAAAATAGTGTATAACACCCTTGGTATGTTTTCTCAGCTCTCCACTTCACTCAAATGGCCGGTTGGGGGTCTATTTATAAGCCCCATGGAGAAAGTAACCGTTGGTGATGAAACACACCTTTCTGCTACTAACCGGACGCTGCTGTCGTCCTGACCGGACGCGTCAAGTTGTCCCGACCGTTGAAGCTAGCGCGTTGATCGGATGCACGTCTTGCACCCTATTGAACTACAAAATAATTACTTGTAAATTCATTAATCAAATTTGGTTGTGTTGCTCATCAAACACCAAAATCCAAAGTAAATAGGCCTATGGGTCTATTTTCCTTACACTGTCCTCCAAAGTCCATTGTATTTTGATAAATTTTTTAATCTTACTGGAAGGATGGAGCATGCTAATTAAGAATGTTGAGCATCCTGGTTTGGGTAAAAAGAGCTTGATTTGTAGGGTAATTTAAAAATGTCTTCCAAAACAAGTTGGCATCGTCGTTAGGCATTTTGTGCAATTTGGTTTGGTTTCTTTGGTTGTACTACCTCTGTTCCAAATTATTAGACATTTTAGCTTTTATAAATACATAGTCTTTGTTATGCATTTAGATATACACAATGTATAGTTACATAGTAAAAACATTGTATATAGAAAAGTCAAAACTTCTTATAATTTGGAACGGAAGGAGTATTCTTGTAAAGGTTTACCTGATCATGTGTTTATATAGGCATGTGATAAACTTGTTACTACTCAATTGCTAAAATCATGACCAAAGTTTTTAATTTCGGTATCGCCAAAATTTCGGCCACCACCAAAATTACCGAATTTCGCGAAATTCGACCGAAATTTCGCCGAAATTTTTTTAGAGATTAGCACATAAAGTATGTTTTTTTCTAAAAAAAATTAGATCTAAACAAATATTAGGATGATTTATGACTACATATCTATTAAATAGAAGAATATGCAATATAAACAATAGAAAAATATAAGATTAGAGTTATATAGCACATGTATTAGTGTATTAAAAAATTCCAGAGTTTTCTTTCGGCCACCACCGAAATTACCGAATTTTGTGAAATTCGGCCGAAATTTGGCCGAAATTTTGAACCCCGATCATGACTCATTAAAAGCTAATCATAGTTAAACCAATGTCAGCCTTTTGAGCTTCGTGAACCCCATGTTATATTTGTTGGGTACCACATGTACTTACGCTTGCTTTATTTTTCAATTATTTGGATAAAAATCCCGGATGAGTACCAGATTGCTAGAGTTTCGAGGAATTAGGCTTCTGATCAACCAGTCAGTTGTCACTGTGGAATTGGAGTCTTCACCCGAAGATCGGAGTTGTCTTTTTCGTTGTTTGCTATCTAAGGTTATATTCTTTATACTAAGTACGTTATATATTGAGCATTGTCTATTGACATTACCCTTATTTGTAGCTATATGTGAGATTTGACTTTCTAGGCTCACATATGGTGTGTATCTGGTTTTGTTCTTAAAATTGGGTGCTACACGCGTCCGGTCACTGTTGATCAGACGCATCCGGTCGTGCTGGCGCCGCTCTGGAACCTCTCTAGACTCGATCGGACGCTGCAGTTCCTCCGTCCGGTCGATCACCCTCCAACGTCCGGTCAGTGCTGAGCTATTGTCATGACAGTGAACAGTGTCATCGTCGCGTCCGGTCACTTGAATCCTCAGTGTCCGGTCGCTGCTGCTAATGCCTGCCGTTGTCTAGTCGCTATAAGGACCGTGTCCGGCCACCTCTATGAAGCTCATTTCTTCGCGATCTTGTGTCCGGCTTGGTTCCCATCTTCGTGCTTGGACTATACTTGATATCTTGGGTCTTCTCTTGTGCTTCTAGGGTCTTGCTTAAGGTGTTGATCATCGGATCATCATGCCGCCTTCGTCCAAGTCACGTCTTGCACCCTATTGAACAACAAAACAATTAATTATAAATTCATTAGTCCAATTTGGTTGTGTTGGTCAATAAACACCAAAATTCAAAGTAAATGGGCCTAGGGACCATTTTCCTTACACTGTCCACCAAAGTCCATTGTATTTTGATAAAATTTTTAATCTTACTAGATGGATGGAGTATGCTAATTAAGAATGTTGACCATCCTGGTTTGGGTAACAAGAGCTTGATTTGTAGGGTAATTTAAAAATGTCTTCCAAAACAAGGTGGCATACGTTGGCATCGTCGTCAGGCATTTTGTGCACCTTTGTTTGGTTTCTTTGGTTGTACTACCTCTATTCCAAATTATTAGACGTTTTAGCTTTTATAAATACATAGTCTTTGTTATGCATTTAGATATACACAATGCATAGTTACATAGTAAAAACATTGTATATAGAAAAGTCAAAACATCTTACAATTTAGAACAGAAGGAGTATTCTTGTAAAGGTTTTCCTTTTCTTCTTGGGTTTATGTTCTTGTATAGTTGGTTTCAAGTTGTCGGTATTGCTTGGGTTGCATCCAGGTGTAGTTTGCTGTCCTGAGTGGTAAGGGCTAGTGTAGTTGTTGTGTAGAGGTTGTCAGTGCTCAGCGATGAGTTCCTTGGCAAGGGTGTCTGGTGATAGGATCTCGTTGTTTGGTCTTTACAATGATTTTGTTCGATCGATCTGGGATGTGGTTGAGTACCTCAAAGTTGCACCCCTAGTTGTGTGGTTTAGGGATCCAATTTGTACTAGTTTTCCTCCTAGTTATATCTGTTTTAGACCCTTGTAAGCTGGATAAATTGTCTTCTAATAATAGTTATGGCAAAGAAAAGCTTTTACCATCCTTTAAAAAAAGCTAACAAGATATTACCAGTTGGGTCTGGTTGATATTGAGTAGTTTGAGTGCATTAGCCTTCTATAAGGAGGTTATAGCTATAGGTGGTAGTGTCCGGTGTGGGCGACTTTACACAATTGGTGTAATGCAATTATGACAAGCTTAAGGGATACTCCATCCATCAAAAAATAAATGGCATTTTAGGTGTTCCCTAATTTTAATCCAATGTTAGACTAAGTTTGTAGAAAAAGTACCGAAGTTTATGTGTATTTGGTGTCATAAATGTGAAGTTCTTTCCTATAAATTTTTTGAAACTCCAAATGATTTCACTTAGGACCAACCTAAAACAGCAGTTAGTTTGGGACAACACACGAAGAAAAAATTGTGAAACCTCATAAAATAAACATTTCAATGTTCACCATCCCTCATCATCAAATCATAGAGATCCAATCTATATCTATACATTCTGTGCTTGCACACGTCCTAGATCACGCTGGTAAGAAGATCATGCTGTTTTACTGTAAGTGGGCTCTATGTGGCAGTGACGTGTGTGAGAGACTATAAAAAGTCAATTGACTGCTGCAGTGAAAAAGAGGACGAACATACTGTAAAACCTAGAAACATTAGAGGTTTCGAAGTTCATCTTCCTCATCAAGTTTGATGTCCCCATCATACATACTGAGCAAGTGGGCATGCTGGCACTTGTTAACAGAAATAAGTTTTATTTGCGAAAGAGAATGCATGCGGTCTATGATGTATCAACAAAAATCTTGTAGTGATGTATGTTTACAAGATGGTTTGTTATATAGAATTTTTTATGATGTCGCTCAAGCACATGAGCTAGAATGAAGCGGCTATAGATAGATTGTACCTTGTCTCTAGATAGACAAACGATAGACAGACAGACAGACATGCAGATAGATAGATAGATAGATAGATAGATAGATAATCATACAAACAAAACAGAATAGATAATCGGGATGGTAGGTATAGATAGATAGATAGGTACGTAGGTTGGTAGGTAGGGATAGACAGATAGATAAAAAGAAATAAAGTATACATGTATAGATAGATAGATAGAGATTGATAGAATAAATACATCAACAGACACATAGATAGCTTGGTAGGTAGGTGTAGATAGCTAGATAGATGGTTAGATTTATATATAGATACAGATATTGATATGCATATAATAAATAATTTAGAAATTAATAAATCTAATTTTCACATAGATCCTTACTTCTATATAAAGACCTGCACAGCGAAAGAAGAAAAACAAATACAGTTAAGAAGCGCACCTCTCATCATCACTAAAGAAAGTGAAACGGGAGAATATAGTGAGAAAAAAAAGGAAAGAGTGGTATTGTCCTCTCATATTATGGCGGTCATCAAAAGCAATACAACGAGTATTTGTTTCCTGATACTTGTGATCATGTGTTCAACCTCTCCGTCATGCCATGGTATATACATATATATAGAGATCACTACTTATACATCGAATTGTTACATATTACTCATTATTTTCCTATTAATAGTTCATTTTAGTTTTGTGCTAAGTCAAACTAACTACACTAACATTGGCCAAGTTTTTTTGAAAAATATTAGCATGCACAAGTTCAAATAAATACTGTATTAAAACACATTCCTTGAAAATTTATTAAAACTAAAAACAAAGTTAGAGGAAAGTATAATTTGAAACGGACGTGGCACAAATGAACGAGTATTGATTATTTTGCATGGTGTTACATGCACGTGTAGGCCAAGAGCAGCCTCAGGTGGCACGCGGTCGTCCTCCCATCAAGCCAGAGCCTCCTATTCCAGTGCCTTGGGTGCCGGTGCCGGCGCCACCTCAACCACGTCCACACAGTTTGTTGCAGACAGATCCAAGGTTGGCACGCGGTCGTCCTCCCATCAAGCCAGAGCCTCCTATTCCAGTGCCTCGGGTGCCAGAGCCGCGTCCACCTCCAGAGCCTCCTATTCCAGTGCCTGGGGTGCCAGTGCCGCGTCCACCTCCACACAGTTTGTTGCAGACAGAGCCAAGGTCAGAGACGTGCTACCCTAACAGTAACAAACTCTCTCCGACTGGCTGCGAGCAGATGTGCAAGAAAAATGGCATCGAAACCAAACACAGCTACTACATCGAGAGACAGGATGCTAAATGGGAATGCTGCTGCCCACATTAAGCAATGTAACGCAAGCATCTGATTGATGGAAGCACAATAAAAATGGTTGTTTTTGTTGCCTAGATGTACATGATGCTATATTTAATTCGTTCCTACTGCACACAAACATAAGGGGTATGGGTGCGATAGCTAGATAACGAGCGAACTCATCAATTTCTAAAGCTGAATAGGGAATGGTGCTAGAAAGTGGCCGGCATGCAACATGCGCCACACAAAGTTCCATTGTAGTAGTAAAAAACAATGGTTGCATGTAACAACAAACAAAGGGCACTCCTAGCACAAGTGGTTTTTTTGCCGTTAATGAGGGTGCCATTGTAGCAAGAGATTTAATAGTATAGACCGAAATGATTTCTCAATGGACAAATGATGATTTTGGCTCCAAAAGGCTGAAGCAAAAAAAAAACTGCTTGTTTGGTGTTGAGGCCATATAGACTCGTTAAAATCCATAGGCCTACCGTCCCCTCGCTGGCGTTAGGGCTACTACTAAAAAGATTTTTGGGGACTGACAGTTTTATTTACGAAGGTGGGCAAAATTTGATGGCATCTCCAGAAAGACTTCAAGGACAGTCTATTCATTTTAGAAGACACTTAAAAAAGACCGCCTCCTAAAATTAATTGACAAAGGCCCGCTAACGAGATCCTAACATACAGGTATCTTAAGCCTTAGGTCCAATAGTTCCCAAATGAAGAAGAACCCCCGACCAACCCCTCCAAGATCGCCCAGGGGCTCGGGGGCTATGCCCATTGGGCACGCTCACGCGCAGCCTCTGGAAAGAGATCCAGCCAAGCCTGACTCGACCGCAGCATCCGCTTGGGGCTCGGGGGAGGCATGACCAAGCCCGGTCCTTGGCTCCTGCCCAGCTCACAAACCCAGCCAAGGCCCGGGCACAAGAAGACAAGCCTCGAGCCACCGATGCTCAAGGCTCCCCAGCGCCGCTCCCCAAACGTGGCCCTGCCAGCTGCTCCTCCGACAGGGTCACGTCTGGGGCGTGACACAAGAAGACAAAGCTTCCCACGGCCGATCTGGGGGCTCGGGGGCTTCTAGGCCCACACGTCAGCCCCCGGAGCCGATCTCCTTTGCCACCAGAAGACTCCAGAAGGTCTCACCCGGGGGAGACCAGTCTAAGCTGACACAGCCTGACACGTAGAGTGTCAGAACAGAGTAGCCGGACAACGTCCAAGGCTTCTTCGGCTCCAAGACACCGTGCCAGTCCATGGCGCACCGCTGCAAGACCTCCCTAGACTCCGACGCACGTAGACTATAGACTAAACCCCCAAACCGCCATGTACCCCACCTATCTCGTTATATAAGGGATAAGGTCGGACCTAGAGGGGGGAGGATCCGATTCGATCACCAGACACTCCATTCCATTCCATCGGCCTCCGCTCTGCACAGAGAGCAGGGGCAACCCGTAGAGGGGCACCGAGAGCCCCTCCTCTACCGCATCCCATCGTCTTCCTCCTCTCCGACGAGGGGGAAGGCTCCATCGGCGGCGAGGCAACCTTAGGATTAGCACCAAGCTAACCCTCTACCAAATCTTCTTCCTTTACACTCTGTTGTAACCCGCGATTTTGGGTGCTCTTGATGATAAGGATCATCAGTTGCTGGACATAGGGACCAAATTGGCCCAAACCAGGATAAACCATTGCGTCTCCTCTGCGTGATTCTTGTGTTTCTGAGTCCACCCGAGCCGCCGGAGACCTATAATCTGACACCGACTCGAACAACATGCTTGCCGCAGTTTCGACCCCGCGACACTAACCCTTGAAAAAGTTGTCCATTTTTAGAGGTCCGTTTAAGAAAATAGGCCCAAAGCCAAAAAAACACATTACTAGATTCGCTTATATATACCACTGCTACACAAAACTTTTCTGAGGCAGCCTTTTTTGATTAACCGTGGCATTCATTGCAAACGCCTATGTCCAAAGGTCACGATTATTTGTGGACTAATGGAGGCGGGCGCGTTATGGTGCCCGCCTCTGTTAATCCCATTAACTGAGACGCCTCCGTTAATGTTCTCCAAAAAACCCAGAAAAATAGAAAAACTTGCGACTTTGGGGAATCGAACCCACGACCTACCGCATCTCTACCACTACACCACACACTCATTCATGTATATATATAATATGCTATCATTTTATATCAATATTTCGTAGTGTTATATTGGATATTTTAGCTACTACATGAACTCTAATGAAAAAAACTCAAATACAAAGTTTTAAATCTTGTGTAGTACTACAAGTTTGGTATAGGATGTATCTCCATCGGAGATAGTTTGAAAATTCAAAAAATTGAGTCTTAGAACTTGTGAATTTCAAACACATATTTGAGACTCTATGTGAGTTTAAATCAAAAACTTGTCAATATCAAACATGTAGATTAAGTCGGCCACTAGAACTTTGGTATTAACTATGTGAACATTTGAGATCATTTAGGAATTTGAAATTTTAAATTTCAAAATCTATAACCTTCGAACACATATTTGGGACTTTAAATATCTTCAAATTAAAAACTTTTCAACTACAAAGTTGTAGATTCTACTAAGAACTATAACTTTTGTATAGACCATGTCAACATGCGAGATCATTTGATAATTTAAAATTTAAAATTTAAAATCTATGGACTTACAATAATATTTTGGGACCCTAAACAGTTTCAATTCAAAAACTTCTCAACTACAAAGTTGTAAGTCTCATCGAGAGCTACACCATTTTGATATAAAGTTTGTCTTCATCCGAGTTCATATGAAAAAGTTATGAGTTATTCTTTGTTGCAATCATTAATCGAGGCGGACATCTTAAGACTCCCGCCTCCGTAAATCGATTTACGGTGGCGGACGCTTATAATGAACGCCTCCAAAAATATTCAATTAACCGAGGCGTTTGGCTTATGGTGCATGCCTCGGTTAATCCATTAACGGAGGTGGTTTTCGTAAGGCAACCGCCTCGGTTAATCGTGGATTAACCGAGGCGGTTGGCTTACGGTGCCCTCCTCGGTTAATGATTAACTGATGCGGTTGTTGGGCCAGCTGCCCGGCCACAAATAACCGAGGCTAGTAACCAGCCCAACCGCCTCGGAGCCCAAAAACTAAATGCCTTGGTTAAGTTTTCATGTAGTAGTGTACCAGACATAGCGTTTCGGGTTCCCACACCACCTCCCTCCATTTTTCCACCATGCCGCCCCTCTCTCATTTCTCAGCAGTTCTCTCTCCCCTCCTCTCTCCGAGCTCCCTCAATCCTGTCACTGTCCAACCACTCCAACCCCTATTGCGTCCCACCAAAGCATCACCTCTGTAAACCATGATTAACAGTGACTCTATGGTGGAGGCAGGCAGCTGTAAATGTGTTTTCATTCTTAGATTGTCTTCTATGTGCTAATGTGAGCCACTCATCACTTTGATGGTGAAATTTCACATTTTTTACATTCTCAGAATAAAAGGAAGAATAGCATAACATGAGCATATTTTTATCAATAACAAGTTCGACTTGTACTTGAAGTATTTTCATGCAGAACTTAGCAAAATGGAGAAATGTGAGCTTGTTGGCCCACCATAAGGCGGTCCATCAACCACCCCTATGGGTCCCACTGCCATGCCATGTCACCAGGATCTATGTCATGAGCTCTCAAGCCAATATCCACCCTTGGATGCAAGTTGTGTTTCTTCTCAATGGCGTAAGATCAACTAACATGGATCCATGGACCCACATTCAAGCAAACCGACATGACCAACAATTTCCAAGCATCAAACACACACCATGACAAGTGGGCCATGCTTCTAGAAGGAGGGTAGCCCCACATTTCCATACGGAGGTCGGTCAACCCCTCCGTATGCGTTTTTACACCAGCCGGTTAAGTTAGGCATCAGCACTCCCAAGTCTTTTCCATGGAGTAGGCACCATAGCAATAAAATTTATCCCTGTCTTGGCAAACCTTGTGGCAAGCCTTATCTGAACACTCTTCTTAGCGAAAGAGGACATAGCACCACACCTTTAGTTTTGGTGCCACAACCGGCCAGTGGTTCCAACCTTTGCAGGACTGGGAGGTTGCAAAAATGATGAGAAGAACTAAGGGTATGGCAGCCATGACAGACCTGATCTTGGTGGAACCACTCCTAAGTGCCATGAGGAAGAGAAAGTTATTGCTCCTAGAATTGTTTTTGCGTGGATGGGTGTCCCATTTCTATCGTAGCGTGGTGTTCTTATATAGAAAAAAATTCTATTCCAACTATAAATGTGTGGATCTCAGAGTTCATGACTACGATCTGCTATCTTAGATGCAAACAAATGTGCATGGGAAACAATATCTCTATTCTCTATCTATACTCTTTACATTAAATTTCTTTCTTGTTGCACACAGGAGAGAAGGGCTTGACTGAGTGGCTTTCACCCATGGCGCTTTATGTCTGGGATGAGAATGGTTGTTGCATAATATATTTCTGTTAATTGTCAAAATATGATCAGGTGAGTTGAAAATACAATGGAAAATCATGTTCAGACAAAAAAGAACAAATTTGGATCCTTTTGGGCCAATTTGGCATTTTCCATGGAAAGGTGTCCTAGGCTGGTTTTGGAAACTGGCCCAGTCCGGTTTGTGCGGTAAAAGTTGGCCGAGGTCTGTTTCGGCATGTTATCTAGGACAGTCAGTAAAACCGGTCTAACCTAAATTTGGAAACAGGCTTGATCCAGTTTTGGCAGTCCAAGCCCCAACTCATCCAATCTCTTGGAAAACTTATAAATGACATATAAAATAAGTTTCTTAGTTTAATACGACCACCCTCATTATTTATATGAGAGGAGCACGATTGATTGAGGTACACATCTATCCAATCAACAAAAAAACCAATCTACTGTAGCTATCCTCTCCACTACTTGTCCAGTCTGTTATTATTGTTTGTTCTACATTGCCGCTACTGATGGCTATTGGTTCAACAACGATGAAGCCCATAGTTGTCGCACGTCCCAACAAGGTCCCTCCTGGGCATGTGAGGTTTTGGGTTTGAAGAGCTATCGTGTCTTGTGTGTCGCGCTCCCAATGAGACTCCTCTAATGATGTGTCTAGCATATCGCACTCATCGTTGGAGGTGCCTAGTGAAATGTTCGTTAGCGAACTTGTTATTAGGTGACAGCCAACCTAAAAGTCAGCCAAGCTAACCATTGTTCCCCTCCGATCCATTAAGATCTAGTGTTCTAGCTCCTTGTACTGTGTGACCAATAAAAACGTTAACACACTGTTTGGTGATTCTGCTGTGATGGTTATTTCGGTTCTAGCTTACAGTCAAACCTTTATGCCCCATCCATGTTTTGTTTTAACATATCCTTCTTGTGTTTCCTATTACCATTGCATCTGCCACAAATGGCCGATCGCATTTGGTATTGGTCTCCTGAAATTTTGTTTATCGTTGTGCTACGTCTTAGGTATGCTGCCAATCTGAAAGCCACAAGTTCAAGCTGCTCAGCGGATATATTGGCAGGATAATATCACTACAAAAGATGTGTCATCTTTTGACATTTCTAGCATGACAACAGTTCTAGATGTCACTAAATCATCGAGTCTATCACATTTGTTTTATGGCATTTTGACTTAGTGATAAAAAAAATATGCATGTCACAAGAGATGTCATGATGCATGTCCAATTCGCTCTACTAACAAGATTTGTTGTGTTATACTAGCATTTTTTGTGTCACAAAGGCTAACTTACAAATGCCATCAATCTATGACAGAGTTTGTGCATCACAAAATAATTTATTGATTTTTTAAACATTATTGTCCATGCTGGCATGTTCCACAGCCGTGTGGTCGGGTGGGTCCATATACTTTTTTATTTTTGTTGTTTTCCCAACATATTTCAGCCCATGTTATATATTTCATGGTTGACGTTGTTAAATGTGGTGCTTTATTTTACATACACCTAATCACTACAACAACAAAAAATAAACAAAACATGCAGTCATGGGTGTGAACTATAGGGTGCACTATGCCACATCCCATAATCAGTATCGGAGGGGTCGCTAAAACTACCAAAACACCGATGGACGATTCTATTGACACAAAAATGTGGTAATATGATCAACACGCAGCAAGCCAGAAGAATCTGCTTGATGGGGCAAGGCAGGAGATCCGCTTGGCTTCAAACATAGGATCGGTCGGCTTCAAGGCCAGAGGCGTGCTAGTCAATTTGACTCTACAATAGACAAGGAGAAGATAATCAATAGTTTAAGGTGGAACATGCCAGTGTTGCACAAGACAGTTCCAAATATACGGCTTTGAAAGCCAATAAATAAGGCCATCGACTAAATAGTCGATATCTAGCATATCCATGAAAGGAAGATCTTTAAATCAAGGATGATTGGCTAATATTAAATGATAATGACGTGAATCAAAATAACTGATGCTCATGGATCATGGCAGATTCATGGTGACTGATTAATCGAGACAAAAACAAGTACAATACACCCAATTATAAAGATCAATGATTTCATCTTTGAAAGCACAAACTATCGGCTAAACAGCCGATTCAGATTAAAAGGGAGATTATAACATGTATGCAATCAACTATTTAATAAGAATAAATTTATAAACAAACTAGATCTAATTGTTGATGGTAGTTAACAACAACTTAAACCATTAATTAAACATGCATAAGGGCATAAATATAACCACCAATGAAGGTTTAGGGGTTTAAACTAATAAATTCCACAAGTTTTGGTGAATCTGTGTTTCTAGCAGGGTTTAATCAGAAAACCATCAAGGAGGACCTAATCATCAAAGGAAAATACAGAGTTCCGCCGTGGTACTTATGTGGGAAGACTCTAGAATGGTCCAAAAGCTACATCACCAAAGTGGAGGGCCACCCCCTGACAGGTGGGGCCACCTGGCCTGCAGGTGGGGCCACCCATTCCCCCTAGTCCCACCTGTTAGCCAGCTTCGTATGTCGGAGATAATGGATTTGAGCTTAAGCCGGCTCTCATCAACATGGTGCATTCCAATCAGTTTTGTGGAAAGGCACATGAAGATGCAAGTGCACATCTCCAACACTTCTTAGAGATCTGTAGCACCTTCATCATCAAAGGAGTAACCCAAGATGCCATACTACTTTGCCTTTTCCCATTCTCAACCTTGGGGAAGGCAAAGAAGTGGTTCTACGCCAATAAAGATAGGAATACTACATGGGATAACTGCTCCACTATCTTTCTCACAAAATTCTTTCCCATAGGAAAGACCAATGCTCTGCGTGGGAGAATCTCAAGCTTTCAGCAACAACATGATGAATCTATCCCGGAGGCATGGGAACGTTTTCAAGATTATATTGCAGAATGTCCTCATCATGGGATGGAGAATTGGCTACTCATGCAGACTTTCTTTCACAGGCTGACCAATAGTTCCCGTGAGACAATGGATGCTGCTGCTAGAGGTGCATTCCTATCACTCACCATACCCGATGCAACAACTCTTGTGGAGAAGATGGCCTCTAATCAAGCAACGGTGAAGAGCAAGTGAAGTCAAGATCGATGAACCAATATGATCACGTGTTGATATGAAGTGGAACATATCATTGTTGATCGTGTTGGTGTATGTGTTGCATCGATATTGGAGGAGATGGAATGGAATGCGCAAGGCAAAGGTATAACCTATAGAGCATTTCATTTCACCGGTCATAGGTGTGTAGAGAAGTTGATGACCGGGTTTAGGATAGATGACCATACTATCAAGAGGGGTAAACTTTTTTGCATATCGGTCATCTAGTGCCACTCGAGTGATCTAACTTTGCATCGTTGCTAGGATCAAGTGGCACGGCAAGTTGAGTGGTTAACTCCTTGAAAAATGTTTGTGAAAAGCTAACACACGTGCACAAGGTGTTGTACACTTGGTGGTGTTGGCACATTTGCAAAGGAGAAGAAGTTGGTGAATGGAAGGTGTTTTTCATAGTCAAACAGTGACCGGACACTGAGTTCAAAGTGACCGGACTCAGGGTTCCAGTGTCCGGTCAATTATAAAAGAAGGTGGTGCTCTCGGGCTCGATTTGCCCTATGACCGGACTCGGAGAAGAAAAGTGACCAGACTCTAGCTGAACATTGTTCAGCATCCGGTCCTACTGACATGGCGGCGCGTAGAGAAGAGGAGGAGGAGCGGACGCACCAGCGCATCCGGTCAAGAAAAACTGGCTCTAGGAGCTCTTTGTTGTTGACCGGATGCATCCGATCAAGAAAAACTGGCTCTAGGAGCTCTTTGTTGTTGACCGGACGCTGAGGTGTGGTGAGTCCGGTCAAGCTAAGTAGCATGTCTGATCGGTGGATGAAGGCACGTGCGCAAGGTGGCCGTTGGCGGCAATAGCTATTTCAAACGGCTAGTACCACGTGGAGGCGGTACAGCGACCGAACGCAGGGACCGGCGCGTCCGGTCACATGGACCTACGCGTTCGGTCGCCCCAAAAAATGCCCATTGAAGGGGTAACGGCTATTTTAGCCCGTGGGGCTATAAATAGAAGTGTTGGTCGGCCTTTGGCTGAGATCTGAGCACCCTTGAGCCTTGGTGGCTTGTGTAGGTGTGCTTGGGAGCCCTCTAACTCACTTGAGCTTGATAGTGTCCATCCAATCGAGTGACTGAGCGATTCTAGTGCGATTGCATTGTGAGGTTGTATCGAGTGGCACTAGGTCATCGAGTTGCAAGCCGGTGGTGCTTGTTACTCTTGGAGGTTGCCACCTCCTAGATGGCTTGGTGGTGGTCTCCGTTGAAGCACCCAAAGAAGATTGTGCGGTGCTCCAAAGAAGTGATTGTGAGGGGGATTGTGCTCACCCCACGGGAGCCGCGAAGAGCAACTTTAGTAGAGCGAGACGCGAAGGGCGACAAGTGGTCCGGCTGGGTCAAGTGATAGAGCTTGTGGTAAGCACTCCACATGGGAGAGTGTGACTTGCGGGTCACCACTAGCAAGAGGACCGATAGCAACCTTGGAGCTTGTCTCAATGGGGACTAGCGTGTTGGCAAGCACGTGAACGTCGGGATAAAAATCATCGTGTCATCCTTGTATTCCCGTTGGTTTGCATCCTCATTACACAAGCTTGTATTTACTTCATTTACATTGTGCTTGTGTAGTTGCTCTTGTAATTAGTTAGCTTGTGTAGCTCACTAGTTACCTTCTTGCTTGTGTGGCATAGAAGTAGCTCCCTTGCGTGGCTAATTTGGTTTGTGTAACCTTGTTAGTCACATTGCTTAGTTTGTGTACCTAAGTATTTGCGCTCTCTAATTTGGCATTGGTTGCCTTGTTATTGAGCATTGCTAGTGAGCTTAGGAGCTTTGTGCTTTTGCTTACTAGATTGTGTAGGAGCTCCCCCGGTTGTGCAAAGTACTAGTGCATAGGTTTGTGTGACCTTGCTCTAGAATTGATTAGGTGAGCTCTAGCTAGCCCAGCACCTTTGTTGCATAATTATGATCTTTATAAGGAGCTTGTGAGCTTAGATTGAGGGGTGTAGTCTTAGCTAGACCATTAGTTTTAATTCCGTATTTATATCGGTTAGCCGACGCGTTTAATTTTAGAAAGGACTATTCACCCTCCCTCTAGTATGCCATCTCGACCCTACTAGTGGTATCAGAGTTAGGTCTCTCATTTGTGGTCTTCACCAACCCGAGAGGATGGCGACTTATGGGCTAGATGTTGAGTGTCCACATATTTTTGATGCCACACACTTTAAATGATGGAAAAATTGGATGATATGCAATTTTAAGTTTATTTGCCCTCAAATGTGGTGGATGGTACATGTAGGCTTTTCTCACGTGTTGGATGAAAATAATCTAACTCAAGCACAAGAGAAATCCCTAGATCTCGACACCCAAGCTATTGACATCATGTATAGATCTTTAGATGATAGCATATTTGGTGAGATCATAAACATGAAGACCGCCCATGAGATTTGGATTTATCTCAATGAGAAGTATGCGATGGTCTTCGATGATGATGATGATGCGCCCATGGAGGAGGTGCATGAGGATGTTGAGCATGACCACAATTCGGTGATTGTGGAAGATTGCTCCACCTTATGGTCAAGTGATGATTATGATCATACTACCACAAGATCACTTGACAAGGTTGATGATGATGCCACAAGTGTTGCACATGAAGATTCTACCTCAAGGACACTTGGCGGTCATCTTGATGATGTTGGTTCATGCTCAAGACATGATGATGATGCTACTACAAGCTCTCTAACTACATCACTTTGCTTCATGTCACAAGGTGACACTAAGGTATCTAATGCAAATGTGATTGATCTTGATTCATATGAGGAGCTTCTAGATAGATATGGTTGCATGATCAAAGCTTTAGAAAAAGAGATGGCTAAAACCGAGAAATTGAAAAATGAAAACTCTTTTCTAAAGAACAAATGTGAACAACAAAAACATCTACTTTATGTTACTACTTGTTCACATGAGGAGCTAAAATTGTCTCATGAGGAACTTAGTGTTGCTCATGATAACTTGGTACAAAGACCATGCTTTTCTCACTAAGGAGCTTTCCAATGGAAAAACTAAAACTAGTGAGAGCTCATCACATGGGTCAATTGATCAATCATAGATTGTTGCTAACCCTTGTGATGTAGGCAAGAAGCATGTATCCACCTCTTATGATGATTTATTAGAAATGCCATGTTCTTCACAAATAGATGCTTGTTCTACTTCTTTGTCTTGTGAGACTAACCTTTTGAAGGAGAACAATAAGCTCAAAAGTGAAGTGAAGAATTTGAGCAATAAGTTAGAGAGGTGCTACAACTCAAAAGTCATCTTTGAGCACATGATGAAGACTCAAAGAAACTATGGTGATAAGTGTGGCCTTGGCTTTAAGAAGAAGATGACAAAGGGCGAAAGAAAGAGAGAAGAAGATGAAGAAGCAAGAGAAAGAGAAGCTTTCTCATTTCATTTGCTATCGGTGCCATGAAGTGGGACATCTTGCAAATACACCCAAATAAAGAGAAGCTCAAGGAGATGAAAGCAGAAGAGACGCTCAAGCATGTAAAATGCTTCAAGTGCCGCACATGGGGTCATCTCACCTCTATGTGCCCAACCAAGCAATTGTTGAAGCAACAAGTGAAGCCTCAACTAGAGCCACAAGATGAGCAAGAAAAGAAGCCTCAAACTCAAATCAAGATCAACCATGAAGATGGTGGTGATTTGATGATAAAGAAGAAGAAAACTAGAAGGTATGGAAAAGCAAGAGAAGAGCAATGTGTCCAAGGATGAATCAAGATGCAAAGCAAATGAGCAAGAACAAAGAAGAGAAAATGAAGAAGATTGCTCACATGAGGTGTTATAGTTGTGAAATATTGGGTCACCTAGCTTCGGGTTGCCCAAACAAGCTTGAGAAGAAGGCTCAAGCAAACAAGAAGAAGCAAGGCAATGAGAAGCACAACATGAGCAAGGAAGAAAAGGCTCAAGCAAAGAGAAAGTGCTACTCATGCCAGGAAAAGGGGACACATGGCTAATTCATGTCACCTAGGTAACATTTATAAGCCTATTTCAATTATTGATAATAATATGCTTAGAAAGGATGGCAATGGTACCTCATTGGTTGCAATTGCAAAACATCCCGCTACTCATACTAAGGCTATGCCTAAGTATGTTGCTCCTAACTTGAGAGGACCCAAACTTGTTTGGGTACCATCAAAAAGTGGATGATTGTTTGTAGGTACCATCGGCATTGGAGGCTTGACTCAATTGATTTCACATTGATCATCATATGTTGAGCCAAGTATTGAAGCTTAATGGAATCCTATCCCAATGCCAAGCCAAAAATTAGTGAAGTCCAAAAGTGCTACAACATACAAGTGTAATATTCAAGTTGTGGATGATTTATTGGATATGTATATTTGATGGCTTGCAAGAATTTGAGTTGAACCTTGCAAATTGATTGATCATGAGCTAACGAAGGTATATCTCTTGTTGATCATTTCATTTGGGTGCATATGAGTTGATTGAATTGAATAAATATGCAATGTTGCTTGCTATGAGATGTTTAAATGGATAAATAGCTTAGTAATCAAGTTTGGATTGATTTGTGTTGGATAAGTTCATAAGATGACATTTAGTAAGTGGATTGAATGGATTTATGTCTTGTGAAAGTATTCAAATAAGTTAATTTCAAGTTTGATTCACATTTGATGAAGTATAGCTCAAGTGATTGAAATCTGTCCTATATTGAAAATCTGAGTGGGCTGTGATCTTAGCCATGTTTGATTGATCAAAACTTATTGGATTGGCATAAAAATTGGCGTACATGCTCTAGACTTATGGTATAAGATGCTGTACAAATTTTATGAGAATTGGATAAGAGATGCTTCAGTTTTGAAGTGGATCTTGTTAGCTATAGTGCAGCAGTTTTTAGCATGTAATAGTGGTGGAAGAATTGAAATCTGGTAGCAATCTAGAAGTCACATGAAGCTCCCATTTTTACAGCTGCTAGATAACTTAGTGAAGAATATCTCCACAAAATTTTGTGGTATTTGGATTTATACTTTGGGAGATATGTATTTTTCTTTGAAGAGTACAAAATCTGCCAAAAAAGTGATAATTATTGGAATTATTTGGAGCCACTTTGATTGAAAGGTCTTGAAGTTGAAACATGTTTATAAGTAATTAAGGCACCTAAGTTTGGCTTTGAGATGATCTAGAAGCATGACAAGCAAAGTGTACAAGGGCATTTGATTGTGGAGTGTACTTTGCACACATTTGGTACTCAAATTGGAAGATCAAGATCAAACTCAAGATGAAGATGAAGCTTAAGTTCTAGTGACTATTGGAAATCATTTGGTAGAAAGGAAAGGACTTAAACAAGTAGAAAGAAAATGACTTAAAGAAAGATTCATAGTTACTCATCAAATTAACTCCATCACTTGGGTCAATCAACAAATTCATTTCAAGTGAGTGTCAAGAATGATTCTTGGAGAGAGGTCACTTCTCCCTGGTGTAGGGGCTTGCCGCCTACGTGTAGGTAAACCAAGTGTGGTACTTGGAAGGCTAACATGGAAGTGGTGATCCGAGAAACATTTGAGATGCTTAGTTGAAGCAATGAATAGGTTTGATCAAGGAAAGCAAGCAACACCCAAAAGAGAGCTAGTCCTGATATTTCAAGTGGTATTCTCACATTGATGCTCTCATGCAAGTAAAGATGAAATAAAGAAGTAAGCCAACCACATCATGATAGTGCACTTGATCATTAGTGGTTCTCATTTCATATGGGTGAAGAATGGACTCTATCTATGATGATTGGTCTTCACCAAGCTATAAATTGGACTTCACATTGCTATTAGAGTAATGAATTGGAATTTGTATGACTATCCTCTACTCCAATATAGCAAAGGTATCATTGTAATGTGCATGATCATTTTATCCCTTACTAGTAAGCGGTTAGTGCATATAGTACATGCTTCATAGGATCATGCATAACAAATGAAACATTAAGATTCATAGCCTACCACTATTGCTTGAATGTTCAATTGATCTAGTGGTAGTATATGAGTTTATTCATGAGCTAGTGAACCTAAGTACTTGATTTAATTTGGATTGCTAACAAGTGACAAGTACAACATTGGTAAGATAACCCTTGTAAGAGGTGTGAAGAAGCTTGTCATTGGTTCAAATCGGACTTGGAAGCTTAGGCAAATCAATTTAGTTCAAGTCAACTTTGAAGCTTATGATAAGTAAGAAGAGTACAAGCACAAGACAACAATGCAAATGGATATCTAGTTTGTTTCAAGTGGTATCTAGACTCAAGTATTTCATCAAGAATTCACAAGTGATGTCTAGATCAACTCACAAGTGATATCCTATAAGTGGTACTCATGAAGATAACAAAGGTTCAAGAAATGGTTTTTATTGATAAATCCAACAAGTGGTTCCATACTAGAAAATTCTTTCAAGTGGTATCACATCTACACATGGTATCAATCATGCAAGACGATGGTTCCACAAGTGATCCTCAACTTTAAGTGATCATCAAATGAAGAATGCATCCCTCACCTACAAGAGCTCAAGTTTATCAAATGGATGGCCCATGTTATGACATAGGGGGAGGTGTCCCACAAATTGGTATCAAGGTCGAAGATCCTATGTGTGGTATGTCAAGGGCTACAAGTGGTGTCATTCCAACAATCAAGTGATGTCCAAAAAAAATGCAAGATTCAAGCCTCAACCTTCTACCCCAAATGCAAACCTTTGCATCAATGAGAAGCACACCTTTTATGGAAATTGATGATAAAGGGGGAGAGATTGTACAAAGATATGAAAGATTTGGAAGAGATTGAGACAAAGAAGTAGAGGTTGTACATGAACATAGACAAAGAGGGAGCAACATTGAAGAAAAGAGATGGATCAAAATTCTTGGACAAGAGAAGCACACAAGTAGGGGGAGCATGCTCATGAACTTTGATTGGTTGCATTTGATATGTGCATAGTCATGTGCTTGCTTGCATTGCATAAATTTTTTAAATTTGATATGCATAGGATGGTAGCTAGACTTGTATTTTTACACATGGTACTAGAACCTTGCTTATAATATTGATCTCACGGGGTTTCTAGTATTTTTGTTGTCTAGCTACTCATGGTGCTAAGGATGGTGTTAAAAGTGCAACTCCGATTGGTATCACACTTTAAAGGTTTATTCTATACACCTTAGCATCATTTGGTAGTAATTACTCTCCCACAATTCCAATCCTATGCATATGTGTGAGCTTCAAACCAAACACTCTAGCACATATGTAGGGGGAGCTAATACTACCATTTTGGGTTTGTGGTACTTGTCCAAAATCATTTACACATGGTAAAATTGCTTGGGCAAGCAACATGAATCCAAAAGAGCTTAATTTCCATATCTTTGTTGAGTTGTCATCAATTACCAAAAAGGGGGAGATTGAAAGGTCCTTGTTTGGTTTTGGTAATTGGGTGACAACCCTAGGAGGGCTAATTGTGTTTATGTGAGATACACAAGTGATTAGTCCACAGGTACATGTGTGTGAGCAACATATGCCATGCAAGTGGAAATGGCTCGGAGATGTTGCAAAGCTCACACATGTGATGATGAAGGAGCTCATTGCATATGAGACATGACATGGAGTCATGTGATTAAGGTCGAGAATATTAAGACATGACTTGGCTCAACGGACTGGTTGCAAGTGTGAAGGGCAAGTTGAGTGATGACTTGGCGCCGATGGACCAAAGCAACAGTGAAGAGCAAGTGAAGTCAAGATCGATGAACCAATATGATCACGTGATGATATGAAGTGGATCATATCATTGTTGATCGTGTTGGTGCATGTGTTGTATCGACATTGGACTAGATGGAATGGAATACGCAAGGCAAAGGTATAACCTATATGGCATTTCATTTCACCGGTCATAGGTGTGTAGAGAAGTTGATGACCGTGTTTAGGATAGATGGCCATACTATCAAGAGGGGCAAACTTGTTTGCATATCGGTCATCTAGTGCCACTCGAGTGATTTCTAGTATGCCATCTCGACCCAACACTAGGGGTAGGCGCAAAAGATATTATGGTAAGAATACATGATCACTATGCCCCTTCGACTTCATGGTTCTAGACATGGGTAAAGAAGAAGATGATACACCCATCATCCTTGGAAGACCGTTCCTCAACACTACCAACGTGATCATCTACGTTGGATCTAGACAAGTCCACTTCCAATTCCCTGGAGAAAAGGTACGTTGTTATTTTAATAGTTATACCACTTATGAGCGACCAAAGAAGTCCTGCTCTAGGAGAAGACGTCAATCATCCCGAAACCAAAAGAATCAATCTCCAATGAATGAATGGGAGGAAGATAGGGAACCTGAAGGAGTTGTAAAGGATGAACCCACTCCGCCAAAGTCAAGTCCACAGACCAAGCAGGTGTGGAAGGGGAAGGTAACATCGTCACCAGAGTCACAGAAGGCACAATCATCAGAGTCTCCATCGTCGGGACCGGATGATGCAACCGAAAAGTAAAGGACTCTTCTCCAGCCAAGTCCTGTCTGGAGGTCTTAAAAATCTGAACCCTGGCCGTGAGGTAACATCGGTAGTTATCCATATTTATTTTTTAGCATTGCATGAATTATTTTTCACTTTAGCATATTTACTTTTCTGCATTAGCATTGCATTTAGAAAAGAAGAGTAAAAAGTTTCATTATTGCATTACATCATAAAGCCTAAAGCCCCATGTGAAAATTTTCTTGGTGTGTAAAAGCCCAAGAGAATATTCACTGTGGTGGCATAAAAATAAAAATATAAAAATAAACATGCATACATATTTCTTTCTGCATTATATAAATAAGAAAATCCAAAAATATTAAATAGACATCATACTAGAACTTTATCAATTAGAAATCTGTCTAAACCTCCAAGGACAACAAAACTCTGAATGATAGACCGCTAACCCCTTGTCCTTGCCACGAGTTTTGGTGTTCTTGTTGGAGTATTTTTTTTCTAGATGGTCAGAAGTTAAACCATCCATCCAAAGTACATTTTTCCTGAACCGCTGCTGCATCTGCTACACGAGGAAAATAACTTCTGGAAGGATGAGAGAGATTTTAAGAAAGACCACGACAACATCTAGCTTGGTGGAGGAGCATCCCCCATGTATCTAGCTAAGTATTTCTTTCCCTTTTTGGTTTTATTATCTTTGTTTTATATATATTTGTTAAAGTCATAAAAAGATACATAACAAACTAAAACAAAATAAAAATTTATGTTAGCTATATATATATAATAGTAAGGTGTGATCTTAAATTCTGAAAACAAAATAAAGAGTGTGTCTAATTTTCTAGTTAAATAAAAGGACTATGAGGATAATCTCTAGCAATGGAAATGATGAATAGTTGCTCTATTGTAATTCCTTTCAAGTACCTAGTTTTTAGCCTTGAATTCTCCCGAGTTTTGGATACCACTGTTTTGATATAAAGATTTACTCTGAACTTAAAACTCATGGGTAGCATATCCTTGAGCTAAGTCTAGGTAATTGACGGATATGATATGAGAAGTTCTGGAGATTTATCTTTTGAAAAACTTAAAAATGCTATATGATGAGCTCCTATATGACAAAGCTTGAATTCCTACCAGAGCCATATATGATATTTAGAATAAAAAACTTTCACTCATATATGCTGCTTGTTTTGTATCGAGTTTAGTCAAGCTTTGTTGACCCTTATGAGAGGTTTGTCATGCTCTCAAAATCAAGGTCACGTACACACCACCCAATTATGCACTACTCCTACACTGGGGGTAGGCGCAAAAACATGCATTCCATCTAGATCCACCCAAAAATGTTTTACTCCTACACTGGGAGTAAACACAAAAAATATTCTTCATGGGATATCCATCAAATAAATGCTCTAAGTTCTTGTAATTATCTCTCAAAAGTTTTTGTTGTAGAAAATAAGCATCGGGCTATGCAAAAGTTATTTATAAAAAAAGAAAAAAAAAAAACGAGATGAGAGAAAAAATGGACAAGTGCCCAAATTATTAAAATAATGGGTACTCCGATGCCCGTCTAAGAAAAAGAGATGAATAAGATAGCCCATGTTTTCTTGCAAAAGTCTTTCAAGTTTCAAAAGAGAGATGTTTTCAAGGAGCATAGTAGAATTAGGTTAACCACCATATATATCCACCATACATCCATACACATGCACATCTTGATTTGATTGTATGACTCAACTCTCTTTGGATCTGAGGTTTAACTTTACAATATATGTATTGCAAGTATGCTCTTCTATGCTTTCTCCACTCCTATGAGCTCCACATAAGCCTTAGTTGTAGGAAAGGAAAGGCATAACACTGCTATTGCCTTGGTGAGGATCCACAAATACTATAAATATTGAGAGACTTGATAGTGTCATACAATGGAAAGCTCTGAGTTTTATTTTAAAAATCTATAGAAACTCTGGAATAATTGTTGAGCAAAGAACTTGAGACATAGTGCTTGACTTGATTGTTCTGTCTTTCAATTGCTCAAGACCCAAGTGAAGGCTACAAGCCCCATGGTTAAAGGTAATATGGGTAAGTTTGAAAGTCAGATTGGTTTATTTTAATCCAGAGAAGTATTCTTGTTTGAACGACTATGTACTTTTGAGGAGTTGCTTCAATGTTTTCAAAATTCTTAAACTCTAGATCCATTTACTAAGTTTAGTTTTGCTAATGGACTAGCAAAAGGTAAGCTTGGGGAAGTTATTGATGGTAGTTAACAACCATCTTAAACCGTCAATTAAACATGCATATGGACATAAATATAATCATCAATGAAGGTTTAGGGGTTTAAACTAATAAATTCCATAAGTTTTAGTGAATCTGTGTTTCCAGCATGGTTTAATCAGAAAAATGCCAATGAGGACCTAATCGTCAAAGGAAAATATAGAGTTCCACCGTGGTACCTATGTGGGAAGACTCTAGAAGGGTCCAGAAGCCACGTCACCAAAGCTAAGGGCCACCCCCTAACAGGTGGGGCCGTTCGGCCTGTAGGTGGGGCCGCCCGACCTCCCTGGTCCCACTAGTTAGCCAACTTCGTATGGTGGTCTCCCACCACCTTTTAAGGATGTATCTAGGCCGTTGCTTAAGTCAATTTGATCCAAGGGCTCACGTTGAACCCTCAGGGCTATATATAATCCGCACCTGCATCCCCCAAGAATCATAAGTCATCAAGTCATTTGAAGATAGGAACCCTAATCTCCTCAGAGCTCCTCCTCCTCCATAGCATAGCTAGTTAGGATAGATCTAGAGGGAGGCGAGCAGGACTTCGCTTGGATTCCCGATCTTGTCAAGAGTCTGGTTCGATATAAACTTTGTACCCCTCTCTCTTTTGTTTCTCCATTATTTTTATATGCTAGTTACAGTTGTTATGACAATCTCAATATTCATCTTATTCATGTTCTTCATTATGATGTTCATCGTCTACTTTGATTATATGCTTAGTATAGCTAGTTTATCATTATGTTTATGCATAAGTTCGTATAGCGCTCACTCCAAGGTACCATGGGTGGGTGGTCGACATTGTGTAAGCGTGGTGCTTATATGTTGTTTTCCTACGGATACACCCTATATTCTGGGTCATGTGGTAGATCGCGGATGTGACACTCCTGTTGAGTCCTTTGTAGTCCACTCCCTGAATATAAACACATGTAGGGTCTGATTATGAAGGTAGAACGAGCTCTGCCCTCAATCTTTCTTAGTAATATCCCTTCTGTGTAGATATGATGATGATCTTGGCCATGATTACTAGGTGTAATTGCACTAATCAAATATATGCTTTAACTTGTAATTAAGAATGACTTAGGAATTATTCCTCTAATATTCTACCTGACCATGATAATGCCATAGAAAGGAGTGCTCTAAGTGACTTATCATTATCATTACTTATCATATATACATATCTTATCTTATGACTTATCCCTGTTGTGAGTAGAGTATTTGTTATGGTTTACTTCTCATTCAATAGTATAAGTTATCAATACATGTTTATGCTAGACCTTTCCAGTGGTAAAAATATAAATAACGATACTAGGAATACTGTCAGGTAAAATGTTACAAGGGTATATTATTTGTGCGCTTGCGGATACTCTTTATTCATAGATTTATATAGTCACATACTTTAATAAAGATCTGCTTAGTGTTATTCTAGTAGTGATACTATTTAGTACCAACACATATCTCTAGCGTCATCACTAAGGATGACAACCTAGTAAAGTTAGGAGATATAGGTTTATAATAGGTGGCGAAGTACTTCAACCAAGTGACACGTTAATAAATACCAATAATCATTTCTGGGCTATTGCTAGGGGTTAGGATTTAAACTCCGTTCTTAGTAGCAACGCTAAGAAATGTCAACACTAATCTATTACCATCATCAGTGAGGTTCGACCGGATCGATGCAGCTATGGTAACGATAATAAACTAAAACCAAAATGCTTATAGATCTATCCATATTTTTGACAGTTTCATGGTACAAGCTATAGATGTGAAAGCATACGCAATCGGCTAAAATAGCTGATTTCAAACATAGTAAACAAACAAAGCACATGTCTTAACCATAAACAAACTCATTAATAAATCCCAATCTAAAGTTCCACCAGTGAGGTTCGACAAGATCGATGCAGCTATGGTAATAACAATAAATTGAACTTTATCAATTAATGAATCTATCTAAAATTAATTCATGCCTTTGAAAGCATACTATATATGGTTCAGATCGAGATAAAACAGCCGATCTTAACAGAACGAGTCATCAAATTTAAGATCTGATCGTGACAAAGCCAAAAGACGACTAATTGACATGATATGATGCCGATCTATCTTGATCTTAACCAGATAAATTGTGATATTATTATAACTAACAAAACATGAATTATAATAAAATCGATAACCAGATGAATTGACCGAAAACAACCAGAAGAATCTTACTCATCTTAGTCAAATTCGGTAGCTAGTGACCTTGCAATTAATACAAGATCAATAACTTTGATCAATATCAGTATCTACAAGAGATCAATCAGATGATGCAGCCTCGCAAACAATGATACGAATCGATAACTAACTTATATTATAATTCATAAGAGATCAAACGGCTGATGCAGCCTTACAAACGATAATACAAGTCGTGACGGTACTCACAGACAAGCCGGGGATCGATCAGCCGATGCAGCCTTGCTCGTTGAAGAACTCACCGAGATCTACATTAATCCTACTCCTAAGGGTTAGCGTGAAGCCAAAAAAATAAAGACTGATTTTAATTGATGTGTGGATAGATTATAATGTGCCATAACCCTTTATATTTATTGGGCTGCTGGATTTCGCGTACACGGACTAGAGTAGCCGAACAAAACAAATCTAATCTAAGTCGGTTGACTCTCACAAGTATAGGTCCTAGACTTGTTTGGCCCAATAAGTGGTCACGTATGCATGTGGCCAGCTAACTACGTGACCGCGTTTACGTGTCTTGCATCCATGCACCACGTCCGGATGGATATCTGCCTTGGTAATTTTCTTCGCGGTCTCCTATTTTCCAACTGCCCTGATCCACATGTTGACGTATGTGATAATCTTTCTATTTTTCCTCACATAGAAAAGGTGTCTTTCTATTTCCAACAATGGGAGACGCTATATTTCAGGTGCCTGAAATATACAATGTTTTCAGGCGACGGCTTGTAGCTGTCAGATTAGCATCCAGCGGTGACAATCGTCATCCAGCGGTTTCTATTGATAAGCAGACAAAACAGGTCCGTAAGCAGACAAAACGGGTCCGCAACCAAACTCAGAACATAGATCTACTCCTTAACGGGTCCAAAAAACCCGTTAAGCTTGCTGGAGGTGTACCGAATGAATAAACATGGGCTTATTTCTTCACATTGAACTGGGCTTTACACAGTGAACCAAAAACACCGAAATTTGTCCCACTTAAACCCCCTGCTACAAGTTAAATGTCCCAGCTCGTGCATGTGAAGTCCACAGAATATGGAACACCAAGATCACTGCAACTAGTACTTGTTAAGATATTCTGAGCAAACAAAGGCACAATGAGTATGATCTTGAAAATTTCAAAACATAAATACAAAAATTGCACATTTCAAATAGTGCAACTAGTACTTGTTGATAATGCAATTATACTGTTGCTTTTCCTATACGAAGATCAGACATTTAACTTGAGGCTTATCGTGGCATTTCTTCTTCATTTGATCAATCACCACAGAAGATATATCGATGTTGACAACATCTTGATAACTATCATCTATCATGTTTTCACCAAATACTGCAACAATCAAGAGAAGATAAACCACATAAGTAATTCCACTAGATCTGAAGTAATGTAGACATCTTGTGTTTAGTATTTGTGGTTAAATTGATCATTACAATTAATAAATAAAAGCACATCTATGCTTGTAACTAATGACGAGGATTTATCTCGGAATCAGCCAGGAAATTCAGTTTTTAGTCAGACATTGTGTTTCTTGACAAACTCTGTCAGAAACTATCCTTAAATGCCATTAGTGAGATTAAGTAGTAGTGACAAAATGACAATATCATGATGTAGGCTGCAGATGTATGAAACTTCATAGAGATCAACATTTATTGACAAGTCAACTAGGATCTTGAGTGCTTGAGCATGCTTACCAGCGAGATGATCACAAGGCCAGGTTGTAGCGTGTTGCTCCTGCATGTGCTGGGACATCTCATAGCTCTCTAGCTGCAGTGTTCTCTGGTTCAGGAAGCTCTCGCTCGCCTTCAGGTCTGCCTCAAGTGTCGCCTCTAGGTCACTGTCCCTCATCTCAAGATTGGCTTCATTAAAATGAGCAGTTCAGTTTCTTGTCAGATGTTGTACTGCATCAACAAAGGAGTTAGCGGTGAATGAATGAAGTCCTACTTCCCAGGTTCTCAGGAAACTTTACAGAAATGACAAAAAAAATGACAACATCCTGAAACAAGCACACAACCACTATGTGTGGATTAGTCAGAAAATGCGTTGAATTCATTAAAGCTTATACACTCTTATTACTCCTACATGCAAGTTCATTGGTATACCTTCCATTTTTGGTTCTGAAAGAAAATTGCATGAAATTAACTTAAGCCACATTTCTGTCCAGATTCATTGACGTATCCCACCGGCAGTCCTAAACAACAACTACATATTCCGTCCAGATTCACCACGCCAATTTCTTGCGGGCCAAACAGACATGCGAGAAATTCTTCCCAGAATCACTGAAAACGACTTGGGAGTAATCTATTAGCTAGGAGTACTACTGAAATTTCATTTCTGTTTGGTTCGTCCGGAAACCAACAGATACAGAACTTCAGATGCAATTCCTTTGTGTAAGTGATTACAATTTTCACAATAAACATATTACAATTTTTTTATAGTATGACAGACAAATAACTAAAATGTGTTGGCACAAATCACAAATAACAATTTTTTTCTATGGAAAGACAAGGACAAAAATGTTGACTGTGCTGGCAAAAATCACAATTAACAAATTACATTTTTTTTCTATACTATGACAAAGACAAATAGCTTAAATGTGTTGGCACAAATCACAAATAACAATTTTTTTCTATGAAAGGACAAGGACAAAATTTGGTGTGGGCTTGCACAAATCACAATAAACAAAGCAAAAGGTGTGTTAGCACAAATTACAAGAAACAATTTTTTTCTATGAAAGGACAAGGACAAATTTGGTGTGGGCTTGCACAAATCACAATAAACAAAGCAAAAGGTGTGTTAGCACAAATCACAAAGAAACAATTTTTTTCTATGAAATGACAAGGACAAAAATTTGGTGTGGGCTTGCACAAATCACAATAAACAAAGTAATAGGTGTGTTAGCACAAATCACAAGAAATTACTAAAAACAAGCTGCTAAACGTTATGCGCAAAGAGTAACAATCGTGAGAGCCAGGATAAGGAGCTTAGCGGTGCATAGTTTACCAGAGGGGGCCACAGGGTGCTGGGGCATCCATAGCTATGAATCTGCTGATGCACTGGGCAGCTTGTCCTTCACCTACCCTCAGAATGTACTACATAACAAAAGAGAAAGAGAGTCAAGTTCAGATACTGCAACAAGAATAGCAAATGGGTGTGGTACGGCTAATAAGGATCAATTGCACATGCTGAGAACTACAATTGCAGTGCCTAATAGCTGTAATTTACATTGTTGGTGATTGCAATTATGTAACTGAATGTATTATTTGTTTGATTTTCATCAACAGCAGATATTAATAGTAACAGAGCACTTCAAAATTCAGTAGTATATTGTGGATGCGTCTTATTTCTATAGTACTGCACCAAAACTACTGGAAAGTAGCTTGAGCATATTTTCCAAGCTCTAACATTTTGTGAACTCAAATTTGAGTATTCAGTATGTGAGAAAATTATATATCACATAGAAACCAGCTATCACCTAAAATGTTCCGGCTGCTGTCAGGACTCCACTTCTGGTTTGTGACTTTAACTACACTGAAGACTAATGTTATTGCAAAAATCAATCATGTTATAGGTTTGGGAAAGAAGAATATTGTTGATGATACTAACAGTTTGCCTGTGTAGTATAGGTTGCCTAGTATAGGAGGAACCGGCCCCACCAGTTCATTCTCGCTAAGGTCTCTGAGAAACAATTTTGGACAAAAGATTTCATTATGGGCTAATAAAGATAAAGAGACCAATAAGCATGGATTCAAGTGTCTCTTTTTGTACTCACCGGACAGCAAGAGCCTACATGAGGCCAATCACTTCTGGAATTTTGCCAATCAGTCTATTTTCTTTAAGTGACCAGTAAAACAACAATGCAAGGATCAAACGGAAGGACTACATGGTACATACATATGAGGACATTAGTCTGCTGAAGTATAGAAGATTTGAATTGTATGCATATTTATCTAATTCTATTGATATTATGATGCAGGAGAAGTTGATAACAACAATGGCAGTGTACGTGTAACAAAGAAAACTAAGAAGAGAAAAGTCAACAATTGAGAAAACAAGGAACAACATATGGAAGTGCAAATTACCAATCAAAAGGAAGCGTGCAGTCCAGTTTAATTTATGTAATTGTCTTGGAAGAAACATGTGACAATTCTCATCTTGTATACCGGTCCAACTCTGCAACAGTTCAGTTCGGTTATTAAAAAACCTGAGCATTAGAGCAATATTATTCATCATCAAACAATCTAAATGATAGTACAATTGGACTATGAAAGTAAAGAGTTTTCCTAGCACAAACTTTCTGAACATATGTTTTTCCTGGTTAATCAAATGTGAAAAGGAAAACAAAATAGTGGGAAAGTTATATCTAAGGACTGGATATTGCACATGTTAAACACCATAATTGCAGAAATTTAGGTGTGCAATTTACTACTTATAAATGTGTAATCAAGAAATGGATATTAAACACAGCTTTCTTGTACAGTATATGCAACATAGTTAAAAGATGTGAGCTCCTACTATTCTACTACAACAGCCAAGAAGAGGATACTACAGACTACAACTATTCAAAATTCAGCTGGTGTACAAACCTCAGCAATGGCTGCTGAAACGATCTCTCCATGCTTCTTCAGAACCATGGTGTACAACCCTTCGTAGCTTAGCCATTTAAATTCAGACTTGTTCGTTCAAGCAAGAAACATCTTCTATATAAGCGACAGAATCAAGACCTAATATATAACTGAATGACATCTCAGGGTCAGTACAAAAATGTGCACGTCTCACTCTGACTCAAAAAGACTTATCCAAGGCTATACACAGCTTGGTGGAGCATGTCAATCCTTGTCCACCCATCCTTCACTGGGTTGAAGCACTCATTGAGCACGCCGAGCACCACCGCAAGCTTCACGCTGCATTCCTTGAGAGCTGGTCGATTCCTCTTTCTGAATCCTCTAGAGCGCCCACGAGAAACTATCCTCGGTAGGGTTCATTACGCCTGTCACTTCTGATAGCTTAGCAGAGAGCTGAAACATGCATCCAAACAAAAAAAGGCACCGTGTTCAGTTTATATAACACAAGAAGGAGAAACTCTGGATTACAGATCAAATAACAGTTAAACTCTACACACCAACAGAGATTCAGTTAAAAACATAACAACAAAGAAGGAGAAACTCTGAATTTCATGGGTACTGGATGCTGATTTCTTCATGCATAATAGGTTTGGTTTGTCTATGGATTGCTCTTGGTTTAAATTTAAAATTGCATTTGTTCTATGCCTCAGGATCTCAAACTGAAACTCTGAACATGTTAAGGTCTCTCCGGCCCTGATACTCTTAACATACCAATTTCTGTTTACTGTGATCACTAACCTCATCCAATACATTTATTGGTAAGAGGTACTTGCTCCAATTCTTTTTCCATCTGTTTTGCTGGAAGATCAGAAACACAGTTTTTTTTCTGCATAAGTTCCTGTACCATATGAATGCTATGGTAGCTCAGTAGCAGCAAGGTCCTCTTTCCTATAACAAAAAGGTGCTCTTCCATGGACTTTCGTTTAAAGACACTACAGAGTTTTGTTGAGATAGATGTATTTCTATGCATGTTTTGCAAATGGTTTAACCATTTATTTTGTTTTCTTTCTTTTGGTTTATGAACAATTTACATGAAAGGCAGAGAACATTTTTTGAGGATAATACATGAAGCTACAGTATGTTAGGAGTCTCAGCTCATAAAAACCAAAAAGCTTTCCTATTTGTCTCATCTACCTAGACATACCTTCTTATCAGATAAATGTCCTATCAGAAAATGCTCCGATAGTAGTAATCATGTTATATTCCTATAATAAGATAACACCTTGCTATATGCAGGTTGTCAATTTCAGCTAGAAGTGTTTGGTTAAACTTGGTAGGGAGGGTTTAGTTACATGAACTTGTAGGAATAAGCCAATGAGCTCAGCTGGGAAGTTACAAAATATCAGTATTTGAAGATGGGATACTTATTTCAGGATGTATGATCTTTGTTTCATTGGTAAAGAATGTGCGATCCTTGGTCCTATCCATTGTCATTATGCACTTCCGATTTTGCATATACAGTCCATGTTGTTTGGCGTCACTTTAATAATTCAGACCTCATGTTGAATATATTTAACTATAGTTAGGAGTTAATATAAATCTGATGTCAGGGTTCTGCTTCCGTTAATCACTATTTTGTAACCAATATACATTATCTATAGTTTGCTATCTATTCTTCCTAAAATTGTAAATAAAATCCAAGGGACAATAAAATCATATTTTGTATGCATATATATTTTTCCTCAGCTGTCACCGCCTAAAAACAGAGAACACAAAGCACAGAGTTGCTGCCGCCGCCTGAAAACAGAGAACACAAAGCACAGACGAGTTGCTGCCACTCGTTCAGCTTCAGATGAACTCGTGATACTACTTGTTCAAAGAGCAAGAAACCGATTTCAGAGATACCAACGAGGATGCCCATTCCTGGATTCTCCTCGTTGCCCAAACACAAAGAAACAGAGCTGCCAGGAGCAGTAATCCAGAGCATAATGGCTGGCTGGTCCTGCCGTTGCCCGTCCATCGTAGCAAAACCAGCAAGCAGAAGCAGTTTGCAACTGCTGCATCTCATTGAGTTGGAGTTGGAGAGGAGGAGAAGAGTTCAAACCAATCAATAATTGGTGGATGCAGCTACCATGCCACACTCTGCATCTACCTGTGGCCTTCTGCTACTAGTACTGGCCGATGGTGTATCCATGGATCCATTGACACTTCTACTTCTAGCTCGGCCTAGCCCTGATCTGAACTGCATCGGTTTTACTCCTCCAGAAGCGTAACGGAAATCAGTGGGGACTACAGAAGAAAGGATGGGAGCAATTGGAGCAAGCGAGCAGGATGTGGATCAGTGGATGTGCAACAGGGTTCAGTTGGGCTAGCTTCTGTTCGATACAAACGGACAAGGAGATGAGGTGTCACGCGCTCAGAATAGAATCTTTCTAGGCGGTTCTTCCCCGTTCTACCTCCTCCCTCTCCGTTTGAAACAATTATACCAACAACCTCACCATGCAAAACTAGATCTACAGATCAGCATTTAACTAAAAAAACATCTGAGCTCACCCCTAAAAACAGGTCAGCAAGCACCATTGCTCAACTTAGCTACGAATCCACTTCTTACAAGCAATCCAAACCGAAACCACTAACAAAATCAAAGAGGACCAAATCGAATCAGCAGCGACAAGGGATTTTCAAGCAACAAACCTCAACGGAGCGTGCGGCGAACGCAGGTAGGTGCCGATCTCAAGCTATGGCGGAGACGAGCGAGCCGTGGGCGGCATCTTGCCGGCAGCATCTTCAGGCGGGGCGCGGGCACGGAGCCGAGGCGCGGGGGCGGCATTTGAAGCTGGGGTGCTTGTCATGGAGCGACGGAATCCGAGGCCGGCCGGGGGCTACGCGCGGCGCGCGCTTGTCCGAGTGACCGAGCTGGCGGCGACGGCTTCCGAGTGAGAAGATGGGGAGGGGAGAGAGGGAGATGCCAGCGCGGGCGGCAGTGGGCGCTCGCTGCGCTGCCGTGGCGTGGGATGGGGGAGGTCCGCGGCGAGCTCAATCGGTGTTAGCGGGTGCAGTCGAGCTCGATCGGACCCAATAAGAACCAAACACAGCCACGGACCCAATACAAAAGCATACGAGTGCACGGATCGCAAGCTCCATCGGAGGCGTCGCCTGAAGACAAGCCCAGAATTCAGGCGACTGAGGAATAGGAAATATGTCCAACAATATTAAAATATTCCTCCTTGATGTGGGCAAATACGTTAATTGGCCATACTTAGCTAAAAATGCAAGTCTGGTGATCATGTATACGCATATATCTCATTTGGTTTATTCTCGCTAGCAACCACGTCGAACTCCTTGCATGGTACTTGATACGAAAAACTGAATATAGTATTCCTAATAATCCTCCTGGCCGGCAGGTTAATCTCTGCAGAATTCCATACCTCCATGCTAGATTCCGGTCCATATTTCCCTCTTTCTCCATATCCGAATATGCAAGTAAAATCAGGTTGCCTGCGCATAGGTTCCTGTACTTACGCCAGACGTATGTACGCACACCTGCTGAATTTGGACTTTGATTTCCATACCATTCATGCGCCAAACAGCCAGCTGCCGAGAGATGGTTTGCCTTGTATCAGCTCTACATTATCAGATCTTTTCCTCACTCAGCAATGGAGATGATTTAGTTTAAGCAATCTTTTGGCTTCCCTTGCATTTTCCTTATCTTCACATGGGGAAGTCCTGGACGTGATGCATCTCAAAATAATATTTCCTGGCCGACGAGGAGCTCCTGGACGTTATGTATCTCCAAATATACGTGCAGCACCTCGTGTTGTTCCTTCCCAATGACATTTCCTGATCGTCCAAATTTTGGTGTGAACAGATTCGTTGTTTAAGATTTACAGTAGGTCACAATAAAAAATGTATGCTTGTGTTGTTTAATAAAATAATAAATAAAGAAAACTGAGTGTGTTTATCGTGTGTGTAATTGTTTGTTTCTAAACTCAATTTAATAGGTTTGTGATGTGAAGAGGATATGTAGGCAAGGGAAGTAGAGAGATAAAATTTAATAGGCATATACAATGATATTATATTTAAAAAGCAAGAAAACAAGGTAAAATAGAAAACAAATTAAAAAACCAAGTATATATATACAGTTGCGCAAAAAGGTAGAAAAAACCTGGAAAAAGTTTGAGTGAATGCAATAAATTTTGAATTTTTCAAACAAAAGTTTTAGATCTCAATCAGTTCTGCATCTTTGTAGTTGACAACTTTTCTTTTTGAAATCATTTACTGACCCGAAATTTCGTTTCAAGTTCTCATAATTTCATATTTCAAATTTTCGACTTGTTCAAACAAACTCACGTGGGGAAATGATTGAAACCAAAGTTGTTTATCTTGATGAGGCCTAAAATTTATAGTTGACGACTTTTTCATTTAAACTCATTTACTATCCTAACAAGGCTTAGTGATTATCCATCACTTAGAACACAAAGGTCATACATTACAATACACACATGCTTCATTAATATAGTGTGCTTTGCGACAAAAAACAGTACCCTTTTTATTTATATTTATAAAAAATAGAAAAATGAAAAAAGAGGAGGCAAGAGGGTTCGAACTGAGCACCTGGTTCAAAAGCCGACTATCAAACAAGGTTATCAACTTCCAATTGATCGATTTGCAACAATATGTTCTTTTAAGAAATTTTTATTGAGAGATAGACGTGCAGGCCCTCCTCAAAGTTTTTTTTTTGTAAAAATTGAGAGATAGACGTGCAGGCCCTCCTCAAAGTTCTTTTTTTTTGTAAAAATATGAAAAAGTTAAAAATAGTGTGACCACAAAGATTTGAAGCTACACTCTTAAAACCCCGACGAGGACAATAGCACCTCCATTACCACTAAACCAATTGCATGTTCACGTAAGATGTAGTGTTTTATTTTATTTGTTAGAGAAACCAAGATCAAAAACATAAACTTCTGTACTCTCGACATCGTCCTTAACAATAACTGCCAATGGGCTTCGGTGCGGCGTAGGCCAAACATGATGCTGAACGCAAAGACAACAATTTATACTAGTTTAGACCCTTAGAATAGTGTAATAACCAATGTCCAGTTAGGTGTGTTGCTTGTATGATTGCGTGTACAAGGGGTGCCCCTGACTCTCAGTATATTGTCCAGAGGGCAAGCACATAATTATTGACGGTCACTAACACCCATTTTGACCATCAATATTTCACCCAAAAGCATGATAAAGTGAGGTAAATCATCATCACATGTGTTCAATTTTGTTTATAATTCACCTAGTTCCACTTGTACTTGTAGAATTATTTGTATGTAGGAACTTTAGCTAAATTTGTGCAAAATATGGACAAAGGAGGCAAGTGGACGTGGCAGGGGGCCAGGGGCCCACATGCCACATCGACCGGCGCCACCCAATGGTCCACTGCCCCCTGCCACGTCCATGATCCATGGGAGAGGCCCTCTAAGCCTTCTCCACCACTGATCTTAAGTCGGTTTGCACCAAGGGACATGATGGAGTGGCCTTGGATCCAAGGGTCCACCGTCATGCACTTGGAGCCATCCAGCCGATCTTGGAACCACCCTACCTGCCAAATTTCAACATGTCCTATCTTCACAACCACCATTTTGGAGCAACCACGGCGCTACGATCGAAAGGCGGTGCGTCCAAGTACCGGCCAACGCCCCCTTAGCTCCGGTCGATGCCCTAGGGGGGCAACCGACCTCCCTGGCTACCTACAAATACCCCCACTGCCTCAGTACACTATAAAAGGAGGTGTGGAGCTCGGTAGAGAAGGGTCCCATTTATTTCCAAGCTCTCTATCTTAGCGTAACTCTAGAGTAGTAGTTTAGTAGTGGAAGTAGAGCATGAGCAGAGCTTCTCTCGGAGTCCAAAAGAGTCTTATGGGTCTGGTATAGCTCCTGTGTAATTCTTTTATTTCGTATTTACTTTATTCAGTACTTTATTTTTAGTACTTTATTTAGTATTATTTCTCTGCTTAATCCATGTTCTAGTTCATTATTGTTCATCATGAGTGAGCTTAGGTGCTTGCTCTCGGCATTAGTATCATAGGTTATCTCTTGTTTAGTAGTCTTTTGTTAGCACCAGTTCCACCGTCTTGGTTAGGGTGCTTTGATCTCATTTCATCAGAGCTCGGATCGAAATAGTAAGTTTGTAGATTAAGCGAGGTGCTTAGGCTATAATTACCTATGAATACGGCTAGGCCTCTAGATAGATTGTGGTAGTTGGCAAGTGGTGACAGCCTTGTCCATCCTCTGTATTCCACCATGTTAGTTCTAGTTATTAAATCATAGGGCTCGTGGCAGACCTTGTCTATTTAACTCTCCTAGTTGGTAGGCGGACTGTACCCGAAGTACTAGCGCATTTCTTCTAGTCATTTGTTTACCCTTTGTTACCAAAAGATAAATTACTCCCCCTCTCACCTAGCTATCCTACCTCTAGTTTAGCTTGTTTATTAGTTTACTCATTAGTTTACACACAATCACCAATATCGTTTAACCACTTAGGATACAATTAGGCTTTTCGTTAGCAATCCTAACTAATAAATATAAATCAGCCTCTCGCCTTCCTTTAGGAAAAATATAAATTCTACACTTGGTACTCACTGAGCGAAGTGATACGCGATAGTTCTGTGCGCTTGCATAATTCCTCCACTAGTCGTTAAAAAGTATCATCAAGCATTTCTGGCGCCGTTGCTGGGAAGGCAACTGGCTTCGAATTTATATTTTGTGTTAGCTTTGCTACCTAGGCTTTTAGTTATCCTAAGTAGTTTATCCTTTTTCCCTCATATCCTATCACTACCCAACATGACCATGGGCGATAAGTCCATTCGTGGTTTTTCTGCATCCTCGGCTGCTAATGTAGCCACTGGACCCAATGTTATCAATGGGGAAGCTAACTTTGAGCTTAAGCCATCGTTAATTACGATGGTTCAAGCTAGTCCATTTTGTGGGAAAGCCCACGAGGATGCGAATGCTCATCTCCAACACTTTTTGGAGATTTGTAGCACATTCACCATTAAGGGAGTAACCCAAGAGGTTGTACGTCTTCGCCTTTTCCCCTTCTCTTTGTTAGGAAAGGCTAAGGAATGGTTTTACTCTAGCCGCAATGCTGTAGACACATGGGACAAGTGTTCCAACGCTTTCCTAGTCAAGTTCTTCCCTATGGGAAAGACTAATGCTCTTCGCAATAAGATCTCTACTTTTCAGCAACTAGCAGATGAGTCAATTCCTGAAGCTTGGGAACGAATGCAGGAGTATGTCTCGCATGCCCACACCATGGCATGGAAGACTAGTTTTTGATCTACAACTTTTACCATGGATTAGTTCCGTTAGATAGGAGCCATTCAAATGCTGCTACTAGTGGAGCATTATTTTCGCTAAGTGTTGTGGATGCCAAGACGCTGATCGAGAAGATAGTTTCCCACCAAGGATGGAGCGACGATCGACTCCAACCCCGTAAATGAGGTATGCATTCAATTAAAGAGGTTGACTTGCTTGCAGTTAAGATGAATCTGCTCACAAAGCAAGTAGAACATTATGAAAAGATGAGTACCCAAGAGACACTCAAAGCCATGGATTCCAACATAACTTGCAACGTCTATGGAGATGTTGGACATTCGAGAAATGCCTGTCCCAAGACCCAGGAAGATCTCAACTTCGTCAACAATGACAACGAGTTTCATCCACAACAACATCAAGGCTGGAATCAACACTCCAACAATCAAGGAGGTAACAATTATTACTCTTCTCAGCATTTGAATAATCAAGGTAATAGTTATGCTTTCCTTAAAGATCTTGTTTCTAGTAATGGTAGAATGGCTGATAGCATTAATAAAAAGTTGCATGCTCATGACAAGATGTTGGAAAATATAAATACTAAATTGGATGAGTTTTCTTCTGCCTCAAAGAATCAACTTAGTTTCAATAAGAAGATAGAAACCCAATTAGCACTAATAGCTGTTGCCATACCATCCTATGAAAAAGATAAAATTCCTAGCAAACCTAAAGAACCATGGAGACAGCCAACCTTGTTACAGCAAGGTATGACTTTTCTGTAAATGGTTGGAGATTTCCTATTAAGAAAGGTGATCCTAGCAACCCCATCATTACTTGCTCCATAGGAACCCATACTTTCCATAATGTCATTTGTGAACTAGGATCTAGTGTTAACATTATGTCTAAGGAAACTTATGATAGATTGTCCTACACTGCCTTATCTCCAACCTCAGTTTACCTACAGCTAGCTGATCAATCTACCCGTTATCTCGATGGAGTAGCCACAGACTTGTTAGTCAAAGTGAGGATTGTTTATGTTCGTACATATTTTATGATCTTAGACATGGGCAACGACAAGGATACACCAGTAGTTATTGGTCATCCTTTCCTTAATACTACAAATGCTTGCATATATGTGGCTTCTGGGCAATTCCAATTCCACTTTACTGGAAGAAAGAAAATATTTGCTTTTTCCTTTGGACAACGCATCTTTGATGAGAAACAGGAAAAGAACAAGCATCCGATGAAGAAAACCAATATGAAGAAACCAAAGCCAATTGAAGAACCGGAGAAGCCTGTCAAGAAGAAGAAGAATAAGAAGACATGGTGTAAAAAGAAAGATCCGGCCTCAACATCGTCATCCCCTGATCCTGACAAGGCCTCTGAGGTGGAACAAGAGGAAACACCCCCACTCAAGGAAGAATAACCTTGAGAGCGTTCAAAAGGTAAGTTTTCTATCCCTTGCATATTTATCGCATTTCAGTAGTTGCATCTCATATTTAAATTTCCAATAAAAGTTTGCTTTTGCATTGCATGTTTATTTAGTGCATTTAGATACTCTATGTTAATAAATAAAGTTCTGTAGTAGCTATGCTTGATAGGATAGGGTTTGCATTTAAATAAAATAAACTAAAAAATAAATTAATAATAATAATGAATAAATTATCTAGTAGTAATAAAAGTAAGTTTAGTCATTTATGTATTATTCTAGTAACAGTAGTTAGTCAATAAAGAAAGAATCAAAGAGCTGCTAGAAGATGAGTCCAACCTATGCAAAAGGTAAGCCTGGGGGAGATGTCTCTCCCTGCTCAGGTATGAAAAATCCTAAACCCTCTCATTGCATTCATGTTTGTTTTACAATGTCAATATCTATGATAATAGAATGTAGAGAGGAATGCTTGAAATTTATCTTAAAAGAAACTCTACTCTAATACATGATGATAAGTTATTCTGGAGATGATGAATAGTTGCTCTATGATACTTTGCAAAAGCTTGTTATACAACCTAATACTTCTTAAGTTTTGAGCATGATAACTTAGAGTTCATCTTAGGGTGAATGCTTTTGTGGGTTACAAATGCTAGAACCAAGTCTAAGTTCTTGTGAGATATGTTGTAGTTAAAACTAGAATAAATTTTTTAACCTATCTAAGGAATGGTAAAAGCAACTTGGAGTTTTATTTTACAAAATGTTAAAACTCTCTTGCTAGAAGTTCCTCAATGGTGATAAAGTCCTACCAGAGCTAAATACATGTTCATTCATACATGATAAAGCCATTATAAAAGCTGCCTGTTTGTTTTGAGCTTTTTCAAGCCTTGTTGATCTGAGTAGAGAAACTTATCATGCTTTTTTATTAAGATCACGTACACCCACATACATATGCTATTCCTACACTAGGAATATGCAACCACATGCTTTCCATACATTATTGCTCTATGAGAATCAAAGTTACCTCTCTAGCTATCTTTCATCAAAAGAGAGGCATGGGCTATGGAAAAAAAGAGAGAATAAAGAGCAAAAAGCTCTAGTGTTAAAAAAAGAGAAAGAGAGAGAGTGAAAAATAAAAAGTAGCCATGCCCTCTCAAAAAGAAGCTAGTGGAAGGAAACTTCTCAAAGGAGTACCACTTCCACCAAATATACCACACATATGCACGTCTTAATCAATTAGTATGATTTGTTGCTCCTTGTGATCTAAGTGTTTGACTTAGCAATATATTCCATTCAAGTAGGCTATGCTTTTATCCCCTACCTTGAGCTCCACATAAGCTTTAGGATAGATATTAAGGCTAAGATCCATGGCCTTGGTAAGGTTTCAAACACTATTGAGAGACTTGAGTGTACCATATGAGGAACTTAGGCAAGTTTTCTTTTCAAATCGATTGAAAACCTCTAGGAAGTTTGAACTAAACCAAAGTAGGGAAAACGTATCTGTCTAGCTACACAATCTTGCAATTGCTTATGTCAAGGTGAAAGCTATAAGTTCCACATTGCTAAGACTGATGATGGATTTCTAAGTGCTAACATGTTCAATTCAAGAGATAGTATTTGTTTGTATATACGTTTTGCAGGGCGTTACATAGTAGCAACTCCTGATCCAACACCTATACCATGCTAAACCTGCATCTTTGCTCGGGACGAGCAAAGAGGTAGCTTGGGGGAGCTTGTTGACAGTCAGTAACACCCGTTTTGACCATCAATATTTCACCCAAAAGAATGATAAAGCGAGGTAAATCATCATCACATGTACTTGTAGAATTATTTGTAAGCAGGAATTTTAGCCAAATTTGTGCAAAATGGTGCAAAATATGGATAAAAGAGGCAAGTGAACGTGGCAGCGGGGCCAGGGGCCCACATGCCACGTCGGCCGGTGCCACCTTGGCATCGCCCGATGGTCCACTGCCCCCTGCCATGTCATCGATATGTGGGAGAGGCCCTCCAAGCCTTCTCCACCACTGATCTTAAGTCGGTTTGCACCAAGGGACAGGATGGAGTGGCCTTTGTTCCATGGGTCAACTGCCATACACTTGGAGATCTCCAACGGATATTGGAACCGCCTTACCTACCAAATTTCGACATGTGCTGTCTTCACAACCGCCATTGAGGACCAACCATGGTGCTACCATCAAAAGACGGTGCATACAAGGGCCGATCGACGCCCCCTTGGCTCCGGCCGATGCCCTAGGGGGGCAACCGACCTCCCTAGCTGCCTACAAATACCCCCATCCTCTCCACACTGTAAAAGGAGGTTTGGAGCTCGGTGGACAAGAACCCCATTCATTTCCAAGCTCTCTAGCTTAGCGTAGCTCTAGAGTTGTAGTTTAGTAGTGGAAGTAGAGCAAGAGCGGAGCTTCTCTCAAAGTCCGAAAGAGCCTTCTGGGTTTGGTATAGCTCCTTTGTAATTCTTTCATTTCACATTTACTTTATTCAGTACTTTATTTTTAGTACATTATTTAGTATTATTGCTTTGCTTAGTCCAAGTTCTAGTTCATTATTTTTCATCATTAGTGAGTTTAGGTGCTTGGTCTCGACATTAGTATTATAGGTTATCTCTTGTTTAGTAGTCTTTCATTAGTACCAGTTCCACCATCTAGTTAGGGTGCTTTGATCTTATTTCATCGGAGCTCAAATCAAAGTTGTAAGTTTCTAGATTAAGCGTGGTACTTAGGCTATAAATTACCTGTGGATACGGCTAGGCCACCGAATAGATTGTGAATGGTGACAGCCTTGTCCATCCTCTTAATTCCACCACGTTAGGTCTAGTTATTAAATCATATGGCTCGTGGCAGACCTTGTCTATTTAACTCTCTTAGTTGGTAGGCGGGCTTTGCCCCGAAGTACTAGCGTATTCCTCCAAGTCATTTGTTTACCCTTTGTTACAGAAAGATAAATTACTCGCTCTCCCACCTAGGTATCCTACCTCTAGTTTAGCTTGTTTATTAGTTTACTCATTAGTTTACACACAACCACCAATATTGTTTAACCACTTAGGATACAATTAGGCTTTCCTTTAGCAATCCTAACTAATAAATATAAATCAGCCTCCCGCATTCCTTTGGGAAAAATATAAATTCGACACTCGGTACTCATCGAGCGAAGTGTTACGCGATAGTTCTGTGCGCTTTGGGAATTCCTCCACTAGTCGTTAAGAACTATCAACAATAATCTAGTCCTGTCGGTTACAAAAGAAGATTTCCAATCTAATTATAGAGATATACTTTCCTATAATCCGACTAGGTCGGTCCTTCATGTCTTGGAAAGCACGCCACCTTGTCTCGAGCCTTTCCAGCAAACCGTGGCCGGCCCATCTACTTGTCAGGTAGTCGACCCTATGGGGAACCCTTAGGATATTGGTCAGTCAGCAAGTTTGAAAGGGAAAAGTAACACACTATATATGAAAAATGTAGCAGGTAATATACCTCCTTGTGCATAGGAGAAGGCACGATTATTGCAACTGTTGTTTTGTTCATTAACAATTGAATATTTTCTTTTCTATTGTTTTGTTCATTTGCATGTTACAAGCTTGGAACAAGGAGGGAAGTGAGGGACATGGGTGCTTGTCATATTTTGAAATTTAAAATTTGAATTATCCAAACTAATTCAAATAAAGAAATGACAAAAAAAGTTGTAGATCTCGATGAGTTTTAAAACTTTGTAGTTGACAACTTTTCCATTTGAAAGCATTTACTATCCCAAAGTTTTGTTTGAATTTCTCATATTTGAAATTCAAATTTTTGAAATGTTCAAACATACTCATATGGGGAAATGACTAAAACCAAAGTTGTAGATCTCGATGAGGTCTAAAACTTTGTAGTTGATCACTTTTTCATTTTAATTAATTTATGTCCCTAAAATTATGTTTAAATTTCTCATATATTGAAATTCAAATGTAATAATTTCTAAACTTGGTTACAAAAATCTACAAACTTGCATGACAATGTGATTTTATTGTATAATCACTGCATAAAAAATGCAAATGATTTAACAAAGTAGTGCTAAGCATTTTTCATAATGGATACATTTCACACATAGTTATATAACTAAGTCAATGATGTTTCTATTTGTGAAAGATGTATAGTCCCACTCTGTCAAATATAGCTTGAAATTTTTTTTGCAAACGTGCAGACCCAAAGTATGGCTCCACACAAAATCTTAAATTCTTCTGATCAATTTTGGTCATTATTACATTTATTTTGTGCTAAACTTGAGAAGGGAGGTTGAATTAACCCTTCAAAATAATGTAATTTTCCATCTACCTCCACCAAAATTGGTTCGTTGTGCCATATGAGACCTAGTATAAAAATGTGGTACCATTTTGGATCATTTCGGGGTAGCCTCAGTTCAACCTCTAATTACTTCGTACTGTCACGCAAAATTCATTTAAACTCTAGAAAATAGCAATATGTCTCTGAAAAATCTAAAACTTAGTATTTTCTTAACTTGTGGTACATACAAGGACGAGAAAAACCTTGAGGTGCATCCGATACCGAAATGCATGAGAGCTATGGAAACTTTGGATTGAAATTATTTATGCAAGCATGCAGACCCGAAGTATGGACCCACACAAAATCCTAGAAAGGAGGTTGAGTGACCCCTTCAAAATAATTAATTTTCCATCTACCTCCACCAAAATTGGTTCACTAGTCCATATGAGACTAAGTATTAAAAAATGGTACCATTTTGGATCGTTTTGGGGGTAGCCTCAGTTCTACCTCTAATTACTTTGTTCCATCACACAAAAATTCATTTAAATTATAAAAAAATAGCAAACCATCTCTGAAAAATCTAAAACTTAGTATTTCCTTAACTTGTGGTATATACAAGGCTGAGAAAAATTAAAACGCATACGACACCAAAATGTGTGAGAGCTGTGGAAAGTTAGAAGTTGTTATCAGGGTTCTATAAAATGGCATATCCGTTTTGTGAACCATGTATATTGCAGCTCTGTTGATTTTTTTTTTTGCAAGCATGGAGACCCAAATTATGGCTCCACAAAAAATCTTCTGATCAGTAGTTGTGGTCATTATTACATTTATTTTGTGGTAAACTGGAGAAAAGGGGTTGAATTACCCCTTTAAAATAATATAATTTTCCATCTACCTACACCAAATTTGGTTCACTGAGCCATATGAGACCAAGCATAAAAATTTGGTACCATTTTGGATCGCTTTGGGCCATATATTAATTAGGCTCTAGTGGAATGTGCAGCCTCTCGTGCAAGTTTGCTGCCTAAACGTGTAGAAGCTATTGAGTAATCCTATAGATTTTGATTTTAGGATGTAAATTTGCTCTCATGAAATGGAGATGCATATTCATGTTATTAATACCGTTGTTTTTGAGCTGCTAACTTCGACAAAAAAAAAACTTAAATGCCTTCACTCTGTATGCTTAGCCGAGCTGCTTCCTACTTAAACCCAATGGTGGTTTAAAGAGTACTAAAACTTCCTGTATGCTTCCTTGGCCTAGAGGATATCACATCTCATCTCATACTGATGAAAGCAGTTCCTGTACAGTGAACTTGTCTTTGTAATTGGGTTTAAAGAGTACTAAAACTTCTATCACCTTCTTATTAATGAAACACGTGCTAAGCACGTTTCAAAAAAGCCCTGACCCACCTGACTAGGGGCATTTCATGCTTGCTGTTTAATGCTGAATTTGGTGATGACCAAGACATTGAAGTAGGTTGTCGGCAGTTGGGTGTATTATACCACTTTCAGCTTCCACTTTCACACTTCCATGTTAGTTGAATCATGAATGAGTGTCAAATAAAATCAAAACTAATCACCTGCCAAACAAAATTGGTATACTGCATGTTGAATTATTTGCAGCTCATATGTTAAAAAGATGTACCAAAAAAATCTGATCATGATAGGGTCGAATTTTATTAAAAACCTTAAATGATTAACAACCTGAGTATGCATTGACGAGTATTATTGTATTAATGGGTTGCAGATGAGTGCTAAGCAGAAGCTGCAACAGAACTGGCTATATAGATGCACAGTAACATAACCACACAAGTTTCATGTGGGCTACATGTTTTGGACTTAGGACCTGTTTTGATTCAACTAGGAGCATAGGATTGACACATTAAAAACAAAGAAAAAAAAGAAGGATCTAAGTAGTTGTTTTTGCCTTTATGCTCTTTTACTAGATTTTTTACTTGAATGGTATGCTCTAATTTTCATTTTGTTCCATTGCAGAGGCGGCTCTGAGGAATGCCAAACTGCAGTTTTAGATGACCTGATGATTGTAGACCAACCAAGAATATTTGCGAGACCATGAATATTTAATTTGCTAACCTCAATGCAACATTCCAGAGTAGTGCTAGATAATTTACATGCTAGAGGATTTAAAAGAAAATACTTGTAACGCCAGATCATTCACATCGCTAAGTGCTTGTAAAACTTATTGTTAGCGTCAAGAATAAATAAATATTTTTCAGATATTTTACAGTGGCAAGTTTGAACCAATAATAAGGGACAAGTAACATAATATAAATTATTAACTAAAAAATCCAGGCTATAAGACCGGAAGCACAACTGCTTCAAAGAGGAGTCGTTTGGCATCGCTAAGTCTAGAAATATGATCCCAGTCCACTCCTGGATTAGAATTTAGAAATCCCTTTCAAATATTTCAACCATGTCCCTATTAGGACCTTCATACCGACCCTTATTGGACTTACCTTCTTCAGAATCACTACTCTGGAAAAGGAATTCGAAACAAGTTTGTTTTTTTCATTCAAAAACTTAAACATGAACTAAATGGCAACTTCCAATCTTAGCAGAAGGATGATATATAAAAGGGGATATGATTGTATACAAACTTGTTTCGAATTCCATTTCTAGAGTAGTGATGCTAAAGAAGGTAAGTCCAAGAAGGGTCGGTATGAAGATCTGGATATGGACTTGGCTAAAATACTTGAGAGGGATGTTCTTAATTCTAATCCAGTAGTGGATTGGGATCATATTTCCGGACTTAGTCACGCCAAACGACTCCTCTTTGAAGCAATTGTGCTTCCTGTCTTATAGCTTGCATTGTTTCAGGTAATAATTTATATTCTGCTACTTGTCCTTTATTATTAGTTGAAACTTGCCACAGTAAAGTATTTGAAAGATGTTTATTTATTCTTCGCACTTACAAGTTCTTAGAGATGGGGGCATTACAAGTATTCCTTTTAAATGCTCTAGCATGACAATTATCTAGCACTACTCCAGAAATGTTGCATTGATGTTAGCAAGTTAAATATTCATGACCTGGCAAATATTCTTGTAGATATTACCTTGCAAATATTCATGTTTTCTCTACAATCATCAGGTAATCTAAATGTGCAGTTTGGCATTCCTCATAACCTTTATTTAGATCCATACATGAGACTTAAGGCAGCAAGAACAGAGTAGTGGGCTTTCAGTAAGTAACATATCTTCACTCACAGGGTTAGCTCAGTAGTGCTACTTAGTGTGAAGATGAACTTGCGGCTCTAGATGGACTTCTTCTCGGCCAGGGCCTTCTCGATCTGACCAGTGTGCTCCAAATGTGATTTAACAGAAGTTCCAAAAGCAGGTTGAAATAAGGACTAACAGAATTACTTATTCTTGAACTTGTCACTTGCAAGCTGCATGACCCATCAAATGTTGACAACTAAAATGCTTCAGAAAGAGCAAAGTAAAAATCAGTTTAGCAGTGTTACAAAGTGACCAGAATAATTTCGATTAAACATATATGTAACAATGTTAACTACAAAACAATTATTTCATATTGGCGATTGGACAAAAGAAGATATACTCACTGTCAATCAATGGGTGTATTGGCGATTCATTGTTCATTCAGCTGGGTACCTCCCTACCTCCCTGAGGAAACAGAAAACATCCAACTTGAGAAGAGCAGCAGGACAAAAAAAATGTATGTTGGTAATAACAAGAGGCCATATGTATCCAGACTTGGTACTAAACAAGATTCAGGCCAGCACAGCAACCTTAAGATTTCGAGATATCCATGATGGGACTTAAAACAACATAAACATTGACAACAAAATACATTCTCTAAATGCTTTGGCTTCTGAGTAACAGGCACGCTTGCTCTTAGCTGGACAGTCATGTAGCCAAAAACATCATGACCAAGCTAGTGAAACTGTGAAAGTATGCGGATTTGATGCATACAAATCAGGGAATATACAGATCTGGTTTCTGCATAGGAAGCCTGTTTCAGTTCAACCAAAAACACCGATTTGAATCATGTCCCATCATGCAGCACTTTGCAGTTCTAACTCTGTCACAGTGTAAGACATAGTTGGTGACTTGTACTAGACACGGAAAACTGGGAAAATTGTAAATTACAACAAAGCTATATACATGTCTAAAGTAGAAGATTCAGACACAAAGTAGAATGAAAGAAGAAACTGCAGACTTTCAGGTTATTGCCTCTCTGAAGTCAACCACCACAAAAAAATTCAGCAACGAACTAGGGAAGATGGTGTGCTTATTTATCCCAAGTACGAACTTGCTACATAATACTTAATAATATCATAAAAGGAGAATGGGATTTGCTACCGAATTTATTTTACATAATAATTCTTTGATTCATAGAAGGAGGTAAATAATAATTTGCTACTGAATTCCACATCAAGCGAGACTACACTGTACCTACTAGATCGACAAAATCGATCCCCTTTTGTGGACGAGCACCCGGTTCGATAGATCCAAGTATCCAACTCTCTCTATTAGTACCAGTTCCAATTCGGATCACCACCCAACACCTCTATTAGTACCAGTTCCAATTCGGATCACCACCCAACACCAGTTGAGGAAATGAAACCACATGAAAGCTAAAGCGGATCAATGACCCGAAATAAAGGCTTCTGAATTAGTACCAATACTCGCACCACAAGTGGAGCCGATCTACCCGGCCGGGCCGCTGCTCGATCGCCTTGAAGCACTGCAGCGCTGACATGGCATCTGCAACAAAATTAAATTAAAACAACAACAACAGATGAGCCCACCACAGCCTTCTTCCAGGAAGAGAGACCAAACACAATCGCCCGGCACCGCAAAGTTCCACCAAATTTCAGGCAAGAAAGCCCTGGACAGGGATGGAAAGGGGCACTTACGTAAGGAATTTGGTCAGGAGCTCCGTCGACATCCCGAACCAGCGTGGAATTCACGACGGGAGGAGGAAAAGGAGGCCTATGCCTTTTGCACGGGAAAACACATTGCAACCACCATAGAATCCAACTGCGTTGATGTTGTTCACCAAAGAATCCAACTGCGTTGATGTTGTTCACGGGGAAAATAGATCAAGCGATCCCTAGAGCGACCCAAATCCTAACGACACTTGTGGAATCCCCGTCACCTGGATCTCACTGCTGCCATCGCCCGCGCGCCGGGATCCCGACGCCTCCACCGTGTCGGGATCCCGCCGCCGCCGCTACCCACGCGTGGGGATCCCGCCACCGTGGATGCACCCATGCTGCCGCCGCTACCCACTCTTGGGGATCTTAAAACGATTGTCTCTATAAATAGTCGATTAATGGAGATGGACTCCTTGAAATATCCACCTCTATAAATAACTAACTAAAAGAGGCAAGCATTTTTCTGAAGCCCGTCTCGCCATTTTTCATGAAAAGGCCCAAAAAAAAAACCCGCCTCCCTTAATCAGGCTATCTTCTAAAATTTATTTTGTATTGTAGTAGAGCGATCTACTTGAGTGGGAGGCAGGTGCCAGGTTGGGCGATGACTGGGTGGGGATTAGTGTTTAAGTTTTCTTACGTGTTTATGTTTACAGCGCGCTACGCGCCTCTGCTCGGCCATGCGGCCCCGACCGCGCCGTGTGCCCCCGCCCGAACTCGCACCTCCCATCACGACCGCGCTCCATCCGCCTGCCCCTGCCCCTACCGAGATCCATGCCGCCAACGAGCTCCACATCGGCGCCCTCCGCGGCATCGAGCTGCGCACCAGTGTCAAGGTCAGCGTCAACGAGCCTCCATTCGTCCAAGCAGATGCTATACTGAAAACGCATGTTGCAATAGTATTTTTCAAGTGTTTCAGATGTATGTTGCAAGGATTATATATCGATGTTGCAAAAGTAGATCGAAATAGTGCACATGTTGTAATGGCTATACACGTATGTTTTAAGTGTATGTGTCAAATGTTTTATCTGTTTCAGACGAATGTTGCAAGTGTTTTATCTGGATGTTGTAAAAGTAGATTTGGATGTTGCATATATATGCATGTTGCAAGCATTTGTTTTAAGTATTTCTAGGTGTTTCATTCGTATGTTAGCGAGTATTTCATTTGGATATTGCATATGTTTGCAATTGTTTTCAAATGTTTTTCCGATGTTTTCACAAATGTTTCATACGCATGTTTCATTTGTTTTCTTTTGTATGTTACAACTGTTGCATCTGGATTTTTCAAAAATAGATCGGGTGTTGCATATGGGATGCGCATGGGGAAGCGACCGGCGGCGTGGACGACGTTCGTGGCAGCGTGAGCAACGTCCAGGGTGGCGCGGGCCCACTGCTGGTGCGCTCCCTCGTAAGCCCGATGCGCTTTTACACTTGTTTGCTCCCTCTGCGTGGCAGCATCCAGACGGACGTCTGAGTGCTAGAAGTCCGTTATGTTTATATAATTGGAGTTGCTAGTGGGCTGAGATGGTCAGTAATGGGCCGAATGGGTCATTTACACAGCTAGGCAGTAGCGCAAATATTTTTCACCAATGGTTTGTAATATGAATCGTTCCAGTTTGGGACATGAACCTTAGGCAGAGAAAATGAGAAAAGGATGGGCAGAGAGAGTGAATTGGACGAGGAGATGATATGTCCTACGCAAGTGATTTTCTGCATTGTGCATTGTAGTTTCTATATGAAGTTTCTTGTTACATCCAAAGTATGGAAACTAGCTACTGGTTTTAGTGTATACTAGGTAGCATGTCCGTGCGTTGCTACAGGATAGCTAATAATTTGTACTAAAAACACACGGATCGCAAGATAAGATAATACAGTAAAAATTAAATACCAACGTTAAAGTGATATTTAATCCAAAAAACAAAGTGTCATAGCAAGACCAAATTAATCTAAAAGCATTATCCTAACATTATCCTAGCTAGGATCGTAACTGTGTGTTGTTACAACGGGTGTTATACCGTCCGCTTGAGACTTCCCTTCAACAATATCTATCTTGTCAGCCATGCTACACTGAAAGTACTCGTGATAGTTGTGTGAGAAAAGAAAAAACAATATGCTATAGTTACAAGCCATAGATTTTATTTCTTCTATGGACTTACAATGAATTAAAAATGTTAATGCTACCTTTGTTTCCCACTGGTTAACATCATTATTATTGGAACAAGAGAAATGATTTCTTCGCAACATAAGTTCCCCTGATCCCTATAATGCTCATCCGCCTAAAATGGATGGTGCATATACCATAATAAAAATAAATAAACATATGCAAGTAACTGCATGTCAAATATATTCTTTCGAAGCAAGAAACTTGAATGAAATTTATTTGTTTAAATGCAAATATCAGGGCCAACAGAATATTCACATCTTAGTGATTCATACATAATACCTTTTGTTTTCATAAAATGTTTGCATAGTATGGATACAAAACACTATATAGTGCATCAGGACGCTCAGATTCCTTATACAACACTCCCTCATTCTTGCTCAAAAAAATAATTAAGGCATCTAAAATCAGTTAGCGGCGTCGACCTCATGCGTGCCTTGAGGCAGAACATATGGCCCTAAGCTTGCAAAATTTCGAGTGAGCGGCACTGAATTCCTTCCTGTGTTGATGCAGCGACAAGAGCCCCTAAGAGCCAGAGACCAGATGGGTATGGGTATCCAAAAGTTCCTATGCAATCTGCTGCCTGATTTTTTTAATTTACTGACTGGTGAGCAGTTTCAGGAACAATAGAAGAGTTCTTTCCATTGAGCAATATGGCCAAATCGAAAAATCAGAAGTGAAAATGTCATTAAACCATACCTTTGCTACAACAGTATGTAACAGGCAGCATAACCACCATCACCAGTACGAAAATCAGCCCACGCCTCTCATCCAAGTAGAAGCACTAAATGCAAGTGCAAAACAAGTGGCTTTTATTATTTAGCTATCAGCTAAATGCAAAAGAGACAGCAGGCTCCAATAACTTAACACACACCCCTACATTTCCACAAGCAAAACATGTAGATGGTAATACAATTGGCTTGCAGCTGCAGCCGGAATGGCTGCAATTAATCACTACCGAACAGGAAAGCTTTTGAGTGTATAAAAGTTGAAACAATTATCAGCACAATGGCTGCAGTTCATGTATCATGATTACTCTTATTTAGTTATTTTGTGACTTTTCATTCATCACTGCATGCAAAAGAATGGGACATTTTTAAGTAAACATGTAAATATATGATATGATCATAGGAATTTTAGGCTGACATCGATGAGAAATCAATGCTACAAAAAGGTGACTCACTAAATGACATATACCATACAGATACTCTGAAATTTGTAGCCTGAAATAGATAAAACTAATCGTCATGGCAATAGCCAAATCAAGCATCATTGAACTTCCATGTATTTTTTAGCAACAAGATCAAAACCAATAAATCAGTGGGCATATATCAGAAGTACTCCCTCCGTTTCAAATTATAAGTCGCTTTGACTTTTTTGGTTCATCCATTTTGCTATGTATCTAGATATATTATTTATTTAGATGCATAGCAAAATGGATGTACCAAAAAAATGAAAGCGACTTATAATTTGGAACGGAGGGAGTAAAAAAGAATTATGCCAATTATCCACCAGTCACAGGTGAGTAGAAATTATTTGAGAATTTACCTACAAATGGAGTGCCAATATCTGTAGGACTGTAGGTGGCAACAAATTCCTTGATGGCACACAATAGTCATGGTACTAAAGGGTCAAGTGCCACCAACCAGTGATGCCACATAGATCTATGAACTCTGCCACTCTATCATTGAACTGGCTGCAGGCAGAAGTAGCTGGCAGCTTTGTTGCAGGGGTTGGGGTAGAGTCTGGTGCCGGCGGCTTTATCGCAGGAGCCTCCTACTCCCACTCAGTTCTCCGTCTCAAATAAGCATAGTTATAGAGTGGCACCTGAGCTTCATCAATTGTATAGGCTAAAACTAATTCATGAATGATTCAAAATTTCAAACATAGACTGTTCTTTCGAACTGCCAACAATAACTGAAACAGAAATGATCAAAAGTTACCAAGATAATAATTAGCAAAAAAACATCAATGGTATATCTGGTTGTAGAAAGCATGAAGCACTGCAATGATCAAAAGTTACCAACCTTAGAGCTAGGAGGTGGAGATGTCATATCTACTCTGAATAAACCTAGCAAATTGCTAATATTCAGAACAGAAACAAATTGGCAACTTCACCTGATGCCCCCAGAGGAAGAACCTAATTCAATTGCCTATGTATGAACTTCTCATAGCCCGAAAGCAGATGCTAAGGCACACCACCTCATCACACGACCCTCCTGCTGAGCTGATAATCTGGACAGTTGGCCGTATCTATTCAATTGTAAGTGTCGTCATTGTATTGCAGAGGGATGATAAATTCAGGAAAACAATTGTATGGGTAAATCTATAAATTGCAGTAGTACAACTTCAGGACTGTTTTGGTATACAAATTCCTTGTTTTTTTGAAACAAATATACATATTCCTTGTTGCTTTGATGGATTACTCCACACAGTTGTCTATTGAAAAATCCATATATATTCTTATAGGCTTTGTTGTTTTCAAGCTATAGATCTGCAACAATGATTTTTGCATTTATTGATTTTACTTCATTGGCAACTGACGAGGGAACAAAAAGGAATATATATCACAGGATGGAAAGAACTGATGTCACCTGCTAGGCTACTACTTATTTTTCCATACTTTGACATATATGTGTGTGTCTTGATTGGCTGAAATCTGACTACTGGAAATGATACAAGCAACTTATATAAATGTAAAGATCTTGGTATATAATCTATCTTTTGGAAGCAGTAAGTCATCTACCATGCACCAGCGTAGAAGCTGGTTGCATAAACTCCAAACAGCAAGAAGAAGGAAACCCCAAAGCTAATTTTATTTGTATTCGTGTCCTGATCCACTTAAAGGTCCTTCACATTTTTCTCTTGAACAAATCCATCACTTTTTCTTCAGCTAAAATGATGCCATTGTCCTTTTGCTGCTCACTACATCATTTTCTATTTGACTTGCCTCCTCATACATCAGCTGAAATCATAACACAGAATCAGTGATCGATGAATAATGTGAATAACTAACTGAATAAACTACAACATTTGTTATGGATTCTTGTCATACCTTTGCATCTGCACATGAAACTTAGGATTCTTGTCATACCTTTGCATCATAGAACTAAACACATGATATACATATTAATTATGGTGGATATAATTTTAGGAAAAAAAACTTCACATGAAACTTAGGGTCTCATTGGAAATCACATGCAGTCGAGGATTAAACATGAAAGGATTATAAATGTGACAGAAAGAGTGACTATGCTATTAGAAAACTCGTGCCAAACTTTAAGTCCTTGTAAACAAAATGACACGGTCTGTGTGCCTAATGATTATCCTCTTTAGGTGAATGCATTCGGTGCCGGCGTCCAAGGAACAAATGCCTGTCAGTTAGTGTGGTGTGACTGTAGAAGTGCAAAATCACCAGCGCTGAATGCAGCAAGGCAAGTTTGACAGCTCAGATGCGTGCCTGCTATGTGTTCCCATTGCAATGCATGTGATGTTGAGAAAAAATGTATCTGAGAATGTCCATCTAAATTTCAACATCAGTACTAGCACCAAACCAGAAAATATACTTCGGTCTGATTGCAACCTGAATGTCCAGTTTCATATACAGTGTTGATTTGTACAAGTCATAGCACTTTTTTAGTTTAAATTATATGCTGATTTACAGCCTGCAAAAACAAAAAGAAAAAGAAAAGAACCTAAGCATCACTCTACGTAAGTCCCATATAGAAGAAAGTAACTCCTGTAATTCAGTGCATGCCTGTTTATGACACATCCTCGGTGTGAGAGTTGAGGAGCTTGACAAAGAGAGGCAAAGCTATGGAGAGTAGCTTCCTGAAGTGTGCGGTTGCCTCAAGCTGCACGGTGGGGTTGTTGGAGAGGACGGCCTGCACCATCGCCGGCAAGCCATCGACCTGCACAACCAGACGACAAGAAAATTAGATCCATGTCGTTAGATCGAGTACCACCCCGTCACCCAAGCCCTAACACAGGGGGTGGATCAGATCAGGGCAAGAAAAAGCGAGCCAGGGAGGCAGGGAGGGAGGGCAGCACCGAACCTTCTGCCGGAGCACGGTGGAGTGGCCTTCACCGCCACGTCTGGCACCGGGTGCGATGAGGGGGGAGAGGAGGCGACGGGGTCCGCGGCAGTGATCCCGTTGGCAGTGCGGATCTAGTCGGCAGAGGGGAGGCCCATGAAGACGACCTCAACGATGGAGCTGGCACCGGCGAACCAGGCCGGCCACTCCACCTCTTGCCTCCCGCCCCTCGCCCAAGAGGAGGGCGACGACGGGAGGAAGACCGGGAGTCCGGAGGCGTTTCTTTCTTTTTTCCTTTTTTTTTGGGGGGGGTTATCGGTTTTGGAATTGGTAGAGAAAAGGGAATCGATCATTGGCCCTGTTCGGTTGGCTGATAAGCCATGGCTAAAAGTACTGTTGGCTGATTTGTTGTAAGAGAAAAATACTATTCATTGGCTGAAAAAGTATGGCTTATAAGCCAAGCGAACAGGGTGAGGTCGCAGGGACAGGTGAACGTGCGGCTGTTCACAGGATCGCACGGGTGGCGTAAGAGCGAAAAAAAATTATCGCACCATTTGATTGTCTTAGTTTTGTTCTTTTTAGTTGTAAAGTTGTAGGAGATTGGGACTGGCTTTACCCAAGCGATCGGGATCACGCGGCATTGCGATTGGGTATAAGATTCAAGAAGCAGCAGAGGTCTGCCAATAATAGATCAAGTCATCGAGATGTCACTATGATCCTGGGCCATAAACAGGCCACGCCTTTCTAGTTTTTTTATTACTGAATATTTTGCATCAGAAACAGATGGATGCAGTACACACAGTGCCACCTATTCTAGGCAGCAACACACCCACGGACGGTAGTTTGTCTCGCAGTAGGAACCTATGCCATAATGGTGGTGTCTGCAATAAATCTCGCAGGTTACATTGAAGACACAATGTTGGTCCATGTGGCAATTCGGCAACGGCCTCTTCACCGGTGATATGTCTGGTATCGGTGATACTATCCAAGAACGGCTCGAACCTACACATATGCCACGCCATATATGACAATATACACAAATGAGAACAAGTTTAGTTAGATAAGTAATTATTTATATATAGTATTAAAACACCATACATCAGCAGGTATGTAATTACACATGTATCTCACCTTGGCAGGGCGTGATGATTGAGGACATGAAAGGGCAGTCTCAATAGTCTCTATACCTATTAATTTCTATAGACACTATATATAAAAATCATGGTCCCAATGAGTAGTTTCTACAGAACAATTTTTTATCAAATCACATACATTCCCTCTCTATTCTCTACTAATCACATCCCTTCTCGTCTTGGTTCTCGCGTAGACATGGTTTCTAACTTAGACCCGGTTTCTATGATTTTTTTCTCTCTCTCTTCAATAACTATCTTGCCACATCAGTAAAACGCTTAGGTGACAGTATAATTAATGTCCATAAAAACTATGGTAGTTTCTACATTAGAAGTGCCCTAAGAACAGACATGATCCTCCATGCATTGCCCTTGACAGCTGACATGATGAGGAAAAGGGTGTATATACGCTATAGAACCCTTTTCTTTTCTGTGAAGAGGGGAGAGAGCGAAATAATGATATACCGTTGCGAATGTGTACGTAAGTATACAATTTATAGAACTGGAACCACCTCCGATCAACGCATAATTAATGGCATGATCAATATTTACCAAACAAACCACAAGCCAAATGTATAGTCTAAGAAAGAATTTATTTCTTCTGTTGCAACAATGACCAACCTTAATTAGTCTCTTCTCTCTAATTATTTCTTCTTTTGTAAAACTCTAGTCTCGAAGATATTTTAGTAAGATAAAAATGATTAGACTATACAATTAGTCTGTGGTTTGTTTGGGCACTCATGCATTCAATTCCTTGCATATTTTTAGTAAACCTAATATTGAAAGAGAACTGCTCAGGTACTCCTCTTGCACTAAACAAACTGGTCCAGGGATGGAGGTGCCCTGCTATTGTTGATGACCATCGAGGAGGGAGATAGAGGTGCTGCCGTGGTCATGGTGTGTAGGTGCGCTCCTTGTCGATCGTCTGCTAGTGCTAGCGCATAGGGAAAACATAGATCGAAACAAAAAAAATCAGGGAAGGTGAAGTCTGGACTGGATTTGGTTAGGACGCTGCTGCTCCCGCAGTGTCCTCCCGTGCATGTGCGGCGAGGACAGCCATGGAGCGCCGCCGCCGGCTGCCTGCACATGAGGAAACGGAACAGACGGGAACATAAAAAAAAGGATCGGGAGAGATGAGTTACGGCCACATTTGGGATGGGCACGGGTTGGGTTTAGACGGATCAGACCCATGTGAGGCCCAGGTGGAAAAAGGTTAGGCAAATATTTAATATTTATTAATTAACACCTTGTTCGTTTGATCGTTTCTGTGATTTATAAGCCGGCTGATGCTATTTTATTGTGAGAGAAAAATACTATATCATGGCTGATAAGCATGGCTGATACGATCAAACAAACAGGATATAAATAGGCTGCTTGGAGATCCGTGCAAGTTTGAAAAGAGGAGGATCGGGGCAGTTCGCATATTGAAAAGAGAAGAGATTTTTAATTCTAACCATGTCTTCTTTACTTGCCACAGTGCGTCAGTGCCCTCAGGGATCTCCATGTCCTGTATATGACATGATATGACACTTACTGATATGAGTTAGAATTGCGTGCATCCGGCGATGGTACAGAGTCTGATTCCCAGACGTACTCGAACCAATGGCACGATCGCTGAATAACTCCAAGCCAGAAATCATCTCGTGATAACACAATAATTAAGTTGTATTTGCTTCTCCAAAATTTTGCGACCATTTGCATGTTGGTGTCTAATAACCGACAACATGTCACAGTGTTACCCGGAACGATGATTGGTGGGCTTCGGGATAAGCCAAACTCGATGATGAACGCAAAGACAGTGATTTTTGCCGAGTGTCCCAGACTTTGCCGAGTGTTTTTTATCAGGCGCTCGGCAAAGAGGCTATTTGCCGAGTGCCAGAGAGAAAGCACTCAGCAAACAACTGGCACTCGGCAAAGAGGTGGTTTGCCGAGTGTCGAGCGTGGGCGGTACTGGATTGGCGACGGCGCAATCAACTCGGCCGCTACTCCCAGTCTCTCCCAAATTCGAGCAAGCAGCACGAGCAGGAGCCCGGCCATACGACCTCGGCAGGACACTTCACACCACCGGGTGGAGGCACTCGAGGTTATTCCTGGTTTATTCGTCGTTCATTGGTTTTTCATACCTTTTCTTTGCATTATTGTAACATTGGGGTAAATATATTGTAGGCCCAGCTGGAACAAGAGAGGAGGATACGGGAGCAGATGCAGGCGAAGATGGAGAGGGTGGAGGCCGAGCGGGAGGCCGAGCAGCGGAGGATGGCAGAGATTCTTCAGTACATGCAAAGTCTTGGCGCCGCTACGGGTGTAGTTCCGCCACCTTCGCTATTCGCTCCACCTCCTCACTATTCTACTCCTGTGAGTATAAATGTTTTAGTTTGTATGTTCATGCTTACGGTCAAACCTAGTGGAGTATGAAAGTTTTATTCATGTATGGTATATATTTATCTTGTCTCACACATGCAACATCTTCTCCTTTATGCAGAATCAATCGGCGGCATCTAACAATCCTCATGCTTCAGCGAATCCTTCACCAAATTAGTCTCATTGGCCATCTTGGTGATGATACTTGTGGTTGTTAATGGTACGTCTATTTGCAATTGTGGTTGTAGATGATGGAGCACTTGGATTACTTGTGAACTTATTTGTGATATATTGTGAGACATGTGATGTTTGTGATATATATGTGGTGTTGGTGATATATATGTGTTGTTGATGATATATATGTGATGTTGGTGATGTTTGTTATATATATCTTCTGTTTGTTTGGATGGGATGTAAAAAACAAATAAAAAAGGTTATTTTTAGTCACTTTGCCGAGTGCAATGGTCATGACACTCGGCAAAGTGACTACCTGGGAACATGCTTTGCCAAGTGCAAAGGCCATTACACTCGGCAAACATCACAGATTTGCCGAGTGCCACGGGCCAGGCACTCGGCAAAGGTCGCTTGTTTGCCGAGTGTCTTGACAGGACACTCGGCAAATAGGCTACCTTTGCCGAGTTTCTTGCCGGTGGCACTCGGCACAGTGGCCACCTTTGCCGAGTGTCTGAGTCAACGGCGCTCGGTAAAGCGGCGACCTTTGTCGAGTGCTTAACCTTCACACTCGGCAAAGCCGCCGTCACGGTAGCGCTCGCCGTCACGGCGACTTTTTTTTGCTGAGTGTCAGATTAGCACTCGGCAAAGGCTTTGCCGAGTTCTCAATAAAATGCACTCGGCAAAGAGGTCTTTGCTGATAAACTGTTTATCGAGCGCCCTTTGCCGAGTGTAACACTCGGCAAAAGGCTTTGCCGAGTGTATATCGGCATTTGCCGAGTGCCTGAGGCACTCGGCAAAGAAGCTGAATCTGGTAGTGCTTGGCTTATAAGCCATACTTTTTCAGCCAACAAACGGTATTTTTCTACAATAAGTTTCTGAAAAGTACGGCTTGTAAGCCATAGTGCTGGTGTCTGCAATAGATCCAGCAATGTTTGTCCGTGTGGCACTGCGGCAACGGCCTCTTCAGCGGTGATATGTCTGGTATGGGTGATAGTATCTCAGAACGCCTCGCACCTACACGTACATGCAACGCCATGTATATGATATAAACAAATCAAACAAGTTTAATTAGTTGGTTAACTAATTTATATTTATAGTATTAAAAGACCTTACAGCGGGTACATAACAATTGCATATCTCACCTTGGCAGGGCATGATGGTTGACGTCATGGTAGCAAGAACTAAGAACAAATGCTCTGTTCGCTTGACTAATAAGTCATGACTAAAAATACTGTTGGCTTATAAGCCAAGCGAACAGGACGAAAGCAGCAGTCAAGGACACGATCCTCCATGTCCAAGTATTGCCCATGACAGGTGACATGATGAGGAAAAGGGTGTATATATACTAGTACAACCCTTTTCTTTTCTGTGAAGAGGGGAGAGAGCGAATGTACGTAAGTATACAATTTATAGAACTGGAACCACCTCCGATCAACGCATAATTTATGGCATGATCAATATTTAACCAGCAAACCACATGCCAAATGATTTATAGTCTACGAAAGAATTTATTTCTTATGTTGCAACAATGATATCAACCTTAATTAGTCTTTTCTCTCTAATTATTTCTTCTTTTGTAAAACTTTAGTCTTGGTCCGAAGATATTTTAGTATGATAAAAATGATTAGACTACACAATTAGCCAGTGGTTTGTTTGGATACCCACGCAATCCTTGCACATTTTTAGTAAACCTAATATTAAAGAGAGGAGATTTTTCCAACCATGTCTTTTTTAACTTGCCACGGTGCCCTAACGACTCTTCATATCCTGAATATGATCTTGATTTATGACACGTGCTCATATGAGTTAACCTGTGTGTACATCCGTGCATCCGGCGATGGTACAGCAGAGTCGGGTTCCGGGCGTATTGGAACAAATGGCATAATTGTTGAATAAAAATCTCCAAGCCACAGATCATCTCGTGTTCATGCAATAAGTTGTACATGCTTCTCCAAATCTTTGCAACCATTCGCCTTCCCCACGTGCTAGCTCCACTCGACTATAAGGACCGGATGGGTGGGTGATTTGGCATTTAAAAATCTAATGCGATAACCTTATCCTATGCAAATTCTAAACTCCCAAATCATCTTGGCTCCTAAGTTCTTCTAGAAAGCAATATATTCCCTACTACACAAAGTTCATCACTGATTGGTCTAAATCAATTTCACCGCCAGTTTTATTTGCCTTTTGGCGATGAAAGTGGGCGGTGGTAATAATGTTCAACATCGCTGGCTATGCATGCTTCCAGACCGCTGCCACTACCATGTCGTGGTGACCGTTCACTACCCCATATCGGCACATCACTGCTGGTTCAAACCCCCTTCACTGTCGGATTTTGAACCGACACAACCAAATCGGCAGTAATGGGCGGTTCACATTAGTGTCAATTTTCAACCGGTGGTGATCACAATCTTCACTGCTGGTTCGTGGTATCAACCAACAGTGTTGAGGAAACCAACACTACCGGTTCATGACACAAGTCGGCAGTGTTCTGTCGAACAACACTGTCGGTTCATCACCCAAGCCACCAGTGTTCTGTCAAACAACACTGTCGGTTCATCACACAAGCCGACAGTGTTGTTTCTGTGATCACTAACGGTTCGTGGTTGCAACCAGCATTGTTGAGTTAGGCAAGACTGCCGGTTCATTACTTGAGCCGGCAGTGCTGTGTCTATCATCACTGTCGGTTTTTCGATGAACCGGCAGTGATCTCTTTTTTCATATTTTGTTATTTTATATTTTTTTATTATTTTTGTGTGGTACTCTATATTTTCTATGTACACTAGACTTACATCACAAATCCCACAAGATTTATATTACAAATATTACGGTTACAATGAAAATGTACTTATCCAAGATGGTGACATTATCACAAGTCCATTAAGATCCCTATTATAGTAGTCTAACGTAGGCAGCTTTAGCATATGCCTTGTACAGCTTGGTCCGTAAAACGGAGAATATCTCCTTTTTACTCGATACCTCATCCAAGATGAAGCCTGATAGCATATCTTGGAACCCTCTGATCTCGGGGTCTAACAGTCAGCGGTGACCAAGTGTCCCGCGCTGTTGTTCAAGCAAGATGATATCGAAATGCACAAACGTAAGAGAAAATAGTAGATTGTTTTGTTGAATTAACCGATATACATGAAACGGAAAGCATACACACCATTTCATTTGAGTTTTTTGTTTTCCTGCCGATATAATGGAACATTTCCCACATTACGTAGAACCCGCATTCATTGTTTGCCATTGGCTGTTGTAGGGTATCAATTTGCATATGATCAACCTCGAATGGGGTCTTCGTGTGCCCATCCATTCTTGCCTTGTCACACTAAAAAGTGTAAAAGGCGGACATTAGAATGTGCTAAGTGACTAGAAAATAATATGTTTTTTGGGAGACCCAGTTACATCTGTGATTCCTACAACAATATGCGGAGTATTCTTTTAGTTTCTAATCATAATGAATGGTTCAATCAAAAACTTAGAGGCCATTTTTTTTTAAAAAAAATGCTAATTTCCTTTGGGAAATGGAGCAATGATGTAGCATTAATAGCGGAGCACCGCCCACGAGCCCACCAGGGAGAGGGTCCAAAGTCCAAAGCCCCCAAAGACCGTCTGGGTGAGCTGTCAAGTCTCTTCACCACCCCAAGTTATTTATCAAATCAAAAAAAAATAATAAAAAAGTAAAGAGTCACCTGTCACCCATTTCTTGGTTTCGTGGGCGAAGTGGAGTCGACGAAGGTCTGGCCATTTGGGATCATCTTAAAGATGAGCATTCGGGCCGCCCGACCCGGCACGGCGCGAGCTGCTCGAGCCGCGGGAGGTGGCGGGCTGGCGGCGACCGCCGGATCCGCCGCAGGAGCCAGGAGGAGGCCAGCAGTTGTAGCTGCTCGTGGAAGCCGGTGGTGCTGGAGCCAGGAGGAGGCGCCCACCGGCACGCTCAATGCTGCCGCGTGTGGAGGAGGCCGCACGGGGCGCGTAGGGATGCTGTCGTGCTCGTCTGTCGGTGGTCCGGGGGGCAGCCGCGCGGAGGAGAGGAGCGCGCAACTGAGGGAGTATCGGCGGGCGAGCGAGAAAGGGAAGGAAGAGAGTGCGGCGCGGGGGGAGGGACGAGGGAAGTTAGGGTTTAGGTGGCAGGGGGGCGTCGTGGGCTGAAGGCTGGTGGGCTGTTTTTTTTTTTTTGAGAAGCGGCTGATGGGCTGTTAGCAGGCCACAGTAACAACCGGGCCTCCAGCGGGCCTTTGGCCATTTACCGGGCCGTGCCGGCCCGGGCCTGCGCAAGGCCGGGGCGTGCCGTGTTTGGGCTAGGCTAAAAAAACCGTGCTTCGGGCCGGGCCGTCGTGCCACGGGCTGCATGCTCACCTTCATCGTCTCGTTCTCGCGCCGCCGCCGAGTGCCGGCAGCCGAAGTAGGGATCTTGAGCCGAAGCAAGGAGCAGCCCAGTATTGCGTCGAGGTGAGGTGATCCTAGATTCCACACATCTCCTCTTCCCCTCTCGTTCTCTGCTCATTTTTTCCCTCGCCGCTCCAGCAGAACCTCCGGGCGCCGGCGACCTGTTCGACGGAATGAACAAGAAGGCGGCGGCAGCGCGCGGCGCGGACCGCATCAGCGATCTCCCCGACGCGCTGCTCCAGCACGTGCTCTCCCTGCTGCCGGCGGACCAGGCCGTGCAGACGTCCGTGCTCGCGCGCCGGTGGCGGCACCTCTGGAAGGTCATGCCCGCCCTGCGCCTCGTCGGCCCCAAGACGCGGTTCGCGACCGCCCAGGACTTCGACAGGTTCGTGAACCGTCTCATCGCCGTCCGCGGCCATTTGCCCCTCGTCAGCTGCGAGGTCGAGGCGTACCTGACCTGGGATGATTACGCTGGTGAGCCTGAGGAGCCGGAGCCGAACCTGTACTTCGACTCGTGGATCCAGTACACGCTGGCGTGCAAGGTTCAGGTTCTCAAAGTCGTCGGCGACGCTGTTGGCTGCGAATCAGAGCTCATCGTGCCTCTTATCTCTCAGCACCTGGTGAACCTGGATGTCCACCATGTTTGTATGGAAAAAGATTCTGTGGATTTCTCAAGCTGTCCAGTGTTAGAGGAGTTAAAGATGAAGGAGTGCGGCCTTTGGGTGCGCAGCATGTCGTTTCCATCTCTGAAGCGTCTGTTCCTTACTGAATGCAACTTCCCTGTGGATCGCCGCGTCAGTATTTTGGCACCTGGTATTGTTTCACTGCGCCTTCTTCAGTGTGGAGGCAAGACTCCTTTGCTTGAGAGCATGCCGTTGCTAGAAACCGCTTCCATTGATCTTTCCCGCTATGAGTGCAAGGATAAGTGTGGGGGTTGTACTGATGAAAGCTGTGAAGGTTGTCATGGTTATCCTGTTGGGAGTTATCGGAGCGTACTTCTGAATGTTCTCTCCAATGCTATAAATTTGGAGTTAAAGGATCAACCTGAAGTGGTATGCTTCTTGCTTCCACTTATATTGTACTCCGTATCTACTCTAACTGTTACTTGGTATATAGTTTTACATGCATAAACACAAACAACTTGCTTTTTCATTATCACACATTGGTGCTGTCACTGTCATTACTTGGCTGACATACTTTCCATTGTTTCTTTCTGATGGTTGTGATAGATTATTGTTACTATCTGTAGGTGTCAATTTTGTACACCATGCAATCTACAATTGTTAGACTGAGTGGTTCTTGTCAATTTCTTTAGGAGTTGATAGCATCTGCCTTTATGGTCAATATATCACTGTTTCAGATTCAGAAGAGCTTAGGAAGACATATGGGTTATTAGCACTTCTCATTGTATTTGCTTAAGCCAAAATTAGACATTAACTATTGTACATATGTCCAATCAAGCTCTTGTACTATTGATTGATTGATGCTAGCCCTCAACTTTTTATTTTTGTTAAAGTGCATCATTGGATCATGCAATTTCATTATATAATAGGATCCTGAATAGGCCAAAATGACAATTTAGAGGCTTAAGGTGTAGTTCTGTCATTTTGTATTTATTTGTGAATCTAAAATATCAACCAAAGTTTCCACTTGCCTCAATTATTTCATTTCATAAGCTGGAAAATTTGAGTTTCTCAAATTTTTGCTACTTGTGTAGTATATGTACAAAAGGGATTTGGAATGTTGCCCCATATTTGGAAGATTGAAGACTCTTTTACTCGACATGTGGTGCAGGCATGTTGACATGCATGCACTGGTTCGCTTTCTCCAGCACACACCAATTCTTGAAAAGCTTACACTTCAGCTTCGTAGTGACAAGGTAGATTTTCTGGATATATGTTATCACTGTACTAAAGGTTGTGTAATGTATACTCGATTTATCTTACTTGTATGTTGTGTCCTGTAGAATCTCTTATGTGCAGGCCGAGGCGAAAGAAAACATGTTCGAATAGGGCAATCATTTTCATGTGCACATCTTAAGGAAGTCAGCATAGAATGTGAAGAGAAACTAAGGGTCCAGGATAAGGTCAGGCAAATTGTGAAGATCTTAAATAGAAGTGGCATACTTAAAGAGCAAATCACTTTTAAGAAGCTCCCAAGGCCAGAAGGTTGTAAGTTAACTATTAATGTTCATTATGCTTCATACTCCAATTAAAAAATTTGGAACCTTGTTCCAATATATTCTAAGCTGTAATTACTCATCAAGACATCAGGTAGAGCACATAACAACACCCTTTACAGTAATACAGTAACATCCATTATTCAAAATCTATATTATTGTTAGGTATGAACTGTCATAGTTCAGAACTGTTATTATTATCTCACCAGGATTATAGTGTGACTAGTAGTGGAATTACGTTTCCATGGTGCATTGGTGACTATAAAATCTGTACCCTGATTAATTCCTCATGGAAACAGTAGCTGTTCTCATCTTCGAATCCAGTTTACCCCTTCAATACTCTATTTCCTGGTTTCCATCTTATTAAGGACCACCAATTGGTGATTGTGTTTACTTTTCCTGAGCATGTGACAGATTTGCTGGTCCCGGATTTATGGTAATGCTGCCATCTTCTGATCTCCCTAGTGATAAAGAGCAAACTAGCATGCCTGTCACTCTTTTTACTGAATCTAAAGTTTTGACTTACCTCCAGGTTAACAAGAAATTAGGTCAAAAAACGTGCATATTGGGATGTCCACTGATTCAAGAAATCTATCCAAGCAATCAGAAATTCCAATCTTATCAATGAATGTGTCATATAATATAACTGATAGTATGTTTTCATTTTGGTTCAGTCTATCGTCTCGTGGCTGTGTCACCTAGGGCCTTTGATGACAACTGGTCAGGTGGCGAATAAGGTGATGGTGCTCGGTCGCGATGTTGCTCCAAGCCTGTTATGTCATTTCTCCAAATCTTTTGTAATGGTAGGCCCTGTGCAGGCCGTTGGTTTCATGGTGCAACTAAGCTGAACAATTTCCAGTTCGTTCTGTTAAGACATTAGTATTTCATTCAGTTTTCCAATTTCGCAGTCGACTCAAAAGCTTATTTCTCAACCAATGAGAATAGATGTCAGATGCGCATCAAGATATGGATTCGTTTTTTCCCATGCCATTTATATAAACTAGCCACTGTTGTCCGCGCTTCGCTGCGGGTGATGTGCTTTGTATAAGAAATCTTGGAAAATATGGCTCACATGTCTAATATGTTTTCTCATCACGTTGCTACGAAAGGTTGGTCTATTTGGTACATTAAATGTTGGGAAAATATGGGAAGGAAAAGTAACATGGCTTTTCTCGTTACAATGTTGTAAAGGAACATAGAGGTTGATTGTTATTACATGGTGCGTATTCTAGGCTAGGAAATCAATGACAAGTTAGTGTAAAGAAGTATTGGATGGAGTTGGGCTCAAGCAACTAACACACTTAGATTCAAAGCACAACATTGGTTAGGAATACATTATAGGTGGAAAGAGCACAAACTACAACACAAATACATCTCCTGACGCGAGGGTTTATAAAAGAGTGAATTAGAATCCACTCCCCTTCGGCGAAAGGATGTCTACATAAAATTATTGAAGTAGGGGGCTCAAGCAGCTAACTCCACTAGAGCCAAAGCATTACATTATGTGGGATTACATGATAGGCGGGAAATACCAGCACTACAATACGGGTACATATCCTCATGCGTTGAACAACTTTTAAGGGTCTAGCTTCGGACCGTATTAGCTTCATTCCATGAGGGGGCGATGCGTCCACTAAGATCATACTTCAGAGCTTGAGGAATCCTTCGGGAGGATGGCATGAGAGCAGGCACCATCTCCTGGTGGTGGTTGAGTGAGTGGGAGGATTTCTTCTCCATCAGCTGACCCTATCTCAGAAATTACCTATGAGACGTCTGTTGGGGGAGGCACGGGGGGCACGTCCACTATGGCCTCTTGGATTTTTTTTTCCATCGATGCAATTGGTATTCCATCTAGTATGGGGCACTCCCTCTCTTCCAAAGTGAGGGTCCTTCTCTTGGCCCTAGTGACAAGGTAGAAATCCTTTAGCTGCTAAGTGTGCCGATCTTCGGCTGGCTTGGAGGCTTCAATTATTGCAGCCTCACGGCTCTCCGCTCTAGTTGCTTGTGCCTTGGCCTCGGCAAACTGCACTTCGAGGCTTCTGATATGCTTCTCGGCCTCCTCTGCTCTATGAATGCACTTCCTCAAATCGGTGGCCTGCCTATCATACTGCTCATCTAGGGAAAGCAAGTAGTCAGTCATGAACACTGTAGTTGGGTCATCTTCCCGTAATTCGCCCCCTTCGAGGGTCCTCATCCGAGCAACCCATATAGGGCTGTTCCTTACAAAAGGGGGGAATAATCTCATGGGTGTACAACATATCTGCCTCTCATAAATCTGGCATAGGTACCTTAAAGCCTTGCGAGCGTCAACTTGGTAAGTGTCCTCGAAACAAAACATGTGGTAGACACCACCCATGGTATTGTGTCAGGAAAATCCTTACTTGGTCCGACATAGACGATCACCTCGCACCACTTCGTGCCATACTCATATTCCCTGCCAACATATTCTAGGTGGTCCAAAATACCTAGCCTGGTCATGGTTGCATATAGAAGCTTCGAGAAACCAGGCGTGTTCATGCAGTAGCTAGTGGTCCAGCCTTCGTCCACCATCTACAAGGAAAAGAAGGGGACATCATGTCTGGAACATATAGGAGAGGGTAAGATTTATGTAAAGATGTTTATACCTTGGTTGAAACAACCCCGATTTCCGCGAAGGGAAATCCACAGAGTCGAAGTGTAATAAGACCGTTGTAGATCATATTACCCAAATTCCAGTCGAATATCACATCCATACAACGATAATATCAGAGTACAAATAGTGCGGAATTACATAATTTATTACATCGCCGCATTGGCGGAATCAAAAGTAGCATTCATTCAAAACAGCTTGAAGATAAGATCGCCAAACTCGAGCGTAGGAACGAACCCCTCAACCGTCAAACTCCTCGGAGCTATACTCCTCAGCAGAACCTGTGTGCCAAAATTTATCAGTACGATTTGTACTGGCCACTCCCAACCCTATGAGCATTGCTTTGTGGAAATTGGATGCAAGTTGGATATAATCAAAAGGAACCTATAAAGCTGGGGTTTCCTATGTATTAGCATATCAAGTTCATAATAATGGTTGGTCAAGTTTAACACCATTCTCACCCATTCCACCCCATTCCCATTCCAGAGCCAGGTTTCGATCCTGGGATCGATATACCACCATATCCACACCATCACCATACCACACTCATTTCATCGCTCAGTCGACAGGCCAACTCCCTCTCAGCACTGTCTCAAGGCCCGTAGCCCCTGGCTACGTCCGAACACTCATCCCAGGGGGAGAAAAGAAAGACTCATCTCACTATCTAGTTTAAGCGAAACCCAGGAAAGGTCTATAGCCGACAAGTCGGCATATGTATCGATCGATCAACCATACACTCTGCAAAGGTTTTACATAACCACAAGATCCACCTTCCTCGCTGACCGTCGTCAACTAGGCTGATTCTGGCCGCTTGCTAGCCTAGGATAATACCACTCTACCATTCAGCCCTGGTACACCCCAAGTTCAGTCTGGAGTGGCTGAAACTGTGAGTCATGAGCCGGGTCCACAAGGTCTCCATGAAGTCTCGGAAGGGTGTGGGGGAAATCCTCCGCACCCCGTACCTCCTTACACTGTTCGCTAACAACCTAGCAGTAGTGGCAATATCCTACCAAGTAGTCCGGCCGTCCCGCACCATACAGGGCGAGTGGTACGTAAGGCTTCCGGTGAATCTGAGTACTAGTAAGTCCTTAGGGATGACCAAGCCAGAATGTCTTCATCAGGGTTTCCATTTACCGTGCCACCACAGCACCTCCACCCTGGGCTCCTCCCATCACAGGTTCACACCCAGGGCCACCTTATATAACATTTACCCACCACAGGTATCCATTCTATGGGTGCCCAGGTAGCACCCCACGGCAGGACTTGCCCCAGGCTCGTCGTATACCCCAACTTGGTCGACACAACCCTCACCCTCCACGCACCCAAGTCACACATGCAGCACTCTCCCCATGGTCCAGATAACACCAGTTTCCACCACGCCTCCATATAGTGCAAGCGTAGTAGAAGTAGTAAGCAATGAAATATATTAGCAAGCATGTGACTAGCCTAACAGCAGGGTGAGCAGGGGTAAGGTTATGTCAAGGTAAAGGCCATCAAGAAAGCATACTACCATGCAAGTCCTACCATAATGTGATCATGACAATAAAGTAAGCGCTAGCATTTCTATATTAGCCATGCGTAATAGGTGCTACGAGATTGGGTGGGATGTGGCACCTTCAGTGTAGTCGTCTCCGTACTCCTCACGGTACTAACGATCCTTGTCCGTCCTGTTCTCCTCCGAGTCTGCAAACGACCGCATTATAGTCGCGTTAGCGACGTCTATAGAATAGCACAAAGAAGCAATGAAAATTCAAAAGAGCCAAATGCACTCAAACATGGGTCCATTGCGTAGAGCTCGATTTTAGATGAATTTTGGTCCTGGTTTCGTATTTTTCTGAAGTCGTATGAATTAGTTATGAATTTCCGAAGATTAATACCATTTTTAAAAATGAAAAAGGCTGAATTAATCCTGGGCTGACACGTGTCACGCTGTGGTTGGTCCACGTGGCTTGCTGATGTCAGCATGACGTCAGCATCACGGTTCCGAGCTGACAGGTGGGGTCTAGCTGACGTCATCAACGTCATGCTCACCGACAGGTGGGGCCAGAGGCTATTGAGTCACTGACAGGTGGGTCCGGTCAAAGTCAACGGCGAGTCAACAGTCAATGGTCTTCGGTCAACGGTCAGGGTCACTGACGTGTGGGGCCAGGGCTGCTGACGTCATCATCATATGTCAGCGTGACGTCAGCATGACATCACCTCTGCTGTGCTGGCTTCTGACATGTGGGTCCCGCGTGACGTCATCACGACACCAGCATGACGTCATCGTCTGACGTGTGGGTCCAGCAACACTGTGTCGCTGATATGTGGGGTCAGGTCAACGGTCAACGTTGACCGGTCAACGGTCAACACGGGCCGGGTCTCAAACGGGCCGGTTGGGCTCCGGGTAGGGCGGGTCTGGGCTGGGCCGGGCCAGACATGTGGCAGGGTGTGGCACAGCCACGTCACGACCATGGGCCCTTATTGGGCTTCGTCCACAGCGCGGATCACACCGTGTGGCCCACGGTGGACCAGCGCTCATGGTCCATGGACCTACGGCAGGGCGCATGGTGGACCAAGTCCACCGTCTCTTCTCCTTGGCTCGGCTCACGTGCACCGAGCCTACGCACGGGTGGCCGATGAGGGGGGGTGTTCCCCTGTTTCTTACCGCGGCGGTGCTCCTGCCAGCGGCGAGCTCGCGGTGAGCCCCCGCGGTGGCTCTGGTGTCCGATTGGGGAGGGGAAAAGCTTCCCCGGGCCACGGCGACTGTGTCTGTGGGGTCAAGGTGGCGGCTAGAGCTATCCAAGGTGCTGGCCATGGCGAGCGGCGGCTCGGCAGTGCTTGCCGACGGTGAAGTCGCGCGTGCGGCCTTCCAGGTGGCTCGGCTGAGCAGGTATAGGCTACTGCGAGTCCGTGGGGGCACGGTGAAGTGTCCAGGGCTCAAGGCGGGGCTTCGGCGTTTCCATGTGGCCGGCAAGGATTTCCCAGCGGCCACGGCACCATGGAGACGACCGGGTGATCAACGGGGTGGTCACGGCGTGGTCACAGATGTGTGCGCGGGTGCGGGTGTTCCCAGCGGCCAGCGACGGCCTTGGCCTACACGCTCCTGGTGTGGAGCGCCATGGCCGGTGTGACAGAGTCCGGCGGCAAGCAGAAGGATCAGAAGGAGGGCTCACCGTGGGTGCTGTGGAAGAGAGGATAGCGGTGCCGTGACGAGTTGCGGCCATGTAGCTCGGGAAGCCATGCAGTGCCAACCCGTGGCGGTGCTCCGAACTCCGGCGTGCTCCTGGTCCTTCCCCGGCAGCGGCTTCGGTGTTTCCCTTTCCCCCTTCTTCCCCTTCTCCCTCTTCTCTCTTGGTTCGAGTGTGCTGAGGTTGGCCACCGAGGTGGCGGCGGGCGAGACGAGCGCTAGGGCTCTCGGCCGAGGCTCTTATAGCCGAGCGGGGATCGGCGAGCCCGGTGATCGGCGGTTGGGAATTCAAGGGCGATCGGGGCGCGAGCTTGCATCCAATGGTGTGCGCAGGGTTGCGTGGGCACGGCGCACGGGGGAGACAGGACCATGCCCCGGGCATGACCCCTGGCCCACCCTGCCATTGCTGTCGGGGCTCTGTCGCGCGGTGGTTTGAGCGCAACGTGGGGAAGAAGCACAGTAGCGCTGACGTGCGGGGTCCAGCAGGCAGCGGCTGCAGGCGGAGACGGGGAGACGCACGGGCATGGGAAATGTGCGGCTGACACGCGGGGCCAAGGTGGCAGTGACCGCAAGCGAGGCTGACGGGCGCGCGGGCGACGCTAGGCCGCAAGCTGGGCCGCGCGAGCCGAGCGGCGGGCTGGCTGCAGCGCGTTGGCGGGGCTGGCCGGTGGCTAGTTGGGCCGGTTGCTGGTCGTGCGGGTTGGGCCGAGCAGCTGGCTGGGAGGCCTTCTTCTCTTCTTCCTTTTCTATTTTTCATTTCTTTTCCATTTGTTTGAATTCAAATTTGGTTTGAAATTTGATTTCACAACTGAGGTGACTTATTCATTGGAGTTTAGGGAATTTTGTTTAATAATAACTTTATGGTTTATTATTTTATTGGAGTTGTTTAGCAATCATAACTCAAATGGAAATTCAAATCACATTTTGAATTTAACAATGTATGCAACATTATATTTGTTGGAAATTAATAAACACAGTTATCTAATGACATGCCATGCTTATATGTTGACTGGGGTTAGGTTAGACCTAATGCATCTCTTAGGTTGGGTTTCTATACATGGCACTCATCATCATATGGGATTCTTGAGAAAAATTTTGTAGCTGGTATTTTTGGTGTATAGATTTTTTGGTTGTTACAGTCCTACCCCCTTAACAGAATCTCGTCCTCGAGATTAAAGCGTAACGTACTCTTCAAAGAGGTAAGGATATCGTAGCCGGAGGTCAGACTCTTTCTCCCATGTTGCTTCTCTCTCAGTATGATTACTCCATTGGATCTTGCACGTAGGAATAGTCTTGCTTTGGGTTTCTTTGGTATCTCTGCCCAGAATTCTGATAGGATGTTCTCTATACTCAAGTGTATCTTGAATGTCAAGTGTATCAGTCGGGATCACTTCATCAGGCACTCTCAAACACTTGCGTAGCTGTGAGACATGGAATACGGGATGTACACCCGTCAATTTTTCAGGTAACTCGAGTTTGTAGGCGAGTTTCCCAATCCTCTTGCAAATCTTATATGTGCCAACAAATCTAGGGGCAAGCTTCCCTTTCACATGGAATCTAACAGTCCCACGTAGCGGGGATACCTTGAGATAGACGAAGTCTCCCACATTAAACTCAAGTTTTCTTCTCCTTTTGTCAGCATAGCTCTTGTATCGACTTTGAGCAATTCTCAAATTCTCTCTTACTTGAGCAACTCCTTCTTCGGCATCTTGAATCTTAGCGGAATCAAAGAATGATCTTTCACCCGGTTGAGACCACATCAAAGGTGTCTTACAAGGTCTGCCATATAGGGCTTCAAACGGCGACATCTTGATACTGGCTTGGTAGCTGTTGTTGTAAGAGAACTCTGCATAGGGTAAGCATTTCTCCCAATCAGAGCCATAATTCAGCACACTAGCGCGAAGCATGTCTTCTAAGATCTGATTTACTCGTTCTGTCTGTCCATCTGTCTGCGGGTGGTAAGCGGTACTGAAATCAAGTTTAGTTCCAATAGACTTGTGCAGAGCTTCCCAGAATCAGGACACAAACTGAGGACCACGATCAGATATAATACTAGAGGGAGCTCCGTGCAGTCTGAGAATATGCTCAATATATAGATCTGCTAATTTTTCTGCATTGGTCTTGGTCTTCATTGGTACGAAGTGAGCAATCTTGGTTAAACGATCAACAATCACCCATATGGAATCGTTGCCTTTCTGTGAACGGGGCAATCCAACTATGAAATCCATGGATATGCTCTCCCATTTCCACTCGGGAACGTCAAGAGGCTTTAGCAATCCTGCAGGCCTTTGATGTTCAGCCTTGACTCTATTACAGGTGTCACATCGTGCCACATGTCCTGCAATGTCTGTCTTCATGCCTTTCCACCAAAAGTGTTTCTTCAAGTCTTGATACATCTTTGAATTTTTAGGGTGGATACAATACTTAGAATCATGGGCTTCTGATAGAATTTCCTCTCGTAGGGCTGGATCAGAAGGTACACAGATTCGGTCCTTGAACCAAATGGTTCCTTGTTCATCTTCATGGTGGTTGGTCTTGTAGCCTAGTTTCATCAGACCACGGAGATATTCGATCTCTTCACAATTTTTCTGAGCTTGACAGATGCGATCTGTGAGATCATACTGTATGCGGAGCTCATTCAATAAACCATGCGGTAGTATCTCCAGTTGGAAATCATCAATCTCTTCCTTGAGCTCAGGTGGTACGGATTCAGTGATCAAAGTGTGACAGTAACTCTTTCGACTGAGAGCATCTGCGATTACATTAGCTTTCCCCGGATGATAGTGAATTTCCAGGTCGTAGTCCTTGATCAACTCTAGCCATCGGCGTTGCCTCATATTTAGGTCTTCCTGAGTGAAAAAGTACTTCAAGCTCTTGTGATCAGTGTAGATATCGCACTTGTTGCCTATCAAGTAGTGCCTCCAGATCTTCAAGGCATGCACAACTGCTGCTAACTCAAGATCATGAGTAGGGTATTGGTTCTCGTGTTCTTTCAACTGTCGAGACGCATATGCTATCACTCTTCCATTTTGCATCAGTACACAACCAAGTCCTTGGCGGGATGCATCACAATAGACCATGAAATCTTTGCTGATATCAGGCAATGCTAACACAGGAGTTGTGGTAAGCTTCTGTTTCAATTCTTAGAAGCTTTGCTCGCACTTGGGCGTCCATTCAAACTCCTTAGTCTTCTTTAGAAGGTTAGTCATCGGACGGGCTATCTTGGAAAAGTTCTCGATGAATCGGTGATAATATCCAGCCAATCCCAAGAAACTTCTGACTTCTGTCACATTACGGGGTTGTTCCCATTCTTTCACAGCCTCAATCTTAGCTGGGTCAACTGCAACACCTTCAGCTGATAATACATGGCCTAGGAAAGCAACTTCCTGTAGCCAAAACTCACATTTGCCGAACTTTGCGTAGAGCTGATGTTGGGCTAGTTTCTCAAGTACAGTTCTCAGATGATGTTCGTGTTCTTCAGCGGTGGGTGAATAGACAAGGATGTCATCAATGAATACTACCATGAACTTATCCAGATCATCCATGAAAACCTTATTCATCATGTTCATGAAGTATGCAGGTGCATTCATGAGTCCAAAGGATACCACAGTGAACTCAAACTGTCCATACCTAGTCACGAAAGCTGTCTTCGGTATGTCACTCTCTTGAATCTTCATCTGATGATATCCAGATCTGAGATCAATCTTGGAGAAATACTTGGCACCTCTAAGCTGATCAAGCAAATCATCAATCCTTGGCAGGGGATACTTATTCTTGATGGTGACTGCGTTCAAGTTCCGGTAATCAATACACATTCTCATCGAGCCATCCTTCTTAACAAAAGCGAGCAGGAGATCCCGTGGTGAAGCCTTTGGGTTTGATATATCCTTCGAGATGAGCTCATCAAGTTGTTTCTTGAGCTCGCCAGTTCATCTCTCGACATGCGATAGGGTCTCTTGGCAATGGGTCCTGTTCGGCAAAAGATCAATGATGAACTCTACATCACGGTGCGGTGGCATACCCGTAATTCTTCGTGGAATACATCGGGATAGTCTCGACCACGGGCACATCATGAAACTGCTCTTTTCCTCTTCTTGTGATTCTCGAACTTGCTTTAAGGGCACATAGGATAGAGGTGGACTTTCAGATCGGGGTTCACATCTACTAATTTGGTCGATGGATGGGTCACTTGGACGTATCTAGGTGAACATGATATGATACCTCGGTGAATGGTTAGCCAATCCATGCCTAAGATAACATCTAGGTTTGTGGAAGGTAACAGGTTAGGTCGGCTTTAAAGGTAAGACCCTCAATGGTAAGACTCACTCCCTTATGAGATGTGGGTGCATTTTAGGTCTCCTAAAGGTGAGCTAGTGATGATAGGCTTTTCACGTGGGGTTACAGGCAGGTCATGCTCTCGTGCAAACTTGGATGATATGTATGAACAAGTTGCTCAGAATCAAAGCAGAATCGATGCGAGATTGCCATTAACTAAAAACATACCGTACACACAACATCGGGGCGATCTGTGCTTCCTCGGCGTCTAGATGGTTGAGACGCCCACGGGTAGTGAGATCCCTTGAGCCGAGACTTCGAGCGGCTGAGTTATGAGGACATTGTTGGCTTTGTGTGACCTGGTTGGCCACAAGCGAAGCGGTGAAAGGCGCACACTTTGTAGGGGTTGGCGCGGGTGCCTTCCATTTCAAAGTGCTCGGTGCGGAGCGGTTACTGTGTCCGGGCGTTCATTCATTTGGAGCGAGGAACGGTCGAAACGATCTGAGTGTTGCGGTCCCGAGCATAACGGTCCCTGGTGTAACGATCTGAAAGGAGGCGAGTAGTATTTGGCGGTGTAGCCTCCACTTCCCTTACTCGATCTAGGGTTGTCATCCCTGTTATGGCGTGAGCATTCCCTGGATGGTGCATCTCTGCGGAACCTCTTGTGATCATGGCCACAAAAGGACTCCTCAGGCTTACGCTTTCTCTCCCTGTACTCTTCTCCAGCTTCATTACGGTCTTTCTCAATCTGGATGCAGCGATCCACCAGAGCACGCAGTGTGTTACTCTCAATACCGCCAAACTTCAGCTTGATGTGCGGGTTAAGTCCCTTGTGGTAATAGTACAGCTTTTTCTTCTCAGAGTTCACAACATAGGATGGTGCATAGCGCAGAAGGTTGGTGAAACGAGTAGTGTACTCAGTCACCTTGTCCTTTCCCATCTTGATGTTGCGGAACTCCTCGGCTTTGGCCTCCATGATACCCTTGGGAATGTGATACTCAGTAAATGCTTCGTCGAACTCACCCCACGAGATATTGGCAGGGTCCTCATGGGAATCACTGAAACTGTCCCACCAGGCGCGTGCTGCTCCTGTGAGCTGGTGTGCGGCAGCTCCAACACACTCATCGTCGGTGAAAGTGGTGAGGTCAAGCTTCTTCTCCATCTCCTTGAGCCAGTCACCGGCTACAAGCGGGTCAGGATCAGTGCCATCATAGGTAGGTGGCCTTAGCTTCAGGAATCCTTCTAGCTTCCTTTGGAAGTCATTCTGCTGACCTCCCTGGCGACGGTTTGCTCCTTCAACAAGAGCTGCAAGAAGCTGGGTCTGCTGTGCCATCACTTCTGCCAGGTTCGGTGGTGGTGGTGGTGGAATGTTCTCCTCAACAGGCGGCGGGGTATTCTCCAGGTTGAAGGGTATCCCTCTGCGTCCACGGCCATGGCCACGGCCACGGTTGTTGCCACCACGGCCCCCGTTGGGTTCGGCTGGTTCGGGGATGGGCGCACGTCCATGGTTCATTAGGCGAGCAGATCGGTGATTCGACATCTGCAACACGGACCATAAGAATTTTAGTGCTCGTGCCATAAGTGCTTATAATTCGATTATGATTATATGATTTCGACGATTTAAAGAAAATCATTATACTATCCAACACTCATTACAAAGAAGCAATAAGATCCATAAGATGCAATAAGATCCAAATCATTCATTACATGGGTTTTATTACATAGCATCATCTCCAGTAGCTACACTTGAAGACGTGCGAGAATCGTACTATGCATAGTGTCTCATAATACATCTCATAAGGGGTACATCATGGAGTACAACTCATGGAAGCTACTGACATATCTCATGACCACGCAGGGTCATCTACTCTAACTCGTACACCGCAGCTAGGATACGACTGTTCTCGATCTCGATCTCCTCGTCAGACTTGTGAAGTCAGGACACGTACTTCAAGGCCTCGGCAAGCTCCTCAGTAGGCTTAGCTCCAGGTAGGGTAGGGCAAGCGTCTAGGTTGAGGCGAGTCGGGGCTAACTCAAACTCCTCCATCCTAGGCCTCGTCTTGCTGCGAATCTCCTTGGGTAGCTGATCCCACATACCCTTCATCTCCCTGAGGCGCTTCTGGTTAGACTTCTGCCAAGCCTGCCATGTCCTCTCACACTTGTCCTGTAGGTACTCGGTCTGCCTGTGTGCCTCGATCAGGTGACCCTGGTTGCGAACGGCCTTCTTCCTGAACTCCTCCAGCTCCTGGGTCAGGGTCTTGTTCTGAGATTGGATTTTCAGCATATCAATCCCCTTGGACCTCTCTCTGTCTCCTCTACGGTTGAACTCGGCCTTCTTGTCGTCCAACTCCCTCTGCAACTCCAAGACCTTGCTGTCGAGATAGCAGTTCCTATTGCCTAGGTCGGCTGCTTTGTCCTGTAAGTCAGCGACCTCGACTCTGTGGACTTCCTCACGACGGTTGAGCTCGTCCTGTAGCTTGGCAACTGCCTCGAGCAGACTAGCTCGCTCCAGTGCTCCCTGCGAGTCTCGCTCCTGGCACTCCCACAAAAGAGCCCGGTCCTGACGTCTCTTCTGCTCAAGCTGGGTCACATACGTGTCCTGCTCTAGTAGGTGGATAGCCGAGACACGAAGGCATCTGTCCTCCTCTGCAAGGATAACTCTGCCGGCTGCGAAACTCTGCTCACTAGGGGTAAGGCTGAGGTCAAGGGCCTAGGGAAGTAGACGAAACTCTGTCATCTTCAGGTGCTCGTAGTGATCCCTCATCACTCTGCGAAGTGCCTTGTGTGAGACAGCTCGTAGTCCCTCCTCAACTGTGTCCTCTATAGTCAACTCGGTGGAAGCTGGGACAGTCGGTAAGGTGGTGCTAGCTGGGAACTCGACTGAGGTGACAACTGGTCCTTCAATTCCTCCTCCCTGAGTTGACTTCCCGGTACAGGTGACCTTGACAAGCTCATCAGGGACTCCTAACGTGACGAGAACTCGGCAGAGGGTCTGTGCAAAACCCTTGAGCTCACGTAGGTCGAAGGTAAGCTTGGCGTGGTCCAGAGGTAGCGGTCCTAGAGGCGGCCATTCGACGTTCGTTGCCATCTACATGTTTTAAGGAACAGGTGTTAGCAGGTCAATAAATAGATAAGCCTTGCATAAAAGTAAATGCAGGGTCAGTATATAACCGAAAGAAGGGCTGTCCACGTCCTATTCTATCGTCCATTTCTAAGGGTTTCGTCCTATGGTCAAGTATGGCTCTGATACCAACTGAAACAACCCCGATTTCCGCGAAGGGAAATCCACAGAGTCGAAGTGTAATAAGACCGTTGTAGATCATATTACCCAAATTCTAGTCGAATATCACATCCATACAACGATAATATCAGAGTACAAATAGTGCGGAATTACATAATTTATTACATCGCCGCATTAGCGGAATCAAAAGTAGCATTCATTCAGAACAGCTTGCAGATAAGATCGCCAAACTCGAGCGTAGGAACGAACCCCTCAACCGTCAAACTCCTCGGAGCTATACTCCTCAGTAGAACCTGTGTGCCAAAATTTATTAGTACGATTTGTACTGGCCACTCCCAACCCTATGAGCATTGCTTTGTGGAAATTGGATGCAAGTTGGATATAATCAAAAGGAACCTATAAAGCTGGGGTTTCCTATGTATTAGCATATCAAGTTCATAATAATGGTTGGTCAAGTTTTAACACCATTCTCACCCATTCCACCCCATTCCCATTCCAGAGCCAGGTTTCGATCCTGGGATCGATATACCACCATATCCACACCATCACCATACCACACTCATTCCATCGCTCAGTCGACAGGCCAACTCCCTCTCGGCACTGTCTCAAGGCCCGTAGCCCCTGGCTACGTCCGAACACTCATCCTAGGGGGAGAAAAGAAAGACTCATCTCACTATCTAGTTTAAGCGAAACCCAGGAAAGGTCCATAACCGACAAGTCGGCACATGTATCGATCGATCAACCATACACTCTGCAGAGGTTTTACATAACCACAAGATCCGCCTTCCTCACTGACCATCGTCAACTAGGCTGATTCCGGCCGCTTGCTAGCCTAGGATAATGCCACTCTACCATTCAGCCCTGGTACACCCCAAGTCCGGTCTAGGGTGGCTGAAATTGTGAGTCATGAGCCGGGTCCACAAGGTCTCCATGAAGTCTCGGAAGGGTGTGGGGGAAATCCTCCGCACCTCGTACCTCCTTACACTGTCCGCTAACAACCTAGCAGTAGTGGCAATATCCTACCAAGTAGTCCGGCCGTCCCTCACCATATAGGGCGAGTGGTACGTAAGGCTTCCCGCTGAATCTGAGTACTAGTAAGTCCTTAGGGATGACCAAGCCAGAATGTCTTCATCAGGGTTTCCATTTACCATGCCACCACAGCACCTCCACCCTGGGCTCCTCCCATCACAGGTTCACACCCAGGGCCACCTTATATAACATTTACCCACCATAGGTATCCATTCCAGGGGTGCCCAGGTAGCACCCCACGGCAAGACTTGCCCTAGGCTCGTCGTATACTCCAACTTGGTTGACACAACCCTCACCCTCCATGCACCCAAGTCACACATGCAGCACTCGACCCATGGTCCAGATAACACCAGTTTCCACCACGCCTCCATATAGTGCAAGCGTAGTAGAAGTAGTAAGCAATGAAATATATTAGCAAGCGTGTGACTAGCCTAACAGCTGGGTGAGCAGGGGTAAGGTTGCGTCAAGGTAAAGGCCATCAAGAAAGCATACTACCATGCAAGTCCTACCATAATGTGATCATGACAATAAAGTAAGCGCTAGCATTTCTATATTAGCCATGCGTAATAGGTGCTACGAGATTGGGTGGGATGTGGCACCTTCAGTGTAGTCGTCTCCGTACTCCTCATGGTACTCACGATCCTTGTCCGTCCGGTTCTCCTCTGAGTCTGCAAACAACCGCATTATAGTCGCGTTAGCGAAGTCTATAGAATAGCACAAAGAAGCAATGAAAATTCAAAAGAGCCAAATGCACTCAAACATGGGTCCATTGCGTAGAGCTCGATTTTAGATGAATTTTGGTCCTAGTTTCGTATTTTTCTGAGGTCGTATGAATTAGTTATGAATTTTCGAAGATTAATTCCATTTCTGAAATTGAAAAAGGCTGAATTAATCCTAGGCTGACACGTGTCACGCTGTGGTTGGTCCACGTGGCTTGCTGACGTTAGCATGACATCAACATCACGGTTCCGAGCTGACAAGTGGTGTCTAGCTGATGTCTGCATGACGTCATCAACGTCATGCTCACCGACAGGTGGGGCCAGAGGCTATTGAGTCACTGACAGGTGGGTCCGGTCAAAGTCAACGGCGAGTCAATAGTCAATGGTCTTCGGTCAACGGTCAGGGTCACTGACGTGTGGGGCCAGGGCTGCTGACGTCATCATCTGATGTCAGCGTGACGTCAGCATGACGTCACCTCGGCTGTGCTGGCTTCTGACATGTGGGTCCCGCGTGACATCATCTCAACACCAGCATGACGTCATCGTCTGACGTGTGGGTCTAGCAACACTGTGTCGCTGATATGTGGGGTCAGGTCAATGGTCAACGTTGACCGGTCAACGGTCAACATGGGCCGGGTCTCAAACGGGCCGGCTGGGCTCCGGGTAGGGCCGGTCTAGGCCGGGCCGGGCCAGACACGTGGCAGGCTATGGCACAGCCACGTCATGGCCATGGGCCCTTATTGGGCTTCGTCCACAGCGCGGCTCACATCGTGTGGCCCACGGTGGACCAGCGTTCATGGTCCATGGACCTACGGCAGGGCGCATGGTGGACCAAGTCCACCGTCTCTTCTCCCTGACTTGGCTCATGTGCACCGAGCTCACGCTCGGGTGGTCGGCGAGGGGGGGTGTTCCCCTGTTTTCTTCCACGGCGGTGCTCCCGTCGGCGGCGAGCACCCGGTGAGCCCCCGTGGTAGTGCGGTGTCCGATTGGAGAGGGGAAAAGCTTCCCCGGGCCACGGCGACTGCGTCTGTGGGGTCAAGGTGGCGGCTAGAGCTTTCCAAGGTGCTGGCCACGGCGAGCGGCGGCTCGGCGGTGCTTGCCGACGGTGAAGTCGCGCGTGCGGCCTTCCGGGTGGCTCGGCTGAGCAGGTATAGGCTACTACGAGTCCGTGGGGGCACGGTGAAGTGTCCAGGGCTCAAGGCGGGGCTTCGGCGTTTCCATGTGGCCGGCAGGGATTTCCCGGCAGCCACGACGCCATGGAGACGACGGCGAGGCACGCGGGTGATCAACGGGGCTCCAGCGGGGTGGTCACGGCGTGGTCATAGACGTGTGTGTGGGTGTGGGTGTTCCCAGCGGCCGGCGATGGCCTTGGCCTACACGCTCCTGGTGTGGAGCGCCATGGCCGGTGTGACAGAGTCCAGCGGCAAGCAGAAGGATTGGAAGGAGGGCTCACCATGGGTGCTGTGGAAGAGAGGATAGCGGTGCCGTGATGAGTTGTGGCCGTGTAGCTCCGGAAGCCGTGCAGTGCCGACCCGTGGCGGTGCTCCGAACTCCGGCGTGCTCCCGGTCCTTCCCCGGCAGCGGCTTTGGCGTTTCCCTTTCCCCCTTCTTCCCCTTCTCCCTCTTCTCTCTTGGTTCGGGTGTGCTGAGGTTGGCCACCGAGGTGGCGGCGGGCGATGGGACAAGCGCTAGGGCTCTCGGCCGAGGCTCTTATAGCCGAGCGGGGATCGGCGAGCCCGGTGATCGGTGGTTGGGAATTCAAGGGCGATCGGGGCGCAAGCTTGCATCCAACGGTGTGCGCAGGGTTGCGTGGGCGCGGCGCAAGGGGGAGACAGGACCATGCCCCGGGCATGACCCCTGGCCCACCCTGCCATTGCTGTCGGGGCTCTGTCGTGCGGTGGTTTGAGCGCGGCGTGGGGAAGAAGCTTAGTAGCACTGACGTGCGGGGTCCAGCAGGCAGCGGCTGCAGGCGGAGAAGGGGAGACGCACGGGCATGGGCAACGTGCGGCTGACATGCGGGGCCAAGGTGGCAGCGACCGCAAGCGAGGCTGACGGGCGTGCGGGCGACGCTGGGCCGCAAGCTGGGCCGCGCGAGCGGAGCGGCGGGCTGGCAGCAGCGCGTTGGCGGGGCTGGCCGGTGGCTGGCTGGGCCGGTTGCTGGTCGTGCGGGTTGGGCCGAGCAGCTGGCTGGGAGGCCTTCTTCTCTTCTTCCTTTTCTATTTTTCATTTCTTTTCCATTTGTTTGAATTCAAATTTGGTTTGAAATTTGATTTCACAACTGAGGTGACTTATTCATTGGAGTTTAGGGAATTTTATTTAATAATAACTTTATGGTTTATTATTTTATTGGAGTTGTTTAGCAATCATAACTCAAATGGAAATTCAAATCACATTTTGAATTTAACAATGTATGCAACATTATATTTGTTGGAAATTAATAAACACAGTTATCTAATGACATGCCATGCTTATATGTTGACTGGGGTTAGGTTAGACCTAATGCATCTCTTAGGTTGGGTTTCTATACATGGCACTCATCATGACATGGGATTCTTGAGAAAAATTTTGTAGCTGGTATTTTTGGTGTATAGATTTTTGGGTTGTTACATTGGTCACCTTGATATTGCCAATGGTGAAGAGGAAGGGCGTTGTAGCGGGTGGATTCCTCTATGGGAGTAGGCAAAGGGAGGAAGAACAATGAGGCTTGATGGAAAGGCAGTTCAGTTAGGTCACGCTTTGGATCTTGAGAAATCCATCTCTCGCCACCACATTTTATAGCTGCCCGAATGCCTCTCTGTCTTGTAACTCAAGGTCCTTATTTAATGTGGGGGGCTATTGCATCAATGTGGGTGGCATCGTGAAGTAGGATGGGTGGTGGTGAGGTGACATCTGTGGCAGCGGTTGTTGGGCACCTAAGGGGCACGCTCCATTAGTCACGAGCATGCGCGGGCCTTTGGCTGGGCATTTAATAAGGGGCATTTGTTCCCTTATTTCCATGCAGGGGAAGTAAGGCTAGCTGTTGTAGGTCCCTCTTATGAGGAAGCACCATTGTTGTGCAGTCCCGTCATTGTCGCTCGGAACACTAAATGATACCATCGATGAGATTACTAACCCTGGCGCATTGGGGATGGCCTAAGCATGCCTATAGTGAAGACACACTCTGTTTTGAGGTATTAAGGGGCTTGTATGTTGATGGTCGCCCTATTGAAAGGACCTAGGATGCCGCCTAGAGGGGGGGTGAATAGGCGTTTCTGAAAATTAACACCTTTAAATGCGAAAACGATTTAGTAATGAGAGTTTTTGAGTGGAAACTCCAAATCAAAGTAATACAACCCCTCACAAGTTAGCCACATAGTATATAAACAATATTAAATAATCCTAGGAGCCTAGAACCTGCAACACAAGAGTTAGAACATAGATCAAATAAATTCAGCACTAAGCTCAAATACCGGATGTGTCCAGTATACAAGTGTTCTGCAGAACAGCCCCCCTTCACAAGTTAGCCACAGAGTATATAAAGGATACTAAATAAGTTTAGGGAGACAAACACCTGCAACCAAAGAGTTAAATTAAAATGCAATTAAGTTTGGCATAGGAATCAATACCGGACATGTCTGGTAGGTATACCGGACGTCTCCGGTATACACGGTTTTAGTGGAACAGCCCCAAACTTGCTCCTTTCGATTTCTATCTTCAAACCAAACTGCTGGTACCTACTAGAAATGACAAGATACACAGAGAACCTATACAAGAGCTAGAAGCAACACAAATATTTGTTTTACCGAAGTTCGGACTCATTCGAGTCCTACTCTCCATTGAGGGGGCTGCGGGCGACCCAGCGAAGGTCAGCCCTAGAGGGTACCACGAAGGTCACTCTAGCCGGAGTCTTTTCCAACTCCTTTTCCTCCTTCCACTAGTTGATTCTGAGGCGGCGGAATCGACCGTTACAAACTTTCTGAGGCACACCACAATCTCTTGAGTGCTCTCCGGCGACGCCTAACCGTCTAGGACCGAAGAGTCAAATAGTAACAAATGCGAATCACGAAATAGACAATATGCATAAGTGCTCAAGTGGTTGGATTGCTCTCTTTTTGAATTTCTCAACCCACTAATGTATTTGGCAATTTGAATCACACTCTCACTGAGAGAGGGTTTGGGAGAGTTGTTAAGGCTCAAAAACATGTATTGCAACCAGCAGAATCAATAGCCTCCAAAGGTGGAGGCTTCGGGGTATTTATAGCCCCTTTGAAAAACTAGCCGTTATGTAGCCGTTGGGCAATACCGGACACGTCCGGTATGACTTGCACTGCGCCAACGGTCACTTAGTTAAAGTATGCGAGGTGTCAGAACTCTCGACGCTTCCTGGGACTTCTGACCATCGGAACTCCCGACTCACGTCGGAACTACTAACAAACCCATTTGAAAACTAGCCGTTGGGCTCTGGCCTACTATATCGGACACGTTCGGTATCATACCGGACATGTCTGGTGTGACCAGACAGTCAACTCTCCAAGTCAGTTAAGCGCGAGACGTCGGAACTCCCGATGATTGTCGGAACTCTGGACTGTCGGAACTCCCGACGAACCATGTTAGAGAAACACCTTAGTGACCCTACCATACCGGACACGTCCAGTCCGGTATGCTCGGTCATAGAACAATGTTCATTTCTCTCTTCTCTCTTTCACTCAAACCTCACATAGGTTGGCTTGAGCACTTATGAATAATCATCTATCAGCATGATGCATCCCTCTTAATAGTACGGCATTCTTATTAACCCAAATTCAAATGTATAATGAATTTAAACCTTTTGAGTTGATCTCTTTCAACCGAAGCCGTGTCTTTCAATCTTCATCAAGTGAGGGTGCCAACATGTCGATATTGATCTTTTTACTTGAGCATAGCCATCTTGAGCACGTGACTTGATTCCATTCATCAAATATGAATAATCCCAAATGTATCAAGTCACTTCCATCAAACACTCCAATAGTGATTTGATCCTCCACATCAACATGACCATCATAGCTTGATTAGTACCTCAACTAAAAGCAAGTACTTCCTTCTTCACCCTAGCTAGGTTCTTCGGCCGCCAAGCGGTCACTTGGCCTTCACCCTTGCTTAGTACCTCGAAGCCTTTCCTTGATATCTTCATCATCTCAAGCCATCAAGTCACATCTTATGTTGAATCATCCATTCATTTGTATTGTCATCTTTTTTATTTCAATTTAGCAAGCTTCAAATATGAAACCATTCCATATGCAATCCCTCATGTCTCATTAATTTATTCTTACGGTGCTTGCTTTCACATAGTACATGGAAATCCCACAATAAATAAGCCTTTTCATGAATTCCATTTGCATTGCTGTCTTATGTTTGAACTAGATTATTTCCAACAATACATCATTTTGGCTTTCATTAAGTACCTGTGAGATAACCTATTACCTGTCCACACTTAGCAAACGGGTTAGACCTTTAATCATATTGTCATTCAATCATCCAAAACCCACTAAAGGGCTAGATGCACTTTCACATCGAGGACAGGCGTGCGCGTCATAGGCACGTCTTTTGTTGCCTAGTTTGCAAGGAGGCGACGACACAGCCTATGGTCCACGGTCGCGCCTTTAGTGGCCTGGGCGACAATGAGGTGACAACATGTTGATGTCCGTCTTGTAGATGTCCATATACCATTTATTTGTTCTCCTATTATGCTATTACATGTGTGTATGCTATGTTCGCATGCGAAGCATGTAGTTGGCAGCATTAAGTAGATTTGATGATGTATGCGTGTATACCATGCCTAGTTTGGCAGCGCTATGCTTAACAGTGCTCCTAATGCTAAACCTCCCTCCTCCGCTCCACCACACAATCGACTCTTCCTACACCGCGGGCTGGTAGACCTAAGGTTTACACAGCCATAAGCACTTTCCCCTTCACCATTCCAGTGCAACCTCCCTCACCTTCACAAGATCGAACTATATCTCCTAAATGTTATCGATTAAACCGGTGGTAATCATGGGTGCCACTAGCACAGGCAAGACGAAGTTATCAATTGACATATCCAAGGCGTTTGGTGGTGAAGTGATGAATGCTGACAAGATGCAAATATATGCTGGTCTCGACATCGCAACTAACAAGATCCGCCCAAGTGATCAAGGAGGTATTCCTCATCACTTATTTGGGGTTAGTCCATTAATTGCGGTTGACCTGTTTGTACCATCCTTTCGATCTATTTCAACAACTACTGTAAGATCCCTAACTCTCTATTAGGAATAGATTCTTTCCTCATCTTGTTCTCGTCCCTCTCATCCCATTCTACATAAAGTAGACTTTTAGAAAGATCACCACCAGGGATATTTTGAGAAGACATAAACCATCGAAGAATAAAGACATGAAGGAAATCAACAGCTACCTGGGAGTTAGCTACATTTACTCCACACCCATGCAACCCGCAAAGTGCACAATAGACCACATGCAAAAGCCACGCGCGCAGCCGCTGTCCACTCACCCGCTCCTTTTAACGCACGCAGGAGCTGTTCTCTCAACGTCACGCCGCTGTCTCCTCTACACCGTCACCCACCACACGCCACACTACCACGCACCACTGCCCCCATGACACCTCTTGTGCTGTCACCTCCATCGCCCTGATGCCACCGTTGCTATCCCCCCACGAACCCGATTCCCTCAGCCCCAATGCTGCTCAGTGCCACCGATAATGGCGCGCACCCACCCCCTAAACCTCGTCGTCGATCGCCTATAAAACGCCCCCGGTTGGCCCTTCCCCTCCACAACAAGTCACCCCACACTCAACACTAATCACCCACAAAAAGCCCCCTATTCAAGTGCCAACCTGTTTTAACATTTCAAGAAAAAACCTGAGATGAGTGCTGCAAGCTGAAGATTGCTGAAGAAAACATCAAGCAGAAGCCGGAGTACATTGTTAGAAGCAAGAAGTTGGCACTCTCAAGATGTGCTTAGATGAAGAAGAGCTCACCATCGCCATCTTTGCTATCCTAATGCCTACTCTGGTGGCATCAATCATATTGTACATCCTTGTAATGCGCCCGCTACCCTACGAGAGGCCCTGAGATAATTGTTAAAATAAGAAGAGTGGAATAAATATTCAAATTTCATGGATTTATTCAAATTTCGAGGGCATAGGGCCTATCCACAACTTGACTACGTATGACCTATCTAAAACTCCATCACCGGGTAACCCTTCAACACAAGGGGAGTCTCTTTTTTTTGTCAAATATTTCGATATCGGACCATTAATTTAAGTTTTTTGTTTCCTAACATATGGAATATATATTATGAAATCATTTCTCATAGTGAACCTAGAAATGTATGGCTTCCATCTCATAATAAAGCCAATTCTTAGATTCACCAAATAAATAGTGGCACGAATCTATATAATTGTTTGGGGGAACAAATGTTTAAAAATATAAATGTTTGACTAACAAAGCTAGGGGTCCACGTACAGCTAGAACTGGGTCTTCTCGAGCATATCTAATAGCTTCAGGAAACAATTTAGCACGTATGCACATATATGGCATTCTAGAACTAAGTTCCTACGCCGTTGTCAAAACATGTATTGCTAGGCCACCTATTTTAGTAACATTTTTTTAGCAGAATTATCCATCACTACTGGCAGTAACGTATTCATCAGGAAGGCCCACATACTGAACCAAATAAAAGAAGCCCACATACCGAGAGTTTTTTTTATGGAGAGTTTACATTCCCTTCGGCCCACCAGCAACTCCCGAAGGCCCAACGCTAGGGGCGCATCGCCTAGTCCCACCGCAGTGCCGCTCCCGTAATCCCGTCCTAGAGCTTCCATTCCCCTCCCCGACACTGCCATGCTGAATCGTAGCTGCGCCCGTGCGTGGGGAAACCTAGCGTCGCTCGGCATCTGCGGCCCGATAGTCCTCCATCCAGTGGAGTCGGTGGATCCTCGCGCCATCTTCGCAAGTGCCGACGCCCAGCCGGCCAGCACATTCAGCGCCAAGGCCCCCGGCCTCCGTCGCTGGGCGCCCGGCATGCACCGGCACGGTGGCACCACAATGTGGCTGCAACCTGGCGCTGTACCTCCCTACCCCAGAGGCGAGGCCGCCACGGTTGCCGGCAGTGGCTCCGCACGAAGGCGAGATCTGGCCGCTGGGCCTTCGCACTAAGGCTAGGGTTGGCGGCTGTGTGACACATGGATGGATCGATCGATGGCTGCTGTGCACAGAGGTTTCAAGGCCGAGCCTGGCCCATCACCCTCACCAGCGTTCGCCACCCCTCGTCGGTGCTCATGTAAGTACCCGGTTCTCCCCCCCAGATTGTAATAAAACGCTTACCAAATCATATGCATACATCTCTATTAGTAGGTGCTTAGCTTGGTAGGTTACACTGTTATGCTGGTACTTGTTTAACATTCCAATAGGTGTGTGTATGTTAGTTTTCCAATTGGTAGTGTTGGTCACGGCCACAATCATGGTCCAAGGGACTCAAATAAATCGATTGGACCTAACACCCACACACCTAGTTCTGATTGGAGCTAACACAAGAATGGACGGTGGCTGTAACATACTACTAACTATTTCTTATCAAAAAGAGGACAAATCAAAGGAATGGTTCCTCTCAAAACAGCAGTTCATTGCCTAGGCAGATAAAAAATAGACTTCCAAGTAAACACCTAAGCGCCTAACCATCCATGAGATTCTTTGAGCATGGGGTCCAAATGGAGGAGGGCTCTGGTCCCATGTCCAACACAGATCATTTGGGTTGCATGAGAGTAGGCGCTCAGTAGTGGCCATGAAGTGTCCATCCACGTCCTTCTATGATTTGATGGATAATGACACATCGAGGAACCTAAGGATACTTTTCATCGTCATGCCGGCCTCCGCCACCACACCTGGGCTGGCCAATGCCCACCGGTGACCGGCCTACAGGTACTCGGGGCCTCGACTTCCTTTGTCACTAGGCCACCGATGATTCGGAACATTGCTGATAAATTTCAAAACTCTCTGGATGAATGACATGAAAGGGTCACCGGGCTTTCCCAAGCAGAACCATGTCGGGCCATCTGCACGGACCTCCTGGGATGCATCAAGGTGATTTCTAGATCTCTCAGTCAGTAGATATTGCAGTAACGTGGCACAAGTTGGATCCAATAGTTTCCGCTTTGGTTACTGAAGGACATTCCATGAACAATTTGTTTGAGTGGTGGTGTGGGTACGGGAAAAGCGAACTGTAGTAACCTATGATAGGAATGTGCTCTCATGTTGCCATTTTTAGGTAAAAAATATATGTTTGGGGCAATAATTGGTTGTCCCGTGCTCTACAAGTTGTTAGCTGTACCAAACGCCCATGCTGCTATTGCTAAAAATTCAGTATCTCTGAACTGCCAACAACATCCTCTGCTGTTGGTGGTGAAGCTAGAATGGAACTTACGATGGGAAAACTAAATAATAAGATCTGGGGTAGGGAATAAACCTATGGCGGTGGTGAGGCTGGCAAAGCGGAATCATCATACCTATTAGATGTTTCACTCTCATGTTAATTTCTGGCGTGATTCATGCAGAACTTGCCACTGGGGGCAATATATTTATGCCAGGAACCCTACCGGTATCCAATGCTAGGCCATTGGTTCATGCAGACTGCTGAACGGGAGAAGCATCAAAGCAATCAGGTTAGTGCTTATGCCCCCAACTCCATCATACTGATTTCCACAATCCCCATGGGAGAACTCCCCTGTGTTGCATTTTTTTCCATTCTCCAACCAGACTCTACACAGCTAAGTGGTACAATGCTCACGCGAACCAAATCACACGAACTTATTAGCACATGGGAGTCAAGTTCGGAGTGCACGCATCGCATAGATATTCACGTAGTGTCCAGGGCGCTGGATATGCTGACATGGAAGAAAAGTATATGAAGCACTTTAATCTAACTGAGACAATAGTACACATGAAGCAAAACACAAACAGGGAGGACTACATATTATTCTTTGAGTTTAGTAACTCGAATGGCCGGTGCCAACACTCTACTAAGCCACTCTGGCCGACAAACAAAGGCCCTAACTTAGGCACTACACTTAAGACAAAGGCATAAAGATCCTTATATACTAAGGTGGCATAGTGGACTAATGGATACATGAGCCTAGGGACCTCCAAAGGCCAACACAACTAAGGACTCATAGGCCAAGGATATAGCACAACAGTGCACTACTCATTAGTTGACACACTTAAAACTGGAGCACTGATTATGGCACCACCATGTGGCGCATAGAACAACATCAGATTTATTGGATGAAGCTGTGTGGCGCTAGGTAGTTGATGGTGGAGTCCACAGAGGTTGGCTGACTCGTCGCTGCAAGTTGGAAATACTTTGTCACCCAACTGTTGGAACCAAACAATAAAATAGCACAAGAATGAAAAAGCTACCTTGCCCCATCTTTCTTTGCAGCGAATAGTTCCCAGCGAGCAGACCTTGATCTCTTGCCTAGAATAGTTCTGCAAAAAAAACCATATAAGCAAACCACCCATACATGGGCCTTACTTCACCCAGGAAGGTAGACCACAACCACATACAAGGATCAATGTTGGAGGAACCTAATGTAATACTGTCGGTGTTTTGGATCACCGACTATTAAATTTCTAGTTTGCGCATATGGCCCCGATGGTGTGCTCGGAGGACACAAGGATTTATACTGGTTTGGACGGAATGTCCCTACATCCAGTTTGTCGCTGCTCGTGTTACTGGCACTAGTTTGTAGTAGGGATTACAAACGGGCGAGAGAGGGAGAAGGTCCCAAGTCTCTGGTGAAGAGATCGAACGGAGTTGAGTCTTGCTGAGCTCGTTCAACCGTGTGCTCATGCCCCTCCCACTGTGGGGTGTCCTGCTTCACCTTTTATAGGTGAACAGGAAGGCACAGGTTACAGAGAGAGAAAAGGAGAAAAGCGAGGGAGAAGAAGGTCTCCAGGGTCGCGGCGTCCTTCATCTCCTTTATGCGGGTCCCGCTGGTCCTGTAGATGATGACGGGGATGGCTCCACATCGTGGCCCTGTTCGTCACTGGCGCCACATGCAGGCGTCGTCAGCTGGTCGCGGCGCTCCACCCTATTTTGGCCGGCGGCGTGGTCAATAGGTACTCCTGTCAGAAGCTGTACGGGGATTAGGCAGCACAGCACCGGCACGCCCAACACTATTGGCGACGTGAGCCCCCTGGTATGGTCCGTTGTGTCCACGGGTCATGTCGAGATGTGCCCGCTTCCCTCCTAGGGTTAGAAGTTTGACCCTGGGGTCATACTCTTAGACTCGTAGTGGTTGGAGGAGGTATGGATCCCCATCGGGTGGGACGGAACCCATGCCCTAGGGTTCTGGTGAGACGGAGCCCGCACCCTCGGGGTCGAGCGAGATGGAGCCCGCGCCCGAGGGGTCTGGCGAGACGGAGCCTGCACCCTAAGGGTCGGGCTAGACAGAGCCCACGGCTGAGGGGTTTGGTGACACGGAGCCCACGCCCGAGGGGTCTGGAGAGATGGGACCCGTGCCTCGGGATCAGGCGAGACGGAGCCCGCGCCCTCAGGGTCGTGCGAGACCATAAATATGTCTTGGACCATCCGGGCGAATTAACGTTCATGGCCGTTAACTTCCTTCCTCCAGGTATCCCTAATGTCGATAACCGACAGTAGCCCCCGAGCCTACGGAGGAGTAGAATACTGCTTTAGAGGCTTTTTTTAGGCGGGAGGACTCTGAGGGCCTTGGTCTCCCTTTGTAGCCCGCGGGGTGTCTTGGTGGGGTTGCGATTCCCTTCTATCGCGATCAGATTGCTTGGGAACATGTAGCTGCAGGATTCGGGGGGCCGGAAAATGTTTCTCTTGATTCCTATCCCCCCCTAGTACCCAATCGATCCGCCATCGTCATGTGACCGCGTATTCGGTCTCCTTGTGAGTCCAACTTCCCTCAAGCCCCCGCGCGTAGCAGGGGTCCGGTCGAGGGGTCAGCTCATCTTGTGATCGTCCTCCCTCAAGAGTTTTTTAATAAAATAGAGGGGCTGAGCCATGCCATGTTTTCCTTGATGGACGAATCATGGTGCTCGGTGAGCTGTTAACGGGCTAGTCCGAGGGGCCCCCGGCTTCCCGTTCGTGGGGGTCTAGCATGGGTCAGTGACTAACTCCAGATACTTCCCTGCCAATCCATATAGTTCTTAGGTCCATTCGACCGGTCCCAAGGGATCGCTGCCTTGCTTCGAGGAAAAACCATTGACTGTGAACCGACCAAGACTCGAACATGGGTTGGGATGCCTGCGGGGCTCATGCGCCCGGGTACTAACCGCTAGCGGGCCCATCCCTTTCCACCCCTCACTCTAAAGGCGCCCCAAAGTGGTTGTCAACCCGTTGATGGGCCAACCTTCAAACTCCTAGGCCTGAATGGGCCGTGGGAGCATTTTCACCTTCGTATCCCTCCTTACCTGTGGCGGTTCTCGGCCCATCAAATGGGGCGAACCGTCATCCGGCGCGTCCTTCGAGGGAGCGTCCAGAGGTAGCGTCGGACTCGTCCATCGTTCTTATCTGCCAAGATAGAGGATGAGATCATCCTCCCAAAAAATTAGTTAGTTAGATAAATGATGTGGTGGTCTTGTAATAAATGAACAAGTTTTAGTTCTTTTGTGTTATAAAAAGGGTACTGCATTTCGACCCTTTTTCATTGTTAAGGCTACAAAGCTTAAGGCGTGGGTGAAAGAACCCTGATCACGCTGGTGAGCAAGAACACCATAGCCGATGGGGCGTAGGTTCCTTGCAGTTCAACCAACTTTACTTAGTGTTCGTTTCCACAGCTCTCGCTTTTAGATCTTAACATGAGAAGGGGTCGGGCACAACGATTGTTTCTATATAGGTATGCTCTTATCAGCCCCTGGGTGCGGCCCGGCCTCTTGCCATTGCTGGGGTCGGGTGTCACTAAGGATCGAGGATGAGATAGCGAAAAAGAAAGCATTTTTGTATTTCAGAAACACCATTCTTAGTTTTCATAGGTACATGCATATGCTAAGGGTAAAAAGGATGTAGCTGCTTGATGTTCCATGCGTTGATGAAGACCTTGCCATCGATGATCTTGCGTCAAGCTCCATGACCTTGAGGTTAGGGGGAGCTGAGGGCTGGTTAGCCCTCGAGCCCAGGGTCGGTGGTCTATCACCAGTTCGTATGCTCCTCCTTATTGGAGTCACCGGACAGGAACTGCTTCATGAGGGAATAGTCTTTGTATAGGTGCTTGATGGGGAAGATATGGTTCGGGCATGGCCCTTCGAGCGGCTTCTCGAAGTTGTCTGGGTACCCTCGGTGGGCTTCCGACTCCACTTGCGGTCGGCAGCGGCCACGAGCGAGCCCTCCACCGCTGCTCGTTCTTCCTGTTCGGGCGGTTGGAGGCGCCTTCATCGACGTCCTTGTCCCGCTTTGTCTTGAACTTAGGACGGTCGAAAATTGCTCCGACCACCTCCTCATCCGAGGCATCGCTGGTGGCGATGTCGAGGAGCTCTTTGGTGGTTCATGGGCCCTTGCGTCCCATGTTGTGAACCAGGGACTCACAGGTGGTCCCGGACAAGAAGGCTCCTATAACGTCGGTGTCGGCGACGTCGGGCAGCTCGTTGCACTACCGGGAGAAGCGCCAGATGTACTCATGAAGAGTTTCCCCAGATTTCTGTCGGCAGTTTTTGAGATCCCAAGGGTTCCTAGGATACGTGTAGGTGCCCTAGAAGTTTTCCACGAAAATCTTCTATAGGTCCGCCCAACTTTGAATCCGGTTGGACGGAAGGTGCTCCAACCATGTTCGCGCTGAATTGGCAAGGGACAATGGGAGGTTGCAGATAATGAAACTGTCACTATCCACTCCACTGGATTAGCAAGCAAGCTGGCAATCCTTGAGCCATAGTCCAGAGTTCGTTCCCCCAGAGTATTTCGGGATGTTGGTCGGCGTCCGGTACCACGGTGGTTAGGTGGCATTGAGGATGTGTCGGCCGAAGGCCTGAGGTCCCGGCAGGTCGGGGCTCAGGCTCCAGTCCTCGCCGCTGTCGTAGTGTCCACCATGACGAGGGTGGTAGCCATGGCTGGCTCCCTCTCTCTCATCGCTTTGTCCATGCCTACGGGCATCCAGGGTGTTACGTGCGTCACGATGGAGGCCGAGACGCTCATGCACCGGGGCCACGGCGCGCCCCCCTGCCGCCGCGCGGCGCCTAGTGGACAGACACGTCCCTAACATGTTATCCCGAGGGCGCGCACTGACTGGCGTCGAGCTCACATCGCCGAGACAGTGAGCTCTCCGCCTGATGCACCGCCGTGCGCTCGAGCAGCATGCGGATCTCATGATGGGCCCGATGATACTCGGTTGTCATGGGTTCCAGGAGCCCTCGGAGCAAGGCCACCGCGGCAGCGATGTTTTGGCTTGCCTAGGCGAAGTGTGGGAGGGCTCCATCATCTTCGATGATCCTCCTGGTTCACATCACGGGCCATGGTGCGCGCATGCCCACCGTCTTCGATGATCCTCAAGCTCCATCATCTTCGATGATCCTCGAGCTCCTGGTGCCGCGCCCTAGCTATTCCACCCGCATACGAGGAAGGGCCCCTGCATCTTCCTCGACCTCATCCCTCTAGGGTACCTGCCATAAAACATTCTCGCAAGGGTTGATGGCTTCCCCTGTTGGTGTCAGAGTCGGAGAGCGACTCTGAATCTCCTGTGAGAAGGCCGTGGAAAGATTCCATGATGTAGGGGATGGGTGCATGCCCTGTGCCACGAGGTGGCCAACAGTCCTTGTAGCATTGCGTAGACCAAATGGGAATGCTGCTGGGGTGCGCCGGGTGAGATGTTATGAGGAGAACGGTTCCCCTCTGGCAAGTTGCATCATGGCGTTGTTGAAGGAGAAAGTAAAGCAGCATAGCTCCTCTCGGGACGGTCGGGGTCCTAGGAATGCATCGAGTTAGCGCTCTAGCCTCCCGTAGTCGAAGCCGAGGAGCCGGTCGCTCCTAGAGACACGGGCCTCCGGTGCGTGCAGCTGCAGCTCATCAAGCTCCTCAAGTGCCTCCAGGGTCATGGCGTTCTTCATCTCCTTTATACGGGTCCCGCCGGTCCTGTAGATGATGATGGAGATGGCTCCACGTCATGGCCCTGTTCGTCACTAGCGCCATTTGCAGGCGTCATTAGTCAGTCGCGGCGCTCCACTCCGTTCCGGCGGGAGGCGTGGTCAGCAGGTACTCCTGTCTGAAGCCGTACGGGCATTAGGCAGCACAGCGCCGGCACGCCCATCACTGTTGGCGACATGAGCCCCCATGTATGGTCCGTCGTGACTACGGGTCACCTCGAGACATGCTCGCTTCCCTCCCGGTGTCAGAAGTTTGACCCTAGGGTCATACTTTTAGACCCGTAGTGGTTGGAGGTGGTATGGATCCCCGTCGGTTAGGACAGAACCTGCGCCCAAGGGTTCTGTCGAGACAGAGCCCGCGCCCTCGGGGTCGGGCTGGACGAAGCCCGCGCGCCGAGGGCCTGGCGAGTCGGAGCCCGTGCCCTCAGGGTTGGGCGAGACCTTAAGTACGTCTTGGACCATCCGGGCGAATTAACGTTCGTGGCCATTAACTTGCTTCCTCTAGGTATCCCTAATATCGATACTTGACAAATACCTTATAAACTAATTTCGTAGGGTGAGAAGAGTACACTATGTGGGTGTGGCAAATGATATAGATTACTTAGTCGACAAAAGTGCATTATACATGGTAGGAGCACCACAAAAATTACATTTAGAAAGGACGACCAAGCACAGGGAACGAAGAGCACGAGAGGAGAGGACCGACGTGAACAAAAGGAAAAGAAACAAAGAAAACAGGAAACCGAATGTATAGCAGCAATGACAAACAAATAAGGCTACATGCGCCACTTCGTCGGATCGAACCATGCGCTAAACACATACGCACACTGGAACCACCTGGTCGTCCATGATCACAACACATGTAGGTGCACAATGTGTGCCTGTTACGTTCATATCCACATTGTGGGGGTATGGCCCCCGGTATCCTCAAGACAAGACATGGGCCGCACCATGAGAGGTGGCCCGGCCCACAAGATCAAGGCGTGCACGGCGCTGCTCGGCGTGCACCGCAAGCTATTGTATAGTACCAAATAGGATACTTTACTTGTAACCCTACCCCTCCAGAGTATATAAGGAGAGGCAGGGGTCCCCTAGTGGACAAGATCTATCTACTACATCTCAATACAATACACCAAAGACACAGGACATAGGGTATTACGTCGATCAGACGGCCCGAACGTGTCTAAATCGTTGTCTCTGTGCCTTGTGTCACCATCCGGTTCCTGACTACGCACACCTCCACCGACAAATCTACCATCGCGGGATACCCCTTGGTGGACTGCCGATGATATTCTATCGACAGTTGGCGCGCCAGGTAGGGGTGGCGTGCTAGATGGAATCTCAAGATCAATGTTGTTTGCGACAACGTCCTTCGACAACAGCGACTACGACCTACAGCGGGACTCGTCGTGTTTCCCGCACGAGCCTTCCTGCTAGATCAGATCGGCAAGCGTCAGCCGAAGAAACAGGCCACCAACCCACCAGCACGAGTTCCCGAGTTCGGTTCAAACACAACATGTGTGACGACATTAAAATTGCCCAGATCTAATCTGATCATGAGGAACGGGCATGCAACATTGAGGCCATACGAACAATCAGGAGACAGGAGTTGCACGTATTCTTGCATAACCGGCTCCTACACAAGATCAACTCTGTTCGGTGCTGACTACTAGCCGCATCAGTACCTGGCTGACAAGATCCCGGCCAAGCATCCACTTCGCCCGGACTACATACTCCGACCACCTGCCGCATCGCAATGATGATCGCCACGAAGAGCGGCGCTGTGACAGTCGCGACCGCCGCCACGACGACAGGCCGAAAAGCTCGAATGCCGGGCAACTTCGTCAAACGCCGGCCAGATAACGCCAAGCTAAGTCACACTTTAATATTTTTCTAAATATTCTCCAATCTTCGCTTATCGCCATAATGTTTCTCCGAACTGTTTTCTCCATGTTTGCTCTCCAAACAATTTTCCGAACCCCCGAACAGCCATGTTGATACTCGGACGCCTCCAGAGACGGCTCTATCTCTGCCTCCTCCCTACACGTGCTACGGGCTCCGCGCTCTATGTTATGGGTGGTCGGCAGCGGCTCCATGGTCACGCCTATTCCTCCTACACGTGCACGAGCTCCGCGCTCCGCGTTATGGTTAACGGGCTAGCTAGGGCTGGAGACTCAGCTACACACTAACTGTTCGGGCGGTTTATATTAAATATAAATATATCTTCACGCCAACTGATCGCTGAACTGCATATGCCGTTTCATCACCATTGCTGATTTTTCTCCGGATTTCATATATTTTTACATCATGTACTACCCGTTCTACATGTTTGTATTGCAGGATCATCATCCAGGTGATCGGACCACCTGGTGCACGGACTTCTCCACCGATCAACTGGTCGGACCGCTTGGTTCATGGACTCCGTCGCCGACCAGTTGATCGGACTATTCGCCGGTCGCTTCTACTCAATGCTCACTTCACCGTCGACCAGTTGACCAGACTGTTCGCCGCTCATGCTTCATCGCCAGCTACGCCGGTTACTCCTCAGCACTCGGATTCTTCGTGCTCGAGGACTAAGTGGGCACACTTCACCGCTCGGACATCACCAGCGACGCCGGGGACTCCTCACTCCTCGGTGCTCGGACATTGCCCGCGATGCCAGGGACTCCTTGGTCCTTGGTGCTCGAACATCGCTAGCGACGCCGAGGACTCCTCACTCCTCGGTGCTTGGACATTGCCAGAGACGGCATGGACTCCTCGCTCCTCAGTGCTTGGACATCGCCAGAGACGCCGTGGACTCCTCGCTCCTCGGTGCTCGGACATCGCCAGCGACGCCGGGGACTCCTTGCTCCTCGGTGCTCGGACATCGCCAGCGACGCCAGGGACTCCTCGCTCCTCGGTGCTCGGACATCGCCAACGATGTCGGGGACTCCTCGCTCCTCGGTGCTCGAACATCGCCAGCGACGCCAAGACCTCCTCGCTCCTCGGTGCTCGAACATCGCCAGGGACTCCTCGCTCCTCGGTGCTCGGACATCGCCAGCGACGCGGGGGACTCCTCGGTGCTCGGACATCGCCAGCTACGCCGTGGACTCCTCGCTCCTCGATGCTTGGACATCACCAGCGATGCCAGGTTCTCCTCGCTCCTCGGTGCTCGGACATCGCCAGCGACGCCGGGGACTCCTCGCTCTTCGGTGCTCGGACATCGCCAGTGACGCCGGGGACTCCTTGCTCCTCGGTGCTCGGACATCACCAGCGACGCCGGGGACTCCTCGCTCTTTGGTGCTCGGACATCGCCAGCGACACCGGGGACTCCTCGGTGCTTCCTTGGTGGTCGGATCTTGCTACGTCTCGTCGGTGTGCTATCAAGCTGCTCCATGTTGTTCGGATCAGGGTGCTGATCTTGGGCAACATGTCTGGGGTCTTGATACGCGCATGTCAGACGACGTCGGCAAGCTTTTAGACTTCTTTTTCTTTGACCCTGCTACAAGATTTATTCTTCATCTTCCAGTAGGCTTGGGGACTAAGTGGGCACACTTCATCTTGCGGTGAATGTGTGTTTTTCTCATCACGAGGCTACGCATGGGGGGGGTAGCTACCTGCTCAAAATTTGGTCTTCTACTTCGACCGACCTGGCACCACATGATGACTCACCACTTATCTCGGCTCGGGGACTAGCGTATGGCCACCATCCTCAAGACAAGACATGGGCATGTACCATCGGAGATGGCACGCCCACAAGATCAAGGCATGCATGCATTTGCTTGCTCGGCGTGGTAATCGCAAGCTATTGTATAGTACCAAATAGAATACTTTACTTGTAACCCTACCCCTCTAGAGTATATAAGGAGAGGCAGGGGTCCCCTAGTGGACAAGATCTATCTACTACATCTCAATACAATACACCAAAGACACAGGACGTAGGGTATTACGTCAATCAGATGGCCCGAACCTGTCTAAATCGCTGTCTTTGCGCCTTGTGTCACCATCCGGTTCCTGATTACGCGCACCTCCATTGACAAATCTACCATCGCGGGATACCCCTCGGTGGACTGCCGACGATATTCTATCGACACACATGCTAACTAAGTGAGCTCAAATGTAAAGCTTTCTCCAGCCACTCGCTAGGTCCATATTTAGGCGTTAATTTTGTAAAATCTTTCGCTAAGCACAGACCTACTCTGTAGTGCTTCCTATGCAATCTGTTCTTGTTACGCCATTAGCCATGCCTGGGAAATGCCACCGCACTTGTGCTGGTGGTTGTAGTGTAACAAAGGCAAGGAGCAACAACACACAAGCTACCGCAGGGATGAACTATATGAACTACAACGAGGGCACTTGCAAGCAATGGGAGGATGATGACGAAGCAATGGGTGGCACACCACATGCTTATATAGGCGAGAGCATGGGCGCCTCTACCACCACTGGGTGCAAGGAGCTCATTAATGGGATGGAGGCCCATCCTAAGCAACTTGTTCATGCACGCTCGATGGCTGTGAGAGCACAAATGCCCATGCATGTTTCTCGAAGCGGGAGTTGTTCTTCATGCACTGATAGCAAGGAGGCCAATCACTAAATGGGCCACCTACTTTTGGCCAATGCTGCGCATGTGAATTTTTTTAACTGAAGCCACGTAAAGCTAGCGTGCATGGTGTAAAAGAGGTACTATTTTACCTTCAAAAAAGTAAAAGTGGTACTATTAGGTAGCTACGGTGCACATGTTCATAGTAAATCTAGATGGTAAGAGCACCTACAAATTTTATATAACCTAGGGTGGACTCGTGCATGAATGAAAAATTACCACAATGGCTTTAGCTTTTACCTAGCTGTAAATTTCTGTATGTGCAGGGACAAGGAACCAACCACAGGCGATGTAAATTCTTGCTTATCAGTAAATTTTCTGTAGGTAAAGAGGTCCTTGCTATGGTCTCACCTGGGGTTGCTTTCTTTCATATAAAAATTTGGTGGCAGTAAGTTCTTCTATGTAAAATGAGAAGGCATTACATGTCCTGTAAATTCTTACTGTCCATAGCAAATTTTCTGTATGTAACGGGGAGCCTACATTTATAGCTTAGGGAGGGGGGCCCATGTATGCATGAAAATTTAAATGTAAAAGGAGAAGGCACAATGATGTAAATACCTGTGGTAACTTCCTGCATGCAAATGATACATGTGCTTGCATGCATGCCTATTCAATTTTCTATCTGGTTCATTGAATGCGTCCACTTGCTCCATCCTACCTATGGCAATGGGTGAAAGCATGCAAGGATATTGGCTGTGAGGTACTACTTCATCTAGATCGTGGAATTTTTATCTAACGCACCAACTAAATGAAACATACGTGGACATCTTGGGAGGCTGCCTAGACGGCGCGGCCTCATATCTCTAATATCAGACATCTGATTCCTGTACCTGGATTGAGATACAATGGCTCAGTCGATTAGGGAGTAGGGGGGGCCTGTTTCTTGGTTGTCCGTAATGAAAATCGTGTCTGGACTTTCTCACATTTCAAAACTGGGTGTGTGTGCATGAAAATTTAACATTCGATGTTATTTGAAAATTTAATATTCTGAATTATAAAATAGAGGAACTTAAATGAATATTGGGACTTTATATCGATCTACATACCAGCCTTCTTAGAGGTTCAACTCTACAAGTAGCTGTCACGCAAAAATCATGTTTTTTCTATTTTTTATTTTAGGATCCAACTTACTTACATCGCTCTCTACAAGAGTACTCTAAAACTCTCTAAATCGTGATTTCGAGAGCCATTTGAATAAAATTATTTTATATATATTTTTACTCTCCAATAACTTTTCTATATCATGTGCGCAATCTAAAGAGTTAATCTCGCTTTCCATCTTCGGTTAGCGAGAAATTCAAAATAGAGGAGAGTTATATTTAGATATCTAATTAAAAAAACTATTGAAGAGTATTTTTTTTTACCAAAATCTCTATTCCTAAAGGATATAGAGAGGCTCATCAAATCAAATTGCTCCAAAAGCACCGATCTTCCATGCACTTCATATTAAAAAAAAGTAGGTATATATTCATCCATCGCTAGTGGCCCAATGGGCCATAGGCCTCCATCCGCCCGAGTCGCTTAGCCTGCGCTCTCTGACCTCAAAGCTATACTAAGCGTCTCCAAAAGTATCCAATATATTTTTCTTCCTAAAAATATGAAGTTTTATAACTCCTAAAAAATATGAAAAGAATAAAAAATGTTATCTTCAAAAGTTTCTAATAATCCACTCCTCAAATATAAAGATAATTTTATATCAGGAATCCTATACTATTTCTAAATTATCATAACCACTTTTATATATTCTCTCTCTTGTACATTTTCATCAGAAACCTTTCCTACTCTTTATTTTTTCCACGTACTTTCACCTTTAGATTGTCCGACAAACACGCGCGGGAGAGAGAAGATACGCGCGACTCGGAAACGCGTAACTTTAAGCGGAACAGGTGACTTTTATCAAGTTCTAAAAAATTAGGAGGATGGATTAGAAATTGTTGAAGAGGGGTTTTTTCTCATCTCGTTAAAAACCAACTATTAGGAAGAAATTTAAATAAGTCTTGGAGATGCTCGGGTGTACGTGCATGATCCTTAAAAAAAATATACGGGTGTGCATGGATTTCGCCATCCACCCAGATCCTAACCAACCCGTAAAATATGTTTTTTAGGAACTCCTAAAATATAATTGATCATGCATGGATTGGGTGGGTATGGGTTAAACCCATGAAACCCATGGATCGTTATTTGGAAAGCAATAGACCTAAGCTATAGTTAAACCCATGAAACCCATGCACGCGCGTGGCAAGGAGGACCTGGGCGAGCACGGCTGGGACGAGGCAAGCGCGGTGTCAAGAGAAAAGAAAGATGAACGGACCGTTATTTGTCTTGCGTAATCAGTGGTATCCATGAGTTTGTGCTCTAGGAAATCTATATGGATCTGGCCTCTAGATCTAGAGTTTTGGTGGATCAGAATTCGATAATGATATGCCATGAGCGTTGGTCCTGTGACTCCCATCCAGACACTGGCTCATCCTCATCCACTCATCACACCCAACCCTCGTTGCCCGCCCGCTCCGCGCTACGCGCCCTGCTCACGGGACGGACTCCACCGGTGCCGCTCGCCGGCTCCGCCCCTGCAAACACTCGCGCCTCCTGTCCCGGCCGCGCTCCATCCGCCTGCCGTGGCCACTGCCAAGGTCCGTGCTGCCGATGAGCTCCGCACCAGTGACTTCCGCGCACTCTGTGGCATCGAGCTGCGCGCCATCGTTGGGCTCCACAACGACAAGCTCCATTCGTCCAAGTAGCAAGGTGACATTGCGCTAAAGGCGCAAGTTGCAAGCGAATGTTTCAAGTGTTTCAGATATTTCAGAGGTATATTGCAAGTGTTTCGTATGGATGTTGCAAAAGTAGATCGGGATGTTGCATTTGTTGCAAACGTTTGTTCTCAATGTTTCATCTATTTTTTTTAGATGTATGTTGCAATTATGTTTATTTAGATGTTGCATATATTTCATACATGTGTTGTAAGTGTTTTATCTGGATGTTCCGTATGTGTTACAATGGTATTCAAGTATTTACTGTATTTCTTACAAGTGTTTCCGACGCATGTTTCAAGCATTTCATCTGTCTTCAGACGTATGTTGAAAGTGTTATATCTAGATGTTTTAAAAGTAAATCGAATGTTGCATCTCTCTCCTTGCCTTCTACTGCTTCGCCTTGGTGTCTTCTTTTCGCCTTCTGCTGCCTTGCATCCTTCCCAGACCGCGGAGGGGGCGTGGCGGGGTCGGTAGAGGAGGCGCGTCGTGGGATGGCAGCGTGGACCCAAGCGCACACTCTCCCCTTCTGTTACACGGCCACCTTCTGTTACGCAGGCAGTGGCGCTGGGTACCTTCAGTTTTTCTGTTACGTGGAATGTTGAGATGGGACGGTCCTGTTGGTGAGCCGTGCTACCGCCGGACGTCCGGAGGCTAGTGCCTCTGATCTGACTTCCGTGGAACTGACGTATTTGGTAAAAAAATGATCTAGTGATGAATCTAGAGCACTTGCAGCTCTGGCAAACAAGACCTGATTAAGGCGATTGTTGGCAAAAAACACGTCCAACAGCTCTTGTATCGTGTTTTCTTTTTTTTCTTTTTTTTTCTTTTTTTGCTCAAATGCTATCCCGGCTATCTCGCTCGTTATCTTTTGCGAGCCGCGTCCGCTCGCCATATATCCGGCTCCCGCGCGTGGCTTTCCTCTCCCAGGCCCGCGCCCTACCTCTCCTGTGATTGCCTGACAAACACATGACCTCCTACTTTAAGCGCTAGGAATAAGTCAAGCAGGTGGAAATTAATGGTAGTTAGGCTATTGTAGATCTCTTCTCTTTTGAGGAGTTTTGTATTTTACATAATCGAAGTATGGAATTTAGCAATTAATTTTACACGAACTCTTGAGTTGCTCTAAGCTGCCGACCCAGCTAACCCATAAATCCACCAACCGGCTCTTAGGGCACGTACAGCGGTCGTCCTTTCCCCGTCTCTATCTTGACAAGTTTAAAAAATCCCCTCCGTTCTGGTTAGAGACGGTCTCCCGTCGTCTCGCGAAGCGACGATGAAGACCCGTGCTCCGAGGCCCAATCGACAGGGTCAGCTGCGCTGTACGATCTCGCCCCCTCGAGTCGACGGCGTGCACGCGGGCGCTCGTTGTCTCGTTTGCTCCTTCGTCAAGTCCGCAGAGACACGAAGATGCCGCGACACCGCTCCTTCGCATCAGTCCGCACCCGCAACGCCTTTTCCCGCAACCTCGCCGGAGCTGCCGCCCGCCTCGCCTCGGCTCCCTACCTCTCCGTGCAGTAATCGACGCCGAGACACCCCGCATCGGAATCGCGATGAGCTCCTCCGTATTTTCCACCCCTTCTCACCAGCCCCGCGCCCTGTAGCTCAAGTTCTGAGCAGCGCCGGCGAGCAAGCCATGGCACCGTGAGCTCCTCCGCATGGAACAAGCAGCCGTCCGTGCCGAACCTTCTCTTATTAGCTAGTTGACATCATCTCCGACGTCATGCTTGCATTATGGCCGTTTTTCTTTAAAAAACAAATCCAGAAATACACTCCAAATACACCTTTGTCATGGACACGGTTCATGGTGCACCGCTCTCACATCTCCTCCCCGGTCCACGGTTCATGGACCGATTGCACAGCATAGTGCATGCTAATTTACAATATAGCCGCTTTTCTTATATCAAATTAAATCACTGTTGCATCATATTAGAAGCTTGGATGTGGTCTGAAAACTGAAGCCAAATATGCTATCTGAAAACTGAAGTTTGGGAAATTTTGCTACGTACTGAATATTACTGTTTCATACCAATCTAAAAACAAGTCACTGCTGTTCATTCAAACAATAAAAGGGGAAGCTCCTTCGGTACACTGTAACGTAAACGGAACATAATATGACTTGAGTTGCTATCTTGCCCATAAAATATATCAAAGCTCGGTCAACACAAAGGAAATTCAAGAATGATATAATCGAGCACATATGGCAACGCTATGAAAACAAAGGAAATTAGATAAAAGACGTTGCAACTTGTCGTTGAAATATAATTATTATATTGATGGTTTTTAAAAATATTGAAATCATGTTGCTTTTATTTGTCCTTGATACATTTTCTATCAAATAGCCACATAATGGTATACAAAAATTTATTTATAGTTGATCCTAACTACATGCAAATTATTAAACAGTTTAGAGACCGACCTCCTGTCTGTGGGTTGTATGACCTGTCTTTATACCTATCTGTATGATAGATGGCGCGCAGCGCAGCCATGGTCTGAGGCAAGCGGTATCCCAGCGCGCGGCCCTCTCTGCATGCCACCCAGGCGACCGTACGAACGCGTTCCTCCGCGTCCGCCAAATGCTGGGGAACAGATAAGCACAGTAAGCAAAATTTCCTTCCCCATGATTATATATTATTTCAGTCCTCCGCCACATGCTATATATTATTTCAGTCGCTGGGTCTGGGTGCGCGTCCAGCGACAAAACCTATGTGTCGTGGCCATACGCGTGCGTGCGCCACCCGTTGCCCCAATGGTCAAACCGTTCGCGCCACGTACGCCCACCTTCCTAGTTGCTACTGCTATGCCTGAGCAAAATACCCGATACCTATTACCCGTACCCAAATTACCCGAACCCGAGGTACCTGATCCTAAATTCAGATAGCAATTCTGATTACCCAAAATAAGTTTGGATAATTCGGGTAATATCTCCTGGTACCCGAACTACCCAAACTACATGAATATGTGTCTTGAAATTTTTATACACATCGCTGCTGAAATTATGTATAAAATTGCTATAAAAGTTTTGTGCAGTTTGCTCTTTTCTGTGAATTTGGGTATATCGGGTATACCCGAACCACTACGGGAACCAGGAGCTTGGCACTCGGCAAAGCTTAAAAAACACTCGGCAAAGGGTTTGCCGAGTGTCACACTCGGCAAATGACACTCGGTGAATTTTTATCAGCAAACAGACTTTGCCAAGTGTTTTTTATCGGACACTCGACGAAGACTTCGCCGAGTGCCCAAAAAAACACTCGGCAAACTTTTTTCAAAAAAAAAAGCCACGCCGACACCACGCCCGCACCACCAGCACCGCCGCCGCCACCACCATCCGCGCCGCCGTCCCCTCCGCCGCCTGGGGTGCGCCGGATCTGGAGCTCGAGGTGGTGGAGCTCGCCGGATCCACGCTGCCAGGCCGAAGGGAGCTCGTCGGAGGGAGAGAGGAGAGAGGGTGTGCCGGAGATGATGTAGAGCTGAGGTGGAGGAGGAGCGCCGCATCGCCGGCCCGACGCCGGTGGAGGAGCGCCGCCACCTCGCTCGCGCCTGCCGGATCCGGGCTACTCCTTGCTGGGGCGCGCCAGATCCACCGTCGGAGCGTCGTGGAGTAGACCTCCGCCACTGGTAGACGCGCCGCCGGAGCAGACCTCTGCCCCCGCTCGTCGGCTGCCGCCTCCATCCCGAGAGAGAGAGAGATGAGAGAGGGCGCGGGCGCGGCGGCGCCGGAGATCCGCCGGGAGGGAGGAGAGAGAGACGGGGGGCGACGCCACGTCATCCTCCCGCCGCGCCACCATGCATTGCTCGCCGCGCCATGGCAATAGGCGCGGCTAAAAGTGTTAGCTTTGAAAAAAAAAATAAACAGTATTAAATTTAAAATTAGTTTAAAAAATGTTAAAAATAAAAAAAATCCCCGGCGGCGGGGGGAGTCGATGGCCCATAGCTGGTAAAAAAACTCGATGACGATTTCATTCTCCTCAACTGCAGGATCGCCTGGTCGATAGCTAGCCTCAGTGGACGATCTCGACCCTCTCTCGCTGGCTGGTGGTGGACGCGTCCCTTTTTCCTCTGACGGGTGGACCTGATCTTAGGATGGGGCCGTGTAGTCAGCCAGGGAGGGTGCGGCCTGGGGGTGGGTAGAGGTCATGGACCTGTCAGCGACGTGGAGACGACGTGGGAGCCATTCTTCAATTTCGAATTTCTTTCGATGTGGAGACGACGTGGGAGCCATTCTTCGATTTCGAATTTCTTTCTCAAGGACATGGAGTTTCTTCCCCAACGCAACTATTTCTTCAGCAGATTCCAAATCTTCCATCCCAGAACCCAAGCCCCCCACAATCCGCGCCGCGATGCCCCGCCGCCGCCGTGCTCCGCTCCTCCTGGCTGCTGCCGCGGCGAGCGCCGCGCTGGTAGCCGCCTCTCCCTCCGGCGAAAACGGGCGAAGCGTCGCCTCCGCGCTCCACCACGGCGTCGCCCGCTCCTCCCGCGCCGTCTACACGGTTCACCCTCCCCTATCTGTTGCTATTGCTACTGCTCCTGTGTTTCGGATGGTGCTTTTGCTCAATTTTATAGCCGTTGGCTGTCACAGATTGGTTTTGTGGTGGCGGATTACAAGTATTCACTGAGGGGTCTGGATGCTAGATCGGCGGACTACCGTGTTAAGCTCTCCGAGGTATGGGTTCTGCCCAGGATGTGATGCTGTGCCGTGCCAATTATATGTATGGGTGTTTGTAGGCTGGTTGAAGGCATTTGTTTTGCCACCGTGTTATGAACTTATGATTGTTGTATTGTATCATTGATAAGCTGTTTTAAAAACGATAGCTAGGTAGGTTTAGAAACATTAACTCCATGGCTCCCCTTGTTCAAGTTGTCTGGTAGTGATGCATAATTATTGGAAACCGAATTTGTTTTGAGATGATGTGAAATTCATGTTTATACAACAAGATCACCATGTGACCATGTATTCTTTCTGCGTTGTCTAATGTGTCTGTGCTGAAACACGAGAGGAATCAATTATTTCTGGTGTACTAACTATTTGGATCACAAGTTCAAAATTGTTGCTTAGGAGGAAACATCATAGAATGCTTGACTGGCCTTGATGTCAGAAGCCTCCTGGACCCAATTTTAGTTATTTCTATGCTCTGTATTGAATATATACAATTCGTATTTCATTTTAGAATGTGATAGTTGATATACCTAGAGCTTTACTCCTTTCTCTGACTGAACTCATTATTCCCTAAACCAACTTGTGCAACTGCATAGACTATATTCTGCAGGTCCTCCACTCATTTGATTGGCATGCCATAGTGTTCTTCTCTTTTAGAATGGCTGTACCCTGTGATATTACATCTAATGTTTCTCATGCATTTAGGAGTAGACATAGTCCACAGATTATTTTAGATCAGATAAAGGCTTAAATGATACTCCTTTTTTTGGCTTGAGTATAGATTCATCTGCGTTCAGCAAAAAAGCTACTTAAACTATGTGAAGCGAATGGAGGGTTTTATGTAAAAGCTGGTCAATATGTTTCATCACTAAGACAAGTGCCAAAGGAGTACTCATCAACTCTCTCCCGCCTGCAAGATCAGGTTCACTATTAGTGTCTACCCGAATGATATTGTAAATTGTATAAACATATGACATTACTTGTTATTTACTATATTTTTTTTTTCTAAAAGCTCAGGCAACTCCATACAAGTTTCAAGATATCAAAGCAGTAATAGAGCGGAATTTTGGCAAGGAATTGTATGACATGTAAGTATGTGAATGTTTATCCTTTTTAGATTGGCTATTTATTACTGGTACCTGTGGTTGGAATGGAATTTTTGTAGTTTGGCTATTGTGTCTTCACATACTGCTAGTTCTGTAATCCACCTCGTACCTTTCATTCAGCTGCTTGTGTTGAATGTTCTTGCCAGCTTGTTCCTTGTGTACTACCGCAATTCCCTACTAGCATACTTAATAAATCATTTGGCTATTTTTTACATTAATTCGAAATTATGGGGTAGTAAAAAGAACTTTATCCCCATGTCCATGCCATTGACATCATCTGAAGTCTTAAACTTGTGAATGTACAAACTGTTGCACTTCATCTCATACTTTTGTTTGTTTTTCTGTGGATTATGTGCTATATAATTCTTTCTATAGTACCTTATAGTGTGAAAATATCATAAATGTTAATATGTATCAGATTCCTGGAATTTGACGAACAACCAATTGCTGCTGCATCAATTGCTCAGGTTCATCGAGGTCGTTTGCATAACAATCAAGATGTAGCTGTCAAGGTGAGGTTCTTGTTCAACTGCCTCAATTCCTGTTCCATTTTCGCTAAGATATATTGTTGTTTCAAGGAAGATATCATCATGATGTTGCTAACAGTCTTAAAGAGCCGACAAGAAATTTTCATTACAATGTTACATGGCATATCCAGTTATCCAAGAATTCAATGTTCTTGTTTATACCACGACACCAGTTTTTTCTGTGCAGATAAAATGTGACTTACCATTTTTAGAATACAATATGGCTGCTGTTTTAGTATACAATTCACCCTTTTAGAAGAGTATAGGTATTTATGGAATAGCTTTTCACTTCAAGAGTAACGTATAATATCTTATTTCATACTTAAGTAAAACCAACAATCTAATGGTGCACATTATACCAGTTTGGACTCATTGCATTTCATAAAGACCAGAAGTAAATTTAGAAGTTGGGTCACTTTTAAATAGGTGTTAATTGTCACCTTCAGGCATAATTTAAGTGGAGCATTGGCATAAAAAGCTATATGGAGGGAACTGGTTTGAAACTGAAGCAACTGAACTGAACATGAATATTTCATCAGAATTGCCTTGAGTTGAAACTTTATTAAGGTTATTTTAAGTATAGTGGTATACCTAACTTGGCCCTTATTGTTTAGTTCTGTCTTGTATATATAATATATGTTTAGCCTAACGTTGAATGAAGTGTAGAATTGTTAGTAAACAAGGTAGAAGCATGGCTCTGTTGCATATATTGTTCTTTCCATATTGTCGTTTTTAGTGGTGCAGTGAGCACAACATCATCACTTAGTTCATTCAGAATATAGAAAACACCTGCAGCAGACGTCCTCTTTAACATATGCATAAATAATAGATCTATACATATCCTGCCATGTACACATGTAAATTTTCTTGAGTTTGTGCTAAATCTATTAAAATCGTAGCGAGCTTTCATACCAATTTTTGTTACATCTAGGTTCAATATCCTGGATTGGAGCAGCGAATGAAGATAGACATCATGACAATGTCATTCTTGTCAAAAACGGTCTCTTGGGTATGAACAGCAACATTTTGTTTCCTTTTTATTGTGCAATGCTAATAATTTACCAGTTGGTACATCTAATTCATCTTGTATGCTAAAATCATTGGACACAGTTCATTCACTTTTACTTCAATATACTTTAAGAAGATCAGTAAATGACCCCATTTCATTAAGACTAGTAGTTTGGGTATCATATTTTTTCATTAGGTTTAGCTGAAGGAAATCGTAGTCTAAGTATATACTTTCATGTGGCAACATTGATTGCTAATTGATACAATTCTAAAAAGACTTTATTTGTGCTGAATGAAATGATGCCAACATTGAGTGTTGAAAATGGGTGCACTGGCCTTTTACATGGCAGTTTCCATTATTGGGTAGCTTTGGATAGGCTGTGGTTCAGTGACCACCATTGTTCCCATCATCTTGTACTCCATTGTGGTCATTGTTTTAATTCATATTTTTGAAAAAAAACATATTTTTGTGGTCCTTTTTCTTTATTGAATGAATTTTGTGGACACTTGACACTTTGACATGCACCATAATGCTGTTGCCATGTGCTTTATCCTTTTTTTTTAACATGAAATACAGCAGGGGAGGCCCCCACTGTATGATTTTATTAAAAGAAACAGAGCTGTACAGAAAAACCTCCAAAGGGAGGAGAAACAACAGAGTAAAAGAAAAACCCAGGGGAGGGACAGCAAAACAAAAACTAAACTAAGGAAGCTATACAATCTAGGAAGACAGATGCCGATTGCCATGACTGTATGGCTGGGATTTAGTGGCAACTGGTCCCATCCTTTGCCCTCCACTGTGGTGATCTTATCTTTTTTTTAGATTAACATGTTTCAATGGTCCTTATGGTGAACTGAATTTTGTTGATTTGAAATCTGACATGTACACACTGAACAATGCATTTATAAACAAGTTAATTTTAATGTGTGCCTTGGTGCTAGTACTTTATTAGATTACTGTATATATAGCATGTATGGAAGTCACCATAAGTCGATTGCTTTGAGCAAGCAGGACTCGGTGCAATAGTACCCACTGTATCATCGTCTTAACTGCTGTGTTATTGTTATAATTTGTAGGGCATGCTTTCATGATTGTTGTGCTAATTAATTTTCTTCCAATCAAAACCTTTACATGAATCACCTTCTGTTCTAGCATAGTTTCATAATGTTCTTTTGGCTGGCACAATGAAAATGCTTTGTCTTTTTCTCTGCAGGTTTATCCTGATTATAAATTTGACAGAATACTAATTGAATTCGAGAAATCCATGACAATGGAACTTGGTAAGTGCATCCAGTTTCTTTTATTATAAACAGCAGATAACTCATTTTTTTCTTGAACAAGGTAACTTTTATTTAAATAAATGATCTCTGAGAGATTTCCTATTTAGTATATCTGTTTGATTATTTCTTTTTTATACTCTGTAGTCATAACCAAAGGCCATTTAATTTTTTTCATTGAACAAATTTTGCATATTCAATGCTAGCTTCTGTTGTCTACTAGTTTTCTCATAATCCAATCAGAAAATAAAAGAACAATAGCCTTGTGAGCAGATAAATAGGTCCACGCCTATAAAAAGAAAATTTAAATATTAGGTTCTTTTTTGTGCACTTATTTATGCTTTTCACATGGATTAAACTTTTTTTGTTGGGTGTCATTCATTTAGATGGTTTGTTGATATGCTCATTAATGATTCACTTAATATGTTTTTGTATTATTGAAATAACTGTACCTTGTTCATTTACAGATTTTACACGGGAGGCTAAGAATTCTGAGAGAACAGCCAGCTGCTTCGGGAAAAATAGTGTTGTTAAAGTGCCTTATGTGTTCTGGGTATGAGCCTAATGAAAATTGTGGAGTTGAGGCTGAAGCAGTATCTTAAAAATTAGAAGAATAAACAGATTGTGGTTAGATCAAGTATTTTAAAGTCAAATCTTTAATTTCATCTGTTTTACAGTGCTCTATTGTGCAACACATACACCCACCACATATGCACGCACAACACACGGTCAACAACAACATAAAACTTGTTCTTAATGACTGTTCAGTTGTGTCACTTTTATTTTTCTCAAACATGCAGGAGAGCTGAATATCAGTTCATTAAAACTTAAAAGAAGAGATAACGTTCTTAGGATATACTCCCTCCATTCCAAATTATAAGACATTTTGGTATTTCTAGGTATATAGTTTTTACTATGCACTATGTCTAGATACATAGTAAAAGCAATGTATCTAGAAAAGCCAAAATGTCTTATAATTTGGAATGGAGGGAGTAGATCCTAACTGCTTTAACCTACCCCTGTATCACTAGTAACAAAATGAGAGATGACCCAGCTACCTAAACCTACCCCAGCAGCAGTAGCGTCTGGAGATCCCTCGTGCCAGCTGTACGCCACAAAGATCCTTCATTGATCACACTTGAAACGCTCTATTGAGTTCTGCGGACACACCATTGAAAACACAATTGTTCTGGTGTTTCCACAGCTCCCAAGCAACCAATTGGACCAGACTATTGAAACCTTTATGATGTGTCGATGTCTCTTATCCAGCCTTTTTTAGAACACAGTACTACTAGCTAGAAAAAAGATTCTCTCTCTCTCTCTCTCTCTCTCTGTCTGTCTGTCTGTGGCATCACAGTGTCGTCACTTACGCTTTTACTTGTATGAATTTGACTATGATGTGAACTATCTGCCTTGGCATTTTTGTGACAATAGCTAAACCTGTTGCAGCAACTGACGACCAGGGAGGTTTTGACGATGGAATTTTGTTATGGACACAAGGTAAATGATTAATCCTTGTGCTAACTTATGTATACAAAGATTATGTTTGCGCATCATTTATCTATCAGTAGGTTTGTGTGCAGTTCCTAGAATTTCATCATGCAATTGCTTGGTTGCTTAACCACCTAAACCATGTGCCAAAATATCGAAAACAAGACATATTCCATTACTTAAAAGATTATGGAGGAAAAATAAAGGGAGGTCAGCCTGAAGAGAAGGAAAAGAAGAAGCAATCTGAAATCACTTTTGTTCTTCTGTTGTGACAGGTTAATGACTTGGACTTCCTGCGGAAAACAGATATTAGTCCTACAAAGGTTTAGCTTGACTCTGACATTAATGTATTTTTATGTCATGAATCATTTGGTTGAAGGCTTTTTTGTGTTTATATACATATACATATTATATGGCAAAAAATCTTGACGTTAATATATTTTTCTATCTAAATGATTTCATCAAAGGCTTTCTTGTGTGTATACACATTACAAATTTGGGGAAAAAAATTCTTCAGCCAAATTCATAAACTCACTAGATTCAGGCTCTCTATTCAGCCCTCATTAAATTGTTAAGTTCACCCACCAGCACTAGCTGGTTCACCAGAAGACAGAAGCTTGACCTGCTGAAGGAAGGGCGCACAATATATTTCAATACTCTCTGTCACTAAGGTCCCTCATGCCTTTGCCATAGACTGGGATAGAAATGGTCTGCAATTGTTCCTTTTATAAAATTGTGTTAGCCAAGTACTAAACCAGGGTCTTTTCTCTAGTACCATGTTGATTCATGAACCGACCACCAAAAATCTAAATTTTGTTGAGGAAAGGTGTGGACTGGTGGTGCACAAATGTAAGAAATGAAATACTAGTTTATTGATTCTCTAGTCCTTATCTTCATTCTGATGAACTTCGGCCAGTATGTATAGCATTGATGTTGCTACCATACACTCCTTGTGATGGTAACTTGTACTGCTTGTTGCTTAACCACACATTTGGTTGCATGTTTGGAACGGCATATGGATTTTCATCCTTTGTAGCATCGAAAAAGGGGGGTGTTATTTTTTTGTATTCTTTTACATAAGAATACTTAACACATATCAATAAAATGCAGTCATTAATCAGGACTGTATTACCTGAAAGTATGACACCATCTAAAGTTCTAAACTATGCACAGGCATTTTTTTCTTATATTTTGTCATTTATTTCTGTAACTTAATGTTACCTATGTCTCTTTGTACTTGGTACAAAAAAAAATTCACCTGCCTTTGTATCTTCCAGGTAGCTAAGGCTTTGATTGAACTCTTTGGTGAAATGATATTTGTACATGGTTTTGTTCATGGTGATCCACATCCTGGAAATATATTAGTTTCTCCTCAAGGCCATGGGAAATTTTCACTAGGTACTCATTTTGCTCCTGAACATGGTATTGTTATACTTACCTATAATCATTAGACACTTAAATACTACAAGCAATAACACTGTACATGCTTACTTTCAAAAAAACACTGTACATGCTATAAACAGTAGTGAAGAAATACTACTTGCATTGAAGAAGGTGGTTACCCTTCATTATATTTCTGCTCTTCAGGAATTAACACATGAAACTCCCTTCAAACTTTTGATTGTCACAGGACTCTCTTTAGCCAGTAGAGGGTAGTCAGTAGTGCTACTTATCCCGTGCAGTCATGTGGAAATGTTTGCATAAAAATTACTTTCCTTAAATACCTATGGGTAAATTTCACCCCAGGCCCCAGTTAGGTTTCTTTTCCACGTCGCATCTCCTGCCAGTAAACGGCTAAATCAATCAGTCCTGAGACAAACTGGTCAATTCATAAATAGGAGATATCAAAATATATGTTTTCTTGGATGGATTGACTCTGAAGGACAAATCTTTATTATCACTTAGACTTGAATGTTACTTAATGTGCTGTACTGCTGTGAGTTGGGTTTTCAATGGTTTATGTGGGCTGAAATAAAAACTGGCATCACCTAGTTTTGCTGCACTTGTTGTCATAACCATCGTGCAGGTTCACTTATAACTGGTTTCAGAAACCTCAAATGTAATTTGTGCCATATTAATTAACAACACAAGATACAAAAGTAGGAAAACTGATAAGTGTATCTGGTATCGTCAAATATGAATTCCACTTGTTTCTTTTGTTTCTCGTACTTCATTGATATAGTACTCATAAGGGCCTGGTGGAGCCATACATTAAAATGAACTAATTTGTGTTGACAACTAAATATTTCAAATTTGATTCTTCTGGAATCCCCAGCGATTGCAAATGATAACCTGTGCAATGAGGCATTGCTCTTTTTGGAGCAGAGCTCTCTTCCTGCTTTTGAAAAGGCACATATTTAGTTCTTGATAAAATCTTTTGAATCCTTATAAGGGGGTTGATAGGAGGCTAAAGGACTAAAGCTCCCAAAAAGCAGTACCAGGCATTTGTTCTTGTGGGAGCATCTTGTTCTCCACTGGATGCTATCTTTATTATGGGGTTGTAGGGCTTGGAGGGAGCTAATGGGAGCACTCACCATTGTGTGGAATATGAGTTCACCTCTTCAATTTTGTTGAATCTGTACATCTAAAATGGTGTATGGCTTTTGCAGTTCTGTTGGATCATGGAATTTATAGAGAATTGGACCAAAAGTTCAGATTGGACTATTGTCAACTATGGAAAGCACTGATATTGTTGGATGCGAACAAAATTCTGGAATTAGGTGAACAGTTTGGTGTTGGCAAATACGCAAAGTACTTCCCTGTAATATTCACAGGGAGAACTATAGAAAGGTAAATGTTTATTTCTCTTATATATACCATGACACAGTAATCATTATCATTGAGCAATATAAAGCTTATCTCAACAGCGTTCATAGGGCATCGTTCTTGAGACAAGAATAAAAAATGATAAGCTCATGCTACACAGTTTAATTCTTCTCCCAAGTGAAGCCAATGCACACATATCCAAATGGGTAGGAATTACTTTAATCAGTTGTGAACAATGTTCAAATTTAGTTTCAAATAGGACTGCATAAAGGCGTACCTAGTGCAGAGAGCTCTCGCTCTGTGCGGGGTCTAGGGAAGGGTGTCAGTGGCAAGCCTTACCCTCGCCTGTGGAAAAAAATAAATCAGTATCGGTTATTTTTTGATTAATATATTTAGTATTTACTGTATGTGAATTGGATGGAGCCTGCATTGTCTGTTTGTTCCACTAAAGTATTGAACTAGAATTAACTTTCATAGAACTTTCTATGTTTCCTAGTTTGATCAAAAAAATTTGCCTAACCATGGATGGCTTCCGTGTGATTATTTTGATGCGAAACTAATGCATCCTTGGTGTACCTCATGTGCTTGTAGCTGATGTCACAATCTATTTCCTGATTCCTGAGTAAACTATGTTTGTATAACTCATTCTGTCATAATTATCAGCAAGTCAGCTCTTGGCACACAAATGCCTGGCGAAGAGCAGAGGCGTTTAAAAGAGGAATTACACTCTCTAAGAATGGATGGTATATCTTCATTTATGGAATCCTTGCCACCGGACTTTTATGTCATACTGCGAACAGAGTAAGGAAATTGTTGTCAGAGCACATCACGTTATTGTTGTTAACTTCACTCTTGGGGCACCACCGGACTTTTATAAAATATTCGATCTCAATTCCAGCGGACTATTGAGGTCCATTTTAGGGAACCTTGGGGCACCACGCCATGTTCGGCTTCTCACTTATGCAAAATGTGCTATACATGGCCTTGAGAAACAGCCCAAAATGGAGTCTGGTATTTCTCAAGTCAACTGGAAATACATCTTCCTATCCTAGCTTACAGCCTCTTAATGTCTTGGAGATGTTCAATTCTATTCAGGTGCAATCAGCCTTATGTTCTTGAATGTCAAAACAAATGTCAGCTATCTCCGCCTGAGAGTAATTATTGGTGAGTAAAACCATCACTGCCCTAATGTTTCAAGTTTGTATAGCACAACATGTTTGCTAACTAAAAACTATTCTCAGAAATAGTGGGATTGTTAGCGAAAGCAAATGGTGCCAAGTGGAAGGTCGTCAACAAACTCAGACAGATGTTACAGGAGATCAGTCAAGGATTTCATCTCCATATGTGATGCCCAGAAGTCAGGGACGTGGTGAATTAAGGGTACGAGAAAGGTGGGGGAAGTTGGAAGTACGTATCATAACTGTGATTGTTCTGTTGCAATTTGCAACTTGTAAATTGGAGGTTGTGTTGTGTCAAGGAGTCAAATCATAACTGTGATTGCTCTGTTGTAATTTGTAAATTGTACGTTGGAGTCGCTGGCTCCAGAGTCCAGGTGGCACTTTTTATGTTTTGGGTTGGACCATGTACAGTTCATTCTCAAAGTGTTAGGCGGTAAAAAAATTGCTGCCCCAGGAACCAAACTTACGCTAAAGAAAGTGCAATGGAACGCTGAGTGAAGACGGATTTGCCTGGAAACTGCACAGCAGATAATAGTTAATATATATGCGTGGTGTTGAATCTGGAGCATTGACGTTTCTTGTCCTACAAAATTTCAGCCGGCCTCAGGCTTTCAGCAGCGAAAAACATATACGATACTGATTGCCATACACTGCATGAAACCCTGAACTCGAACTAGCAAAAGCCTAGCATACACCAATGTGGAAAAAAGAAGGCATTGGCTTAAGCTACTCTAGATTGCCAAGCCTTAGCCATCTTCTTCCCGAGGTATTGAGCAGCAACTGCACCACCAGAGGCGAGCAGACCAGACATTGCTTGTCGCATGCTTGAAACCATTACTCGGCGTCTCAGGGCCCTCCGTACACAGTTTGCTGCCATGTCCTTTGAAGAAACTATGGTGCGTGGTGGTATTTCTACAGAAAAATTGTCTGCACTGAGAATGTGTTATAGAATGATCAAGGCTACAAGATCGATGAGACCATCACGTGCATTCCAACCTTTTCCATGCAATGTGTGTCTTCCTTGCATTTGCCTTTGGATCGTCCACGGAAGAACATAGAACAGTTCATATGTTGTAGATGGACCACAATCCTGTAGACACGCGACTCTAATAGTTAGAAATTCAAACCAAGCATACAAGTACACTTACTGAAGTGATGCAATTTATACAGGCTCCAAATTTATACTCGCTCCGATTCCATATAAATCCATAAGGACATTGACATGATCTCTAGTGTTGCACCGACTAGTTATATCTTTAAGAATATATCATTTTATTAAATCGAAAGAGTGATATATTATCATTTTATTAAATCGAAAGAGTGATATATTATGAAAGTATGTTTCATGATAAATCTAGTAACATTAATCTCATGTTATTAATTTATATAACTGTTTAGTTACTGCTAATCAAAGTTAAAATAGTTTGACTTAGGAAAAAGTTGAATGGACTTATATTTGGGATCAGGTGTAGTTACAATTGCTACTAGGATGGGAATCCATACAAATTTTCCAGAGTGGTAAAAAAAGTCGGCATAGAAAAGGTAAGAAAAATAAAGCAGTAAGGCAAGTGCAAGAGAACATTTGCATGTTGTGTGGTCCACAAAGAATGGTGAAAGCCAGAGGCAAAGCACTTCTGTAGTTTTATCTCTTTGAACAAACTATGAGTATGAGCAGAAGGTAACAAACCTGCCGGAAAGTCTTATACTGTCCATGGGATGATGTCTTCAATAGCCCTTCAGCAATATACTCTTGCAAGAGGGGTCTGTACATCAATTGAAACGACTGAAAACTACCCTCAACAATCTTCTTCACCTGATTTATAGTAGGAATTGGGTATGAAATTATAAACCAAATAGAAATCCCATTAACACACTATCTTATCCTAAACTTGCAGACAACAACAAAAAGTAACCACAAAACAATAATAATTTATACAATCTTCGAACCCAGTATGCAGATCCAATAAAAGCAACAGAATTTAGAGGCTAAGATCTCAAAGGACTAAATTGTCAATTGTCTTATCAGTCCCTCCCATGAAATAAATAACTACCAACCAGTGTATTTTGCTCATCACAGTGAAACCAGTAATAAACTGGTATGCAGTACCTAGATGTATGTTCCATTTTGCCACAGTTTAGGGCACCACAAATATATATGGCGATATGGTCAAATGGGCCTGATTTGAACAGAAGAGTATTGAAGTTAAATACTGTGTACCATGCTACAATCCATTTGTTCGTGGTTGAGTTTGCAAAGGATAAGAACATGCCATTTTCAATTTAGAGAAGTACATAAATGAGTTGCTTTTGGATGTGCCAAACAGACAGGACACCTTTGTGAAGAATGATGTAATATTAAATTGAATTGAAATGATCACAAGTATAGAGCAAAGATGAACATGATTTATTTTGTTGATACCTTATCTTTGTCTTCTGCAAACAGCATTCTCAAATCACCCATATATGATAGACTACAAATTTGAGCGTATAGGTCGTACTGCACAAAGAGGGATAAAAGAAAGATCAGAAATTTAGAATCAACCCAACCAAAACAAAAAAATAATTTCATGGCAGGAAGCATCAAGTTAGCAATAACCTCGGTGAACTCTTCTGGCAAAAGGAGTAGAGAAGCTGAAGTTGCCATTTCTAGGTTAATTGAGTTGACCTTCCTTATATCCCAGTTGTCAACAAGAACATGAACCTACCAAAATACAGAGAGCAAATCAACTAAGATAATGTCAACTTCGCAATGCAAGATATCCATATACACATAAAAGGCACTACAATTGTGCAGTGAGCGACCCAAAATACTAGACAGCCAATGAATATAACCTCAACCAGTAAAACAAATAAATAAAGTAGTCACACGAATACGGTCCATATCAGGCAAAATGTGTATCACCACAGCCACAAAAGATAATTGGAGCCACGGTCTAAAAATGAGACAAGAAAATATAAAGCACACAATCCCAATCTAGCAAAATCAGCATTATGTGGTTGTACATTTTGAAGAACAGGGCATTTCGCATTCATACCGGTTTCTGCAGCCGGCCACTGAGGTAGAACCTGTCCCAGGTCAACACATCCATCGCCAGGTCCCTCATCCTCACCACCCCATACTTTATCTTCTGCACCACCAAAAGACAAATTTCTTCAGCAAGTACTCAATTCACACAGCCAGTGGAACACAATGCCATCGAACACAAGGCTCAGCCATTCATGGTACCTTGTCTCTCCATTCCACAAACGGGTTGAAGTACACCGCGACCCCAACGCGATCCGCCAGCCCAGTGATCTGAGCTCCAACAAAAACCAAGAAACAGCCGACCATTCACACAGTTATCCAACAGCCAATCAAAAAGATTGTGGTGATGTTGCTATGAGCCTATGATGAAGCTTACGGCGCCTGCACCGAAGCCTGCCATCCAGCGGGAGTAGTGCGCGGGGTTCCTTTCCAGGTTCTGCACCGACCAAGAAACAATTCCGTCAGGATAACATCAATTTAAGAATATGAACCCCAATTTGACAGGGATTGGTTGACCAAACTGAGAGGAGGGAGGTGAGGCGAGGCGAGAGAGATGGTTTGGTTCCTAGCACCTCGGAGTGCCACTGGAGGGGGTCAGCGACGCCGAGGATGTAATCGACCATGGACGTTCCGTCGGGGCGCGCGTGGAGAAGTGTGGAGCCGTACGCGCAGCAGAAGTCCACCGGCGGGAGGAGGTCGCGGAGCGGGCCGGCCAGCTCCGCCGCCCTCTCCTCCTCCGCCGCCACATTCATTTAGGCGCGCGCGCTGATTGCTAAGAGGCGAGAACAGGGGACGGGGGCGCGGCGGTCCCCGGAGCAAGGAGGGAGACGGCCGCCGTCGGCGCGGCGGCGGGGGTTTAGAACGGGGGATGGAGGTGGGGAAGGCAGTGCTGAATCTGGGCCGTTGGTGAGAGGGTCGACGGTCTGCATTGGACGCCCCGCAACAAACGGCCCAGGTAGATAAGCATTTTTGTTTTTGTTTTTCTTTTTATTTATTATATTATATTATATGCTGAATTGTTGATCTTATTTTTATCGCTCCATTCAGAATTACATTTCTGAAAGGTTCATAATTGTTTAATTTTGACCAGAAATTATTTGAATTATAAGTATTTTAGTATTCAAAAATTATGCAACTAGATTCATTTAAAAATATTTTCACAAGTTTTTATATGCATTCTTAAAAATAACAATGGTCACAAGGCTGAAGTACAAATTTGAGATAAAATAAAATGCGGGTGAAATGATAACCTAATTCCCTGCCACATGTTGCAAGGGCGGTTCGGACGGGATGGACCCACCTCGTGTCGTGCGCCCTTGTGCCTCGCGCCTCGCCCGGTAGCATTAGACCCGCTTCGTGTTGTGCGCGCCTCGTGCCTCGTGCTGCGCACCCTGCCCGTGCCTCGTGCTATGCGCCGTCCACACCTCGCGCCCCCGCTCGTACCTCGCGCTATGCTCCCAACGTTGCGTCAACCATCCTCCATTGGGCAGCAGCAAGTACAAGAGCACATGTTGCAACTATATGTTTCAGATGTATATTGCATTGTTTCACCTGGATGTTGTGAAAGTAGATCTAGTGTTGTAAATGTTGCAATGGCTATACACGTATGTTTCAAGTGTATGTTTCAGCAGTTTGAAACGTATATTGCAAGTGCTTTATCTGGATGTTGCTTGTATTGCAATGGCTATACATGTATGTCGCAAGTGAATGTTCTAAATGTTTCACCTGTTTCAGACCTATGTTGCAAGTGTTTCATCTGTATGTTGCATATGTTTCAGACATGTTGCAAGCGTCTATTCAAAATGTTTTATCTGTTTCAGATGTATGTTGTAAGTGTGTTTATCTGGATGTTGTAGTTGCTATACACATATGTTGCAAATGTATGTTTCTAAATGTTTCACTTTGTTTTAGATGTATGTTGCAGGAGTGGTTCATGTTGCAACATTAGCAGGCGTAGAAAGCGAGCGCATGCAGAGGCTGTCCCCACATGCGCGGGGAGCGAAGCGAGCGTGGGTGGTCCCCACCTGCATGCGCATCAACATGCATGTGGCGCGCAGCTGCATGCGTACATGCACGGCGTGTGTAGGCGTAGCAGTTCCATGTGGCATGCAAGGGTGAGCGTGCGGGCACAACAGTTGCATGCAGGGCAGGCGCCGTTCCATGAGTGGAGCAGATAAATTTCGCATGGGAACCGTGCATGCAGAGAAAAAATTGATGCGTAGTTGCATGCAATAGAGAGAGGGTGCTGCTGACGCATGCGAGACTGAGGGAGCAGGGCGCGTAGGTGGGTGCTGGGGCAGGCACGCAGGAGGAGGTGAGGCGCAACGGTCAGGGCGAACAGCACGACGGGACAAGCGCAGGCGTCTAGAACAAACAAGTTCTACTTTTCTAAGTTGGATATTTCTCTACGTTTAAGAATACTGAATACATATCAACTAGAGATGGATATAATTGGAGAATATAGACATGATCTAGGAGGAAAGAGGAATGAACTTGCTGTACTAGACATGATCTAGGAGGAAAGAGAATACCAGTTTGTGATATCTTTATGAAAACCCTGTAAATATATTATTTTTCATAGGAAGCGCCATTGAGTTCCTTAGTTCCTATATTATAAATTAGCATCTGTTAAATCTGTAAATACCAAAAAAAACATGGGTACCACACATCATTAGTAGTGATAGTCTGACACCCAACACCTTCAGTCACATTTTGTTCAGTAGTACAATACGTATACATGCTGTTAAGGGGCCTTTTTGTTCCCATCATTTCCATAGGTTAAGTATATGCCTCTGTATGTCTGTATGCAGCAACCATTTTCTTCTTCAATGCCCATCACATGAAGATGGATTCAAGGTAGGTTCTATTTTCCACTTAGCTAGAAAGAATTCATTCACATTTGATTTCAGGAAATATGTTGTGAAGGAAGCAATGCAAATCTAAGATAGTTCAATAACTGCCTTGACCTCTCTTTCTTCATGTTTGCTGTATGGTATAAGACTAATTCCAATGATTCATTCAGGTGAATAACTGTGCAGGAGTTGGTTTCATCAGGGCGCCCACCCTTTTGTCAAATTCCCTTTTGGCTGCGCAAACAAAGTCATAGGAGTTGCACTTGTTGTGGTGAGGATCATAAGAGAATATATTTTTTGGGTTGATGAGGACAGTAAGGCCCAAGTACATTTTGCTTCGAGAGATATTGGAATTACTCGGTTTTCTCCTAATCGGCAAAGGCTTACCTTTCATTTTTGTTTAAACACACCAAACACAGCCCCCCCTTCAAGTGTATCTATATGTGAGCAAGTTTTGACTGAACAATAGCAGCTTGACAAGCGCCTATTTTTAAAATGTATATATTTGTGTACTTCACAATGACTGCCTCTATGTTTCTCAAAAAAAATATGTACTTCAATGACTCTATTTCTCAAAAGAAAAAGAAATCTCTTTACTTCAATGACTGCCTCTATTTCTCAAGAAAATCAAGAGATCTAGAATCCTTCAAGCTACAGATGTTGTGTTGTGCTCAATAGCAGATGTTGTTTCAGTGTTCTTTTTTTAATATGCTATATATATTCTCTTATGAATGTTCAATAGCATACCATAGCATTATTCTTATCTCAATGTTTGTGTTCTGTGCAGGTTCTCCTCTTATTTGTCTCATGTTGCATCTCATGTACCATATTTGGTCTTAGGTGACTTTAATTCATGGTGATTTTTGATTCACTCAGACCAATCCCAGTGATCAGGTAATTCAGCCGTGCACTCAGACCATTCATAGTTTCGAACTCAGTTTGGTTTTAGGCTGCATTTTTTCAGTTTGGTATACCAGTATTAATTTTTCTTTCTTATTATTTGGTTTTCAGGTTAGGACTGAATGCATGTTCCTGCAGACCAGGCTTTCAGTTTGGGGTCATGCAAACTGATTTTGTCATAATAGCTTGCATATAGGAGTGATTGGTGTTCATTGCTATACGAAATAATTCGCTAGCCGCTGGGATCTAGGTTGATTTGTGGAGTGTCGCTTAGCAGCGGTAAGTGACTAATTAGTTTTAGTATATGACTCAAAAATATTATACAACACCGCGGACCTTTTCAGTACTGCATTTTGACAGTACACCTATTGCACCAAAATGAATGATTAATATCTTAATGGTACTAAACTATTATCATTTGCCTTCTTGTAAAAAATCAATTGCAGTTTAGTACAAGGAAACACCCACCTAGCACAGTCATACTTTCAGGCTTGTTCTTGAAAAAACTTTGCAGAGCAGTTTTTCTTCTTTTCATCATTCAGTTTTGCTCTTGAATCTTCAGTATTTAGCATTGGGAAGTAGAACATCTTTCTTTAGAGGCTTCAGGGCTTATTGATAATACCACCTTATGATTTGTATTCTAATCATTAAGCTAGACTTACGTAAGATGCTTAAATGTAGCAAATATTGTCATCATCATGGATCATATTGATATTTTGTTGACACATCGCTCCCAAAAAAATCAGACTTCAGATATTACTACAATTGAGGATATATGTATATTTGGGCCTTGAGTTGAGGATCTTTTGATGAATGATTCATTTTATTAGAGAAGAAACAGAATGATCTTCTGCTGATTTGCACACATCGTCAAATTGCTCTCTTTTTTTGGGGAACAAGGCTGTTAGTATTTGCATTATTAATGTATACTATCTGATAATCAAGGGCAACAATGTAACCCAGTCTCATTCTTCATGCAGGTTCAAGTTGTTGATGTAAACCCTTCATGTCGTTGGGATCTCACATGGCAAATTCAAAATCCCCAACCAGCCAAAGCTGGCCTCCATTGTTACTTCACCTAAGAATAAAGTGAAGGGGAAGGGCATTTAGTTCCCGCGTGGTGCTTCGATGTGTCAGTTGTTTGTCAACGGCTGCCTTGGCTAGAGTGACATTGCTGCAGGATTACCTGCCTCAGGATAGACTCAAGTGTAGGACGTCTCTAGTGCAGTGCGTTCAGGTGAACATTTTTCTCGTGTGGATGATAGCAGTGAGAATGGGAGTTGTAGCTGAGAATTAGAACTTGATGCTCCCTTGATTACTAGAACGGAATCGATGATCAGTTGTAGCTATGTGAGGACAATGTTGTTTACTTGGCAAATGTGATCTGTGAGATGTTGGCACTGCTATATGTTTATGCACATAGCATTAGCTACTTTGTCATATATCATGTTATTCTTTGTTATATTATCTCGGGTTTTTAGGCACATACACAAGACCCATGCGTGACATGTGTGACTATGTGCCGGCAGTGCCAGGTTGTGCGTGGGTTTTATCTTTTGTTTTAGCCCTTAATCATGTTTGCCTTCAATGCATGTCATCTTGTGTTGGTTTTCTGTGAAGAAGGTTTCTTTGATACACGACAAAGCTATTGCACGTAAGAAAGGACATCAGTTGTAATCCTTGAAGTGTTGGGTAACGATTATTTTCTAATCGATTAAATTATTGTGCAAAGAAAAAAAATAATACCACGGTAATGTAAACAATCATACTTTATTCTACGGTATATGTCTACGTGGAATATACCTAAAGCCACACATATATATGGTGAGTATAACATACTTTATTTTAAGGTTTTGTGAGAGATTTTTCAAGACACGCAGTATTGTCCATATGACAGGTACTAATATTTACATATATACTTGAACCTGTGTGTAGGATGGTACGGAGATGCGGCGGAACTTATTCGTGGATTTATTGGCGTACGAAAGAAATGGATATCGGATTTATTGGCTCACGAAAGAAATGGATATCGGAGATTTCTTCCATACCGATATAAAACATTATTTTAGCCACATCACGAAAAAGTCTATAAAGTAGAGTTTGTGAGCCTGCGACGCCGCGTTCTCCGTGTCTATGTTGATTTTACAAACTTTGTTTTTTAAATGAAATGTACTTTAACGTTGGTATTTAATTTTTACAGTACTATTATCTTATCGTACGATCCGTGTGTTTTTAGTATAAATTGTTAGCTATCCCGTAGCAATGTACGGACACGCTACCTAGTAAAATAAATAAAAACACAAGCATCACATGCCAAATTGAGAACTTGAACTCATATAGACAAGTCTCCGCCATAAGAAACCTAACCAACTAATTTAAAAAGTTAGTTCCCAAATAAAAGAGAAAACTTTACTACAAAGTGTTGGATATTTTACCTAAAAGTTGGACTTTTTTTTTGGTGCATCCATGTTAAATGCCCCTGGATTCGTTATGAAATTGTAGCCCCCGCCCCTTTCTGAAATTGTGACCTACTAGGACATAACTTCAGAACATATATGGCTCACCCCTACCTAGAATGTAGAAATTGAAATCAACAACAGCTATAATCCGTATCTTAACCAAACATTCAATATCCCATATCATATTCAAATCTAAACACTCAAAGTTGGATATCTAACGCTATCTAACACTTAATGCCCGCGGTCATGTATTCGTATCCGTACATAGCAGTTCATATCCGATTCATTTTCATCCCTACACTTGTTGTGCTCTGTATAACAATTGCAAAGAGGCAAAGAGCACAGCATCACAAATCAGAGACGAGATTATATATATCAGTATATTACAAATCATACAAATTGCCCCACTTATAGAAGCATCAATATATCCTTCCAAGTGAAACAGGCTGTAAGTACAACCTGATCACAATTTGCAATGGCAGGTCATGGGATTGGAGAGTCCTTGCTCACTCCACAGGTGTGCCTGTCTTCGATTAACATTTAAATAAAGAAAAATACAAGAATAACTGATTCACTATGAGGTATCCCCAGATATGCTTTCTGTGTGATGTCATCTCCGGGCGAGTGCAGTAAGAATTTGATCAGAAACAATAGCTCCAAAATTGCTATGCTAAGTAGACAGTGCGTCGTGAATTAGCTTGTTTGCGATCTCCTTTGAGAGCCCCATGACGCTATCACTAGAACCAACCTGCACAAGTCAAGGCTTGTTCACATTTGTATGAATGGAAACAAAAACCCTATAAGACAACCAAGATAAGGTGAATGAGACACTGACCACTGCTTCGACAAATGGAAGGGTCAATGGATGTTCAAGTAGCAAGCCACCTGCGACCCTAAATACTACTCCCTCATCGATCTAGCAAACAGGGAAGAGAAAAGGTCAGTGACATAACAACATGACAAATATGAAAATATTGAACCTCGTGATGGTAATCCAGCAATTATTTTGGCTGCTGCTATTTATAAAAGGCATGGAAGTAGAATAAATGAGCATGTACCAAGTTCTCGATGACCTCAGCTGGTATATCGTGGAAATAAACCTGCGGAGTGTAGAATGACAATGCAAAACTTCCTTGGTCAATTATCATCCACAAATATCACATTTAAGACAAAAAATTCCTTTTGACACAATAAATTTGAAGAATCTCATATACCAAATACACCCCCCGGTAACAACCCAGGTGTTAGCCACATGCTAAGCAGTGGGTTTGAGCTCAAACATGACAGGATAAGTGGATAATCAGGAGCTTTAGTTCCTTATTTCGGAAGTGGTGATGAAGGTGTTAAGGTCAAATCCATGAAAATGAGCTCCAACTTAAACTTGGACAACACACATTTGCTTATATGTTGACCCTTTTTAAATGTATGCTTGAGTAGTGTTAACCATGGCTCTTTCATGAGCATCACCTTAATATCTAGTTATCTTGACCATTGGAAAAGTTTCATGAAGTTTGAAGCCAAGAAGTCACATGAAATGATAAGTTATAACCTTTCTAGAATTGATTCATGGGGTAAATAGAAACATGGGATGTCGACCAAACCTTGCAACCTTTCTCAAACAGACCTAATTCAACTCATGAACAAAAGTTATGAAAGGTTCATGTTGAGCAAATGTCAAGAAAATGCTTCAATGGACCAAAAAGCATAATTTAAAGCTTTATTGAGATACTGCTTTGACCGAAGTGGAATGATAGCTTCTGTACCAGATCTGACCAGATCTGAGGTTTAACCTTTAAGAAAAGTTGCAGATCAAGATGTGTACAACAAACTTTGTTTAAAGACCCAAGTCTAAATCTTCCTCCAAGCTTGTCAAATAAAGGCTTCAAACCTGAACCAGCTGCTGTTTTCTGGGCTCTAAATAATTCTAAGTCCGGAATTCATCGTCATTGACATTGGCATCTCGCGTTCTCGGATTTTTATTCAGCAACATGATTTGATCCAAAAATAAAATTTGGAGTTTACATCTTGGAGAAGGACATACAAAAGGTTGGGATTAGTTTGACCAAGTTTGACCTCCCAAAACTAACAAAAACCGAGCTATTCCTTAATCCTCGTTTTCTCGCTAACACTATCAAGTTTGGTGCTGATTATCTCCGAATCCGTGGCTCTAATGACTTCACATCTTAAATAAGGTTTGTAGAGCAGCCCGAGATAAGCAACTTTGCTTCAAGGCCCGTTCGCCAAATCGGCCCGTAGCTGGCCTAAAATCGGCGCCCACCATACCCACACCGTCGCCCGCCACGTGCTCGACAGAATGCCGACGTGGCCATCATGCACGAGTTCGCGCCCCACCATTGCCGACGCGTGCCCTGCCTCTCTCTACGCCCTCCAGAAGTGGACGCCCGAGCTTCCCCCTCTCCATCAATCGCTCTCACTCTCCTTGGCTCTCCCGTTCGCCCTATGGCGCGTGTCTGCGGGCACGCCGAGCTCCGCCGAGCAGAGCTCTGCTGCCGCCGCTCCCTTCTCTGTCCTCGTAGCCAACCACCACACAACCGAGTAAGGCAGCTCCTCCACCGCAACGCGCCACCCCCGGGCGCCCCCTTTTCCCGGCCCCATCCCCGCTGCAGACGGCCGCCGCCCAAGCTGCACCTTCGTGCGCTGCGCACGCACATGGCCGAGCCGCCTAGGCCCGTCCCTGGCCCAGCTGGTGCCACCCTCGGGCACGGTGGACAGCCCCCATGCTCCCCCGCCACTCGCCTCCGCCGGGGACCGCCCCGACCGGCCGAAATCGGCTCCGCCCGTCGTGCTCTGCTCCGTTCCCGTGAAGGAGAGGGAATAAAATGGAAATAGAAGCTTTTTCTTGGGTCCAGATGCAAAATCTATGACTCATGTGAATAGTGCCTTAAAGGACCTTTTTGCTGGAATCTGTTTAGTGGAAAGTTTAGGGTCCTCAGTGCAAATATGTTTTTCTTTTATCTTTTCCTTTATTGCATTTAATGGGCTAAAACTTTGAAAAATCATAGTAAATCGTAGAAAAATCGTAAAATAGCAAATAAAGATATTTTGGAATTCTTGAGAGTATATCTATGCAGTAGAGTCAAAATATGACATGCTTTAGTAGAAAGTTTCTGCTGTTTTTATTTATTTTTGTAAATTAGGGTTTTCTAGGAATAAATTCATATCTTAAGTTGTGGTGCTTCAATGGCTGTGAAATTTTTATGGTAGACTACTGATGTCATATGTGTGGTGTGGTAAAATTGTCATGTTCATTGGATGCAGTATGATTGAGTTATGGATTTAGCATGCTTAATGTTTGATAAATGGTTTTAAATAAGTTATAATTATTATGAAGGTGTAAAAATGGAAAATGTACCTTGGTCTAATGTGGTTATGTCATGTTGATACATAATATGGCTAGGATGTTTATAGAAAATGTTGAGTTTTAGATTTTTCTTGCTCTCACGTGTCTTTTTTTAATTAAAACTTGTTTTGATTATAATGATTGATTTATAAAACCTGAGCATGTAATATTTCTATGATAGCCATGTTTTGATATCACCTTTCACCTGTAAAAATTCCAACTCTCAACTCTATGTTTAAAATATCACCTAAAAATAATATATATGTTGCATTATATAAGTAGAGGATGAAAGTTTGTTAATAGATGCATGTGTTTATGCCATGTAATATTTCTAATAATTGGTGTTAAGTAATGTGATTGCTTGGTTATGATTAGGAGCTACATATATAGCAACAAAATGTTAGTTGTTAACAACATAAATGATAAATGCATATAGTTGTATCTCTGCTGTTATGGCTGCATATACATTTTCTGTGGTGATGATATTTTCGTGATGCAAATGATGTTTTCTGTAAATGTGGTGAATATCAAAGTTGTAGATAATTTCCTTATCTTGCCTGTCTTAAAATTTCATGATTTTAGGCCTGCTGGTTTATGAGTTATAGATTTTAGAAGTTTGCTAACAGGTTTTGCATGTCCTCTGAACAGATCTGAATGATTGTATTTTTTTGGCTTATTTAAACATGGAATTATGTATTGGTGATAATAGAAGAATTGTAGTGTTTTTGTTAAGCTTTCCAAAATGTCTAAGAGCACCACTTTTGCGGGTCTAGAACTCCGATTATAGCTGTTCAAAGTGGAATGACAGGTTCTGTCCAAATCTGGACACAGATGTCTTCATTGTGTTGTCTGACCTTGTTGGCTGTTAAACCATCTTAATATGATAATAAGATATGATAATAAGAAAATTATAGATAACTTAATAAGCTTTTTAGAATGTTAAGGGTCATGTTTGTTGGATGATTAGAACTTCAGTTATGCATTTATGAATTTCATGTCAGTTTTCTGTCCTAATTTGTGTAGATCTGTTTGTTAGTGTTTTTCAACCTTATTAACCTTTGAATCAGCTCCAGGTGTAAATAACAAAGTTGTGGACAACTTTCTAAGCTTTTCAGAAAGTCTAGGATCACCTTTGTTTGATGCCTATAACTCCAGTTATGATTGAAACAAGTGCTTTTGTGTTGCTGACCAGATTCTAGGCATGTGCTAAGTTAATTGCTTTAGCTTTCTCTTGTTTTGGCTAAACATGTTTAGTTAATTCTTGATTGATGAATGCTTGTAATAGCTAAACTTAAGTTAACTTGTGTGCCATGCTTGATGTTTCCTATCTTTCAATAATAGATTATGTGATGTTTAGTTAAACAACTCTAGATGCTATGCCTTCTTGTGTAACCTTAAGCTTGTTTTGAATGCTTTTATATGATGCATCCCTTGCGGCTATTCTTTGCATTCATATCTCTGCATTGTATATCTCATTTAGGTACGCTAGATGAACCACATGAAGGGTGGAAGGACATGATGTTGGAATCGAACCAGAAGACGGTGTTGGCGGATAAGTCCCGAAGATGGTGTGTTGGTGGACGGATCCAGAAGATGGAAGGACCCTGAGAGTTTATGCCTGAACTGGAGATGCTCGCCAAGCGAGTGTCATCTAACAAACATTGACCTAGTGTTGGATCCCAGACAAGCCCCGGAGCATTCTAAGTCTCATATCCTCTCTTTTTACAAATGCACATAAGTATAACTTTTGTATGCTGCATTAGGTGATAGGAGTCGAATGAAGCCGTTGGTGCATATTTCCTACCTTGTCCACTATATATATAAATGCCGGTACCCTTACTAGATGAATAGGCTGACCTATGCTTTGCCATGCTTAGACCGGTAGAAGTGGGTAATTTCCTGACACCTGCAAGATAGGTGGATACCTGGTCACGGTTGGCTATAGTTGCTATCATGGAAAATAATCATGTGGTGATGAATAAATGGAGACCGGACGGGATCTGGTGATTGAGAGGCAGCAAGACATGGAGGTCTTGGGTGCATGTTTTATCCCGTCTGTTTCGGTTAAGGACCGCATCGTTGTTGGTCCTCGGTCATTTTGAACACAACCTCTCACTTAGCTGGCTGGATAACTCATTCTGACCGCAAAGCCGAGTAGCTCAACTTAGGCCAGGAGTCGTTCTGTCCGAGAGTGCACACTGGAGGTAGTAAGGATGTGCGGGGAGCTGGATATGAGACCAAGGGCAGGCTGGGCCTGAGCGTCCTGGCAGCTGGTTAGTACCTGAGTGTGTGACGCTGATCGAACCCGCGAAATAAGTCCTGAGTTATACCAAAAGTGACCTAAGGCTACCTTCGGGCGGTACGCCTGGATTTGTGTTAGGATTTCTGCCCAGCTGGTTGCAATCGATTCGAATCGCCGTCTCTCCTGGATAGTGATAAACTTGACCAGACTTCCTTCATTCGTAGCAACACTGGATGGAATATGATGGTTATGATAATTATATGATAAACCGGGTATGGTTGCTATTGTGATGCTTATTAATTAAGTGATTGCTCTAGAATAGGTGCAAAGTTAGCCATAATAAGCTTAACTAAACTTGATGCTAAAATGTTGACTAAAATATTGAAAGTAAGGACTCATGATAGTAATGCTCTTTTTGCAAAGTTATGCTATCCAACCAGCTCCACGAAATAAGCCTTGTATGTCCTTGAGAGTCTTTTTATTTTTCGCCTGACAGGTAAGTCTAGCTGAGTACATTCGAATTCTCAGGGTTTATCCCACCATGTTGCAGGTGAAGTTCTCGGCCTGCGGAAGATGGTGGCTAACTGCCGGTGGCTCGGCGACTCTATATTTATTTCTCATCTATATGCTATTGTTGGAGGATGTTACTTTTGCTAGCGGTGTATTTGAAACTTATGTTATTGTAACCATTTTAAAGCTATGTTGTTTTAGCTATCATATTTGTAAACTTGGCAACATATTATTATTTGTGAACTCAATTGTAAACATTATTTCCGCTGCAACTCCGTGTATGTGATGTGTATTTGCTTAATCTATTACGGTCTTGGTTATGACGTGGATTTACCGAGGTCCTTCGTGACACTCGGTGTACTACCGGGTTTATATAAGTGAAAGTATGTGCGTGTCAACGTGTTAAACAGGGACAGCCGTACTTGATCTTGTATAAATTGAGCGGTTCTGTCACACCCCCCTACATTGGTGAATTCATTTCTATTAAAAACTATATTGATATATCAATTACGCATCTAAATTGGACCATCTATCCTTCTGAACTAGTAAATCTGATTTGAATGGCAACATAACAAGGGTAGCATTGATGAAAGAGTCCTTTTGGCTAAAAAGATAAAATTACCTCAGCTTTGTCCAAACTTCCAAGTCTCTTCCCAGTTGTAAGATTAGTTACAACTACAGATCCAACAGTTGACACATGACCTCCAGAATAGCCTGAAGATAATGATTCACTTAATAAACAAATGCATTAAAACAATGTGAGTCAGACGTTTAGTGGACAACAAACCTTTCAGGAATTGGCGTGCTTCTTCCTTGGTGGTTGGCTTTTCTCTAATAATCCCTTCATGGACGACCACCTCAAAGTCAACTACAATTCAGTATGTAATCATACAAATGATAACATACTAGCAAAAAAATAGAGAAGACACATCCACAACTGTGGCATACAAATTCTACCCAAATTAGGACTGCAGAGGTAATCGAGACATACTATGTCAGAAGTGATCAGGAGTGTTGGTTGATTGCCTTCTTTCTGGTAATCAGCAAGGTTTAGTCTGGACATGATAGCATCAGCCTGAAAGATGCTTAAAGTGGTTAACTCCATGCTGGGGGAGAAAAAATAGTTGGTGCTAAAAAAACAACCAGGGCTCAATTTGGTTGGACATTTTCTTTAGCCTCCTTGCAAAATGGTGCCTAGCTGAACTGGTTAGGTGGCATCGGCGGCACTCTTCAGGTCCTGAGTTCGACTCCCCGTGGGAGCGAATTTCAGGCTGGGGTTCAAAAAAATCCCCTCGTCTGTCCCACGGCCAAAGCACAGGTCAAAAAGGCCCGGCCCGGTTCTCACAGGGCAACGGTGCCCCTATGTCAGGGTGGGGCAGGGGTTCGGGGGTTTTCTCGGCCTGTGTGAGAAGGTCTTCTCTATCACAGCAATGCCCGGGGGTGGCTTACCCCCTGCAGGTCGAAGTTTTTTTTTTTTAGCCTCCTTGTCCTCCCACAGAAAGAAGTATTAGTTTTCATGTACCTTTAAAAAGGATATGAATGGTATGTTGAGAAACCAAATTGTATCCTAGAAGCTCTTAGAAAATTTATAAAACGAGTTGACTTTATTTAAAAGCATGCATGGTAATATGGTAAAAACTAATGGTTTGAAATCAACATAGTTATGCAAATCCAGAACAACTTCAGAAGCCAACTGAAGAAGTGAGTAGGAAAATACAAAGCCGAAAAAAATTCAGAAAAATATGATGATTCATCTAAGACTTCGTAATCATCATCTGCAAACACAAAAGTATAATTATATGATCGATGCATTCAGCAGTCTTAAGAACAGGATAACTTTCTTTGTTGCTGGATGGCCAGGTTCAGCACATGACCATGTATATTGACTGATTACTTTGGTCGAGCATTCAAATAAGTTTCCACTACCCCTGAACCTGAAGTATACTTTATTTGTTCTCAAACCGATTTATGTACAAAATTCCTGCATTCATTGCTGAACAATATTTCTATATATTCAGAGAAATATTATCTTGTTGATGAGGGTTATTCCAACAGAAAGGCCTTTTTATAGGTCCTTGCAAACAACAAAGGTACCAACTACTGAACTTTCATGTGTGTTCTAGTGCAGATTGAAGAAAATACAGGCATCACATAGTATCATTATAACACAAAATGAAAAAAACAATATTTTATTTTAAACTCCCAATACAACGCACAAAGGGACTACTGTCTTACTACAAGTAGAACATTACAGCAAAAACTTGCAGCACCCAGCAACGCATTTTCAATTGAGCCATACAAATCATCACATTGGCAACTGGATGTAACTGCAGAACTCCCGAGTCTGTAATACTGAAGGTCTGAAGCTACAACTTAGCACAACCCAGAGCATTGTCTCACCAAAGGGGGGCGAAAAAAGCAGGGCATTTTTTTGTGCCTACCTTGGCCTCCGCGAGGACCATGACCAGGTCATCAGGATTCTCCCTCCTGATGCTCTTCTCGTCGATGTCCGCAGTCTGAAACCACAGAAAGACAAACAGGTCCCATAAGCATTTCATCGGCAGAATCAGGGCGGTTGGGAGCAAGCCAAGCATCAGAGCAGCACGACCCACCATGACCTGGAACTCCAGCCCCATCTCCTCGAGGATGTTCTTTCGCGCCACCGACGACGACCCCAGGATCAGCTGCGACGCGAGGAAGCCGCCGGCGGTCAGGACAAGGTGAGGAAGAGGAACGGGTTGTCATTGGATTGAAATTGGTGAGGGCGAACCTTGAAGGTCTGCTGGCTGGCGGCGGGTGAGGAGCCCGTGTCCATGGGGCTCTTGCGCGCGGTGAGGCGAGGAGGGCGGGGGGAGGGGCGCGTCGGCGGGGTTCCGGGAAGACGAAGGCGGCGCTGCTGGGGACAGAGTGCCGCAGCCGCAAAACCTGTGGGAGAGGATATGGCCCCTGGGGCGAAAATTGCAATTACGTCCACGGACAAACGAGTTTACGTGACACTGTCACACTGAGTTGAAAATATAATCAGTACTATAGGCAAATTATTATTAGTAGAATAGTAGAGGTAGAAAAGACTAAACATTATGGGCTGTTCGGCTTATGGTTTTTTGTGGCTGCTTTGTTGTGAGAGAGAAATATTGATAAATCGAGCGGATAAATCCAAGCGAACAGATGATACTTTTGACTAACTTTGAACCAAATATGCACATGTTTCATATAACGGAAGGGCTAGCGTCCTCATGCCGCACCAGCGCCCATTCCGTGCTCCATCAGCCCATCTCGCGCACCGCGCCCCATGCCCATCCCCAGGCCCCACATGGGTTCCAGTCACCTACCTCGCTTGCAGATGCATGCCGCGGAGGCATCTGTCGTCCTTAGGCGCCCGCACACTGACCTACGGCGGCGCCCCCAGCTGCAGCTGCAGGGTGGTTGCGGCAGATGAAACATGTGATATCCCAGATCTACTTTTGAAACATCCAGATAAAACACTTTGCAACATACGTTTGAAATAGATAAAACACTTGAAACATACGCTTGAAACATGTGTGTAAAGTCATAACAACATATGCAACATCGAGATATACTTTTGCAACATCCAGATGAAACACTTGCAAAATAAGTCTCAAACATGTGAATCACTTAAAACATACCCTTGAAACATGCGTATAGAGCCATAGTAACATATGCAACATCCAGATTAAACACTTGAAACATACGTCTAAAACACCAGAAACACTTGAAACATAGGTTTGCAACATATACAACATCTAAGATCTATTTGCAACATTTAGATGAAATACTTGAAACATAAGTTTGAAACACATGAAACAATTGAAACACAGTGTCGCTGGTAGCCACAACCTACCTATTGGGGAACTCTGATAGTCGGCAAGCTCAAGTCCAGGGGACGTCGAGAGCAATGGTCCAGCGTACACCCTTAGGCGCGGTGCGAAGGCCTCTACTTCCTGCCGACGGGCACGCTGGATGGGGGCGCAGGCATAGGCCTCCCTTGCCTCTCCTTCTACGACGGGCGAAGTGGACAGGGGCAGGGCGCGGGGTGTGGAGCAGCGCGGGATGTGGCGGGAGCAGCGGTGGAGAGGAAGATGGGCGGGAGGCGCGGTGGAGCGCGGTCGCGGCGCTGAGACGTTTTTTTAAGAAGTTATGGTGCTTGAAGGGGAGCGAATATATGAGCGGATAAGAGAGCCACATGGGCATCATGGCCCACCAATGGGGCCGTTTGTCTGGACAGACGTCCTACACAGAGCATTACCGTTTGTATAAAGGTACATGTGTCGTTACATTCATGTTGAAAATGTTTCTATCAAGATTTGGTCAAAGTTGCGGAAAAGATGTTAAGTGAAAGAAAAATAGAACAAAATACGTCTTTATAACTTACGTCTTCTAAAAGGAAAAGTACAATTGTTTTTTTAAAGGAAAAGTACAATAGGCGATGTAATATGTAAGTAAATCTCAATTATGAGGTCTATAACATGTCCTCTAAACAAGTATACATAGCATAACACAATGGTTAGATAAATGTGAAGTTGCATTTGAGACGGGATGGCTAAGAACAATTATATATAGTTGAGGATTTTGAGAGTGTTTTTTAGTTGGCTATAGTAGCCAAGAAAGCCACAATGGTATGTCTAGAGTTGTATGGCTATATTTTTGGACATCTACTTTTAATTATATAAAGCAAAGAAAAGCATTACCATAGATATGTGTCAAGATAGGATAAATGTGAGATGTCATATAGTCCTCTATCGCCATTGTAATAGGCTAAGGTGATTGCCCCTCTCTATGATAATAGCGACAAATATATTCTAAAGCATATTACAAAAATAGGAACTCATGTACACCTTACTAATCTCCTACAACTAAAAAGACTAAAGAATAGACACTTTTTGGTGCGACATTCAATGTGGAGCCATGGTTCTGCCTGCTGCGATCCCTTCCCCGCACAGTCCCTAGCTTCCTCGATTGCGATCCCTTCCCCAACGTGCGATCCTCCACCCAGCAGAACTATCTTCTCCGTGTCCCCGCTCCCCCAATCACCGCCAATCAGCGCCGCCTCCCCGCTCCCCAAATCTGCGACACCTCCCTGATCCCCCAATCGGCACCACCTCCCCGCTCCCCCAATCGGTGCCCTTCAGGTCACTCCATCTCCATCTCTCTGTCCATCCATGAGCGCTGCGCCCCTCTGCTGCTCAGACCGCTCGGGGTGTACGAGCCCACGTCCGACACGCCCTCCACCTTCTACTACGGTGATTCGCTCCTCGATGGAGTTTGGAGCACCTGACGCCTGGCCGACGGCAGGCGAGGGACGGCCGTGCGTGCCATGTGCGGCCGCCTTATCCCTCTCTCACACATCTACTGCCATCATTTCTCTCCCCGTGCCTGCTGCCATCCACCGCTTCGTCTCCCACGACACCAGCCGTCCCACCCTTCCTCTTCCCGTGACGGCCTCCATTGATGGCGGCGCCTGATCCGACGTCATGGCGCCCTAATCCGGTGGAGATGAGGCAGATCCAGCATGGATGGCGGTGAATTAGGTCTTGAGGTGGGGGTCAGGGCGGTCCCCCACATGGTGACGGCAGTGATGCGAGGGGACGTTGTAGGCGTTGTCACCGCCGACCTTGTCGCCGGAGTCGCGGACATGAAGCATAGCATGGACGACGACGTCATCATGCGTCTGGCACCATCCTTCGTGCTGTCGATGCTGGCAGCCCCGTCGTTGCAACAACCACCATCACCAACTGCCGAGGTACGGCAACGGCGCCGACGCTGGCGCAGGCGTCGAAGAAGAGCAAGCCCAAGAAGATCCCACAGTGTGGCCCCACAGCATGGCCTCAACATGGTGCAGCTCGAGCCGCTGTGGATCAAGGAGCAGAAGGTGCAGGGAGTCCCTGGCATGTCGATGTCGAGGGCCGCGCACCTCGGTGGTGGCGGTGGACTCGGCCACCTCCTCTCGATGCACCCTCCGACGCTGCCACTCTCACTTAGCGCCCTGCCCAGGCCTGGTGCGGACGCCAGCGTGCCGTGTACCCACAGGTGCTTTGGGACCCGTCGGCGGACCCCATGAAGCTTCCGTACAAGAGGAGCATGTGCCCGCAGCCTCCACTTCCAACGGTGCGTCCTCTTCTTCTGTTCTTAACTCGGCCATGCGTGCAGCGTGCATGGGTTGACAAGGCATCAGTACGTGGCATGGGCAGGTGAGCACGGGCTTGTCGCTGATGGCGTCGTTGAGCCACCCAACGCTGTCCTGACCTGAGCACTTGAGCAGATACGAGTTTAGGGCCACAAACTATTTCAGGTTAAATTCATAGAGCTAACTCCATGTTTCAGTGTGGACTTTGTCAATTGTGGTTTCATCCGAGTTTGATTCTGCGTAAAGTAAATCATAACCAATAATCAAGATAGAAGAACAGTGCATAGCTTCTTGGCCTTTACAGTTATAGTAACCATTCCTCTTGTTTCGTGTAGTCAAAGCTAATGTAGAAAAATGGGGATGGAATATGTTACATTTCTTTCTATGCATTTTTCTGAACTTGATTTCAGTACTCCAAACATTTCCCGAGGTCAAAATATAGCCTGATTTTAGTTCAAGCTCTGTTCTGCAGCTTGAACATATCATCAGAGTTTGCCCACTGCAAGAGCAGCAAGGAGAACGAGTCTGCCTACCTCACCTTGAATACACAGCATGTGCCACGCATGAAGTAGCCTCCTGCTCTCCCCTTGATACACAGACAAACATAACTCATCCACCATTTCACATGCATTTGCATTGCAAAACAGTACAATTTTACATAGTTCAGGTCGCAAACCAAGTCCCTGCACTTAATGTGGTAAATTGGCAGGATTTTACAAGCCGCTGAAGATCTAAGGGTGGCAGGCTACACCAAAACCCCACCACCAACTGCTACTGAACCATAGAACACAACCCTGGAATGTCACATGTTAATGGCTATGAATATTATTAGCTGTTAATTGTAACTTCCTGTGTAACTTGTCCTCCCAAAGAAACCCCATTGTGTGCTTTTCAGCAAGAGAAAATATTTAAGAATAGTTGTTCTTTTAGAATACATCAAAATTTGATGTTTTCCCAACCTCTTGCATGTGAGATGCTTGATAACATGCGATGCTTTCCCAGGGGGTCTATTCTACATTTCTGTTGCGTTATCTAAATCTGATCTTTGTCATTATTGTGCACTGAAGTTTCTTCATATTTTTTTCTGCATACAGTTGTGCATGCACTGTTATCTTATAAACTGCACCCACATGAATATTTGCATCTGTTAATAGTAGATCGAATAGGAATTTGAACTATCATTTTTCTATCTATTTTTATAAATTTTTTGCTCCCTATAAGGATTTTGTTAATATTTTCCTTATCTCAGGGATAACTTTTACACCCCTATACCTTTTTATGTATTGAAGAAAGAAAAAGGCATTAATCATTTTTCTTTGAGACATCTTTGAGTAGTACTCATAGAAGCAAGGAATGAGTCTGATCCTGAATCTCTTCTCTCTGATATGTCTTTCGGCATCCTTGTTTATGAAGAACGTGGCAAGGCATTCTTAGGGAAGAAATCTCTAGATTGGTTCTGAGGTATGTTAAATCACTTTGTTCTTTTGCTTCTTTTGTTGCTTGTGGAGTAGAGCACAAGAAGCAGAGTACTTTTTTGCTTAAATAATTATTTGTTTCAATTATTTGGGAAAAGAAGTGTCTAACCTTGTGTTATTTCTGGTGCCAACTATTTTTTTGTAGTACCAAAAGTCGGTTGGAGAAAATTTTGAGAAGATATCTGCAGTTTCACATTTTTGCAGCACCAAAACTCGGTTGAAGACATTCTTCAGAAGAGGTATGGCCATGATTTGATTCTCTACAATTAACTTTCTCCATATGTAGCTTCTTCTACTACCAAACAAGCCTTAAGTTGACTTTGGCCATCACTATTCTGTTTGAAATTTCTTATATTGAAAATTGTAGCTTTGCCACCGAGATTAAAATAAAAAAGATAGTGGTTGACATATTAGTAAGTTAAAGCCAATGTGACTCCCACATTGTAGAGACCAGGTTGTGATGATTCTTATTTAGGTAATTGTAATAATGCACACATATGCTATGCATGTATTGTGTAGAGATTGATTGAATATTGGACCTTTATAAAATATTCATTTGGTCCTTTTTAAATAAAGTTCTATTCTGTTCTGTTTTAAATGCTCACGAATAGAATGTGAAGAGGAAAGCAACATGTCGCTTCAATATAGCAAGATAAATTTTGTCCATGCACATCTCTAATCCCCTTCTGTTGTATGCTAACCTACTTTGTTTAATCTGGAAAGTTTCTACTATAATCTGTTTGGTTCCAAGTGCTTCTTGTATCTTGCATTCATTTATACTCTGAAGAAATGGCATGTGTTGCTTTGCAATGTTTTATGTAGGCAAAATTAATTAGCCACCGATCAAAAAAAATGTCTGCACCTTTGCCAAAAATAGATGTTTCAACTAGAGTGAGCCTCTAATGCAAATCAATATCATTGTTGATAAATAGGGTCTATTTCTGCTTAGGCTATCAATAGATAATGGACTGCAGTTCCCACCCTTTTGCTTTGTTTTGCCGTGTTCTTTTTTGAAACTACTACACCCTAATTTTAGAGCATGAACAACTGGTTGATTTCTTTTTGCCATTTTGGTTTTTGTTGATACAAGACTACTCTTATCTTGTATGTTTTTTTTTGTTAAAATTTGAACGGTATGCATGCTTTTGAAACCAAGTTTATGTTTTAAATTAATTAAGACACTGAAAAAATCTATTGGTAGTTAAATTGCTTCTGTTATGGTTGCCAATCTACAATTGTTCATATTGCACTTTGTATGCTATAACACTGCAACTACAATAGATGCCTCTCTATTTGTTATTAGATCACGTCCTCAATATCACATTTGAAGTTGTTGCCCCTTGCTATTGCTCTTATTGCCGCCAGGACAGGCCTACCAGGCCACCAACCCACTAGCACCCTACCTCGCCCTGGCGCTACCTTGTGCTTCTCTTAGGTGATGATGTATCTCTTCTCTGTTCTCCACTTATCTCTATCATTTGAACCTATAATGCTTTATTGTCTATTGCTCAGTCTGAACCTATGATGGTTACTCATTGTTGTCACCCAAGGAGCAAGGTCTGGAAGTAAACATTTGTGGAGCTGCTGCTAAAGATTAATCAAGTACAACTACTAGCATTCCTAAAATGCTTGTGCAAACTGCAACACTTAAGCTGCATCCTGCATACGACACCGAAGCGTGTTGCCTACGGCATGATGAGAATGGTGAGGAAGAAGGATACCATGGTGTACATGAAATTATTTTTATAAGGGCATAGCTTGAGAAAACTGTACACAGTTGCAGCTATGCATGGATCAAACAATATAGGGTCTCATGGATCAAATAATTTGAAGGGAGGTTGTAATGAACTTGACTATCATGACCACGTCCTTTAATTTGAACTCCGTGCATGTATTATGGTGTTTAATGTTCTTTCTTCAAGCAAGCTTGCTTTGATACTTTCATGTAAAATTGGTGCTTATACATCTAAAATGTGCCTTAAAACAACATGTTGCTAAGATCGAGTATATATTATAGTGTTTCATGAGAATATGTAATTTTCTAGGCACCACCTACAATATGCACATTGCAGTATTGAACATCATCGACAGTTCGGTTTTGATGGTGCGATCCGTGTATTTTTAGTATAAAAGTTTAGTTATCCCGTAGCAACGAAAGTTTAGTTATCTCGTAGCAACGCACGGGCACGCTACCTAGTAGTTATTAGGAATAAAAAGTTAGAAACAAAGTACAGTGCCAAGCTTCGTCTCTTCTAGTACAATTATGGTATATATTCGTTGAGATTCTTTTGGGTGTTGTCACTAAATCATTCCCTGTTATTTCATTGGATGACGACAATATTTTATATCTAGCTAATACAGCAGTGGATCACATAACGGTGCAGCGCGTCTAAGGGACAAGTGGAAGATACTCGATGGAGTAAATCAGATCAAACGATTTTTTTTATAAAAATACAAATTTTTTTGCAAGTGCCTCTTCAACGAAATTCTTCACCAAAAATACATGCATAATCTTGACTTAAGATAATCGCACTATGCTCCATAATTTGTACTCCCTCAGTTCCAAATTGTAATTCGTTCAGACTTCTTTAGCTACATAGCTTTTGCTATGCACGTAGATATACATTGTATCTACAAAAGATAGAACGACTTACAATTTGAAATTGAGAGAGTACTACTCACTCTTCATCATTTTTAAAGGTAGAGTAAAACTTTCTAAATCCCTAAAAGAATACATATCTTGTTTTTTGAAGACTCTGTTTTAAAGTTTAATTGGATTTATAGAAAACAATATCAATATTTATATCTCAAAAAATTTTATTTATAAAGATATATTTATTAATAATGTAATGGTACTTATTACATAGCATAAATATCAGTATTTTTATTCTATTTTATCAAATTTTAAGGAAAAAACTTTGACTTGGTGAAAAAAATGTGAAATCCGACGGAGGGGGTACGTCTCCTGGTCTGATTCTAATGCATCGCAAACTCGGATCAGCCTAGTGCCCGGACATCTGGAACAGACACCTTGCGCATGCTACTACCCCAGTCCGCCTGGCCGCGCCTGCTGCTGCGTCGTATCGCTGCTGCACGTGCACGTCCGTCCCCCGTCTGCCTCGCCCCACCCTGCACGCGCACCCTGGCTATGCCCGCCACTCCTCCTCCTGACCCCCTACTCTCTCGACATGGGCGAGCCCAGGTGCGTCGTGCGCCCCATCTGCCGGCCCCCGGCTAGGCTGCGCCCGCCACTCCTTCACCCTGACCCCTCCTCTCTTGGCGTGGGTGGGACCCGGGAGCTCGGATGAGCACGAGCACGCCCCATTCGCAGGACCCTAGGCGCGCCGTGTGCCCCATCTGTCGGCCCCTGGCTCGCCTCGCCCCTTCCCCCAGCGCCTAGGCTATGCCGCCAGGACTCTCTGAACATACCTCTGAAACACGAAACATTTGCAACATGAAACACTCGAATGCAACATAAGTCTGAACCAGATGAAACATTTAGAATATACACTTGCAACATATGTAACATCTAGATAAAACACTTGCACCATAAAAATACTTATTGCAACATAAGAATGAAATGCCTGAAATATTTGAAACATACTATTGCGACATATGTGTGAAACATATGTAATATGTGTAACACTCCGGTGTTACGGTCTTATTTAGCGCCGTGATTTAGGCCTAAGAAAATTTCTAAAACGATTTTCTCGGATTTTGAAATTTGACTTATATTTAAAAGTATCACTTGTGGCGAGTTATATTGAACTAACTAGTGGAGTAGCTCTTGGGTGTTAGTCCAAAACTAAAAGTTATAATTTTCTAAGTCAGAAACGATTGACAATGACGTGTTAGCATTTAAATTCTCGCTAAATTTCTTAAACACTAACTTTATATTATTGTATCGCTGGTTGTATCATCGTAAGTGTTTTGGTGTGGAGTGGTTCGTTGAATGGTTGAACGTAGCGGGGTTATCCCTAGAATTGCTCGAAACTCTTAGAATGCACGAAGAACTACGTTCGGTGCTCTGTTCGCGAACCGGCGCGCTGTGCGACGAACTCATGTTGGCTTTCTTGTATCTTTTACCCTAGTCGCTCTTTGGTCGCGCCGAGTGTTTCCCTAGCTAGCTGGTGGCATGGACTTTGGATTAGTGAAGTTGGCCGAGCCTTAACCTCGCTGTTTGGTGGCCTTGGCATCGCTTTAAAAAGCGTGCACAACACTGGTTTCACCCGGTTGGCCTTTGGGCCGCGGTCACCACGCGTCTCTGCATGCTTTGGTCATGTCTGCCCGCGCCTGGCCGAGCCGAGCCACCGTCGCCGCGCTGCCGTCCCCGCTCGCTTGGTTGCCCGCCTGCCGTGCCTTGCCCCGCTGGCCAGCCTGTGGACGTCGACCACACGCCGGGCCCGATAGGGTCGCATCCGCCCTCTACTGTGAGCAAGCTGGCCAGACGCGGCGCTGCTCTTGCATTAGCATAGGTCTACGTCCTGGCCCGCTTGTCACCTCGACCGCTATAGAGCTCGTCCTTGCTTCACGAACCGCCTACCTCGCCCTGTTCGCGACGTCGTCGCGTTGCCTACTGCAGCGGCGCTGTTGCAATTGACCGCACGCATTCACAGCTTTTGGTGCTATCCGTGCTAGCCGACGCGCCTTGTCGGCCACATTGTGCCATGGGCACCCTACCCCCACGCCTGGACCACTCGCTCCGTCAGCTCGCCAACCCGCTCTGCTCTGAGTTTTAAATCATCTCGTTGTCCCAGTCACCATGGCCGCCTCTCCTTCCCTTCCAAAATTCATCATGCACGGAGCGCTTCCCTCCAATTCCTTGCGCGCACTAGTGCCCGAGGTCCTTAGCTTGCCACTGCAGTCAACCGCTATGGAAATCGCCCACCAGAGCGCGTGCACGTAGCGTCGCCGTCGCCGCTGGAACAGAGCACGGTTGGGGGCAAGGTCTTAACCATCGGCAGTGGTTCGATTGAAAGCACCGGTAGTCATAATTTGTTCCCCTCTATCGGGTGCTCACCTGTTTTCGGCCAGGTTCCTCGCCAAGCGATGCGGTGGCGCGGCCATGTCCGCCATGGAGCGTGCTGCTCTGGTCGCTCGCACGTGGCCGGGCCTGCTCGGAGGTTCTTCGCTTCAACCGCCATCTCTGCGTAGACCACGGTGAGTCCCTTCTGCTTTCCCACCGCCTCTATCCCTCCGTTAGCAGCCTAGGACGCCGGTGTGCTCGCGCCACTGTGGCGGATGGCCCGGCAGCGCGGACAGGGCGCCGGGACTGTTGGTTTAGCTCCCAGTCGCCGTCATGGGGCTCGTCTTGGCCCCGCGGCGCGCGTCGGTTTATTCGGGAGGCCGGTGCTCCGCTCGGCTTTACGACGTGGGTGCGCGTTGTGCCGGCCGAAGCCACGCCGCCACGCACGGAGCGTCGAGGGCTGACCTTGTGAGAAGGTGAGGATCGGGAGGGTGCGAAATGAGAAACGGGTCTCTTGTATAACAGTGCGTGGGGTCATCGTGTAATAACTGCGTAGTACGGGGATTTTTCTACAAAAATTCGCCGGCGCTCACACGGGCTCTCCGCTCGTTGGTCTAGCCTGCTTCGCGCGTGTTCATTCTGCGCGGGCCGGGGGTTGCATTTGGGCCACTGGTCGCGGCTGGTCGCAAGCCATTTGGTCTGGTGTTGACCGCTGGGCGGGCTCGCTTTCGGCGCCCGCTTTGGGCCGTCTTGGTGTGCTCTGGGCCGCGTGTCCGGGTGAGCTGGCCGCTCTCGGCTGCTGGGCCACTACCGCGCCGCTGAAAGGTCCTAATGGCTAGAGGGGGGGTGAATAGCCTAATAAAAATTTCTACAACAACACTTAACCAAATGGTTAGACAATTATGAGGCGAAGCGAGTGTTGCACTAGCCTACTAAAAAATGCAAGCCACCTACCACAATTCTAGTTTAGATAGTGTCAATTCACACAAGAGCAATGACACTACCCTATGTTAGTGTGCTCTCAAAGGCTAACTAAAGAGCCACACCAACCAAGCATGCAAGCTCTCACAACTAGCTACACTAAAGAGCTTGTCAACTAGTTTGCGGTAAAGTAAAGAGAGTGATCAAGAGGGTTATACCGCCGTGTAGATGAATGAACCAATCAATCACGAAGATGAATAACAATGATGACCAATCACCTCGGAATCAATGATGAACACGATGATTTTTACCGAGGTTCACTTGCTTGCCGACAAGCTAGTCCTCGTTGTGGCGATTCACTCACTTGGAGGTTCACGCTATTGATTGGCATCACTCGCCAAACCCTCAATAGGGTGCCGCACAACCAACACAAGATGAGGATCACACAAGCCACAAGCAATTTACTAGAGTACCCTTTTTTGGCGCTCGGTCGGGAAAGGTCAAGAACCCTCACAATCACCACGATCGAGTCGGAGACAATCACCTCCTCCACTCAACGATCCTTGTTGCTCCAAGCCATCTAGGTGGCGGCAACCACCAAGAGTAACAAGCGAAATCATGATGAAACACAATCACCAAGTGCCTCTAGATGCAATCACTCAAGCAATGCACTTGGATTCACTCCCAATCTCACTATGATGATGAATCAATGATGTAGATGAGTGGGAGGGCTTTGGCTAAGCTCACAAGGTTGCTATGTCAATGAAAATATGCAAGAGGGTTCCTTGAGCGGCCATGGGGCTATAAATAGAGCCCCAATCAAATAGAGCCGTTATACCCCTTCACTTTGGGCAAAACGCGCTCTCGACCGGACGCTTCCGGGTCATCGACCGACCGGACTGACGGCCCTCGCCGTCCGGTCACCCGATGGACGCACACGCGTCACCGACTTCAAACGCTGTTTCGCCGATTTAACGGCCGCGATGGTCGACCGGACGCTCGAAGAAATCGACCGGACGCCGGAGCCAGCTGGAGCCCGTCGTCCGTACAATCTGATAAGGGTCCAAATCCATTTTTCTTTGACCGGACGCGTCGTCCACCTCGACCGGACTTCAGCTGCGTCCGGTGGTATACCCTAGCCACCAGATGCTTGAAGTCGGTATGACCGACGACCTTGAGCGATCGGCGTCCGGCAGCTTACGGATTTAGCGTCCGGTCATTGGACCGACGCTAGCATCATTTCGATCAACTCCATTTCAACTCTTACTTCTTCACCCTTGCTCAAGTGTGCCAACCACCAAGAATTTTGCATCCGGCGCAATAGAAAATAGACATTTCATTTTCCCGAAAGCGCCGAATCCCGTTGAGAGGGACCCAAACCCATCTCAACCCTACAAACACCTTGTGCACATATGGTAGCATATTTACACAAATATTATCAAGGGTGTTAGCACTCTACTAGATCCTAAATGCATATGCAATGAGTTAGAGCATCTAGTGGTACTTTGATAACCGCATTCCGATACGAGTTTCACCCCTCTTAATAGTACGGCTATCAAACCTAAATATGATCACACTCTCTAAGTGTCTTGATCACCAAAATAAAATAGCTCCTACAAGTTATACCTTTGCCTTGAGCTTTTTGTTTTTCTCTTTCTTCTCTTCAAGTTTAAGCCCTTGATCATCTCCATGCTATCACCATTGTCATATTATGATCTTCATTTGCTTCTCTACTTGAAGTGTGCTACCTATCTCATGATCACTTGATGAACTAGGTTAGCACTTAGGGTTTCATCAATTTACCAAAACCAAACTAGAGCTTTCACCATTGCTACTGGTGGGCACCCTTTCGGCGCCACTTTGCCCTTGATCCATTTGGTTGGAGTTGCCTTGGTCCCTCTTCAATTTATAAATGTTTTTCTAATATAAGTTTCTAGATAACTTGTAAAATCAATCTAAAATGGTATAAGCACCCAAAAATTATGAAACCAGTTTTGTTAGTCTCCTAAAATCATGCTCTACCTGTTAGTATATTTTGTTCACGTAGTTTGGCAATATTTGTGGGAGCTATATAATTAATTTAAGACACTTGATATTGCAAAATATAAACTTATAAGAATTTCCATGATAAATTGGTAATATCGTGGAATCTGAAATTTATACAATAGGCTCTTAGCAATATTATGTACTCGGGGTAATTTTTGTAGCTCCAGAATAATCAATTTACTAGGTAGCTAATGAGGCTCTATTTCAAATAAGGATTAAATCGATAGAATGGAATAAAGAAACACCGTTGGTTTATATAACTAAAATAATTTGTTTGGAAATAGCGCCTTATCCGACAACGTGTATATGTAGCCTAGGTATGGTCGTCGTTAGGACTAGCCCGTTAACTCATGAGGCGGACGTCGTATTTTACGAGTCACAATTGCAGTTGATTAATTACATCTTTGCATTTGCATCGCATGCATATCATATAGGTACGATGACGAATCAACGGATCGATTGAAGGATGATTGGGAATCTACAGATGGTGTCATGGTATTCTCTCCAGGAGATGATGCAATGGGCTTTCTATCTTGTTGATGGTGGATGATCTGAGGATGCAGATACTAACTTTTAATATATATCTTACCCAGGTAAACCCCGGTGTATAACCCCTACTTTTCTACAGTTTAAATTATATTTGTGTATTAAGTTTTAAGGAGTTGAATGAAACCCAGTATTACTAGTATGACAGGATCGTGTAGATTGCTATGCTACAGGGCTCCGGTAGAAGTCGAGTGATTGTCTGTCACTCGCGAGCTATAGGAAATATATTATTGGATTATTATCACATGAAAAATATAAATGGTGGAAAGAAAAATGGTGACCAGGCAGGGATATGGTTTGGGTATTGGTGGGTGTAAGAGATGGTGTCGCCGTGGACATGGGCATAGCTTGGTTACACTATTTTCCGTGTCTGGTCGGTTAAGGACTGATCGTTGCATAAGATTCTAGGCAAGTCATAGACTTATTATCTCGAGCACATACTTGTGTATGGGCGCTTGGAAGATTTGTTGCTCTCTTGTCACGGATCCGGCTCTTTCCGGATCGACTGTCAGGGTTTTATTTTGGTGGAGGAGGTCCTTGCACCGCATTGAGTCCGGGACTCAGGGGCGGGGGCTTGGAGTCCCAGTTTGGACGGGGACCTGGACACCTAGGACAGGAGAGTGATGGGTTGGTCCTGTTTGTGCCTGGGGTATAAGCGGGGCACGTGTTTTCGGGGTACCCAGCTGGGGGCATTGATTCGTGAATCACCGGGCGATCCGGTACGGCTTGTCTACGGTTTAGCTTCGTAGTAAGAACTTAAAGATGAAGAAGGAAATCTGATTGCTTACCACCTGCTTGAAAGTAGCACAGGTGCTTACATAGAATGGTTAGTTAATGAACCAATGCGGCTATTAATAAAAATCGAATATAAAGACGCACACTTAGTAATGCTTCCTGCAAATGCAATAAACCTACAAGCCAGATAGCCTTATATATCCTTAGAGTCTTTTTTTCTCTTGTCGGCTAAGTCTTGCTGAGTACAATTGAGTACTCAGAGTTTTATTCCCCCTGTTGTAGGTGACAGGTGGATGCTAAAGCTGACTCTTGTGTGTGGATTCCTCCTGGTGGGCTTAGCGAGGATTTCTTTACGCTGCGATCGTAGTTGTTATTTATAACTCTCACCAAATAGTTTTATAAATGAAAGTTTCATAATCTGTTGTCGTAGTTTATATATCAATACTTTATCATGTCATTAGTAGATGTTTATTTCCGCTGTAACTTTGTTCACATGTTTCTATTCCGCTGTTCAATTAAATTGTTTATAACTCTGATAATATGATTTCATTCCGCTGTTATGTTAATAAATATTATACTCTGATCTTGTATTAAAAGTGATGTAAGAAATGGTTCAGAATGATGTAAGCTTTATTCTCTTATTTGTGATCCTGATGGCAAAAATGTGGATTTTTGGGTTCTCTCCCTGGGGTGTGCCCGACAGAACCGAGTAATTTAGTGTTCTCCATCGAGTGCTTAGTGTCTAATGGAAGACAAGCACTCCTGTAAGGCATTAGATTAGGCGGTTCTGCCATAATATGCAGATCTAAACGCTTGCAACATACGTATGTAGCAGAAGAAATAGTTTGAACAAACGCTTATAATATGCCTCTGAAACACTTGCAGCATATGCAAAATCCTGATTTATTTTTTGCAACATCCATACAAAACACTTATAACATACCTCTGAAACATCCGAAACACTTGAAACATACGCTTGCAACATGCGCTTTCAGCGCAACATCTCCTTGTTGCTTGAGAATGGAGGCTCATCGGTGCGTGGAGTTCATTGGTGTAGAGCTCGTTAGTGGCGCGGAGCTCGCTGCTCCGGTGGAAAAGGCCACGACAGGTCATGTGGAGAAGGTTGCGGGCGGTCCGTGCGCTGGAGAAGCCCGCGACAGGCGAGAGGCGCAGTGGAGAGGGAGGAAGACGGGCTGCTGTGCTCTGGCGCGGAGGAGATGTTGGCCAGCAGAGAGGAGGCGCAATGGATAGGGAGGCGCGGTGGAGAACGTCGTTGCTAAGGCGCCACAGCGAAGCACGGTCGTGAAAAGCTATCACGGCGCTGTGGTGAGGTGAGTATTTTTTAGAACGGTTGAAGACGAGTGGATGAACATATAAGATATGGTTGTTGTGCTACATCGCGTCCCACCATCGTTACCGTCGGGTGGACGGACGCCCTATACCCAACGTTACCACTAAAACAAAGGTCCACACAAGAAGTTAAAAAAAAGTCCACACAAGCCGGCCATGACCCACGGAGCTCCTCAGGAGGGATGAAAACAAAAATGATAACTTCTGATTTTTGGAAATCGTTTCCGTGTTTTTCCTGTTTTCAAGCCTAAACGAAAATGGTGATAATAGTAAAAATGAAAATGAAAACGATAAAAATATTCGGAAACGAAAGCGAAAACAATTTTGCCCCCTTTCGACCATTTTCGAAGATTGCCGTATTTAGCCGGTAATTTATCGTCGATAGTTACCGATTCAAAGGCCTTGAATCCTAAGTTATTTATAGACTATATAATGTATATACTTTAGGTTCAGTTGGCCTACATTTAAGCATCCCATCTGCACACGCAAGCACATAAAGCAAATATTTTTTTGAGGAACTATACGGCAAATATTTCATCCGTGTATGAATAGGAAGGCAATAAGTCAATCACGTACTGCACCCTAACTATGAGGTTTAGCTTGTTTGAGATCTAAGATGGTGTGAACTGTAGTTTTAGCTTATAGTCTTGTTAATTGTGGCTTTATTTATAACTATTGTAACGTGAGATAGGTCGAGTTTTATGGCTCTTCTCATATGCTACAGTTTGGTATGTCTATAGTTTTTGAGGATATCGTTCTCATGGGTTTCGATCATTATCGATGTATTTTCCGATCGACTATGATCGTTTTCGAAATTACTGGAATATTGGTACCGTATTCATTTCCGACAATATCGTATCGATTTTGTTTTTGAAAAAAATGCGAAAATGAAAGTGATTCGGTCCCGATCGTTTTCATCCCTACCCCTCAGTTCCGTCCCAATTTCCACCTGAGAACCCAAGGCGTCCGACGGGCGACGGCTCCCAACCACCGCTCACGTGCCACCGCGTCACTCCTCTGACTCTTCTGACCATCCCCCTCTTCCTCCGCGAGTCATCCCACTCCGCCCGCCCCGAGCCACTCCGGTCCGCGGTGGCTGTTCGTCGCTTTGTCGGCGGTCGCTGTTCCCCAACCAAATCCTCCTACCCCTCGTCAGCCCCCTTGACCACCACCACCTCCACCCTCTCCCACCCGCGCCGCCTCGAAGGAACCGCGGCTGATCCTGCTCCAAGCCTCCAACCCTAGCCCCCCGCTCCCCACCTTCCTCCGCCAGGTCCCATCCGCGCATCCATGGCGGAGATCGAGGTGGTGTCCGAAGGCGGCAGGCGGGACGAGGACGAGGAGCGGCGGCGGCAGGAAGGTGCGGGGGAGCCGCCGGCGGACCCCGTGGTGGACGTGTACTCGGCGGCGGCGTACGGGGACCTGGAGCGGCTCCGCGGCTTCGTCGAGCAGGGGGGAGCCGCCGCCGCCGCCGCGCTCAGGGAGCCCGACGGAAACGGCTACCACGTGCTCCAGTGGGCCGCGCTCAACAACTACCCCCACGTCGCGGTCTACATCATCGAGGTCGGGCTCGGACTCGTCTTCCCCTCCGTCCTTACCCCTATCCTGCTTCCTCGCCGGCTTCGAATCTGCGCTTATCCATTCCTGCGACTGGTGCTCGCCTCACCTTATAGCTTCGCTGATGATGGGATTGTTCGGTTTGCTGCAGCACGGGGGCGACGTCAATGCGACGGACCACGCGAGGCAGACGGCGCTGCACTGGGCGGCGGTGCGTGGGTCCACTTCCGTGGCAGACGTGCTGATGGAGCACGGCGCCAGGGTCGAGGCCGCCGACGTCAATGGCTACCGGGTAATGTGGCACCCTTGTCTTTCTGGATGTACAATTCGAATTTATATATATTTTGTTGCCCCTATGTTTGTGATTGGTTTAGTACCTGATTGGTGAGGGTACCATGAAACCAACTGCCATCTGGGAGAGTCTGCGGGGGTGGTTTTAGAGGTTTACGAAGTTTGTTTGATCAGTAAAAAATGTAGGGTCTGCCTCAATTCTCATCTGGTTTGCCAAATCAGCTGTATGGTTAGTGTGTTTCAGGCTTTCAGCATTGATGACAATAGGAAATCTATCTAGTAGAAGAATACAGAACTTACTCTGTTAGTCTTAACTTCCAAATACAGAACTTACTCTATTGGTCCAACTTCCAAACTAAGCATTATCTCAGTGAAGTACTCCCCGCATTCCAATTGTATGTCGTTTTGGCTTTTCTGGATACATAGATTTTAGTCCTGGAAACAGCCTCTTGCAGAAATGCAGGGAAAGGCTGCGTACAAAAGGCCCAAGTGGTCGGACCCTTCCCCTGACCCTGCGCAAGTGGGAGCTACGTGCACTGGGGCTGCCCTTTTTTTTATAGATTTTACTATGTATCTAGACAATATCTAAGTGCATAACAAAAGCTATGTATCTAGAAAAACCAAAACGACTTGCAATTTGGTACACAGGGAGTAGCAGCCATTGTGCTAGTGCCATTTTGTTTAGAATAAATCATTTGCAACAGGTGCAATTGCAGATTAATTCTGCTGTTTGCTGATAAGCAAGACAATGGACTGAATAGCAAAATAATAAATGTATCTTACATATTTACAGCACACCATTTGGAAATTTGCTTTTAGGCTGGATAGCTTATCTTTGGAGCAGCCTTTCATCTTTCCTTTATTGCTGATGCTGATGAAAAAGATTATATGTTCAGTTCCTGATGACAGCTAAGTCATTTATATGGTTCAAGCGGAATCTTCTGTCTGACTGTTCCCTGCTTTGATTATTATGTCAGGCAGTCCATGTTGCATCTCAGTATGGCCAAACATCATTCTTGCATCACATTATCTCAAAGTACGGTGCAGATTTTGATGCTTTGGACAATGATGGGAGGAGCGCGCTGCACTGGTACATGATTATTGACAAGACTCTACTTTCAGAATGCATGCTTTCCCTTGTTTAGGTATCAATGTCACCTAAAAAATGCAGTATACAGTTTAATATGGTTTTGTATATTCTGTTCAAATTGTGTCTCAATCACGGTAAATGATTCATTCAGAATTTGTCTTTGCACTGCTGTGCATGTATATGATATGGTGCTGTGCACTCAGTTGTACGATTGAAGGACTGTAACCACAGTCCTGAAGAGTCAGTTAATTTACTGTCTACCTGACTTCTCTGTCGAGACTTCCATTCATTGGATACTTTTATCTACATTTCCATGTTTGGCGTAATGTAACCTTATATATTCTATAACATCACAGGGCTGCCTACAAAGGAAATGCAGATACAATCAGATTACTGCTATTTATGGATGCTAATCAAGTAAGGCAAGACAAAAATGGTACCTGCCTCTTTTCTGTGGTATTTAATTACATCTTTTGGCTACTTCATATGTTTCTTCTTTTCCACAATTTTTCTTATTCTATGAACAAAAACAACAGCATATTTGGCAAGGTTCAGTGCTTGTCAGAATATTTTTAAAAACATCTACTTTTTCAATTGTCTGTAGTATGCTCCCAACCCTATGGAAAAAATTAGGATGAATAATTAATTTCCCTTAAAATTATGGATGACTGCGAATGTGGCCCTGTTATTTTATTTCTCTTAGGCAGCTAGGTGGGTATATAGTATTTAAGCTCTTTTCGTGATGCCGTGCAGGTTGTACCGCTTTACACTGGGCTGCTATAAGAGGGAATTTGGAGGTTTGCACAGTTCTTGTACATACTGGTACGAAGGAAGAACTCACACTTAAGGATAGTGGTGGCTTAACTCCTGTGCAACTTGCAGCAGAAAAAGGTCATCGGCATCTTTCCAATATCCTTGTACGTTTCCGCTGGCATTCTATTTTCCTATTAATAATTAACCTCTTTCTCCTCCTGAGAAATTGTGCTGCATGCCACCATTCAATCTGCTCATACACCAGTGCATCTAGGTTCGTGCTGTTGTAAATGATTGCAATGGCATGTATTCAATGATGTATGCTTTCCCCTGTTCTATCCATTTCTTTCCTCCCCTGTTTTGAAGTTTGTTCTCCAAATATTCGTTTGGTGTGTGTTTTAGGTACTGACCTTTTCAACTCCACTAACAAAATAATTTCTCTGCTTGTAGTCTAATGCTACAAAAGTAAGCTTTGAAGACAAGTTCTTCCCTGGGAAATCGAGGAAAATTGGATACGCCCCTTTCTTGTTTGCTTATCTTGTCGTCTGCCTCATCCTTTTCCTAAACTCGATTGTATTTGGTGAGCATTGCTTCAGAGTTTTTGTTGTTTATATCAGAATTAGGGATCTTTGTTTTTCATCAGACCTGATCATAAAATCTCTGCAGCACCTAATTTTTCTAGGATCACTGCTACTGCTGGTCTTTGGTCTTGGGCTGCTGTATCACTTTTCTTTGCATCTCAAGTAATGTTCTACAGAGTTAGCAGGTAACTTATGTTTCATATTTGTTTATCGTCTGGTCGTACCATTTATGTGCACCTTTGGCTATTTCCTGATTAGCTATGTTTTTTGTCTTTGTACATTAAGTAGCTATAATAATACCTTGATATATGTAGCCATTAAAAAGATGACTGACTGTTGGGTAAAATGAATTTGTGATGAGAGTATGAGACTCATGGAAAGAGATTCGATCATGCATTTGATGCATTCTTGCTAGTGTGGAAATCTTCATTTTAAAGTTTTAATCTCAACATATGAACATATACTTTTATAAGATCAGCAGATTATTTTGTTCTCATATTGTCCCTGTTCCATGCTTAACGTTTGTGTTCTTTTGCTGTTGACAGAAAAAATCCTGGCTACATCAAGGCAAATTCCAAGCGATCTGATCCGAAGGTAAAAAAAATGTTCTACCACTGTTATTCAAAGACAATGTTTCTACAAATGTGCTTGAAGGAACTGCCTTGGATCAATATTTATAGAATCTTGCTATGTGTCATTTCAAGGAACAGATAAAACATGTTCCTTCAGTTTGTAGTTGATACCATATTATCATACTACAGTACATGGAAGCTAGGAGTTTATGGGCCTATTTTCACCTATCTTTTGGCATTGCGACCAACTGAAGTTCTGTAGTCAACATTTTGAAGACTGACTAAACATCATTTGGTCTGCCAAACCATAGAAAGTTGTTTGCACAGTTTTTTTTTTTGTCAGTAGGTAAATATGACAATTAGTGCTTTATTTACAGGAGCCACTTATGGAAATTGATCTTACCAACTCCTCTACTTGGACAGGCAATTGGTCTCAGCTATGCCCTACTTGCAAGGTACTAGAGAAAAACTCCTCATTACTATTCTCACTTCTGTGATCCCCCCTCCCCCTTGTGTTTCGTATTATTTTAGTATATCTCTTGTGGAGATGGCACTTTGTGTCGGAAGCAAAAGATGAAACCATATGTATGTGTGCTTGTCTTGTTACCTGCTCTTGTTTTGGCTATAAACCCCAACTATGTTTATTTTTACTGAATGGGTAACCTTACTTACCAGATAATTCGACCTATGCGCTCCAAACATTGTCCAACTTGTAAGCATTGTGTTGAGCAGTTTGACCATCACTGCCCATGGATATCAAACTGTGTTGGAAAGGTATAAACATTAATTTGCACATCTCGAATTTTCTATTGTTGTGACTTTAACTGCCTGTTCTGCTGTTCCAATTGTTTAAGGAAACATGTTCTGGCTAGGCACTAATATTGGATACTAATTTTGTTCTTTGGATCGCTAATGGGAATACACAGTTGCTTGATGCTTAGTATTCATGTAATAATGTGTGCACTTGGATTTTTTTCATTATGAAATCTGACTGTAATAAGTATTCAGACTGTCAACTTGAACCTCATTGTGATGCCATACATACATGTTCGTATTCAATTGTATTCTGCATGCAGCTCTTTGAGACTGACAGATTTTCCATATTGCGTTGTTTATGACTATAGGATTAAGATCATAGGAAAGTATGTCGTTCAAAATTAACGGTATCAATTTTGTATAAGAATAAAACTTCAATGTTTTGTTTATTACGCGTGCGCCTTATAAACTGGGACAGAGGGAATTACTAATTTTTTTTTTCTTGCAGCGAAATAAGTGGGACTTTTTCGTGTTTCTTTGGATGGGGATAGCTACATCCTTCCTGGGTGCTGCTGTTGGATTCCACAGTAAGGACGTCTTTAAACAGTACTTTTTTCTTTGCTTCAAGATGTACTAACAAGTCAAGGACATTTAATGCCTCAGGACTTTGGACAGAGCCCGTTATACTCTCATCTTCAGAATCGTGGATGCATTTCATGGTGACAAAGCATCCTGGTGCTGTATTGTTCATGTTTCTGGATGTCTTTTTGTTAACTGGAGCTCTGATTCTGACTGGAGCACAAGCAGTACAGGTAAATTTTCGCCTGTTTGTTAGTATTTGCATTTTTTTGAGCAAACACTCTGGGGTTATCAGAGCAGCATTCTATTTGTCTCTATGCTGTATGATCAAATTGTGGTCTCATGCTCTGTGCTACTTTGGACATTGGGAATAGCAAAAGAGCATACAGTTTCTATTTTGTGCCTCATAAGATTTGTAGCTAGGCTGTTTAGAGAGTATGTTTCTATCATTGTGAAACCGAACAGCATAATTTCGTTGAACTCAGTTTGCTAGAAGTAGCAAAATGGAAGTTCGGCCACATACCCGCACGGCATATTCGCTTCAATGGGTGCATTTTCATAACGTGTATGCTTCATCCATTCATTGCAGATAGCACGGAACATGACAACTAATGAGGTAGCGAATCGATCTCGCTACACATATCTTCGAGGGCCTGATGGGCATTTCAGAAATCCTTACAGTCGAGGTTGCCAGAGGAACTGCACTGATTTTCTTATCAATGGATACAGCAATGATGAGGAGGTCGCATGGCCAACGCTTCAACAAACAGTACAGGGAAGATAGAGTTACCGATTGAGGAAACAAAAGTTTAGTGACTGATTATATGCCCAAGACCCCTTAAAAGCATCTGCTTTCATCTTAGTGCTGGGAATATTTCAGTTTGTTCAGACAATGGTTTGACAATGGTGCGAAGAGCGACTTGGGGTCACATTCTGAGTGGCTGGCACCTCTTCATACATGTCTTTAGACGGTGCTGTGGATCATGGAATTGTTTGATTATTTATGTTGTCAATATGAGATCTGATAGAGTGATAGATGTGAATGCAGGTTTTATGATTTCTGTAGTAAATTGGATTCACAATCTTACTCCATTCACGAAATATACAGGGGGCAACATGGCATGTATAAGCATGCACCATATTGTGGATTTTGTCTTGTATTGTATTGGCCCAATAGCTGACTTCTGCTGTAGTTGCACACTGGTTTACCAATGACGTTTAACAATACGGCGAAGGATGTCCTGGCAACAGGAGACATGAAACTGCAAAAATCAAATGACACATCTTACTGCTTTTGATGTGAGATAAAGCCAGATTACCTCAGTACTTATATAGCATCACAAAATGATATGCTTCCTTATATAGCATCTGAAGATTAAATTTTTCTAATATAGCATTGGGTTTGTTTTTTGTCCCCTATTTAGCACTATCGTCAGATCTCCTAGGGTATACCGTTTTGTGCTTGTCAGGTAATCGAAGGATAGACCAAAATAACCTTATGAACAGGTCATGGTCCCGAGCCGTTGGTCCTTTCTCTTCTCCTGAACCCTATCGTGACTCCCACCGCACCAAAGCGATGGCCGGCAGCGGTGGCTTGCCTCCCAGCGAGGAGCCCTTTCCTGTGGATCCGGGGGGCATGGATCTGGGCGGGGGCGACCTGAGTGGCGCCGGCGTGTGCGGCGGGGCTGGCCTGAGCGGTGGCGGCCCAAGCAGGAGCGCCTGCGGCGGCAGCCCGAGCAACGACGCCTGCTGCGGCAGCCCATGCGCAGCCTGCCGCAGCCTCGGCGGAGGTGCATGCGCATCCCCGCATTGCCCCAGTGGAGGCGCGTGCGCAACCTTGCATGGCCCAAGCGCACGAGCAGAGGTGCCACCTGGCGGCGCTTGAAGGTCTGGCATGGCCACATTGTTGGAGGGGTGAGTTCCCATCCTCTCCTCATTGTGTTCTTGCTGTTGATGCCCTTTCAACTGTTGGTATAATTACTCATAGTTTAAGATGTTTTTATTTGGTTCACAGGTTTCATCCATCTCTTGATCCAAATTCAACTTATATCCTACAAATGAAACACCTTGGTAAACCTAAGAAAGCTAGGAAAGATGTCAGATACTTTTGTTTTGAGAAAGTTGTTGATTCTGATCTCACTAATTTTCAAGATTTAGTTGAATCAATCGTAGATCAGTACCCTCCTGGCTATATGGAAATTGCACATCTTTAGTACCATGACCATGATTCAAAAACCTTCCCAGAAGTTAAAACTGACCAAGATTTGATGTTAATGTTTGAAAAACACAAGAAAACAAAGGTTGTGGACATGTTCATAGCATATTCTCATCCATCTGAACCATATGAGCCTCTCACTCACTGGCATTACGAGGACCAAGGGCAGCCCATGCAGAATCTTCTGCTGAACCAGAGGACATATATTTAGATAATCCATCGCCCGAGAATGAACATGTATGGTCGATGAAGAGGCTATGTACTTGGCAAGCAATGAACCTATACATGCTCTAAATGTGGTCCTTTATTCTAGGTGCAAAAGAATGGAAAAGGATTCTGGTCCTGATGAGGAGGGTACGGAGGATGAGGAGGATCTTGACTCACAGTCTGGATCTAAAACTGAGGTTGCTGATGAGCTATTGGACACAGACTATGAGGAAGATCATGTCCTAGATATAGAACATGACAAAGAAGACCCTCCAATGACCACCTTTGGGCAGCAGCTTATTCATGGAACCAATATATATTTGAGAAGCATTGGTTTGCTATGGAGAAAGCAAAACCAGCAGCAACTGCATATCTTAGGAATTGGCATAAGAAGTTGTGGACTAGGAGTCAATTTTCAACCAATTCCAAGGTGGATTATGTAACTAACAACTTGGCAGAGTCTTTTAACAATTGGATTAAGCAATATAAGTCCATGAACTTAGATTACTTTATGGATAAGATTAGATAATTGATTATGATCAAGTGGAACCAAAGGAGGAAAGTGTCAAAGAAGTTAGAAGGTTTGATTCTACCCCACATAATCAAAAGGTTGAATGAAAGGAGTAGAGAACTAGAGCTGGAAGTTCTTGAATGCTCAGAACACGTTGGTGAAGTTAATGCATTAGGAGGTACTTGTTTTAGATTTGTTGTGAATTTATAGGATAGGACATGCTCTTGCAGACAATGGCAAGTTTCTGGTATTCCATGTAAACATGCTATAACATTCATCACATCACTACGTAGTGCCTCTCTTGAGAATTATGTGGACTTGTATTACTCCATTGACAAATTTAGAGCAGCTTATTGTGAACTAATCCCTGCCATGCCTGACAAGTCTTAGTGGCCTAAAGGGATCCATGATTTTTTCCTACATCCGCCACTATTGAAACCTACATCTGGTAGGAGAAAGAACATGAGGTTCAAAGGTTGTACCGAGAAGAAAATGAAAAAGGCCCAACACAAGTGCCCTATTTGTAAGGATTACGGGCACCACTGGCATAATTGCAAAAATAGCAGCAAAGAGGACATGGAAGCTATGAGAGAATTGAGGTAACAAATTGTCTAATATGTTCATATTTTGTTGCATGATCATTATAAGAAGATGTAAAATGCTGACTTTAACTTTGCTCCTTATAGGGGACCACCCAAAAAGAAGAAAAGACGCACGAAAGCAGCTATAGAAGCTGGCCTTTTGGCTTTAGAGGATGACACACCAGCAGCCTGCATGTCTTTCCCACCATGGTTAGCATTTTTTATGCTTGTACATGTCTGAAAGCATCTAGGCCCCTAGTTGGGTTTCGGTGATTAATGACAATACGTGATTACTGTGACTAACGTGTGTTTTGCAGAGGCAATTAAGTTGGGTCATGGTAATGGAGATTGATTGGGCGATCAATGGATGCCATGCCCCTACGATGGAAATCGTTTCGGTTTTCAAATGATGGACGACAAGGTTAAGGATGGACTAGTTCTAAGTGTCGTTTGGTGTTGAAGAGACACATAGAATAGTTAAGGACTTTGTTTTTCCTTTGCCCATACTATTAAGGGGAGTATGAACGGGTAGCTTGACCTAGGTGAGTCTAGTGGGTTAGGTGTGGTGCACACTTGCTAAATCTAGCACTAGGTAGCTCCTAAATAGCCCTTACTTCAATTGGAGCAAACTTCATTCACATATGCTTGAGAGATGGAAGTGAATGGAGGGTCAAATGCTGACCGGACGCTGGCTTCGGTGTGATCGGACACGGGCGCAGAGTCCGGTCAGTTCATTTGATCAAGGTGATTTCGTCTGGTGCGACCGGACGCTAGAGAGTTGAGCGACCGGACGCTGGGTGCCAGCGTCCGGTCGACTCCAGTAAGGTTCCAGAGAGAGAAAATCACGACCGGATGCGTCCGGTCAAGTACTGACTGGACCTGACCGGACGCTGTCCAGCGTCCGATCACTACTTAAACATTGGAGTTCGGGGAGAACTGACCGGAGCGTCCGGTCACCCCGCAGAGGCACATAATGGTTCGTTTTTCAACCAAGGTTATAAATACAACCTCCATTCGTGTGTGTGGGTACTTTTGCTCATTCCAACAGTTGAGAAACACCTTTGAGAGTGCCAAGAAGAGCAAGGTCCTAGTGAGGTGATTGAGATTTGAGAATAAAAAAAGAGGCCTCATTAGTGAAAGCAAGAGTAGCAAAGTGTGCATCCACCCTTTTCATTAGGCTTGTCGTGGTCAAGTGAGAGTTCGTGCTTGTTACTCTTGGTGATCGCCATCACCTAGATGGCTTGGTGGCGTTTGGGAGCTTGGTGATCATCCGGAGAGCTTGTGGATGACCCAACTCAAGTTGTGAGCGGTTGTGGGTGATTCACCACGACGGAGTGTCGAAGAATCAACCTGTAGAGAGCACTTGATCCTTGCGCGGATCAAGGGGGAGCTACACCCTTACGCGGATGCTCTAACGAGGACTAGTGGGGAGTGGCGACTCTCCGATACCTCGGCAAAACATCGCCGCGTTTCTCTTTCTCTTTCTCTCTTTACTTTGAGCATTTACTTTGAACAATTCAATTGTTGACATTTAAATTCATAGAATTGCCATGCTAGAGTAGGATTGGAACATATGTTGCTAAACTTTTGTGCAGTAGATCAATAGAAACACTTTCTAGGCACAAGGGGTTAATTGGGCTTATCGTAGGGTTTAATTATTACAAAGAAATTTAGAATTGGTCCAATTCACCCCCCTTTTGGGCATCTTGATCCTTTCAATGTCTAAGTTTTTTTTTCTCAGTACCTTTCTTCATTGCCACAGTCAAATTTTGGAGCCTGCAACTAGTAAAAAGGAAAAACGCAGCAGCTCATGTTCCAGAGGCTCAACAAGGTAATTATATGCTCCTTCCTGTACTTTATAGCAGATGGTTTGATTCACCAAAATTTTACTTGTATACTTTTGAAAACAGCCCCGGTGTTGAACATACAACTAAGAAGAAGGGAAAACGCAGCACCTCGTCTTCTGGAGCTTCAGCAAGGTATTTCTGTTGTCCTTGTATTTTTTTAGTCAATGCATTCATTTCTTCACAGCTAAAGTTTTCCACTTTTGAAAACAGCCAAAGTGTTGAAGAAGGAAAACGCAGCACCTCATCTTCTGCAGGCTCAACAAGGTAAACTCTGATTTGTATTCTGTTTTATGAGCATTTTAGTACAGACCACCTTGGACCACAATTTTTTTGTCAAACTTAACTCATTAGAGAGGGTGACCACTTGTACATGCACAATTGTAGGTCAAAAAAAGGGTCCAATGAACTTGAGCCCATGAGCATAGATGGTGATCACACTAACTCAGCTGCAGGACATGCATCCAAGACAACTAAGGCAAAACCAAAGGTCAAGTCCAAACCAAAGGCAAAGGGGAAAATAAAGAATGACATGCAAAAAATTCCCATGAAATCACTTGACAGCCCTGCAATGGGCACAAGAAGCAAAAGCAAAATGGTTGTCCCTCCTAGCCCGGCAATGAGCACTAGGAGCAAAAGAAGGCTCAGTCTGTGATTTCTCGTGCCATCTATGTACCATGTAATATGTATAGTTTTCTATTGTCTTCTTTATGTGAACTTGGACACTTGATATATGTGCGAACTATGTGGTTTGTGTGGCTTAAGCAATCTATAGTTGCTAATGTATATAGAGATCTCATCTAAGCTGCTGCTGTTTCAATACATTGGTCAAAAAAAATAATGTTGTTAAAAATTGTTTATTGTTGAAAACAAATAATCTGGCAAAAAAGGGGCTGATGTTACATTGCAAATGTCCTGCTTCTATACAGATGAAACATCCATTGCAAATGATCTGTACAGAGTGAAATAGGGGTATAATGGACTTTTCCGCTGCCAATTAACGGTGTTAGTTGTCTGTACCGACGGTAGTGCTAGATAGGGGACCAAAAATAAACCCAGTGCTATATTGAAAATTTTTAATCTTTGGATGCTATATAGGGAAGCATGTCATTCTGTGATGCTAAATAGGGAATTTTCTCTACTTCATATATGATGGACTGGAGCATTCAATTTTTTTTGCTCGAATACATGGATTCTAGCTCATTCATTCAATAAACCCCCTGGTAGAAAGCGTGTGGGCACTACTGAGATGAGTCACGGTCACATGCCTCTTTGGCACTGTCATTAAGACCCTCTTTTGGTAGGGTTTTTAGTTTCTCTAAAAACGCCTTTGGTTCTAACTTTTTTTTAAATATAAAAGCAGTTTTTTCTGGTGAATCTAAAACTATTTTGAAAAAAGTTTGAAAAAACAATTCTTCTATTTTTGAGGAATAGGTGGGAGACATCAAATGTGCAAAATGCCCTTTATTTGACTTCTATACACAAGTTGTCAGTGGCATCTTCGGACTTGATGAATACTATTTCTAGGAGCATGGAAGCCACATATGAGCTAGGGGAAGTCATGTTTTTGTGGTTTCGGCTTCTTATGAGAAAAATAACCACGGTTTCACTAGTTTTAGCTTTAGGAGCCGTTCCTCGTGTATGTTTGGCAGGGCTTTTAGGCAAGTCTATGGGGAAGGTTCAACCAAAGCCACGTTTACTGTGTGTTTGGTTTAGGGACCAAGTGGGTTGGGATGGGTCTAACCCAATTTTCTGGGATGAGATGAATCCATCTCGTGTTTGATTAAGAGGGTGGGTTAAACCTAAAATTTTTGTTTGGTTGGAAGGGTGGAGAGGGATAGAATGGATGGCATTTTGACACCATTATTAGTACCCGTTAGTGGGGCCCACCTGTCATCCTCTTTATTTTTTCCCTTCGTTATCTTCTTCCTCCTGCTCGCCCCAGCTCGACCGAGCGGGCACTGCGGCTCGCCATAGCTCTGCCCCAGCTCGACCGCCCTACCCTGCGTGGTTGCCGCCCGCCACCAGCTCGCCTTGGCCGGCACCAGCTCAGATCTAGCTCGCCTGCCACCGCTCAGATCCAGCTCACTCCGCCATGGCCACCGCCTCCCCGGGCCCGAGCTCGCCCGCCATGACCGCCACCTCCCTAGGCCCAAGCTCGCTCGCCATGGCCCAAGCTCGCCTACCATGGCCGCCACCTCCCCTATCCCGAGCTCGCCCGCCCTGGCCGTCGCTCGCCCACCCAGATCCGGAGAGCCGGGGCTGGGGACGAGGACAACGCCGCCTACCGCCGCAACCTCCTAGGAGGGGGAGGGAGAAGGAGAGGAGTTCGCGACGAACGGGAGGGGGAAGGAGATGGAGCTCGCGACGCCATCCATCTGGGTTCAGCTCGTCCGCCCAAATAGAAAGGCTGTTTGGTAGTCCAACCTAGCAGGCTAGCACTGTTGCCTATCCGGTAAAGGCCCAAACTCGCTTTGTATAACTAATTTGTGTATGATTTTTGTATGACTCACTTTATTTTGTCTCCAGATACGTCAAAGGAATTAAAGAGCAATCCTCGTTTGGAGCATTGTTAGAATTAGTATGGCTTCAAGTAAAAAAAGAAGGTGTTGATCAGGCCTCGTTTGGAGCATTGCCGCTGAGTGGTTCAAATAATCTTCAACATGCTACATATATATAACCAACACATGCCGGAAATCACATTTCTGGTATGCATTTTTTTCATATACTGTTAAATTTCTCATATTAGGTAGATGTGCTTTGTTAATCTACATGATGGGGACATGCAACCATTATAGGTTGATTAGATGTGCCAGTACAACTTTGTGTTAATGTAAGGTCCAATGTTTTGAGCGAAGGAAGACATACTACATTAGGTTTTTCTTTTATTTCTTGTTCTGGTGATGGGTACAAGGCTTTCAGGATCCATTTGTAGCCGAACCTGAAGGTGGCATGCATGATTTGAAATGTGACCTTAGAAATCGGCAATGCTACCATTAAGACGTCTGGAAGGCTGGACGCCTCGCTCCACTCACTGCCGCATGCGCCGCTCTCTAAAAAAACAAAATCAACTCCCGCAGCTTCGCTCCGCTCTGCTCCGCTCCCGCCCTTACCCCTTCCGCGCTCCTCATCCCCTGCCACAGCACACTAACTCCCCGCATCCTCCCCCAACGGGAGCCCCCAATGCCCACAGATCCGGCGGCCTTCACCGCAACACGGCGAGATCCATGGAGCAGGAGCGAGATCCACTTGCCTCCAGCAAGATCCATGGAGGTGGCGTGGCGGTGTTGCAGGGGGAGTGGGTGGCTCTCCTCCACCCCGGCGCGGCGCCCTCCGCCACCCCAGCGGCACCTTGTCTCACCCCGCCGACCAAGCTCCCCCCACCCCAGCAGCCATGGCGCTCCTCGCCCCCCATCCCCCACTGTTGCCATCGAGCCAAGCCCGGTACTGGTGGCGCTGGTGGCGGTGGTGCTCGTGCGCCGCCACTCGCCGCCAGCTCCGACCCCGACGGCTGGAACCGACCAGCCGAGTCTTTCCCCTCCCCTGTGTTGCAAATGTATATTTTTTTGATGTTCTAGTCGTTTTAAAGGTATGTTGCAGTTGTTTCTTATGGATATTGCAAAAGTAGATCGGGTGATGTTGCACATGTTGCATACGTTGCACGTGTTTCAGAAGCTTGTTGCAATCGTTTGTTCAAAATGTTTCATCTGTTTCTAGACGTATGTTGCAATCGTTTTTTATCTGGATGTTGCATATGTTTTCACACATATGTTGAACAGTATGTTCCAAATGTTTGGGCTATTTCAGTCTTATGTTGTAGTAAGTGTTTTTTTCATGTTGCAATTATTTTATCTGGATGTTGCATATGTTTCACACACATGTTGCAAGCATATGTCCCAAATGTTTCATTTGTTTCAAATGTATGTTGCATTGGAGTGTTTCATGTTGTAAGGGCAGACCGCCGGCGTTGGTGTCCATGAGGGCGGGCAGGGCGAAGCCAGGGCCACCAACACGTCAGCGTTTTGTCCCAAATGTTTAGACCTGATTTCTTCATGAGGAAACCATTTTATGATTTTTGCTCTTTTCTTCATTAATTACGTTGCCATGTCAGCGTTTTGCCTACGTGGCAAATCATTTAATGAGGATAGAAATCATCATCAATACACCATTGGGACTACCCTAAGTTGTGTTCCCTTGAGTTATGGCAACGAGGTGATACTAAAGTTGCGCTTACAGTTCGCACACTGACTAACACGACTTGAAACCATCCCGCACAGCGTCCTGGTTCTAATTGTTCATGCTCCGTGAAGAGTGATAGAATTGAGTACAAACGGAATGTTATGAACATCACACTCTAAAATCATCTTTGGTAACAATACAACACACGTCTGAATTATCGTGGCATTATTTTATTCCCGTTGCAACGTACACGGGTATGATCCTTGTGAACTAAAAATATATAGATATGTGGCTGATTCTTCATTTCACATGTTATTTAAAAAAAAAGATGGAGGTGGAAAGTAAAGTCCACGTCGGTCGTCACCACGGCTAGCTTATCTTGCCACTCACCACATCCGATCCAGTGTGTGCACACACGTACACAACGATATGCATGATGTACGATTGATTGATTTAAACTGGAGTCGCCATAGCCTGCAGTGGTGTAGCCATCGACAGGTTGAGCCCAAGCCTCTCAGTCATGTCCAGCCCGTTCTTGTCATCATCAGCCGGAGGAAGAAGACTCCACTCAAAGCGATGCAGCAAGGACGCGAGCATGAGATGAACCATGCGAAGCGCCAGCGGCATCCCCGGGCACATCCTCCTCCCGGACCCAAACGGCAAGAGCTCGAAGTCTCGGCCGCGGAAGTCGACTGCTTTCTCGTCGTCCTCTGCTACCAAGAACCTCTCCGGCATGAACTTGTCCGGCTCGGGCCACACCTTGCCGTCGTGGCCGATCGCCCACACGTTCACCACGCCGCGTGCGCCCTTGGGCACCGCGTAGCCGCCTCGGATCTGCGTTGTCGTCTCGGCCTGGTGCGGAAGCAGGAGTGGCGCCGGAGGGTGGATGCGGAACGTCTCCTTCACGATGGCCTGGAGGTACTTGAGCTGCGCAATGTCGGACTCCTCGACCTCCGGTTTGGAGCCGATCACCTGCGCGAGCTCGGCACGAGCCTTCGCCATGGAGGATGGATTCAGTAGCAGCTCGGCCATCACCCATTCTACCGTTGCTGCGCTTGTGTCGGTGCCGGCACTGAATAGGTCCGACAGCAACGACAGGAGCGTCTGACGATCGAAGCCCCGGCCGTCCTCGGCGCCGCGGTAGTCCAGCAGCACGTCCAGGAAGTCTTTCTCTTTCTTGGGACCGGCGGCGGCGGCGGCGGCGACGCGATCCTGCAAGCGGCGCTCGATCTGCTTGTCCATCATGGCGTGAAGCCGCTGGAACAGGCTCTCGATGCGCCTCCTCAGCCCCTGCGGGTCCAGCCGCGCCACCTCGGGGAAGAAGTCCGACACGTTCGGCAACCCCACGGTGGCGTTCAGCTCCGCGAGAACGCCCTTAAACGATGACGATGGCGACGAGCCGCTGTCGTCGTCGATGATGTCGATGTCAGCGAGGTCGGTGGAGAAGATGGTGGAGGAGAGCAGGTTGAGCGCGGTGACGAAGGCGAGGCGGGCGACGGCGACTGGCGCGCCATCACGCGCCAGCCGCGCGACGTGGGAAACGAGCCGCCGCACCTTGTCCCGGCGGAGGGACTGGTGCGTGTCGAGGCGGTGCGGCGCGAAGAGCTCCCCGGAGCACACCTGCGCGGCGCACGCGCCAGCGCGGGCTGCTGGTGGGGAGCCACACCATGGAGTGCGTGTAGTGCGCGAACGCGTGGGTGCCGTCCGGGGAGCGAGCGCCCCGAGAAGGCGGCGTCGTGGCGCTGGAGGACGTCGCGGGCGGCGTCCGCGGACGAGGCCACGATGGTGGTGACCGTGCCAAGGCGGAGGGCCATCACTGGGCCGTGGCACTCCGCTAGGCGCGCCATGGAGCGGTGCGGGAGGGTGCCGAGGGAAAAGAGACTGCCGACGAGAGGCAGCGCCCGGGGACCGGGAGGAAGGTTGCGGCGGCTGTCGGCATAGAGGCCGAGGAGGTACAGGGAGGAGAAGACGAGGACCAGGCAGCATGGGGCGTACAAGAGGAGGAGCTCCATGTCCATGGTGGCCGGGTGACAACTAGCTTGGTGATCGAGCTTGTGACGAGAGCTGTCCGGAGCAATGCAATGTACATACGCTTATATTATATATATAGAGCTAGGGCCTAGGGCGCAACACAACTGTTGATTGGTGGATCACAGCGCCGCAGGGGATCGGCATCACATCTAGCTTACTATACAAAAGGATTCTTATCATCGTCTCTTCACCGAAAGGGGGGAAAAACGCGTAATTCTAGAGCCTCTAGAGCATCTCCAGCAACACTACTCAATTGACCTCTATTCCTAATTTGTGCAGTGGAGATTTAAAAATTCAACTTCAGCAGCCCCCTGGGCCTTCCAAATTTATTGGCCTCCTATTTTTTCACTCCCACCACCCATTCCTGTTGCCCCCCTACCTATTTGACAACCCAAATTTTTCCTTTTTGTTTCTTCTTCGTGTGAGCTCGCGATGTCTTCCCCTCACCCTGCCAGCATGTCCTTGTCCCAGTGCGGGAGGCGGCATGGCCATCCTCGGTGTGGGCGCGGCTCTTCCCAGCGCGGGCACACCTCCTCAGGCTGCCTGCGGCCTATGGCCCTTTCTTGTTGGTTGTCGATGCGTGCCTTCCCTACCCACATAGGTGGCCCGTGCCTACGGTCCTTCCCCGCTGGTGGCAAGTGCAGTCCTTCCCTGTCTCCGACTATGGCCAAGTGCTTCAATGGCGACAAGGAAACAAAGAGCATGACATGTGGGTCTCACATGCCATTCTCTACTAGCATGGATTTGGGAGACTTGTCTTAGGTAGTGTTGCTGGAGAAGACCACAAAGATTTAGGTAGCATTGTTGGAGATACTCTTACAAATCAAAAACTCAACATCGGCTGAGATCAACCGGCGTATCCTCAAGGAGGCAAGTGTTCTCAAATATATAAAGATACACACCTTGCTCGTGTTCTAAAAAACAAGACATCGGTAGCCTGCTTGTAGCTTTCCACCAAATTGATTGACGAAATCTTGAACCTCACTTCTTTTTATTTACTTGCAATCATACATGGGATTATACAATTTACAGAGAGGACGAGCAAGGATGGTTACAAACATCATAGCATGAATAGGCGCTGTACGTCTTTACTAATATTATTGTAGATATTTTTCTTCTCGAATATGTAGGAGAGTTGTGTATCATTATATTAATAATAACCCATAGAATACAATGCACACACAGACCCAGACAGCTATAGTTTAGATACGATCACACCTTTGAGACAACCACAACTCGACCCAGACCCACATTCAACTATATAACATCAAAGTGGCAAACACTGCTAGACACTAGTCACTAGAGATCGATGTGCCTCCTCACCAATCTGTTTATTACTGTTGATAAGTGTAAGAAATAAAAAAAGAGAGGCGTTTGGTACAATAATAGAGCAAATTAAGAGATCAGGTTGCTCATCAGTGGTTGAAATCTCGCTATGCATTTCTCTTTTCTCCTTTGGTCTTCTGTGTCGCTGCTGCTGTAGTAGGTGTATGCGGTCTATGTTTTGATTGTGTCGTACGGTAAGGTGCAGGTTAAAAAGATAAAATAAGCAAATCTGTTCCGCTTTAAGATCCTAACTATAGTGAAGGATTAGGTGCATGAGGAATTTGGAGCAACCTTTTCAATTAATTCAGTAACAAGCATCATATAAATACGGTCGAAATAAGGTGACGGATGCTATGGCTCCGTCCCCTCCCACCTCGTCCTGCGCTGGCGATGGCGGCTGCTCCACAACGCCCTGCCTTAGTCGTCGTACCCTATCACGCCAGTAACAACTCCACATACTCACTCACGACACCCGCCACTCCGGTGCCGTCGTTCAGTGCCCTACTGGGTCGATCTTGGCCCGCTCGAGAATAAACCCCAATGCGAAAGAGGATTAGAATGAAAGAGGGGTTGTCGGGGACCGAATACCGGGTACCCAAAGAGAAGGAGCTAATAACCATCAAACGTTGATTCTTTCGAATAGACAAGAACACAACTACACTTTTTGCCCGAATGACTGAAGATTGGCTCCGCCTCGCCCGACCCCCGAGGGCTAGACTCCGCCTCGCCCGACGTCCGGGGGCAGACTCCGCTTCGTCCGACGACCGAGGGCTGGCTCCGCCTCGCCCGACGTTTGAGGGCAGGCTCCGCCTCACCCGACGTCTGGGGATAGGCTCCGCTTCGCCTGATGACCGAGGGCTAGCTCCGCCTCGCTCGACGTCCGAGGGCGGGCTCCGCTTCGCTCGACGACCGAGGGCGGGTTCTGCCTCGCCCGATGTCTGAGGGCGGGTTCCGACTTGCCCAACGTCTGGGGACAGGCTCCGCCTCGCCCGACGTCCGAGGGCAAGCTCCGCCTCGCCCGACGTCCGAGGGCTGGGCTCCGCCTCGCTCGACGTCTATGCGCTACTCCTTCATAACTACGCGTGTAGATAAGGCATGGCACTCAAGTCAACCGCAATACTGAGGACCATACCCTGCACGCCTGCAGGGAAGTACCGTCAGGATATGACCAGACGGGCGCTTTAAGCCCTTCCAGGCATGACAGAGCCCAAACAATGTTGTGGGCGCCGACATTTATCCTACAGTGTTATGGGCGTCGGCATTTGCCCTCGGACACGAATCTTGACGGCAACATACGACAACCACTACGGTCCAAGAACGAAACTCATGTCATCTACAGTAATAAACGTGGGGCCTCTACGCCATCTACTCCCCATAGGGTCGTAGCTCGGCACCTAGTGCACCGCGTCGTCCGTCGGGACAGGACGGGACATGACCACTTACTGAACGAAGCCAGAGTACGGCCCTATCAGGATCAGCGAACGTGCTATCCCTGGCACCGTCTGCCGTGTCAGCAAGGCAAGCTCAAAGGAAAAGAAAGACCCGGCACCTTCGAAGGACCTTCTCTGCCTCTAGTTTTCCCTCTTTCTCCCATCTGTAATCCCTGCTCCCCCTTGATCTATAAAAGTTAGGGCAGGGCACTCCACTAAGGGGACGGATCAATCCTACACACCACATAACACACAGCTGAGCAGCAACCGAGCTCTCAGCGCCCTTTTGACCTTTCCATCAGAGACTGGGGACCTGTCCCTCTCTCGACCGTTTGTACCCCCTACTATGAACCTTTCAGTGCTAATAACATGAGCAACAGCAGCAGACCGGACGTAGGGACATTCTGTCCGAACCAGTATAAACCTTATGTCTTTTAGCACACCATCCGGACCTAACGCGCAACAAATATAAATTTACTAGTTGGTGTTTACTCGAAACACCGACAGTTGGCGCGCCAGGTAGGGGACCTTTGCGTGTTTTGACATTAACATCAGGCCACGGATGGCTAGCCACGGTATCAGCTGGGTCCCAGGCCCACACGTGCGCTTCGGGAACCTAGACTTTATTATCACGGTGGGAGAAGAGTTGGCATTGGCTCACACCGCCATCCAATCTCTCCCCTCCATCGGCCTCAACTACAAGAGGCTCGAGCACCAGCCTGGTGTCTCCCTGGGACCCCAGCAGTCCAGGGAGGACCAGTGCCGCCTCACCCTTTCCGACGCCAATGACATGGCGCGATTCGCCGGAGGAGGATCCCTCTCTCTAAAACACCACATACGGACCGCCCCGACAGCGCTTCCGTTCGGTCTCCGCAACACTGCGGCGACCGTTAGCCACCTTGTGGCATGACGCATGGTCCTGCCCCCCCGCGAACAACGAGTTCGTGGGGGTGATCGAACATGTCACGGGATCTCTCCACATCCTCCTCGTAGAGGAGCCAGGGTCGTCCTCTGGCTCTGACTCCAGTAGAGGGAGCCATCACCCCTCCCAGGAATGCTTCATGATGGGTACCCCCAAGGGACACGTGGAAAGCGTCCCTGCAGAGGAGGCTACCCCGGCGGGCAACCTCGGCAACAAAACCGAAGGGGAGACAGTGGCCCCACCTCGCATGGGGGTGGAGCAGCTGAGAGCCCGACAGCGGGAGATCGAGGAAGCACGACTCCAACTTGTGCAGGAATGCGTCGAGCTCGATCGGGAGATCGAACGCCATGGAAACGGTGGGCGCGCACACGCCATGGCCCGTGATGTAAACCAAAGGATCATCACCCACGATGAAGCCCTTCCTCGCTTCGCTCGGGCAAGCCAGAACATCGCCGCTGCAACCGCCCTGCTCCACGGTCTTTTGGAGGCCACGACGTCCGAGGATCGTCGGGCTCACCATGAGATTCGCACGCTACTCGAGCGTGCGGCGGCACAGCAGGCTGAGAGCTCGCTGTCTCGACGACGCAAGCTCGACGCCATCCAGCGCACACCCTCGGCGCATCCGGTAGGGACGCGTCGGTCCACCAGGCACCACAGGGCGGCAAGCAGCGCGCCGTGGTCCTGGTGCATCAGCGTCTCGGCCGTAACCGCGACGCACGCAACACTCTCGATGCTCGCAGACGTACCCACGGCGATCAAGAGAGGGAGCCAGCCGCGGCTATCATCCTCGTCGCGGCGGATGCTACGACAGCGGCGAGGACCGGAGTCCGAGCCCTGGTCTATCGGGCCCTTAGGCCTTCGCCCGGCACATCCTCAACGCTGCTTTCCCGCCAAGGTATCGACCACCGACCAACATCCCAAAGTATTATCGGGAAACAAACCCCGGATTTTGGCTCGAAGACTATCGGCTTGCCTGCTAAGCCAGTGGGGAGGATAATGACGACATCATTATCCGCAACCTTCCACTGTTCTTAGCCAATTTGGCACGAGCGTGGTTGGAACACCTGCAGTCCAACGCAATCCAGAGTTGGGAGGATCTGAAGGAGATCTTTGTGGGGAACTTCCAAGGCACATACAAGTGCCCTGGAAACCTATGGGACCTCAATAACTACCGATAGAAAACTGGTGAGACTCTCCATGGGTACATCCAGCGCTTCTCTCGGTAGTGCAATGAGTCCCTAACATCGCCAATGCCGACGTTATAGAAGCCTTCCTGTCTGGGACTACCTATGAGTCTTTGGTTCATAAGCTGGGACGCAAGGGTCCGCGAACCACCAAGGAACTCCTGGACATCGCCACCAGCCACGCCTTAGGAGAAGAGGCGGTCGAAGCGATCTTCGATCGTCTTGATGGCAAGGCAAGGCGGGATGAGGGCACCGGTGAAGGCGCCTCCAATCGTTTTGCTAAGAGGAAGAACAAGAAGCAACGACGCGAGGACTCGCTCATGGCCGCTGCTAACCGCAAGGGTGGTCGAAAGCCCGCGGAGGGCACTCGAACCACTTCGAAAAACTACTCGAGGGGCCATGCCCGAACCACGCCTTCCCGGTTAAGCATCTCTACAAGGACTGCAGCCTCATGCGGCGGTTCTTGTCCGAAGGCTCCAACAAAGGGGAGCACAGGAAGGACCCTGCCCCCACCACGGACAACACCGAGGAGAAGGACAACGGCTTTCCAACGCCGGACGGCTGCCTCATGATCTTCAGAGGATCGGTGGCCTAGGACTCCAAACGCCGTCAGAAGGTCACGCGTCGCGAGGTCTATACGACCGAACCGAACACGCCTGCCTTTCTCTGGTGGTGAGAGTCCACCATAACCTTCAATCGGACCGACCACCTAGAGAGCATCCCACATCCGAGGAGATATCCGCTCATGGTCGACCCGATCATCGGTCCAAAGCGGCTCACCAAAGTACTGATGGATGGAGGCTGCGGCCTCAACATCATGTACACCAAGACGCTCGACGAAATGGGCATCGACTGGACACGCCTCCGCCCAGCTCGAGCACCTTTCCATGACATCGTGCCTAGAAAGCAGGCCATGCCACTTGGGTAGATCGATCTGCCCGTTACCTTTGGGGATTAGTTCAATTACAGGACTAAAACCCTCACCTTCGAGGTGGTTGGGTTCCCCAGAACCTTCCACTCCATCCTGGGACGTCCATGCTACGCGAAGTTCATGGCTGTCTCCATCTATACATACCTCAAGCTGAAAATACCGAGCCCTCATGGGGTCATCACCGTCAGCACCTCCTTCCAGCGCGCCTACGAGTGCGAGGTCGAGTGCTGCGGTCACGCCGCAGCAATCGTTGCCTCCGGGGAGCTCGCTGCCCTCAAGGAGGAGGTCACCGAAGAAGCGCCCGATGCCAAGAAGTCAACCGGGTCGTTTGAGCCTGCAAAGGGCTCTAAAGGAGTCATCATAGACCCCGGGAGCACCGAGGGTAAAACGGCGTGCGTTGGTACCACGCTTTCCTCTGAATAGGAAGGCGCGCTCATTGGCTTCCTCCGCGCTAATAGAGACATCTTCGCGTGGAAACCCTCGGATATGCTAGGCATCCCAAGGGAAGTCACCGAGCATACCTTAAAGATCCACCCAGGCTCCAAGCCGGTGAAGCAATGCCTGCGTCGCTTTGACGAGGAGAAACACAGGGCCATAGGCGAGGAGATAGCAAAACTTTTGGTAGCCGGATTCATCAAGGAAGTATACCACCCAGAGTGGTTAGCCAATCCCGTTCTTGTATGAAAAAAGAGTGGGAAATGGAGGATGTGCGTTGACTATACAGGTCTCAACAAAGCGTGCCCAAAGGATCCGTTTCCTTTGCCGTGCATAGACCAAATAGTTGACTCTACCTCAGGGTGCGAAACCCTCTGCTTCCTTGATGCGTACTCCGGGTACCATCAAATCATGATGAAAGAGTCCGACCAACTCGCGACATCTTTCATCACCCCATTCGGATCGTTCTACTACTTCTCAATGCCATTCGGTCTGAAGAACGCTGGGGCTACATACCAGCGTTGTATGCTCAAATGTTTCGGGGACCTCATCGGGCGAACCGTTGAGGCCTACGTTGATGACATCGTAGTTAAGTCCAAATGGGCTGACCACCTCATTGCCGATCTTGAGCAGACCTTTGCAAAACTCTGAGACAACAACATCAAACTCAATCCCGAGAAGTGTGTTTTTGAGGTCCGAAGGGGTATGCTGCTCGGCTTCATCGTCTTCGAGCGTGGCACTGAAGCCAACCTAGAAAAAATATCAGCCATCACAAGGATGGGCCTGATTTAGAACATAAAAGGGGTTCATCGAGTAACAGGGTGCCTCGCTGCACTCAGCCGCTTCATCTTGCGCATCGGCGAACGAGGTCTCCCCCATTATCGACTTCTAAAGAAGGCAGATCACTTCGAATGGACGTCCGAGGCCCAGGAGGCGCTTGACGTGGTCAAGCAGCTTCTAACAAAGGCCCCGATCCTGGTTCCTCCTACCGATGGAGAATCCCTCCTGCTCTACATAGCGGCCACCACACAAGTGGTCAGCGTCGCCCTGGTAGTGGAGTGGGAAGAAGAGGAGCACGCCCTTAAGGTGCAGTGCCCGGTGTACTTCATCAGCGAGGTACTACCCGACTCTAAGACCCGCTACTTCCAAATCTAGAAGCTCCTGTACGCCATCACCAAAAGGAAGCTACGCCACTACTTCGAGTCACACCCAGTGATAGTCGTGACGTCATTCCCCCTCGGCGAGGTCATCCAAAGCCAGGATGCCATGGGAAGAACCGCAAAATGGGCACTCGAGTTGATGGATCAGGGCATTACGTATGCCTCCCGAACAGTGATCAAGTCCCAGGTATTGGTGAACTTCATCGCGGAATGGACTAAGGTCCAAATCCCCCAGCGGCCGTCGATCAAGAGTACTGGACGATGTACTTTGACGGATTGCTGATGAAGAGGGGCGCCGACACAGGGCTGGTCTTCATATCGCCCATCGAGGTACGCATGAGGTACATGGTTTGTCTCCATTTCCCCTCATCCAATAATGTGGCTGAGGATGAAGCACTCATCAACGACCTACGCATTGCCATCGAGTTGGGCATCCGATGCCTCGATGTCTAGGGTGACTCCTAGCTGGTCGTCGACCACGTCATAGAGTCAAGCTATCATGATGCCAAGATGGCCGCATACTACTGAGAAGTCTGATGGCTAGAGGACAAATTTGACGGCCTCGAACTCAATCACATCCCGAGGCGCCTCAATGAGGCGGCCGACGTGCTTGTGAAGGAGGCATCCGACCGAGAGCCAGTGCCAATAGGTGTCTTCGCCAGTGACCAACATAAGCCCTCGATGCGCTATGAGGGGTTGGAATAGGCCAACGACGGCCAACCCAATCCAGCCTCGGGGGCTAACCAACCGATGGCTCCGTCTGGCCCCGAGGTCATGGAGCTTGAACAAGATCCAGTAATAGGGCCCGACCCTCTGGTCGACTAGAGAACGCTCTACCTCAACTACCTACTCCATGACACACTGCCGATGGATAAAGTGGAGGCTCGACGGCTCGCACGCCGCGCCAAGACCTTCGCCCTTGTGGAGGACAAACTCTACAAACGAAGCCACACTGGGATCCTACAGCGCTACATCCCCATTGAGCAGGGGAAGCGCTTGCTGAGCGATATCCACGGTGGGGTCTGCGGTCACCAGGCCACACCTAGAACCTTGGTTGGAAATGCGTTCCGACAGGGCTTCTACTTGCCCACTGCAGTAGCCGACGTCGAGCAGATCGTATGCACCTACGAAGGGTGTCAGTACTATGCTCGGCAAACTCACCTCCCAGCCCAGGCACTCTAGATGGTCCCCATCATGTGGCCCTTCGCGGTCTGGGGGCTCGATCTGGTTGGACCTCTCAAGAAGGTGCCTGGAGGATACACCCACTTGCTCATCACCATATACAAGTTTACCAAATGGATAGAAGCTCGGCCGATCTCCGCGATCAAGTCCGAGCAAGCCGTCCTATTCTTCCTGAACATCATCCATCGCTTTGGAGTACCAAACTCCATCATCACAAACAATGGCATGCAGTTCATCGGCAAGAAGTTCCTTCGATTCTACGACAAAAACCACATCCGGGTCGATTGGGCCACCGTCGCGCACCCCTGAATGAACGGGCAGGTCGAGCGCGCAAACGGCATGCTCCTATAGGGCCTCAAGCTTAGGATCTTCAACCGGTTGAACAAATTTGGCGCACGCTGGGTCACCGAGCTTCCTTCAGTACTCTGGAGCTTGAGAAGAACTGCCAGCCGAGGCACCAGCTACATGCCCTTCTTCATGGTCTACGGTTCTGAGGCTATCCTCCCAACCGACCTCGACTATGGAGCGCCAAGGATCAGGGCGTATGATGAACAGGGAGCCGAGGCATCCCACAAGGACACCATGGACTAGCTGGACAAAGCACGTGATGTTGCCCTCCTCTGCTCGGCCAAGTACCAGCAGGCGTTGCGATGGTACCATAGCCGATGGGTGCGGGGCCAAGCCTTCAACATCAGGGACCTGGTCCTTCATCTTGTACAGAGCAACAAGGACCGCCACAAGCTCTCCCCGCCCTGGGAGGGGCCGTACGTCATCGTAGAAGTACTTCGGCCAGGCGCCTACAAGCTGAAAACCATCGACGGCGAGGTCTTCACCAATGCCTGGAACATCGAGCAGCTACGTCGTTTTTATCCCTAAAAAATGCATACTTTCTCTTATCAGTTTTTTCATTGCAATCCCCAATCTTTTGTGACATCCGACCCCTGCAAGCGCAAGGGGTCATACCTCACTCGGGGGCTGGTATGAGTACATTTATATTACAAACATTCTCGGTGCTTTCCCTCTTTTCTCACGGTAAGTCCTATGAGCTAGGATTTTAGGAACAATTCTTGAGTATAACTGGTAGGACTGTGGAAAACCCACGCCCCGATGGCTACGGTCTCTTTGCTCACCAGCGTGATCAGAATTGGCTCGCCCGCAATCCGAGCTTTTGCGACCTTAACTATGGGAAGGGTCGGAAGGCACTAAACCTCTTTTGCAAAAAAAGGGAGAAAAGCTGAAAAGCTATTTGCTGTAATGAAATTTGAGAACTTGTTCATTTTTGTACAAATTCGTCGCTTACAAAGTGATTTCATCACAAAAAGGGACTGATGTATGCATGAATAGAAAAAAACTATTCACTCAGGGGCTCCCCCACAACTTAGATGATTATATTTGCTGATCAGTTCTACTCTAAATACTACTACGGCCATCGCGCAACGCTCTCCATCGGCAACGTCCTACCGCTCCACGGGATCCCTGAGGGTGCCATTGTCTACAATGTCGAGCACCACGTCGGTGATCGTGGTGTATTCGCTGGGGCGTCCAGGGACTACGCCATCGTTATCAGCCGCAACCCTGACAACGGCACTTCGACGGGAACGCTACCCACCGAAGTATGGCCGCCATGGCTGGTGGATGTCTCCGACATCACATCAAACTTGATGAACTGGCTGACCTGAGCAGCTGCAAGGGCGAAGCCCCCCATTAGCGCAGTCCTAGGTGGCTTCCCCACCGACAAGGCTCGCCCGGAGAAGATTCGCCGAAAGAAGTCTTCGTACAGCTCCATCCCAACGAAGGCCTCGTAGACGGTGACAAAGCCGATGACGTGCAGCACCCTCCAGTGTGCCTCCTCCTTCAGCGGAAGCGGCCCCTTCTCGGTGAAGGCGGCCAGCACCATCTCATCTACATTGGATGACCTCTAGCTCGACATCGTGCTCCGGATTCACGAACGGATCTGTGTGTTCTCCTCTCCCTCGCATTACCCTCTCTCACTTAGGAACCGCCGCGACATGCGAACGCACTCGGCGAGGAGGAATAAGGAGGAGAGGTAGCAGCTCAAGTGTAGGTGGAGGAATGGGATTAGAACCTTCTCCCTTCCCCTATTTAAATAGGAGACGCAGCAGTTGGAGAAAGGCGAAGGGTTGGGGTGAAAAACCCTCTCCCTTCCCCTATTCAATGCGGACGGGAATTCAATGTTGATTGGAATTCGAGGGGATGCGTCTTGACCGACGGGACGCGCCCTACTCGATGAGATGGCACCAGGTCAAATGGGACGTGGCCTAGGCATGGCCCACCACTACTGCACGCCGGGTGTGAGAAGCAAGGCGCAGCCGCATGCAGACGGCACTCCGCTTTCCTAGGCAGGACCTGGAAGCACCCAACGATGGAACCTCCATCAAGGGGAGACCAACGGGCCTCCTGAGTCGATCAGACGGCCCAGGAAAACGCCAAGTGGTGGGGTTGAGGAACCAAATGGCCGCCGAAAGATAAGCACCCTTATTTACTTACTTTACATACCAATTTCACTACTGAGCCTTCGACCCCAGCAACGGCAGGGGCGCGGACATCGCTCGGGGGTGGCCGAGAGTGTCTACTTGTTTAGACATTCTCTTCACCCGACCCCTCCCTACATTTAAAAACCAGAGGCATGGTGTGCAGGTGTGAACTTTGAGTAAAACTAGTTGAACCGCTAGACCCTACGCCCCAGCGGCTACGGCGTTTTTGTTCACCGGCGTGATCGAATTCTTTGTCCCCGCATCCCAAGCTTTAGCATCCGCCTTCTCGAGAAGGGTTCGGAGGGGTATACCTATGGAATCTCCTTCAAGGAGAAGTTGTTAGGTCACGCAAGTCAATCAAACGGCTTGGATCGCTGCCGAGAGACAAAAACAAAAAATTGCGATGCTCGTGCAGGTTACACCGGCCCCATCGCAAACGTCGGACCCGAACCCCGCACGGACATGTCCGGTAAGAGCTTCCCGTCACTCATGCTACCAAGGTAACATCAACAACCCTCGCTTTTGTTTCCATTACATCGTACATTCATCCCATATATCCAAGCGTTGCATATGCAATTGCTGCATCTCAACGCTTCGCGTCGCGTCACGAAGCGGTAGTCGCCTCATTCGATATGAGCGACAACTGACCGAGGTTCAAAGGCCGGCCCACGAAGGGCTCGAGGCTGCCTTGTGTCAAACAGAGCTAGGGGAGAAAACCCTAGATGAGCCCCAGTGGCCTTGCCCGACCTTGCTCAGAAACGGACAGGGACATCTCAACCTTTCTTGTTCGATTCTAACCTCGAGCCAAACCCACAGAATCTCCATCGAGGAGAGGCCAACGGGCCACCCGAGCCTATCAAATGGCTTGGGCATCTGCTGGGAGGCGGGTTAAGAAGTAGTGGAATGCCACATGAGGGCTCTGCCGACCCTGTCAGCGGATGACGAACCCGGATTCCACTCGAACATGCCTGTTAGTGAGCTCATTGAGCGCAACACTCAAGCCGTCGAGGCAAGTGTCATTAGCTTAGCCCCTCTGGTTGCGGAAACTAAGGATGGGGTGACGCATGAAACACGGCCGACCCCTATTAGACCCCAAGGGGTCGAGGGCTCGAGCTGCTCGATCCTAGATCGAGAGACCGAGGTTCGAAGGCCGATCCACGAAGGGCTCGAGGCCGCCTCATGATGAACAAGAGCTAGGGGAGAAAAACACAGATGATCCTCAGTGGCCTTCGCCCGACCCGCATAGAGGCAGATAGGGTCATCTCAACCTTCTCGTTAGATCCAGCCTCTAGCCGAGCCCATAGAATCCCTATTGAGGGGGAATCTATTGGAAGGCGGGTTAAGGAGCAACGGAATGCCACCTGAGGGCTTTGCCGACCCTGTCACGAGCGACGGGACTAGATTCCGTTCGAACATCCCCATTAGCAAGCTCATCAAGCACGTCACTCGAACCATCGAGGCAAGTGACGTCGCCTCAACCCCTCCAGTTGTGAAAACCGTGGACGGGGCGACAGTCACAAAAATGAGCCAACCCTTGACCGAATCCCCACCACGCGGGGGGGCTTGGGGAAGGTTGGACTTGCAATGAGACTGAACGCACATTTGCAGAACAATAGCTACAATCCTAAGGAAGGGGTACGTGCGAATTCAAGAGTAGTTTTGCTATCCTCACTTCGGTCTCCTGTGACATTCGACCCCAGCAACCGTAAGGGGTTGGATCTCACTCGGGGGCTGGTAAAGGTATAAAACCCTCTTTTTATTTTGAAACAGTCACTGCGTCGGACCTCTTCCTCACATTAAGGCTAGTGGCAAGGTTTGGGGGAACAAACAACCGAGCGTCCTTGGTCAGACTACAAAAAACCCATGCCCCAACGGCTACGGTAACTTTGCTCACCAGCATAATCGATGTTTTCATCTTATACACCTCGGGCCCTACAGTCTTAACAAACGGAAGGGTTCGGATTGCATAAACCTTTTTCTCGAATGCAAAAAGGGAAGAAAGCAAGTTCAATCAAACAAAACAAAATTGTGAATTTGTTTAACAAAATGAAGTTGCGAATCTGTTTTCAAAATACAAAAGTGCTGACACTTGTCCACAGATTACAGATAAATGTCCATCAGACTCATTTGACTAACTACCCCCTCCGGGGAGAACCATATCTTCAATTTTGCTCGCCAGGGTTGTCGCGAGAGGAGTCACCGCCGCTTCTATTTCATCCAGCTCAGAGGGTTCATAGCCAGGCGCAAAACCGAGGCTCATCGCCTCCAAGTCGATGTTGTCATCGTAATGCGAGCGGGCGATGGCGAAGGCTTGGGTGATCCCTGAGTGAAGAGCTTCCTTCTCTAGCTGGCATACCCACGCCGTGATATCTATGGCATGGGCCGCAAGCGAGCTGGTCCCCTCTGCCTGCACCACCTGCAGGTCATCGCAGATTACGCCAAGGGCAACCTTTAGGATATCGAGCTCATCGCTCTCCGCCTGAAGAAGACTCCTTGCCTCAGCGAGATCCATGGCTAGTCTGGCAGCAGCACCCTCGATCTCTAGCTTCTGGGCTTTCGTGGTCTCCAGCTCGGCTTGGAGGGAGCTAATCCTCTGTTGCGCCTCGTCGCGCTCTTGAACGGCCTGGTCGCGCTCCCCGCGGGCCACGCCGCGCTTCAAGCAGAGCCTCTCCATAGTATGGCATAGCTCGTCTTGCTCCATGCGCAGCTGGGTGACCACCTCGATGTCTAGTTTCGCTCTCTGCTCTAGGGCCTCAGACCTCTACTCGACTCCTAGCCTAAGATCCTGCTCCTTCTCGGCCTCGGCCAGGAGGTTGATGATCTGCTGGCGGGTCTCGGCATCCCGCTAGAGCAGCTCGTCCCGCTCCTTCTGCACTCTAGCAGCCTCCTCCTAAACTCGCCGTGCCCTCTCCGATAGTTCATCAAAAGACTTCTCGATGTCCTCCACATCCCGGCGAGCCTCGACCTCCCGCCGTCGAAGATTGTTTGCCTTCGTGGCAAGGGGAGTCAACTCGGCCGCCCTCTATCGGAGCTGGGCGGTCACGTTCTTGTGTAGTCGTGCCTCATCGATGAGGCGGTCCCAATCCTCCTTGTGTTCGCGAAGGAACCAGGATTTCTCCCGGCTGCGAGTAATAAGAGACTGAAAAAAGACGGTGGTCAGAAAACAAAAATAGATGAAGAAATAAGAGATTGAAAGGCAAGATGGTGGTCAGAGCTTCTACCACGGCCATGAACCCTTGTTGAGATTCTCCCGCTCCATGCCCTTGGGCGACATCGTCGAGGGTGAAGGGTTCCGACGACGGGTCCCGTGGACTCACCCACCAGAGCGGGGGCTCATCCCGCACGGGCGGGTGGTAGCCCTCCAATGTCAAGACTAGGGACAACTCCCTGCTGGTCTCCTCGGCAACCGCCGCAGTGTACGAGGGTCCCTTGGCCATGACCCCCTCTGTCCTGACCACGACGGGCGTCATCTCTGGGGCCGCCGGTAGCATGGGACGCCCCGCTACCTCGGCACCACCACCATAGCTTCTGGCTATGACCCATCTATCATAGCCACCATCACTCCACCTCCATCAGTGGGACCTCTTCTGGCTACGCCACGCCCACCGTGGTCGACGCAATGGGTGCGGTCGACAGCTCCGCCCGCTCCGACATTGGCAGCGGAATCACTTCCGTCGCCGGTTGCGCGGCAACCTTTGAGGGTGCCCCCTCAACCTCATCGACCGCTTGACCCGCCGAGGACATGGGCACCACCACGGGTGACATCAGACTGGCCGACGAGGCTGTGACGCCGGCTCCGCTCTCACCCGAAATGGGAGCGACGTCAGGCGGCGGCCCCCGCCTTGCCTGAAGGGTGACATTTTTCTTGGGCGCTAGCGCTAAAGAAGTGCCCTGTTTGACCCATCTCCCGACGCTGTAGAAGAAACGAAAGGCATGAGTCACTATGAAAAACAGAGAAAAAAAAGAGATAACAAAGGAGTCGACAACTTACGTTGGCGCTGTTGGGCGGTGGAGACGTTTGGGGGACGAACCCTAGTTCCCTGCTCCACCTCATCGTGGCGGGACCGTTTTGAGCCCGTCCCCTGCTCCCGGGCCAAGGGGCTCGCCTCCCTCATATCTGGGGGCACGAAGGCGGAGACACTCCCCTCTCTCGGCACCTCGGGCGCGGTGGCAGATCTGCCCGCCCCCGCCGGCTCTTGGGGCACGGCGACGGGTCCGCCCGCTCCCACTAGCACCTCGGGAGCGGTGGCAGATCCGCCCATCCCCGTTGATTCCTGAGGCACGGCAGCGGGGCCGCTCTCCTCCGCTGGCACCTCGGGCGCGGCGGCAGATCCACCCACCCCTGATGGTTCTAAGGATGGGCCGACGGTCCGGCCCGCCTCCTCCGGCCTCACGACCGCGCCTTCCCTTGCGTGGAACTAGAAGGGTCCCTGCATTGACGAGTGGGTACCTGTCAGTGCGTCCTCGCTTCCCAGGTCACCCCACTCGGTGTCTGCGACTACCTCGTCATCATCGTTGTCCTCATCATCATTGTCTGTCTCCTCTCCTCGCTCCCATGCCTGCTGTTTCTGCTGCTTCTTTTTCCTCTCAACCTCCTTTGTCTTCTTCTACCACTCGGCCGTGGTGCGATTCACCGCCGCCACGAGTGGGTCCTTTGGTAGTGGAGCTGGGCGGTCCATAAAGACGTGTCTCTTTGGCTGGTCCCGCTATCTCGACATCAGTATCAAGGGATCAAGAGTTCAATTAAAAAGGAGGCATGAGGAAAAAGAACTTACAAAGTCAATATACCCCGGTTCCGGCCGCATTGGGGGATGCCCCGACACCGGATACACGAAGTCAAGAATAGCACCGGTGTCGTCCCACGGGGGCTCCATCGCCTCCTTGATGTGCTGCGCCACTTCGGAGGGGGAGAGCGCTCCAACGGCGAGCACAGTCCCATCGAGTGATGCTCTGGGCGTCATTAGGTGTAGGGGAAGCGTGCGACTCATCACCGGTGCCACCCTCCGCGTATGATAGGCGCAGATGATCCCCGACCCCTTCACGCCCCTCTCCTTTAGAATTCGGATGGCGACGAGATGGTCCTAGATTTTCTTCTTGTCTTTATCCCGGACCCCCCACTTCCTCCATGATTCCGGGACCTCTTCGATGAGGCGCCCGGTGAACGCTGGCAAAGGGGCGGCTACGTCGTCCTTGACATAGAACCAATGCGAATGCCACCCCTTGTTAGAGGTCGACAGACGTATCGATGGGTATTCGTTTACCCGGTGTTGCGAAGCTGAATGTCGGCGCATCCCATCGGCACGCTTAGCTCGTGCTTCTTCTCCTGCTTCTTCAGGAGGGTGACGGTGAAGAAATGCCGCCACAAGTCAAAGTAGGGACTAATCCCCAAGAACCCCTCACACAGGGCGACGAACGTCGCAATGTGCTGGATCCCATTGGGAGTAAGGTGCTGCAGCTCCACATTGTAGAAATTCAGCAACCCTCGATGGAACTTGTGGGCGGGGGTGGCGAATCCCCGCTCATGGAAGTAAGCGAAGGACATGACATAGCCTTGGGGTGGCGACGGCGCATCCTCATTACCAGGCAGGTGCCACTCCTCGACATCGGTCCACGCGCAAAGAAGGCCACGGTGAACGAGGCCCTCTAGGCGCTAGAAGGTGACATCGGATCTACACCACGGCTCCATTGAACGATTGGGGAGGGGTGATGCAAACTTGGCGGCGGCTGAGATGCGGATGTGGAAGTCTTAGGCAATTGGTGGCTGAGATGCGGATGTGGAAGTCGGCAATTGGCGGCGGAGGTTGTGGATGCAAAGGCAAGGAGGCAATGTACGAAATCCTGGAGGTGAACCCTTTGGTTTTATGGGGGCGACGGATGCGAGGAAGGCAACCATCCGCTTGGCTCTCTGCGCCTGCCACAATTCACCACCACATCACCACGCAGGATATGCGCCCGCAATCCCTATCCTTTCCCACTAAAGTCACGCTGGACGTTTCGCCTTCCCGGGCAGACTAGGACTCTTTTCCAGCAAAAGGGATACGGGTCAAAAAGCATTGCTCTAGCCCACCTGGGCCCAGGAGTTCGAGGGCTGGCCCAATAGTTTCGGCGGCCGTCCCAACGAAGGATGGGCCCGCAAGCGGCCAAAACACGGGCGCGTGTGCCTCAAAAGAGTCTCAATCCGCGATCGAGTCTCAACCGGATTGACCCTGGACCTATCCCCAAGAATGGGATACCAGGGTTCCCTTTAAGCTATCCGGCTAACAAAACCACCAAATATCACAGCCATGCCCGCGAAGGGTGCGAATTACCCCCTGGGCGATTCTGTCCGAATCACCCAGGGGCTACACCCGACGGGTGCGCTAGCGCGCACCCTCTGGCGAATCGAAATACCCTCCGGGCGATTCTATCCGAATCACCCAGGGGCTCGGGGGCTCGGGGGCTACACCCTCTGGCGAAACGAAATACCCTCGGGGTGATTCTATCCGAATCACCCGGGGGCTCGGGCGCTACACCCATCGGGTGCGCTCGTACGCACCCTCTGACAAGTCACAACACCCCTAGGCGATTCTATCCGAATCACCCGGGGGCTCGGGGGCTACTGTCGGGGACCGAATACCGGGGTACCCAAAGAGGAGGAGTTAATAACCATCAAACGTTGATGCTTCCGAACAGACAAGAACGCAACTACACTTCTTGCCCGAACGACTGAAGATTGGCTCCGCCTCGCCCGACCCCCGAGGGCTGGACTCTGCCTCGCCCGACGTTTGGGGGCAGACTCCGCTTCGTCCGACGACCGAGGGCTGGCTCTGCCTCGCCCGACGTCTGAGGGTAGGCTCCTCCTCGCTCATCATCTGGGGACAGGCTCCGCTTCGCCCGACATTCGAGGGCGGGCTCTGCCTCGCCCCACGTCTGAGGGCGGGTTCTGCCTTGCCCGACGTCTGGGGACAGGCTCCGCCTCGCCTGACGTCCAAGGGCGGGCTCCGTCTCGCCCGACGTCTATGCGCTACTCCTTCATAACTACGCATGCAGATAAGGCAGGGCACTCAAGTCAACCGCAATACCGAGGACCATACCCTGCACGCCTGCAGGGAAGTACCGTTAGGATATGACCAGACGGGCGCTTTAAGCCCTTCCAGGCATGATAGAGCCCAAACAGTGTTGTGGGAGCCGATATTTATCCTACAGTGTTATGGGCGCCGGCATTTGCCCTCGGACACGAATCCTGACGGCAACATATGACAACCACTACGGTCCAAGAACGAAACTCATGTCATCTGCAGTAACGAACGTGGGGCCTCTACGCCATCTACTCCCCATAGGGTCACGGCTCGGCACCCTGGTGCGCCACGCCGTCCGTCGGGACGGGACAGGATGTGACCACTTGCTGAATAAAGCTAGAGTACGACCCTATCAGGATCAGCGAACGTGCTATCCCTGGCACCGTCTGCTGTGTCAGCGGGGCAGGCTTAAAGGAAAAGGAAGACCCGGCACCTTCGAAGTACCTTCTCTGCCTCTAGTTTTTCCTCTTTCTCCCATCTGTAATCCCCGCTCCCCCTTGATCTATAAAAGGGAGGGCATGTCACTCCACTAAGAGGATGGATCAATCCTACACACCACACACCACATAACACACAGTTGAGCAGCAACCGAGCTCGCAGCGTCCTTTTGACCTTTCCATCAGAGACTTGGGACCTGTCCCTCTCTCGACCGTTTGTACCCCATACTACGAACCTTTCAGTGCTAATAACACGAGCAGCAGCAGCAGACTGGACGTAGAGATATTCTACCCGAACTAGTATAAATCCTGTGTCTTTTAGCACACCATCTGGGCCTAACGCGCAACAAATATAAATTTATTAGTTGGTGTTTACTCGAAACACTGACAGGGGTCATATGTAGAAAACACAAACAATTATACATATGGTCCTAAGTTGGGCCCTCCAAGAAGACACCATGTGTTTTCCTACATTGACAAGTGTCGGTCAACATGTTCTCTGGCATTGATAATTGTCCATCTTACTATGATGTATATCTAGCATAATCGTTACTACATAAACACTACATGTAGTGTCTAGTTTTTTTTTTAGCAACACGTGTAGTGTCTAGTGTGTGACACATATATATCATTGTATGCAGGTGATAAGATTTGCCTACGCAATTTCTCTCGTGATGTCATGGAGTGTGGTGTGCTTGTCCACCAATTCAGCAGCTCATGGGCCTCGACATTCAGTGGGCCTTGTGAGACTGCTTCATATCATATTATATGGGCCGAAGCCTACGTCCGGCTGGCTCTTCTCTTTAGTGGTTGGTTACTGGTGTCCACCGTGCTGGCAATCTGGCATCCGGTGTGCCTATCCATTAGGAGCCCACCCAGCCCTTGGCCGACGAGCACTCCTTCCCCCCTAAGCCCTGGGGCTACAATATGTACAACCCTGCAGTTCATTAGGATCTCGTGCGAACATCAGTGCTAGCGTCCAGGGCCACCACCGGAAGGTCCCCGCCGACATCTGCTCCTCCATTAAGGTACCTACTAATCTTACTACTTACTAGCCCTATGTCAGGATGTGGTATCATTAGATTACATTATATATGCAGCAAGCATAATGCTCCAATAGTCCTTTGCACAGGATCATATTACTTTCGATAATGATAGGGTCAGGGTGTCCGGCGGACGGACGTTGTGCTTACGTACCAGCCTAGGCAACCGGCCTCTGACCTTCCCAACTAACGCAGAACATTTCTCCACTCTCATTCGCGGCAGCCATTTCCACCGAGCCATCTGTTCACAGCGGCCGTCTCCACCGCGCAATCCGCCAGTTGCAGAAGCGGCGCGCCGTCCGCCCACACCGACTCTGCCTTGCCGCCACGGCCATCCTCTGCTACGCCCAATCCCGTGCCGCGCCCACCCCAATCCCACGCCGCACCCCAACTCACATCATCTGTCGTGGCTACGGTGTTCATCGCACCACCACCACCCCAGTGCCACCAAGAGGAGGTCGCCGCCAGGCCTGCGCTTGGGTGTATGCTGGGCCGTTGTTCTCAACGTCCCCTTGACCTGAGCTTGCTGGCTAGTGCAGTTCCTCACTAGGTAGGTCGTGGCTACAGGCGACACCATGATTTAAGTGTTTCAGATGTTCCGGACAGATGTTTCAAGTGTTTCATCTGTTTGTTGCAAAAATAGATCTGGGATGTTGCACATGTTGCAAACGTATGTTTTGAGTGTTTCAAGTGCTTTAGACGTATGTATCAAGTGTTTCATCTGAATGTTGCATAGTAGATCTGGATGTTGCAAGCGTTTGTTGCAAGTGTTTTAGGTGTTTGATACGTATGTTGCAGTCGTTTTATCTGGATGTTGCATATATTTTGCAATTGCTATACACATGTTTTCAAGTGTTTCAGATGTTTTTGCAAGTGTTTCATACGTATGTTGCAAGTGTTTTAGTTGTTTCGGACATATGTTGTAAGTGTTTAATCTGTATGTTTCAAAAGTAGATTGGGATGCTCCACATGTTGTAATGTGCCCCACCTGCGAGAACCTCTTGTTGCAGTTGCTGTGGCATCGTGCATGTGCGTGGGGAGCGGAGGGATTGAGCGCTGCGGCTGACGGGCAAGGAAGCGAAGAAGAAGATGGCGGCGGCGCGGCGGTCCCAGCGCATGCCAAGAAGGCGAAGGTGGGAGAGCGCTAGCGTAGAGTGCATGGAGGGAGCAGCGTAGTAGGGAAGCGCTTGGAGCGGGCGGGAAGGGAGGCGTGGGAATTGAAGCGAAAGCATGGGGAGTGGCACGGGTTGTCCCTTGCTGCATGCGTGCAGCAGTCTTTGCGTGTGGCAGTAGCAGTGCCCAGGCGTCTGGATGCACTCGTCCGTCCAGATGTCCAAGCACTAGTAGTGCGTATTTTTTTGCCCCATTCAGCCTTGCCTTGCAACATATAGATTGCTGTGTGAGCTTCAATTTGGCTTAGTTGGATTGATTATAACTTCTAGCATTGGTTTGTTTTAGATGATCACAGGGCTGCCTCATGCAAAATAAGATCTTGGATACCGTAGAGGGAATCATGAAATTGAAGTTCTCATAACAGCCCTTCTGAATATTGCCCTGGCTCTCCCGAGGTCACAAAGACTTAAACACACTTGGAGGCCTTATCACCTATTAGGCTACTACCGAGCGTTCCAGCTCTTGTGTTGTGTGATCGATCATATCCAAGCGTCAACAGATATATAGTATATATACAAACTTTGAGAATAATTCGTTATATATGCCATCAAATAAACCATAATGTTGTTCTAGACCGAAGCGGTGGGTCGTCTAACAACAGCGAATGGAAAAAAACGAGATAGAGATGAAAGATACTTTTGATTTTTCTTCTTCCGTCCCCCTCCCCCTCCTATTCATGGGGGGGCCTTTATAGCTCTTTTTTTTTACAAATGCGAGGCCCACAATGGCCCCATAAAATCAGCATATGGCATATATACATCAAAAGAAATTTCTCAAAAAAATATACATGAAAAGAAAATAATTATTCTAATAAGTGTATAAAACAAAAGGATTTTTAATTATGGAGAGGCTAGCGCCTAGACAGTCCAGCCCAAGGATGTGTCTGGACGCGCAACTCCCACCCAGCTTGTAATGCTATCTGATTTCACCCGTCCGATCAACCCCACAAAAGAAAACGATTGGAGAGCTGGAGCACGTCTGTCCCCGTGTATCAGAACAGAGCGCGCACGCGCGTCACTCACGGTGGCTTGTTCCCGCTGCCCACGCTACTCCCCCCAACGCCGTGCCCACACATGGGAAACCACGTGGGTCCCAGTCACCTGCCCACCCTTGGATGCACATCGCGGATGCGCCTGCCGGCCTTAGGCGCCCACACGGTGACCCATGGCGGCGCCCCAACAACTGCAGTAGGCAACTACGGCAGGTGGGTCCTCATTGTAACGTGCGCAACACCAGATCTACTTTTGCAACATCCAAATAAAAACACTTTTAACATGCATCCGGAATAGCTGAAACACTTACAACATACATCTGAAACACTTACAAAACACCTTAAAATACTTGAACATGTGTGTAGCCGTTGCAAATATATATATGCAACATCCAAAGAAATACTTGCAACATACATACGAAACACCTGAAACACTTCAAACATACGCTTGTGACATACATGTATCTGCAACATCTAGATCTACTTTTGTAACATCCAGATAAAACACTTGAAACATACGTTTGAAGCAAATGAAACGCTTGAAACATACGCTTGCAATGTTTTAAGACGTATGTTTTAAGTGTTCCGATCATCAACATAGAGTAGAATACGCATTGAAAATACTAATACAATGCTAGCTTAAGAAAAAATTAAAACTTATTCTGAATAAAACAAATTTTAAGTTTCATATAATAATGTATAAACCATAGCCATCACTCAAATCGAAAGAAGAATAATGATTTTCTAGAAAATAAAGAAATTCTATTTTGGTCTCTCTGATCCATCCGGTTTGGGTACGAGCCCGAGCCCGAAGAATTCAATCTTTTTGGCGTAGGCTGGGTCCTCCCCACTTGTAGAGCTTATGGGCCATCACGTCCACCTCGTGCTCGCTGTACTTGTACGGCCTCTTCCTCGACGACCTTGTCAGCCCGCCGCCGCCGCCGCTGCCGCTGTCTCGCCTTTGTTCGTCATCCCATCTAGCTCCGGTCTCTAGATTCTCAAAAAAATAAAAAAATAAAAAATAAACTAGCTCCGGTCTCTCTTCGTTCCAGCCGCCAACGAGGTGTTACTACCCTGCGCGGCCGCGCTCCATCTCCTATCTGCAGTCTACGGCAAAGCTCCGGATTATCGATGGCTATCTTAATTAATCTGGATCTCTTGTTGCGCGCTAATCGGTACTGCTGTCGTCGTGCCATGATCGACACTCGGTCGTGACATGTTTATATCACTTCTACAAAATTGATTTTTAACAACACATCTATTTTTAGCAGAGGGCCTCTATGTAGAACCATCTCTAAAAATGGTTTTTGAAATGACCTACCTCAATAACTCTATTCTTAGAGGTGACCGAAATTTTTAGTTGTCTTTGAAATACGGCGTGGCTAGCGCCCCGACGTCCGGACGCTAGCCCCCGTCCGGACGCCCATGCTTGCCCTGCCTGATGTGCATACTGCTGCTGCCTACCCCGCCTGCTTCACACGCATGCTGCCTTGCACGCGCCCGCATGCTTCTGCTACACACGTCCGCATCCACCTGCGCTCGCTTCCCGTGCGTACTAATAAAAACACTTACAATATGAAGCACTTAATGCAACATACATCTGAAACAGGTGAAACGTTTGGAACATACGCTTGCAACATATGCGTATAGCCACTGCAACATATACAATATCAAGATAAAACACTTACAACATACTTCTGAAACAGCTGAAACGATTGAAACATAAATTTGCAACATATCTGTATAGCCATTGCTAAAAGATAAACAAAGTAGCTATCATAAATCCTGGACAAAGTAGTTAGTACGGAGGAGAGAGGAAGCTAAGTGTTGCTTTAGTTAGCGAAGAACAAAAGAGGAAGACAACAGAGGAGGAAGACAAGTAAACACATGGCTAGCTAAGGGTAAAATGCGAAGAAAATTTGGTGCAGCCTGGCTGCACCCACGCATGGTGCAGACCCCACAGCGATGAAAGACACGTGTCCAGGAGTTGATCACCGATGGTTAGATGAGCGGCGTTGGAAACCAAACTGAGCGGTGAACAAAAGACGGAAGTTGCCGGATCATGCGGGATACGGCAGATTACTCGGGCATCGTTGCCTACCCGGACACGTGGCTTCATTGCCGTGGGGTCTGCACCGTGCTTGGGTGCAGCCGGACTGCACCAAAATTTCTTCCCTAAAGTGGACATATGTTATCCCCGTTGGCATGCTTACGTACTGTAGTGCACAGTTAGGAATTTTTTTGTCTCTCATGTGGGAAAAAACGTACGCAAAAATATTGTAGGAATTTATCCCTTTGGCTTGTTTAGAGACTCCCGTATTCACTTCAGTCCAAATGTGTTGAGGTGGATTACGGTGTAAGTTAAGGTAAGTTCCACCCCAGTTTACCCTAACACATGTGGATTGAGATAGATAAGAGGATATCCAAATAATTCCTCATGTGGACAAAAAATGTTTCTATAAAAATAGAGTGTTGCTGCAGAAACATGTAATGCATTCATCTTGGATGTGAATATCTCTATCTATTCAATAAATAGTGAAAAAATGACTCCGGCGCTTAGAGGAAAAAAGGAAAAATATACGCGGTTATTAATCCCTTCTCCACAAAATCTCACGTTATATATTGCTTGTATAGGAGGTGCCGGAAAAAAACTGATGATTTGCAGCCAGCGCTTGGAAGATTTCAGTCTGTTCAGACTTGAGACATGGGCGCCAAGGTTGACGTGAAATCAATGGATGGAACACTGCGTATTGAAATTTTGATTATAACAGTCTACAGCTATAGTTGCATTTACATGTTACAAGTCTAGTAAAAAAAAAAAAAGGAGAGCGTTGGGCTATGTATGACTATTTCTTGTAATCACTTCTGCACTGGTTCTTGCACTATTCAAGTTCAGAACATATCTGGAGAGGGCCGGCTGAGCCTCTCGTCCTCCAGTAGCTCGTATGGATCAATGTACGGTGGCGGCGACACCGGTGTCTTGCTTGCATCGTGTACAAAACTCGGTCCAAAGTACTGCAACGAGAAACCAGGTCAATCACGATGCGGACACTCTGGTCGATTCAACTATACATACATATAAGATCATCAGTAAAAACTGTCAGCTAGATAGAGCTACTCTGCATATTCTAGATGAGTAAACAACAACTCAATAGCAGTAGTTGAAAACAACGGGGTTTTCATTTCCATATTTTCCAACATAGTGAAACCCAGTTGCCATTGCAACTGCCCCATTCAGTGTATACAAAATCGTATTCATTTTAACTGAGTATGTTCAACTATGCTAAAACATATAAACAGATTAGCAACCAGGTAATGGACGCAAGCAGAAAGTAGATTAAGAACAGAGCACATATGGACCATGAACATGCAGTAGCACATGAAAGGTGAGATTAGCAGGGGATTACCACATATAAACCAGCAAAAAGAGAGACGGTGACAAGAATCAGGGGCCCAAATGCCAGAAAGAAGGTACTGCCAAGTGATAGTAGTAACTTTGCCCGAGGAACAAGACCCTGTGGAAAGAAATAAACAATTATAAGGGAAAGGCAAGTCACTGATTATTTTATTATCACATTGTTACTGCTCTGATAACCGGTACTAGACAAAAATTCTTCAGTAAATAATGATAAGGTGAAGACAGAACAGCGGTTGATTATCATATAGTACTGCTGAATAGATAGCTGACACGGGTGAATATTCTTCTGAACATGACTATTTAACTGATATAAACATGTACATGAGCATGGGTTCAACTATCAATACACAACTGACAGAAAATTGTACTAATCAGGGCCCAGTAATCCTCCTGAAGATGCTCTAACACACCACGTGCCAATTTATTACCTACCAAAAAGGATAAAAGTGTTGCTCAGTAAATTGACAATTTTCCCTACAAACCAGGGCGATGTTGATAAGGAAGTACCAATAGAATCACACAAAGAAGCCCAATTTGTCTCCTTTTGATAACAGTGTACCTACTAGCACCAGTAAGACAGAACAACTCCTTCCCTTTCCCTGACTAGTGCCTAGTTCAGTAGTTTGGGAAAATTAAGCACATATTATGCCAAGCCCTCACGTTTGCATTGTTCAATTACTAGCACAACACCATATCCAATTCTTGCCGCATCCAACATGGCCGTGCTACCAAAGAATGGTCTTCCAGCTCAGGAAAAGCCAACTATGTGGATCAAAATGGCGCGCGCGAGAGAGAAGGAATGAGAAAGAGAGCAGGGACGGCAAGCGCACCTCGAGGCCCTCGCTGTTGAGCGCCATGGACCGCTCCCGCTGGCCGTCGGCCGCGGCGCCGCGCTCGAACTCGGCGGCCGCCACCCGGCGCTTGGCCCCGGTCTCGGGCGCCCCCTCCTCCGCCTCCTTATTAGCGCCCGCGGCGGGCGTAGCGGCGGCCCCCGGCGCCATCCCGCGCCGCCGGAGCTCCCTGGCGAAGAGCGACTCGGGCGCCTCTGCCTCGCCCTCCTCCTCCCCCTTCCCTCCCTCCCCGCCGGCGCGGCACCTCACGACGCGGAGGCGGCGCAGCCGTGGCCGTAGCGACGGGGACGCGGCGGCGGCCGACGGCGGGCGCATGGCGGCGGGGCGCGCTAGGCGGATCACGGCCATGGCCATCGCGGCGGGGCTGGACTGGACTGGGTCGTCGTCGGTTTCGTGCGCGTCGAGGGCCCGCGAGGCGTTGTTAGGCGGAGGAGAGGCCAAGTCGGAGGACCGGGCTGGCTTGGCCTTGGCGGCGGCGCGGGCGGGATCTGGCCGTCGTGTCGGCCTCGACGCGGAATGGAGGGCCGGGATCCCGCGGAGAGCTCGTGCGGCTGGGGACGGAGGAAGTGGTGGCGTGTGGAGGAGCGCGGGGACGGCCGGACGCGGACGGGGCTGCGGCCTGCGGGAGCACGTGAGGCGGTGGGCGGGACACGTGGGCGGGCGGCCGGCCCTCAGGGAGCTGGAGTTCCTTAAAATAAAATAAGGCTGTGTTTACTAGGGTGAAATTTGAGAATTTGTTACCGTAGCGTTTCCGTTTTTATTTGTTACTTAGTGTTCAATCATGAAATAATTAAGCTCAAAACGTTCGTCTCGTGATTTTCAACCAAACTGTGTAATAAGTTTTTTTTTTGTCTACATTTAATGCTCTATGTGCGTATCGCAAGATTCGATGTAATGGCTACTGTAGCGCTTTTTTGGAATTTGATTTTAGAACTAAACGTGCCTAAAAAGGTCTGAAGCGTGCACGCCGGCAGCAGCAGGTTGGACCATTTGCGCAAGTTTTCGCGAAGCTTGTGGCTTCGGTTTTCCAAGAAAGGAAACCGTGCACGGCCCGGACACTTCCTTGTGCACCAACCTTGGGTCCTTTCCTCCTATCTCGATTCTCAACCAGACAACCAAGATTTCCAATTCCGTGCTGTTTTTTTTCTCCAGTAGTAAAATCACTGAATTTGATGAAGCTCCTTCCGATTTTCAGGCAGATTCAAGATTTCGAAAGTCTAGAATGCCTGTCCAGCAACAAATCAGCATAAATCAAATTTAAGCCGAACAAACAGGACCTGTAATCGGAAGTCACGACATGACTTGCAGGCCAAAAGTTTGAACGACGGCACTGCTTGGTTGTGCTACTGCAGAAGCACTGTAGACTATACTCTTTCCGTCTCATAATGCACTTCGGGAGTCGAACAATCTTAAGTTTGATCAGATTTATAAACAAAATAGTATTAAAATTTGTATCTCTAAAGTAAAGTTGATTAGTGTAAAAATATATGATGTGATTAATGTATTGATGATTATTTGATATTACAAATCTTATTATTTTTTCGTATAGATTTGGTCAAACTTAAGTTTGTTTGACTCCTCAAAGTGTAAGATGCATTTATTTTGGGAGAGGGAGTAGCCGCAGAGCCACAAAACTAAAGTAAAACAGCAGCCGCCAACACGAAGTAACTATACCGATCAGGTATAATATATGAGCAAAAAGAAAAAAAACACCCAACTATACAACCAACCATGCAACCCAGCGGTGGATCCAGAAAAAATTTTAGGGGGGCTGAACAACACATACCTCCTACTGCTGCTCGATCTTAAGTCTCAGCCCCACCTACACTATAGAACTTTGCCTAAAAATTCATAGGGGCTCCAGAGAGGTTCCACTGCTCCGGTACGGGTAGGGGGGGCTCGAGCCCCCCCACCCCGATCCGCCCCTGATGCAACCTAAGATCTCTTGCAAAGGGAGACTTTTTAAGACTACACTACACGTTGATAAATGTTCACCTATGAATGTCTAACTAAAAAAATAGGAAAGCAATTTAATTTATCAAAATCGTTTACTACTAATTATTTTGTTTAGATTAAAAAAGAAACACTGAATTCACAAAATTAGTTTAACTGAAAGTTTGAACGCTGCCTCAAACCATAATTTAGATGAACAATTACATATGGGTGGATAAATGACTGTCCTGCCACTATGTACTAGAGTTCTTCATGGAAATAACGGTTAAAAATTCAAGCAAATATATTTGTAGTAGTTTATCGTCCCCATTGAAGTCCTAGATATTTTATTTGCTTTTTAATCCGGTTTTGTGAATATAATGCTTAATATTTCTGAAAAGCTGAGTGACAAAGTGGATAATTAATCTCGATATAGTTGCAATAATAGAGAGCCTCTCTGTTATGCATTAACAGAGAGGAGCCTCTGTTAACATGCGGTGGTCGTGTTAGTGTTACAACAACTAACTCTCACATAATACATTAACAGAGAGGCGATTATTGTGACGTGGCCACTTCTGTTCATTGAGTGTTAATAAAGGCGGGCCTTGCCTCAGAGGCCCTAGCGCCCCTCTCCATTTCTGAAGGCGGTGTTCCTTTTTTTCCGTCTCTCTTAATCTAACCATCTGTCTTCTAAAATCAAATCTGTGGTAGTGAATTTTATGTCTAAGCAAACCTCAATGTAACGTGTGGGGTGTTCTTCAGTTTAGTTAAACTAGAAAACTGAACCCAGTTTATAAATGCAGTGATCGTCACAACATTTGTTCTTTGTGGTCGCCGCAGCGTTCTCAGATGCAGAATCTGGGCGCCATCAACATTCAAATAGTCACCGGCCCACACCACTCAGCCATTCTCCGGTACTCCAGACTCCAGTGACCCAAGAAGTCCCAACCTTAGCCTTGCTAACCTTCCTATCTTGCGGTGGCGACGCATGCAGGAGGCGCGGTGGCCGCACCGCTCGAACAGGGGGCGCGACCAGGCGGCTGTGACCGCGCGACGGCACGTGCAGGAGGCGCGGTGGCCACACTGCTCGAGTAGGGGGCGCGCGCGGCGGCACGACCAGCCGGCAAGACGGCTCTGACCGTGCGGCAGCGAGGAGGGAGCAGCGCACGTGGGCAGCTGCGGCGAGCGGCGTGGCGGTAGCAGCCTGACTCACGTCCTAGCTCCCGGACGCCCGCGGCTGCTGGCCTGCTGCGCTGCTCGACCGCTTGCTCGGTAGCCTGCCTGCTCGTCCGTGCCACTCCATCGCTTCCCGCGCGCACGTGGGGACGCTTCCACCTGCACCTGCTTCCCGCGTCTGCTCGCAGCATGTGCAACATCTTGATCTACTTTTGCATCCAGATGAAACACATGCAACATACGGCAAAACAGTGGAAACACTAGCAACATACGTCCGAAGCACTTGAAAAAACACTTGAAAACTATTGTAAACATACGCAACATCCAGGTAAAATAATTGCAACACATGTGTGAAACATATGCAACATCCAGATAAACACACTTGCAATATACATATGAAAAAAGAATGCAACATTGGAAATAGACGCTTGCAACATACGCGTACAACCACTGCAACATATGCAACATCCTGATCTACTTTTACAACAACCATATAAATCACTTGAAATATACATTTGAAATAACTGAAACACTTGAAACATAGGCTTTCAACATGTTTGAAAACACCTAAAAACACAATGTCGCCACCGGCCATGACCTACCTAGTGGAGAACTGCGGTGGCGTAGGCCTCTCCTTCCTGCTGACAGCGCGAGGTGGATAGGAGTGCAGGTGCAGGTGCAGGCATAGACCTCCCCCGTCGCAGGCGCAGGCCTCCCATGCCTCACCTTCCGCGATGGCAAGGTGGATGGGGCACGACGCGCGATGCGTCGAGCAGCGCGAGAAGGGGCTGGGTGCCTTGTGGGAAGGAGCAGTGTGGGAAGGGGCTGGACACGCGAGAGAGACGTCGGAGCAGTCGTTTCATGCTAGGGAGGGAGCGGGGAAGAGAGAGCATCCTGCTGCGACCTTGTGGTGGCAGGGTTGTCCGAAAAGATGCGTTGCTCAGCAGGAACTAGCGTACGAGAGGATAGGACTGGACGAGAGGTTTTTTAAGAGCTCATTCAGTTAGAGATGGTTGTGGGAAAGAATTATTCCTGGTAAACACTGGCTATATTAGTTGCATAGCAATCCTAGTTGGAATGATTCTAGGGGATGAATCCCTGAGAACTGAGCGCAGACTTAAGAAACTCCTAAGCGGATGAGAGGGGATAGTTGGGCTAGTGTCGCGGCCCACCCAAGAGCGTCCAGGCAGACGTATCGGATATAGTAGTAGCCTGGCAAGGCTTCCGCTAGCCTATTGGGCCAAAAGGCCCAACGCACCAACCGACCCCGAACGGCGAAAGCCGACCTTCTTCCTCTCGGAGAGTGGGAGATAACAAATAATATTCCTTAAGAGAGCCCACGACCTGCGAACGAGCCGGTGGTTCAGTTGGTGAGGCACGCTCAGTGGAGCGCCCACCGCCCCCGTTCGAGCGCTGCTCGACGCGGGTTTTCGCACCAGATTTTTTTAGTTTCCTTTGCAGGAATTGCAACCTCAAGCGCGGATGCTCCACAAAGGTTAAGGTGTTGTGTCCGTCACGCTTGGAGTATGATAATCTTCAAGTACCTCTCAGTCGCATGTGTGTCTTTACACAACCAAAATTTTCTACTTCTCCTAGGGAGGTGGGATTCTCCTAGTGTTTTAGTATTCAAAATTTAGTATAAACTTTTCCTACCAAATGCCTCATAGTGAGGATTCCCATGTGCTATGACTAATGGTAGTGTTTTACTACTACTTAGAAACACTAGGAGAATTCCACCATTTTTGTTGGGTTAGGTATAGGTGTAGTTCTAGCTTGCGCATAAGGTGTGTGCGCTTGAAGTACTGAGCCATTAAAAAAAACAGAGCCCGCTACGGCCAAATCAGGTGTAATTACAATTTTACAAGGAACCTAGGTTTCTGCCCCCTTCTCTCCTACTCTGGCTTCGATTAGTCCTCCCGGTGGCCAGCGATGTTAGGCCCACACCGAGGTATACCGGGAAGACTCCGGTTACGCGATGGGAAGGTCGTCCACCGTACTATCACCTTGGAGGAGACGAGGGATTTTGGCGCGGGGTGTGGTGCACCAGTACCTCCTATGGCTTTACCGGACTGGGGGCTGGAACCTGCCGCGTCGAGTTGGATCTGGCTGCGTCTTCCTCCTCCTGAGCCACGCCACGACCCTCCTCTTCAACCCGCTAGAGGAACGGGAACCAAAGAAGTCGAGAGATACTGTCTATACCACAATTATGATCTGGAACGTGCACCCCCATCATGTCGACTGTGTGAAGCGAAAAAATTGCAAAAATGACACTCGAAAGATTGACTCATTGATTACGATGACACTCGGGTGGATGACAAGTGAGTCTATCTGTGTCTATAAATGTGGGTCCAGTGTCAAATCTGCAAACGACTAATGTTTCGAGTCCCATTTTTGCAAATCGCGACCCAGAAAGCTGCATAGAAGGCACGCAACAAGTTTTATGGTTGTTGTTGGCTGAGGGATTGCCCACTCAACATCGCATTCTTTAATGACAGGTATGTCCTTAACAGAGATTCGGCACTGCCTTAGGGCAAGACCTGGAACTTCTGTATGCATAGAGGGCTTTGATTCATCTCTCCATGTTGAGGAGATAAGAACCATGCTTGCACGACACTTCGGCTCCGACGACAACGAAGGAATTAAGAGTTCCAACAAATTTAGATGGCTCAAGCATTGGGAAAGCTTACATAAAGTATATATGGGAGCTGGTGTTATTTTTCAGAAGCACTCAATCTGAATGGATCCAACCTTGAAGGACATAAGTTGAGTGTCACTGAATGTAATGGGGGCAGTAGATTCTGGGATGGCCATATCATCCCTAATGGGCCTGGTACAGGGAAGAGGAAATTGTTTGACAATGACAGCGATGGTGACTGAATAATTGAAAGCTGATATGAAGCGTACAGTTACCTGAAGCAGCATGGGACATGGACATGGATCATAATGTCACAAATGTCTGTATTTGTGGTGTGACATAGCTGATCGAAATCCTGCAACCTAAATACAATTTGAGTGTTTTTATCATATGTGGGGTGGTGCTTGAAGAGAGTTTAATGTGTCGGTGCTATAAATTCGTGGTGTGAGACAATTTTTTATTTAAAAAAACATTCATATAGTCAACCATGCTGTACAGTCATGCATTCATGCTAGGTTGCATGCTGCCTAGGCATCTTTGCTAGCTGAGGATCATGAAGCGGTAACCCAAGAACAGCACGGTAGTATGACTCTAACTATTCCGGTAGTGCATTTGCAGCAAGAAGCTGGGCTTGGATCGGCGGACTGGGAGGTGCTGACATTTTCCAGTGCACCGAATCCAGTCCTAGGTACTCCTGATGGAACAGCCAAATCACCATCCAAATTAGCAAACGAACTTGGAAGCTGACATGAAGCGTACAGCTACCTGAAGCAGTATGGAACATGCATGCATCATAATGGCACAAATGTCTGTATTTGTGGTGTGACTTAGCTGAAATCCTGCAACCTAAACACTTTTCAATGTTTTTATCATATCTGTGGTGGTGCTTGAAGACAGTTTAATATGTTGGTGCTATAAATTCGTGGTGTGAGACAATTTCAAAAAAAAAAAAAATCATACATAGTCAACCATGCTGTACAGTCATGCGAAGTTCCTGTTGCCCAGGCATCTTTGCTAGCTGAGCATCATGAAGACGCAAGGACAGCACAGTAGTATGGCAATAACTATTCCAGTAGCGCGTTTGCAACAAGCTGGGCTTGGATCTCGGAGGACTGGGGAGGTGCTGCCATTTTCCAGTGCACCGAATCCAGTCCTAGGTACTCCTCATGGAATAGCCAAATCACCCTCCAAATTAGCAAACGAACTGTCAAAAGTACCGTCTCGCTTGAGTAAGCGGTGTGTGGCTTTTGGAGATCAAGACTCCATGACACTTGCAACAATGCTGAAAGCGCGAATGAACCTGGATGAGTCTACAGAGAAAGGTAATTCAGAAATTTGTGATCCTTTTAGTAACAATAATTCTCTAGATGTTCATGACTCGTTTATTTCGTTTGATCATGATGGTTTAGTCTTGGAAAATATAAACAATGTGGGTATTTCCTTGGGGTCCTCTAGGGACACTTGTTTAAAATGTGGTTCAATCTTTGAAATCTTTGAAAACTTTATATACAACTTCGATATAAAGTTTGTCTTCATCGGACTTTGTTTGAAAAAATTATGAATTTTACTATGACACACCTATTTTTATATGCCTCTAGATTCAGCCGCCTCTACAAATCGATTTCTAAAGATGGCTCTAGATCTAACCGCCTCTAAAGACTAGGGCATTTCTAGAGGCTAAAAATGGATTTCTAGAGATGGGTCGTTTCGAAAACCATTCTTAGAGGCGGTTTTAGATAGAGCCGGTCTTACTGAAAATAGACGCGTTGCTAAAAATCTATTGTGTAGTGGTGATATGAACATGAGAATTGGATGTTCACATATTTATTCTAGTCTAGTAGTATATGGAATTAAAGTATTCAGATATCAAACCATTTTTTACTGGAGAAAAAATGTAATAATAAGTTAGATGGTGGAAATTCATTGTATTTATTACTTCAATAAATTAGCACTAGTATTGAACATCACTTGGACAATTGATGAGTCTGAGAAGAGATTCACATATTTATACTTCTCTATCAAGATATGGAACCGACAAGTCTTGAGATAACGAAGGATCTTTTCTTGAGGGATGCAAAATTAATGAGTTATCAAATGGTTGAAGATATCATAGTACTTATTACTTCAATAAATAAGTACAAGCAAAAAAATATAATAGCACTTGGAGAGAGAAAATGAAGCCTGGCCAACGGATAGCACAGATGATTATATGAATTGGATATACATATATTTATCCCAGCCTAAGATGGTACACTACCGGAATCCTCAAATTTGCCGAGTGTATTCCCTTGGGCACTCGGCGAACAAGTTCTTTGCCGAGTGCCACACTAAAAACACTCGGCAAAAAAAAAAAAAAAACACTCGGCAAATAGGACGTTTTGCCGAGTGTCAAAACAAAAACACTCGGCAAAAGAGGTTGTTTGCCGAGTGTTAAAAAAAATACACTCGCAAACAAAAATAAAATCTTTTTCTGAAAAAGAAGGAGAAGAAAAAATAAAAAAACTCTCGCCGAAAGTGCTCAGATCTAAAACACTGCAAAAAAAAAGTAGGAGAAGAAACAAATTAAAAAAACTTTGCCGAGTGTCAACAAAAATATTTACTTAACCTAACTGCCAAAGACACCCACCCGCCCTCCCGTCCCCACCCATTCTCTCAAGACGCACGCCGCCCCTCCTCCCTCTCGGCGCCGGCGCTGCCCCCCCTCCCTCCTCCCCTCGCCGGGCGCAGCCCGCCTCCCCTCCTCCCTCGCTTGGCGCAGCCCGCCTCCCCTCCTCCCTCCAGTGGCCGCCCTCCCCTCCTCCTCGCCATGGTGCCCGCCCTCCCCTCTCCCGGATCCGGCTGCGCCGCCCCCCTCCCGGCCCTCCCTCTCCAGATCTGGCGGCGCAGATGAGTGACATGAAAGCATTAGTGCAGAATATCTTAGATTCATAGAAGACAACAAAACTACTAAAATTGTTCATATCTGATGTCATTGAAAAAATTTGAATTTCAAAATGTGAGGTTCACACTGAATTTTGGGACCATAGCAGTTTATTTCAAATGAAAACCTTATCTACTGTAATACTTTATATCTTTTTGAGATCTATAACTTCAGTTTTGGTTATTTCGACATCTGAGGTCATTTGAACAATTCAAAGATTTTGAATTTTGAAATGTGAGAACTTCAAACAGAAGTTGTGGGATCTAGATGATTTTAAATGAAAAAGTCAACTAATATAAAGTTTATCTTCATTCTACTTAGTTTGAGAAAATTATAAATTTTACCATGGCACACCTATTTTTATATGGCTCTAGAACCAATCGCCTACAAATCGATTTCTAGGGTCGGCTTTGGATCCAACTGTCTATAAAGATAGAGGCATTTTTAGAGAATAAAAATGGTTTTCTACAGGCAGGTCTCATTCTGGAAACTATTCCTAGAGGCAGTTTTAGATAGAGCCGGCCCTACTAAAGATAGATGCCTTGCTAAGAATCAATTGTTGAGGAGTGATATGAATATAAGAATTGGATGTTCACATATTTATGCTAGTCTAGTACTATATGGAATCCAAGTATTCAGTTATCAAACCATTCAAATAAAAAAGGTCTCAACTGGAAAGTTGTAGATATTGTTGAGTCCTGTAACTTTGGTTTTGGTCGATTCTGCATCCGAGGTTATTTGAAAAAAAATGAATTTCAAAAAGTGAGGAATTCAAATAGAATCTTCCTTGGACAAATGATTTCAGATAAAAAGTTATCAACTACAAAGCTATATAGCTCTTTGAAACCAACAACTTCAGTTTTGGTTGTTTATCCATCTGAGGTCGTTTAAAAAATTGAATTTTACAAGGTGAGGACTTCACACTAAGTTTAGGACCATAGATTATTTCAAATGAAAACGTTATTTGCTGCAATCTTTTATATCTTTTTGAGATCTATAACTTTGGTTTTTGTCATTTTTACATCTGAGGTCGTTCGAAAATTCAAAGATTTGAATTTCAAAATGTAGAAACTTCCAGAACTTGTAAGACTTAGATAATTTCAAATGAAAAAGTTACCTATAAAGTTGTACATCTCTTCGATATAAAGTTTGTGTTTATCTGATCGACTTGGTTTGAAAATATTATCAATGTTACTATGACACACCAATTTTTAGAGATGACTCTAAATCTAGTCACCTGTACAAATCAATTTCTAATGGTGGTTCTAGATCCAGCCGCCTAAGGACAGAGATATTTCTAAAGGCTTGAAATGGATTTCGAGAGGCAGGTCAGTTCGGAAACCGTTCTTAGATACACCGCTTCTAATAAAAGTCGATGCATTGCTATAAATCAATTCTGTAGCAGTGATATGAACATGAGAATTGGATGTTGACATATTTATTCTAGTCTAGTAGTATATGGAATCCAAGTATTCAGATATGAAACCATTGTTTATTGGCGTAATTTAGATGGTGGAGATTTATTGTATTTATTATTTCGAATTCACGAGTTTGAGAAGATATTCACATATTTGTACCTTTCTATCAAGATATGGAGCCGACAAGCCTCGAGATATCGAAGTATCTTTTCTTGAGGATGCAAAACTAATGAGCTATTAAATGGTTGAATGAAGATATCACAGTATTTATTACTTCAATAAATAATTAAGTACATGAAAGCATTAGTGCAGAATTGGATGTTCACTATTTATTCTAGTCTAGTTGTATATGGAATCCAAGTAGTCAGATATCAAACCATTTTTTATTGGGGAGAGAAAATATAATAATAAGCTAGATGGTGGAAATTCATTGTATTAATTACTTCAATAAACTAGCACTTGTATTGAACATCACTTGGACAAAATAAAATGGATCAAATTGATGAGTCTGAGAAGATATATTCACATACTTATACCTTTCTATCAAGATATGGAGCCGACAAGCCTTGAGATATCGAAAGATCTTTTCTTGAGGGATGCAAAAGTAATGAGTTATTAAATGGTCGAAGATATCATAGTATTTATTACTTCAATAAATAAGTACAATTAATTAAAAAATATAATAGAACTTGGAGAGAGAAAATAAAGCTTGGCCAATGGATTACACAGATGAATACATGAATTGGATATTCATACATTTATTCATTCCAGCCTACGATGGTATATGGCATATGTGTCTTGATGAGAGACATGAAAGCATTAGTGCAGAATATCTTAGTGGATTCATAAGACAACAAAACTACTAAAAATCGTTGGTATCTACAGGGTCTTCTGTATAGTATATAAACACCTGCGCACAGGTACTGAAATAGAGAAGAAATACAGATTACCCTCCTCTCAGGAAGCAAGTTTCACAGCTTTTCCCCATGGCACTCATCATCAAGACCACAATCATCGCTGTTTTCTTGGTTCTTGGAGTCATATCTTCCACATCGATATGTTGCGTTGGTGCAATCGGTAGGCACAAACCCTTGTTTTACTTTACTTTGCATCATCTTTAAGACATGATTTTGCTTAATACTTCTTGTGTTGGTCGCATGCATGTGTGTAGGCACGGAGGGCACCCTTGCTCCCAAGCCAAAACCAGGGATGCCGTGCTTCCACGCCGGAGGCTCACAATACCCGTGTAATGCGGATGGGTGCCGCAGGTTATGCGAGCACGAACACCACAGGAGCGATAAGGCCTACTGTAAAAGTGTTGGGCCTCCAGGGGAGTGCTGCTGCCCAAATGAATAGATAGCTACTAGTTTAATGAATAATCCGCGCGTATGTTTGATGACAATTCAATAAAATATGTTTGCTTGCTTTGGTATTACTCTCGTCATTTCAAGTTTTTTTGTCTGTAATAATTGTATATAATATCGGAGAAAAATCTCCAAGAAATTGTGCACAATATCAGAGAAAATATGTGCTCATAAATATAATATATCTGAGAAAAATCTCCAAGAAAAACAATGTAAACATAATTTCAGTAATTAATATAATTTGCATGTTTAAATTAAATAAATTTCTAAGCATATGTCATCCACAAACTGAGGAATTATTAAAGTTTCATACTAAACTATGGATCAATATTTTGGGCTTGTTTGGATTGTGACGCAGGCTGGCCAAACCAAAATTTCGCCATAGCCAAATCAGGGCATCTGGTGGTTAAGCAAAAATTCTAAACAAGTCAATTTTTGGTCATATAAACCATGAAAGATGCCTTCTATTTCCTGTACAACATATGAGACATGAAAGCACCATTGCAAGAACAACCTGTAAAAATGCACTACTACACAAATCTTATTGGAGGCGGACATAATGGGTTAATGGAGGCGGGCATTGCAACCACCTCCAATCAATGGTCACGGTTAATCGTAACATAATGGGGGTGGGTGCCCTGCCCGCCTCGGTTAATCATTGCGCCCGCCTCCGTTAATGTTCATTAACGGAGGCGGTTGCCCTTAAATGTCCGCCTCTGTTATTGTTTTAACCGAGGTGGACTCTATGATGCGACTGCCACAGATACAAGTTTTATGGTGGCGGGCTATTCTTACATGCCCGCCTCTGTTAATATTTTCCCATTTAAAAAAATAGCCTCGGCAGTTTGATTTGAATTTGAATTATATTTTCACAAATCAAACACATATAAAAGCAGAATCAAGACATATATAAAAACATATTATGCATATCGAGCACAAACATATAACATATTCATTGGTGTCCTCCATGGTCAACCAACACCATTCAAATGTTTACACATGTGAAACTAAGATCACCCCGCCATCAACTTTTCCTAGAAAAGAGGTCCGACAAGATGTAATCCTTGATTTGTAACCTGGTGCTCCAGTTTCTGATCCTCTCGAACTTCAGATCAAGCGCTAACTCGCTTTCCTTGTTGAACAACGGTCGCCCTTCATGCGCGCACTCTGTGACAAACTTACATATGTCTGCTACTATTTGTCTGAAGTTTTGGTCGACCTTCTCCCTTTGGTCGACCTTCTCCCTTCGCCACCATCCTTGTGCTTTCTTGAGCTGCCGCCAGCCGCTGCTGAATCTGGTGCACGTCCTCAGATACTCGCAAACGTAGAATCCACATAGAACTGAGCCATAGGGTTGTTTGGCGCACCGCACGGTATATAATACACAATCAATAGAGCATATATAGAGAGCAGTAGTAGGAGGATAGTATAGTATACGAGTAGTAGTAGGAGTTGTAGTAGGTATAGGAGTAGTAGTAGGTATAGGAGTAGTAGAGTAGAGTAGTAGTAGTAGTAGTTAGGAGTAGTAGTAGTGTTGGTATAGGAGTAGAGTAGAGTAGTAGTAGTAGTAGGAGGAGGAGTAGTGGTAGGTATAGGAGTATAGTATAGTATAGTAGAGTAGTGTAGTAGTAGTAGTAGTAGTTAGGAGTAGTAGTAGTATTGGTATAAGAGTAGAGTAGAGTAGTAGGAGCAGTAGTCGTAGGAGTAGTAGGAGTATTCGTATAGGAGTAGAGTAGAGTAGAGTAGAGTAGAGTAGTAGGAGTAGTAGCAAAGAGTTGACAAGGAGTAGGAGTAGTAGTAGTAGAGAGCATGCTCGATATAATAGCACAAACGACTTTTGATGTACTTATCGGGAACTCACGCCTGAGTTTCAGTTTTGTGCCATTCTTGATCTTCTTCTTCTCAGATCTCCGATCATAGCAGTTGGGATCTTGCACGTACTTCTTATAAGCGCTGTATGAAAAACCACTAGTGTCAACGACAATTTGAACACGTATGTTAACTATTAATGAATAAGTTATGTCACTTACTATCTCAATACACTTTCAAAGTGTTTGTACCCTTCTTTGTTTGTATCCCGTAAATAGTCAAATATACAGGCCGTTCCATCCTGAGGATGGATTATAAACGCAATCCAGTGGCACATGATGCCCTTGCTGCACCATTCACACAATACAGATTTGAAATGTTCAAATATGAGGAGTCATGATCCAAGTAGCTATATATATGTTCCAAGTATCTTTTGGACTTACCCAAACTGGTGGGCATCCATGACACACCCATTTCCCCGAACCTTCTTCATGGCTCCATAGATGTAGATTCCCACCCGATACTTATATTCAATTTCCAGATCTTCCTAGAATTTCTTCTCTCCTCTGCGTTCAAGTTCACCAGGTCTTCATGAGTGTCCGGTATATCGTAACCCGCGATGGTTCTCTCTGTAATAAGCAATGGAGAGAGATAGACAATACCCTTGCCCAATTCCTTGCTTACATAGGCCTGCATCCTGCAAGGAAAAGTCATCATGGCATTATTAGTTTGCTCCTAAAGTATTTACAGCGATGCAGTGGTGTCAAAGTCGTAGTTGACTTACATAACAAATAAGGTGACTTGGGCGACGTCGAGGTCCTTTCGCCGCAGTAGTCTATACATGTCGTGGAAATCAACGAGGATTTTACCATCCGTGGGCGTGTGGAAGTACTCTGCCGGAATCTTGATGATGAATGTGTGGAGGCCCGCTTTCGCTGCTTCGATGTACCATAGATGGAACCTCGTTACCTCCCACTTCTCTTCAAGGTGGTCCCCCAAGGTCATTATGAACTTCCCATGCTCGTAGTTTTCAAGGCAATCATCCGATAGGCCCCAAATTGACGGCGGTGTTTTCGGCCTATGTTATGGGTAGGGACCGCTGTGCCTATTCCCCCTCCATGTAAAAAGGCCCAACGCCTAATTAGTCCAAGGGCAAGGGAAGAAGCCTCCTGACTTCCCCCAAACCCTAATGTTGGCGTACCTACTCTATTTCCTATGCAGGACTAGCTGCCGAGCTTCCCCCTCGCCCCGAACGAAGGAACCTTTGTCCTATTTGGTGAGGGTACGAGCGAAGGGCTATAACCCAACAGTGGCGCCGTCCGTGCGGACACCATTGCACCACATACCAAAAAAGACACGATAAAAGGCTACCCTCGTCGCGCTACTGCGGCCAGACTGAGCAACCTTCATCGTGTCCAGGCAGAGCAACCCTTACTGTTGCCAGACTGAGCAACCCTCGTCGTGGCTAGACTGAGCAACCCTTGCCGTGGCTAGACAGAGCAACCCTTGTCGTGGCCAGACAGAGCAACCCTCGTCGTGGCCAGACTGATGGACCCTCATCGCAGCCCGACAAAGCCACCCTCGTCGCGACCCTCATCGTGGCCGGACAGAGCTACCCTCGTCTCGGCCGGACAGAGCTACCTTCGTCGCAGCCGGACAGAGTCACTCTCATCTCAACCCTCGTCGCGGTCAGACATAGCAACCCTCGTCACGGCCGGATTTAGCAACCCTCGTCGTGGCCCACGTTGCTGCCGGACAGAGCAAGTGTTGTCGTGGCTAGACGGAGCTACCCTCGTCGACCTCCAGACCAGAGCAACCTCCTGCCAAGGCCGCGTCCAAGCTACCCTCGCCATCCTCCAGCCCGGATTAACCTCCGGCCCAAGCATCACCTTCGTCGGGCACGATCGAGCGAACTCCGGTCATCCCGCGTCCGCTACACACTCGGCCAGCGCGCCTCGTGCCTCTGATCCAGAGGCTGGGAGACCCCATGGGCCTCCCAGGCCCCTGCGGCGGCAAAGCTAAGAACCATCCGCCCATCTTAAATTCTGCAAGAATTTTCGCAATCGTGGGGCTTCAAACCTACGTTGTAACGCTTCGTCACTTGTCCTAAATACCAATGCAAAGATCCGTAGTTTACTCGTACAGGTTCTTCACGCTCCTGCAGCAGTAAAGGTTTCTTGTCGATCTTGCGGCCACCCGCAGACCAGTTCGCTTCGCCAAGAAGCCGTAAGTACAACATCCTGCTCGTCAGTTCGCCAAGCCAATCTGGGTCACCCTCGACCGCCCTCGGCCCGCGGATACCTTCGACACTAGCTAAGGCCCTGTTTGGGACGGCTTCCTCCGGCTTTTCTGATCGCGACACTGTAGCAACACTGTAGCGCGAAGCCGGTTTTCTCTCTCCTCCTTCCGCCTCTCACTGACATTGACGCTGTTCATCGAAGCCGGAGAAGCATTTTTTCTGGCTTTCCCCCGCGTGCTACAGTGCACGTGATACAGTGACAGACAGAAAAGTAGGAGAGAGAAAACCGGTGTTTTGCTACAGTGTTGCTACAGTGTGTGTCGGGTAAGCCGGAGCCGATGGAAGCCATCCCAAATGGGGCCTAAGTACTCCAAACACCTATATTTGTTTATACAGACCGTTTTCTATGGCTCGTGCTCGTAATCATTTCTAGCGAAGGCCTGCCAGACGCCAGGCACGAACGTCCATCTAGTACCCGAGCCCACTCACAAAGGTGCTGAGATCCGTGCGAAGCTGGCTCCTGAGGATCACCCGCCTGCGGAGACGCACGTGCCTCAACTTTTCTGCCCAGATAAGAAACCTGGCTACTCCTTCAAACTTGTGCAGAAAATAAATAAACAAATAAATAAAGTATACATGTATATCACACCATTTTCACTTACAGCCTATACTCATGATTCGCGAGTGACCAAGCTATTACTAATGGCTGCACGAGCCCCGCTACTCAGCTCGCACCAATTCTGAAGATAGACTCAAACACAAATACAATTTGCTGACATTTTACAAGTTCTTTTATATTGCTCGCTCAGCGGCACGTAAATCTTCTCTTTTCAGCAGATTCAACGAGCCTAGTCGTACATGTCGTTTGCATCTCCGCAAGACATAAAAATTCCAAACCATATACATGTTTATAACACTAATCTTTTATGCACATGCACCACCTTTGGACTGAAACATGTTACCCTCGGCTCTGCTTTGTGCATGTTCTCATCAAGTATGCCCTCCAGACTAAACCTTCGTGTTTGGTCAAAGGATCAACCGTCTTTGCAGGTCGCTCAAAATCCTGCTCAAATTTACTACCTTCGCGATAAACACCTTCGATTTACAGCACCACCCTGTCGTCCGGGCCAAAACGCCCTCGTCGACCTCATGACCTTTGGCCCGGAGCACCCTCCAGCCCGAGCAGCAACGCCGTTCGGGCCAAAACCACCCTCGGCAGTCCGCGCACCACCAGCTCAGGTCGTCGTCGCACCATCATCCAACAGGACACCCTCGGTCAGCTCCGTCCGGACTCCAGAGTACAAGCTAAAGCCGCTATGATAGGAAGTAACAGCCAACGCCACTCCATGCAAATCTACCTTTCCTCGTCGACTCGTACAGCATACCTTTCATCATGAACACAACCTTCACCAGAGGCATCTTGGACTTCGTGCCGCCGGGCTCTGCGCTGCATCCAGTTGGTGTCACCTTCTACCTCCCTCCTTCGGCTGACCCCCACTAGGAACGGCCCTCGCCTGCTTCGGGTAAGCTAAGCAAAGTCCACCCCTCCTAAATTCTGGAAAAAAAGAAAAACCAAAGTGGGGCTTTGAACCCACATCCCATCGCTTCATGCCTTCATCAATACGTGCTAAAACCACCGCGGTACATATGCATGTTTGCTATTCATCAAGCCTCGCCATCTTCCGTACTAGTTCATGGATATGTCAGCAGGAAGAACATCCGCCTATTCACCGGAGCACGAAGCCACTCCCACATTGCCCTTGAGTGCAGCCAAAGGTACTCGCGTGGGCACGCTTGGCTCAAAGCCACCCCCCGCTCAACACGAGGTACGACCAAGGTCCAAAACTTCTGCGGGGGTACGCTGCCCACGCGAAGGTCTGACGCAACTCGGCCTCCGGCGCTCCCTGTCCAGATAAGCAAATCGGAACCAACCTTTGAATCGCGCAACCGGCTTATCTTTACCGCACCAGCACCTCTGGCCTACATGGACCTCGGGCCATGCATGCAGCACACGTTCATCCAGGCTCGACCTGTCCTCGCCGACCCACACAAATCACCTTCGGCCAGGAACACAACCTCCGCCAGAGTCACCTCGGACCTGTGACTTCACCAGCTTGGACCTCGTTCCACCAGCGCACCGCACCGCATCCGGCTGGCGTCACCTCCGATCTCCATTACCCATTTAAGCTTGCTGGTTTTCGAACAAAAAGTTTAGTCGATACCTTTCCTGATATGAGAACAAGCATGATTTGCCTGAGTGTGTCAGAGTCTCTCACTCTTAAAAATCTACCTCAAGAAAGAATGGAAGCTTTCGACCAACAAGCAACCTCTACGGTCCCAACAAGCACCTCCACAATGCCCTCGTCAAATTCGGGCCGGCAACAACACAGACATCATGGAGCTACCCTCGTGTTGGCCCGGGCACCTTCGGCCTTGCAGCTAGGCAAGTAATATGTACGCAATAAACTTTCGCGTGCAAAGCTTTGCCAACCATTCTGTAGCACATCTATTTGCGAAATTAATTACTTTGTAAATTCCCACTGAGGCCATTGACAAACTTGCCTTGAAAAGATGGTGAATAGATAACAGACATGTTCACATGAGAGACATCCTTGCTCGGAAGTGCAGGTTGACAACTTTCCAATAAGCTTTCGTGGTTTCGCAGCTCAAAAACCTCATTGTGAGTATCTCTCACTTATTCATAATTCCTGGCCGAACCAGACACAAGAAATTTCACTTCTAGACCAAAACCACACCTTCGTTTGTGTGTGCAATAAGTCTATTCTCACAGATGTTATCTCTTATTGAAAAAAATATATACATAGTTTGGTTATGCCTTATGCATGCACATCAATTTCGTTGGGCCTATGCACTAATACCTTCCATTGTGAATTGCTTGCGACCCTATATTAATCATATTGTTGCAGGCCTTTACCTCCCCTGGTGAGTTCTCTCATTCACTCACACTTTTATAACTCATGCGCTTAACCTTCGCAACACAACAAATTTCCACTAAATACGGTCATACAATACACTACGGGAAACCGGCGATTTGCCGAGTGCCGGAGTCTTTGCCGAGTGTATTTTATCGGGCACTCGGCAAAGACCGTGTTTGCCGAGTGCCAAATAAAATACACTCGGCAAATAAAAACACACGGCAAAATACGTCTTTGCCGAGTGTTTTTTTTCTGGCACTCGGCAAAGATGTATTTTGCCGAGTGCTATTTTTTGGCACACGGCAAAATACGTCTTTGCCGAGTGTTTTTTCTGGCACTCGGCAAAGATGTATTTTGCCGAGTGCCTTTGTTTTGGCACTCGACAAACAGGCTTTTTGCCGTGTGCATTTTTTTTGGCCCTCGGCAAATCAATTTTTCGAAGCAATTTTTGAGGCCCTAAATGAATTCAAATGAAAAACTTTTCAACTACAAAGTTGTATAACTTCTCAAGATCTACAAAGTTTATTTTGGTCATTTCTTCATTTAACAAAGCGAAAATAACGTTGTTCATAAAATCTACATCTCTCATATTAGTTTCATGAAAGTAGAAGACAGATATATAAGATTTGTGAACAATGTTACTACCACTATGTCGGATGAACAAATAACCAAAATAAACTTTGTAGATCTTGATAAGTTATGAAATTTTGTAGTTGGCAACATTTTGATTTGAAATCATCTTGTCATGCAAACACGACGTTTGAATTTGAAAATTTTAAAATTTGAATTTTTCAAACGACATCGGATGGAAAAACTTCCTAAATGAAAATTGTAGATCTCCAAAAGTTATGAAACTATGTAGTTGACAACTTTTTGATTTGAAATCATCTTATCATGCAAAACTACGTTTGAATCTCTCAAATTTAAAATTCAAATTTTTCAAACGACCTCGGATGGAAAAACTTACTAAATGAAAATTGTAGATCTCAAAAAGTTATGAAACTTTGTTGTTGACCATTTTTTTATTTGAATTCATTTAGGGCCTTAAACAAGCAATTTACTTTATGTTTGCCGAGTGCCTTTTTTCTGGCACTCGGCAAAGCCATATTTTGCCGAGTGCCTATGTTTTGGCACTCGGCAAAGAGGCATTTTGCCGTGTGCATTTTTTGGTCCTCGGCAAATCAGTTTTTCGAATCAATTTTTGAGGCCATAAATGAATTCAAATGAAAAACTTTTCAACTACAAAGTTGTATAACTTCTTAAGATCTACAAAGTTTATTTTGGTCATTTTTTCATTTGACAAAGCGACAATAACGTTGTTCATAAAATATATGTCTCATATTAGTTTCATGAAAATAGAAGAGAGATATATATGATTTGTGAACAATGTTACTACCACTATGTCGGATGAACAAATGACCAAAATAAACTTTGTAGATCTTGAGAAGTTATGAAATTTTGTAGTTGGCAACATTTTGATTTGAAATCATTTTGTCATGCAAAAACGACGTTTGAATTTGAAAATTTTAAAATTTGAATTTTTTAAAAGACCGCAGATGGAAAAACTTCCTAAATAAAAATTGTAGATCTCCAAAAGTTATGAAACATTGTAGTTGGCAACTTTTTGATTTAAAAACATCTTGTCATGCAAAACTACGTTTGAATTTCCAAATTTTAAAATTCAAATTTTGTAAACGACCTCGAATGGAAAAACTTCCTAAACTAAAAGTGTAGATCTCGAAAAGTTATGAAACTTTGTAGTTCACAACTTTTTTATTTGAATTCGTTTAGGGCCTCAAACAAACAATTTACACTCAGTTTAGTATAATATATTAGGAACTAAAACGGAATCCAGACACAAGTGACAGTGTGGTGTAGTGGTAGAGGAGGTTTGTGCGCAGCAGGAGGTCTCTGGTTCGAATCCCGTCGGCCGCGTAGCCGTGAAATTGACGCGAAAAAGCCGGAGATGGATGGGCGCTGACCGGTGGGGGCCTCCACCAATTAAAACAAAATTTTCATTTTTTTGGGTAAAAATTCCTATTTTTTCGGGTTTTTTTCGGTTCCAACTTTGCCGAGTGTCGGGCACTTGGCAAAGGCTTTGCCGAGTGTCGGGCACTTGGCAAAGGCTTTGCCGAGTGTCGATTTTTGGCACTCGGCAAAGAAATTTTTGCTGATAAAATCTTTGCCGAGAGACCTTTGCCGAGTGCGGCACTCGGCAAAGCCTTTGCCGAGTGCTTGGCTGGCTTTGCCGAGTGCCCCCAGCACTCGGCAAAGAAGGCGTCTGCAGTTGTGATACCCTCGCATCAAGCATAATTTTTTTATTTCATGACACTCACCACCACCTTTCTAACTCCGATGTATAGTGCCTGAAGGAAAATTAACAAGTGTCACAAATATTAAAATTATGTTGTGCTAACATACAGGTTATCAGCACTGCATATATTCTTACCCACCCATAATAGAACTTAAGACCGACTAGCAGTAGATCTAGCGGGTATAAACTTGCATTTAGGATATAGTAAACCCTAGAACGTGAACTAAAACTGAGAGAGACAGAGAGAGAGGATGAGAGTGGAGAGGCGTTACCGACCATCGGCAGGCTTGGCGGAGGAGCTAGCCATGGTGTCGATGTAGGGCAGCAGTGGAGTCTGGTAGCGGAAGCGGTGGCGCTTCCCGTCGCTCACAGCGCCCCCTCTAGATCGGCTTAGGGTTTATAGCTAGGAATTGTGGCTGCGGCAGTGAACCTCGTACCTAGTGCCCCGGCCCCACCTTCTTTTTTATGGCGCTGTGCGACGGGGGCCCACCAACCATTGATTCGGTTGGACTCCCATGATCAGGGCGTAGGATCAAGGCCCAACTCGGTCGTTGGACCGAGTCGGAGGAGATCAACCTAACATTCTCCCCCTTGATCTCAACTTATAATTTAAACTTAACTTACTTTATCTTGTTCCCATTCCATCACAGATCAGTACATAGAGCGTGCCTCATCATCACGGTCAGTTGCCATTAGATTAACAGCTACAATGCACCACTCTGTTTTGAAACAGATTCTCATCTAGGCCCTTATTATCCAGGAATCATCGGATTTCCCTTAAATCTACGTCGGCTAAGTGTTCTCTGAACACATTGGGTGGTAAGCCTTTTGTGAGCGGATCCGAGAGCATCTTTTCTGTACTTATATTCTCAAGACTAATTATATGACCCTGGACTTTGTCTTTCACAACATAATACTTTATGTCAATGTGTTTGGCAGCACCAATTGACCTAGTGTTGTGAGCACAACATACTGTTGGATTATTATCGCAGTATAACTTGAGTGGCTTATGTATGTCGTCTACCTCTTTCAACTCAGGCATAAACTTCTTCAGCCAATTCACTTGCCCTATGGCCTCATAACACACTACAAACTCGGCATACATCATAGATGATGTAGTGACGGTTTGCTTGGAGCTTTTCCATGATATATCTCCTCCTACGAGAGTAAATATGTATCCAGATGTGGACTTTTTATCATCTCCCGCATAATCTGAATCTGAATACCCCTCTATGTGTAGGGAATCAGATCTTTTGTACATTAGCATGGGACCTTTTGTGCCTTGCAAGTAACACAAAACTTTCTTTACTAGTCTCCAGTGTTCTATTCCTGAATTACTCTGATATCTGCCAAGTAACTCGGTAACAAACGCTATGTCAGGGCATGTACACACTTGAGCATACTGTAAACTTCCGACATCTAAAGCATATGGAACCACTTTTATTTGATCGATCTCATATTGGTTCCTAGGACATTGGAACTCCCCAAATCTATCGCCCTTAACTATGGGCGCAGGTGAAGGCTTACAATTTTGCATACTGTATTTCGTTAGAACATTTTCTAAGTATGTCTTTTGTGATAATCCTAAAACCCCCTTTCTTCTATCTCGATGAATCTCTATTCCTAGAACGAACTAAGCTTCACCGAGATCCTTCATATCAAAGTTCGAGGACAAGAACTTCTTCATTTCTAGTAGTAGATTAGCATCACTACTAGCAAGTAAGATGTCATCCACATACAAGATTAGGAAAATGTATTTCCCATTCTTGAACTTTGCATAAACGCAATTGTCCTCTATATTTTCTTGAAACCCAAACTTCCTTATTGTACTATCAAACTTTAAATACCACTGTCTTGATGCTTGTTTTAATCCGTAAATGGATTTCTTCAGGCGGCATCTCATGCGTTCTTTTCCTTCCACAACAAAACCTTTTGGTTGTGCATGTAAAATTTTCCTCCAAATCCCTATTTAGGAACGTCGTCTTTACATCCATCTAATATAATTCTAAATCGTAATGTGCTACAAGCGCCATTATGATTCTAAAAGAATCCTTATATGAGACTGGAGAAAATGTCTCATCATAATCTATGCCTTCTCTTTGCGTGAAGCCTTTCGCCACAAGTCGCGCTTTAATTCTTTCTACATTCCCTTTGGAGTCATATTTAGTTTAGTTTTGTAGACCCATTTACAGTCTACTGTCTTGGCTCCTTTAGGAATTATTTCTAAGTCCAAAACTCCATTGGTATTCATTGATCTTATTTCATCCTGCATGGCTTCAAGCCACTTTGATGAGTGAGCGCTTCTCATGGCTTCTTCAAATGAGGTGGGATCACCCTCTATTTGAAATTCTTCACATTCATAGACTTCGTAGTCATCAGGAATGGCTGGTTTTCTGACTCTTTGAGACCTTCTAGGGGCCTCATTAGTTGACGCTTGTTCTATATGAGGCTATTATTGTTCTTCCTCATGTGTGACAATGGGTTCCATAGGATCCTGAACGACAGGTTCCTCATGTTCATTCATTGTTGCCACTAGAGAACTAACAACAGGTGTTGTTACTATAGTATCTTGCACTGTTGGTACAACAACAACAGGTAGTGTGAAGAATGGCTCCTGAACCATCGGAGTGGGAACATATATCCGCTTCTCTTCAAAATTAATTTCTCATGCTATTATGCTCCTCCTAACCTTATCATTCTCCAAGAACACAGCATGTCTTGTTTCTACAAACTTCGTATGTCTATCAGGACAATAGAATCGATAACCTTTTGACTTTTCTGGATAGCCAATGAAATGGCAACTGACTGTCCTAGAGTCTAGCTTCCCTATGTTTGGGTTAAAGACTTTAACCTCAGCTGGACAACCCCACAAATGTAAATAGTTAGGTGAGCATTCCTTTCTTGTCCACAACTCAAATGGTGTTTTGGGCACCGACTTGCTTGGCACTCGATTAAGAATATGAATGGCGGTTTTTTACGCCTCCATCCATAAACTTATCGGTAGAGTAGAGTAACTTATCATACTTCTCACCATATCCATTAAGGTATGGTTACGTCTTTCAGCTACTCTATTCTGCTGAGGCTTGCCCGGTATAGAGTACTGGGCAACTATGCCATTTTCTGTAAGAACCTTGCAAAAGGTCTAGGAACTTGGCCATATGGGGTGTGTCGACCGTAGTACTCTCCCCCACGGACGGATCTTACTATCTTCATCTTTAAGTTGTGCTGATTTTCTACTTTAGCCTTAAATAACTTAAATTTATCCAATGCTTCTGATCTTTCCTTAATTGGATAAATATAGCCATAATGAGAATAATCATATGTGAATGTTATAAAGGAATCATAACCATCCACACTCTTCATAGGAAAAGGACCACAGATGTCTATGTGAATTATTTCTAAAATTCCTGCACTTCGTTTAGCATCTTTCTTTATTTTCTTAACATACTTTCCTTTTATGCAATCAGTGCATTGTTCTAAAACTAAAAATTCTAATGGTGGAAGAATTGATTTCTTAATCAATCGCTCTATTCTCCCCCTCGAAATATGGCCTAAATGACAGTGCCATAATTTCGATGATATATCATGAACTCTCTTCCGCTTATTTCTTGCATTCATAGACGAGGAAGCATTCTGATTCTCAGTGCTCACAGCATTTACATTCTCAGAAAGTGATAACAAATAAAGTTTGTCTTGTCTGAAGCCAAGAACAACACACTTATTATCAAACACAATCTAACATTTGCCATTACCAAAATGGCAATCAGATCCATCATCATCTAGATGTGAAACACTTATCAAATTTCTATGCAACGAGAGTACATAAAGGACATCTAAAAGCTGAAGTACAAAAGCATCATCTAATTCTAGAGAGAGATCTCCAATGGCTTCAACTTCAGCTTCAACTCCATTTACTACTTTAATTCTTCTTTCTCCTCTTTGCAAGATCCTCCTCGTATGGAATCCCTATAATGAATTTGCAACATGAATAGTTGCACCTGAATCAATCTACCAAGTAGATTTTGCATATCTTAAATACAAGGACTCATTAATGAATGTAATAATGTCCTCACCTCTCTTCAAAAGGCTCTTCAGGAAATCTAGACAGTCCCTCTGGTAATGTCCATACTTCTTGCACCATTTGCATTGATCCTTGTCAACTTGGGCATTGTTGTTCTTCTGATGGTGGTCACTCTAAGGTGCCTTCCCTTGAGGTTTGGCATTCTTGTTAAAATTCTTCATTTTATTGTCCTTCTCATGGTTAGCGGAGTCACCACGTGAGCTTTTAAGCCTCTCCTCTTCTTGCACAGACATTGCAAGGAGCTTCTCAATGTCCCATTTGACGGGCTGCATGTAGTAATTAACATCAAAAGTTTTATACTCTTTAGGCAATGATGCAAAAACCAAATGAATCAGGAACTCATCCTTGAACCCCAAATCCATTGGCTTGAGCTTGGAAGCCATGTTGCTCATCTTCAATATGTGTTCTCTTATTCCTCCATCAGAGTATTTCTCATTGAATAACTTCTTTATTAGGGTACTGGCATAAGCCTTTGAAGAGCTAGTAAACTGACTCTCCACTTTCTTGAGATACTCAGGGGCGGTGTCACAATCTGGGATTGACCCCATTATTACATCTAAAATAGTGGACTTAGCCACCATCAAGCACTTGCGGATCGAAATGTCCCATTTCTTATGATCAAGATTGTATTTCATTCTCACTTCTGCATGATCTCACTGCCGAGCAGTGAAATCAGCATTAGTTTCATTTTCTTCCCTCACCGGGTCCACTGGCTCAGTAGGACACGGAGAGGTAAGCGCTAGGTCATTTTTGGACAGCGTAAGTGCTAATTCATACTTATCTCGCCATACACGATAGTTGCCCCCTTCATGAGGCGAAATGTGTGAGATGAATGCCATAGGGTTGAGTCCTAAAAACAACGCCAGAGATAGTGAGAAAATATGACATAATAATTCATTCCTTAATTTAACATTGGTCAAAATTAAAACATACAACATTATTCTATATTAATTCTACATCACCGTTGGGCAGAAATAGAATTAAGGCATGTAAAAACTCATGAATACAAAATTATAATATTGCTATTATCAACATTGGTAAAAAAAATAACAATATCATAATTTACTGAATAAAATTAACTGCTCCGATACCATTGATAGAACTTAAGACCGACTAGCAGTAGATCTAGCGGGTATAAACTTGCATTTAGGATATAGTAAACCCTTGAAGATGAACCAAAACTGAGAGAGATAGAGAGAGGATGAGAGTGGGGAGGCGTTACCGACCATCGGCAGGCTTGGCGGAGGAGCAGGCCATGGTGTCAATGTAGGGTAGCAGTGGAGTTCGGCGGCGGAAGCGGTGGTGCTTCCCATCGCTCATAGCGCCCCTTCTAAATTGACTTAGGGTTTGTAGGTGGGGATTATGGTGTTGCCCAATGGGGCCCACAAACCATTGATTCGGTTGGGCACCCGCGATCAGGGCGAGGGATCAAGGCCCGACTCGGTCGTTGGACCGAGTCGGAGGAGATCAACCTAACAACCCAAACTAACCCTTTGTTGGAATTCCATCCATCTTTGATTGTAGATTTCGACCCTTCACAATGAAGAATTTCCGTTGAATACTCACTTCATCTCAAAATCGTTTTGCACCGATCATTGTCAAATTCCTGAGTAACTGCCGCTCTATACCCTTGTGTGCAAGTCTAAATAATCTAGTTGTCAAGCTAACCTTCGTCTTGAAGGGCAGTACCTCCTTTCTTGTAGGTCTCTACACTTCATCCAATCTAATGAATTTTTAAACACTCGAAGCTTATCACACTTACTTAGACATTATATCATGTTTGTCAAAGTAACCATACCTTCGCTTATCTCATGCTTCAGACTTCTTATGTCCCATATGTGAAAAAATTTATTCTCTAAGCTACTTTGTAGGATTACACCTTCGGCAATACTCCACAATTCTTATGTGGCTACAAATCATTGAGACAATCTCTACAAACTAGTTTCTATTATGTGAAGCTCTTTTCAGCTTCAATTGATTTTGCAGGGATCAAACCATCCATTTTGACTCTCAAACATATATTTTTGCACCTCTAATATCACATTTTCACTATATACATGCTTGGCTTACCTTCACACTCATTTTGTGCAAGTACTTACCATAAATGCGTCAAGCATATTCATGCATCATACCATTGCAATGCATGAGCATAATGCATACCAAACCTCACTTCGTCCTTTGAAAGACAAAGGAGGATGAAGAGGGAGGTCACAAACTGAGCACCCTTGCAAAACAACCATGCAAGGGGCTCACCATAACCAAACCTCACTTCGTCCTTCGAAAGACAAAGTAGGACGAAGTGGGAGGTCACAAACTTAGCACCCTCACAAAACAACCATGCAAGGGGCTCACCACAACCAAACCTCACTTCACCCTCCAAAAGAGAAAGGAGGACGAAGAGGGAGGTCACAAAACTGAGAACCCTCACAAACAAACAACGCGAGGGGCTCACTTCATCTTAAGATTCCTCAATAAAATAATCCATCTTTGTAAATAATATTGTTTTGTAGGGCATCTCGCTTGCACATATCTTTTACAAAGCAAGTCATATGTTTTTCTCGAAATCTTATTGACTTCACAATATTTATGAGATTCCCCTGTATGTCTTCGCCATGCCTACAAGGGAAACTCCGTCATCATCGACATACGCCACTTCAACGATACCTTCTCCAATAGTCTGGAGGAGGTACCATCATCATCGACATCAATGTACCTTCTCCAATAGTCTGGAGAAGGTACCATCACCATCGACATCAACGTACCTTCTCCAGCAGTCTGGAGAAGGTACCTTCATCATCGACATCAACATACCTTCTCCAATAGTCCATAAAAGAGAAGGAACCTTCATCATCAGCCAAGATGACTTCAATGTACCTTCTCTAACATTGCGGAGAAGGAACCTTCATCATCAACTTCGGCGAGTTCAACGAACCCTCTCCAACATTCTAGAGAAGGAACCTTCGTCATTGACTCCGGCGACTTCAACGAACCCTCTCTAGCATTTTGGGGAAGGAACCTTCGTCATCAGCATAGACAACGTCGACAAAACCTTCTCCAGCATTTTGGAGAAGGAACCTTCGTCATCGAGTCCAGCGACCTCAATGAACCCTCTCCAACACTCTAGAGAAGGAACCTTCGTCATCGACTTCGGTGACTTCAACGAACGATCTCCAACATTTTAGGGAAGGAACCTTCATCATCAGCCTAGATGACTTCAACATACCTTCTCCAACATTCTGGAGAAGGAACCTTCGTCATTGACTACAGTGACCTCAACAAACCCTCTCTAGCATTTTGGAGAAGGAACCTTTGTCATTAGCCTACATGACATCAACGTACCTTCTCCAACATTTCAGAGAAGGAACCTTCGTCCTTAACTCCAGTGACTTCAATGAACCCTCTCCAACATCCTAGAGAAGGAAACTTCATCATTGACATCAACGACTTCAATGAACCCTCTCCAACATTCTAGAGAAGGAACCTCGTCATCGACTCCGGTGACTTCAATGAACCCTCTCTAGCATTTTGGAGAAGGAACCTTCGTCACAAGCATAGACAACATCAATAAAACCTTCTCCAGCATTTTGGAGAAGGAACCATCATCATCAACTCTGGGGACTTCAACAATACTATCTCCAAATATTTTGGAGAAGGTACGCTCATCATCAACCTCGACTTACCTTCGTCATCAATCAAGATGACACCAACAATACCTTCTCCAAATATTTTGGAGAAGGTACCCCCGTCATCAACCTTGGCATACCTTCGTCAACAACCTAGTCAACACCAACAATACCTTCTCCAACATCCTAGAGAAGGTACCTTCATCACAGCGACATCAACATAACCTTCTTCAACAATCTGGAGAAGGAACCTTCATCATCAACCTCAGCGACATCAACATAACCTTCTCCAAAAGTCTGGAGAAGGAACCTTCATCATCGTCCTCGATGACATCAACATAACCTTCTCCAACAGTCTGGAGAAGGAACCTTTGTCATTGACCTCTACGACATCAACATAACCTTCTCCAACATTTTGGAGAAGGTACCTTCGTTAAGGTGACATCAGCGATACCTTCTCCAAAATTCTAGAGAAGGTACCTTCGTCAAGGTGACATCAGTGATACCTTCTCCAAAATTTTAGAGAAGGTACCTTTGTCATCGATCTTAGTGACTTCAACATCAACGTACCTTCTCCAATAGTCTGGAGAAGGTACCTTCATCATTGACTTCAACGATACCTTCTCCAACATTTTGGACAAGGTACCCTCATCATCGACATCAATGATACCTTCTCCAATCAATCTAGAGAAGGTACCTTCATCATCGACATCAATGTACCTTCTCCAACATTCTAGAGAAGGTACCTTTGTCATCGACATCAATGATAAATTCTCCAATCAATCTGGAGAAGGTACCTTCATCATCGACACCAATGTACCTTCTCCAACATTGTGGAGAAGGTACCTTCATCATTAACATCAGCGACATCAACATCAACATACCTTCTCCAACGTCCTAGAGAAGGTACCTTTGCCATCAACATCAACAACAACTTCTCCAACATTCTGGAGAAGGTACCTTCACCATCAACCATGGCGGCATCAACTACACCCTCATGAACACTCCGGCAAGGGTCTCGCCATCAATCTCGGTGGTGCCGACAACCCAGCAAGGGGCTCACCATTGACCTCGGTGGTGCCAATACTTTGGCAAGGGGCTCACCATCGACCTCAGTGGCATCGACCACACCCTCACCAACACTCTGGCAAGGGGTTCACCATCAACCTCGGTGGTGCCAATACTTCAACAAGGGGCTCAGTATAGACCTCAGCGACATTTACCGCACCCTCACCGTACTTCAACAAGGGCTTGCTATCGACCTTGGTGGCATCAACCGCACCCTCACCAACACTCTAGCAAAGGGCCTCGCCATCAAACTCGACAGTGCCAATATGTCAGCAAGGGGCTCGCTACTGACCTCGGTGACATCTATTGCACCTTTGCTAGCACTTCGACAAGGGCTCATAATTGACCTCCACGGCATCAACTGCATCCTCACCAACACTTCAGCAAGGGGCTCGCCATTCGACCTTGGTAGTACCAACACTTTGGCAAGGGGCCCGCCTTCAACCTCAGTGATATCGAGCTCACCCTCACCAACACTTCATCAGCGCCTTGACCTCACATTTGGGTTGAAGATCCATACCCACCACCAACACCATCTACATCACCATCGTCTCATTCATTGGTTACAATGTCAACTTTAGCTCTGCTAGGCTACCTTCGGACCAAGGCCTCACCATTATCATCAGCATCAACTATTTTCAATGACGACTTCAACTTTGCTCTGCTGTCACCCTCGACCAAAGTGAAGAACCTCACCCAAAGTTCATTGTCAACACCATCGAGAACTAGGCATGAAGCACCCGCCTGCTCTTAAGCACTAGCCAAGAGGGGCTAAGGGGTGCATTGGGGGACCAACTCAACCCGGAAGACATGTCTTGCCCGCTGCTCATGAGCCGGAGGAGGCAATCCCCGCTAGCTACAACAACTACTCCATCCATGTCCACCTCGACAAATGTGTCATCATCGACTGGCCTTCAGTGGCAACTCCCACATCTATCTATGTCTAGCGACCACGACCGTTAGAACAGCTGCTTGCCCTTCCATGACTACTTCAGCTATAGAGAGCTGCTCTAGGTAGGGTGAAGACCCTCATAGTAGCTGAGTCGTCGACCTCCGCAATCGACAAATCATCGTCGTCATATCATGGCCTCCGACCCTCGCTGCCAAAACGCTTCCTGCTCTAAGGACACATATCGAAGCCTAGGATTGGCTAGGGAATTGTACTCTTGGGCCTTTTTCCTGTTATTGTAGCAACTAGAATTTGTTGTACTAACCAAAGCCTAGTGGCTAAGGGGCTACAGTTGGGGGTAGGGATGGCTGTGCCTATTCCCCTCCATGTAAAAAGGCCCAACTCCTAATTAGTCTAAGGACTTGTATGTAAATTTTTGAGCCAAAGGGGGTCAGGAGGAAGATTGCCTCCTCCCACCTCCCTTATAAATAGTACCAAGGGGCAAGGGAAGAAGCCTCCTGTCTTCCCCGAAACCCAAACGTTGGAGCACCTACTCTCTTCCCTATGCGGGACTAGCTCCCGAGCATCCCCTCGCCCCGAACAAAGGAACCTTCATCCTGGATGGTGAGGGTACGAGCGAAGGGATATTACCCAATGGCCTGCAACACCAGGGCTTAAGATGTTAGGGAGTGAAAAAAGCAGCTTGCATCTTCAATTGAATTATAGATTGACTATGTTCGCTAGTAGCAAACCTTTCGAACGTAGTTGAGTTTGGGTGCCTATTGGCTATTTGATAGGCCGCCCAACTCATCTTGGTATGGTTGCAGGGTATGGCCTCATATTCATCTATAGGCTTCCTCGGTGGGGGAGGACATTGGCTTGTGCCCTCATTCAAACCACTTGTAGGCGGTCGTGTCACATCGCCCGGTGCTACCACTATGCCTCCTTGTGGACTATTGTTGCTAGGAGCTAGACTGCCTCGAGGACTGCTGCCTAGGCCGCTAGCATTGTCATTGTCGCTGCCATTGTCATCGTCGCTATTGTCGTCATTGTCGTCATCATTGGGTCACCAAGGGGAGACAACTATGAGCGAGGTGACGCCAGTGTTGGCACGTCCAAGACAATGCCGCTCTTATTCCATAATATGCGCATGCCGAGACTAGCGCCAATGAACCTGCTCCCCTCTTTAGTGGGAATGTCAATTTCATCCTCATCAAAGTCTGAGTTGGTCCACATCACGTCCACCCTGGCGTAGTTGGGCGGGATCGGCTTGCCGCCGTACATGGCGTTACTTTCGGGTGGTAGTGCCACTCCCATGGCCACATCCTTCTTCCTCCGCACCCTGCTGAAGGGCACCAGAAGTGTGCATGTCGTTGGTTCCATGATGTTGTCAACTGGGTACCTGGAGAGTCCTCCGATCAACGGCACCATCTACCCTTGTACGACATCTTGAACCTGTGGTAGCACCACGCCAGCCTAGCAAAATAGCTGTGACCTCAGCTCCACCATCTTAGGGTCGGTGGTCATGAAAGCATCTTGTATCGACCCCATGATCATGTCCTTAATTGCCTCATCTTTGCCTTTCTATATGAGCCCTTCCTTGTATCTTTGCCTCATGTGGTATGTGCTAGCGTTGGATTGCTAGGAATCCATGGTCTTCCAGCTCTTCCTTGAGGATACGCCACGAACGCAGCCGTGGTGCTCTGGGTTTCCCAGTGCCTTGATTAGTATGTCCCTCTTTCAGCGAGGTTCAAATGACCTGCTCTTCTCGGCCCACAGCGACCTCCAAGATCCTCTTCTCCACCTCCTCAGTCTGTGGCTCATTGACCTTGGTCTTACCCTCCTTAAGTTTTTTTCTCTTGCAGCCTTTAAGGAAGTCCCATGCCGTCTCATCATAGTCTGCATATGGATCTAGCAGCCCAGCCTCAATGAAAGCCCTTTCTTCTACCCACCACTATGGCCTCTTAGCGGCATACCTTGTCATGCCTAGGTGGTGGTGGTGCAAGTTCCTCTTAGCAAGCTCGGAGAACTACTCGTTCTTGGCCTTTGCTTCTAGGGTTTGTTTTTGTCTGATGAATTGTTCCCAAACTTTGGGCAAGACGTAACTATAACGGGTGAAGGGCGTCTACCCTTTCTGCACATACTCCTTGTTGAGCTTGTACTTGAAGTTTCGAAGCGCTTTTACTGCCAGGACCATGACATGCCCCTAGCACTTCACTTTATCATAGCCCTCTAGATACGTGAACCGGCTCAGCATCTCTTTCCACATGTGTTCTTTGAGGTCTTCCGGGATAGCCTTCCAATTTGGATATGTGATAGGCACCTTTTCCCTGACTAAAATGGAGCACTGGTTGCTAAATTTGCCAAAGGCCTTTGTTGGTTGCAAAGGCTCTCCCTATGGGCCCACCTAGGCTATCACGTGCACATCATCGTGCTTGTTTTGCCTTACATGTTGTCCCCTTCTCAGCTTTAGTTTGTCACCGGCCGTTGTGGCTAAAGTGGTCACCGTGGAGGGAGTGGGTGCTTCCGGGGGGGCTTTTCTTCTTCCTTCTCCATGACGAACTGCAAATTCTGAGGCACCAGCGGTAGCTATCGAGGGCAAAAACTTGCATTAATGCATGCATTGATGCAAGTACCTCAATACTTGGTGTTTTGGTGTCCTCGTCTAGAGGAATTAGCCGTGCCTACTGTCGGCACAAAAACATGTCGTGTCGGCACATGAGCAAGCCGGAAGGGCCTACTCGATGGAGCTAGAGATCCGCCTGTCTTCAACGTAGTTATGATCGATCCTGCATACTCCTCCCGAGACATGCCAGTCAATTTGACCCTATAATTGACAAGGAGAGAAAGTTTATCAGTAATTTAAGGTGGAACGTGCCGATTTGTGCCTAGATAGTTCCAAGTGTGCCGCTTCTAGAGCAGCCATACGGGAAAAAAGATTAAATAGCTAATTCGCACAGAAATCGGTTGTTATGGACTGTAAAGCTCATGGGCAGCGATTGATTTTATGTTGATAGGTACAATACACGTATATGTAAAAAAGATCATCAGCTAGATGGATATTACCAGTATGAATCATTAAGCCGATGAATCTTACCAGGAAAAGATATAGCACATGAATGAATCGACTATCTGATACGAACGGATCTACAAACGCTCTAAATCTAATCTTTTACCACCAATAGTGAGGTTCGACCGGATCGATGACAGCTATGATGATAGTAACAAACACAGTTCGAAGAATCCAAAAAACATTCCGAAAGACATGCTATACGTGAAGGCTCGGATGAATCGGCTAAAATAGGGGATTCAGGTGAAAAGGACTACAGCGTGTGAACAACCGACTATTTCACATGAGCAAACATATGGACTCCTCAGACTCAACCTGCTATCTCTAACAGTGGGGTTCGACCGGATTGATGCAGCCGTGAAAAAGACAACGAATCAAACCTTAAAGTACACAGATCTATTCACGATTAATAGAATCATGGATGCACACCGTAGGCGTTAATGCATAGGTGATCAGCTATTTAGCCGATGCAAGCATAGCAAACAACTAAGGTCATGCCTAACCGGGAACAAATCTACTAACTAGCATCTTCCGATCTACAGTGCCATCAGTGGGGATCGACCGGATAGTTACAGCCATAATGGTGAAGTATAAACTAGATTCAACTAGCCAGCAAACATTTTCAAGATTATTCATGCCTTAACCACATACTATGCATGATCAAGATCGAAGTAAAAATAGCCGATGAAGCATAATCCATCGCTCACAGTAAGAAACATCGTGTTGTAGTAAAGCAAACGATAGACTAAAAGGATATAAGGCCGATCTAATTCGATCTCGACCAAACAGATTGATGTTGCTGCAGACTAATGACAATGAAAAACATCAGCAAGATCGGTAACTTAATGAATCTACCAACGATTGCCACTCTTAGGTAGAGCCAATAAATTAACCTTAATCTAATTCTGATGAGGACATCGCCAAGATGGAGTCGAGGACGACTCCAATTCGAGAAGGGGAGGATGATGAGGACATCGCCATGCTGGACACACCGACGCCATGGTCTTCCCCAAGTTGCAATTCGTTCCCAACTCAGCTGCCACGTCGCCCTCGGATTCAGCAGACACGTCGTCACTGTTTCGGTCATAACTTTCTCATACGACATCGAAACGGGCCGTTCTTGGATGCGTTGGAAAGGGGACGACGACGCCGTCGTTTTGGATCTGGTCCTAGCTCCAGAAGGTCCGTGGATCATTCTGTGTGACCACGGCAAGGTGCTGCGTCACCTATTTGGGCCAACTTGGCCATGTATCGTGTCGGGCCTTAAGCCCAAGTTGTGGGCGCCCAACCCCTGGCCGTCCCCAACCCTAGGTCGAGTCTTAGACTATAAACACAGCCGTCGCCGCTGCTACACAATTGGGTTTTGTTTAGAGATTAGTTTTCCATCGAGAAACTGAATCGTTCATTGTAACTGTGGTGACAAATCCTTTTACAGTGATCCAGGGCCCCATTCTTGATCTCCTCCACTGTGTCGATTAGTCCTTTGGAACCGAGTTCTAGAACCCTCTATTGATATTCACGTCATTCATATTTGCAATATCAGATTGTGTGGTTTACCTTCTTGCTTGTGCTCTTCGATTCGCTTGCAGGAAAAGCCTTCTTGGCGAGGTCAATCAAGTTGTGCTTGGTTGATAACCAACGGAGCAGTGGTGTAACGGTTGCAGGGTTCAAATCGCGTCTGATTTGAAGCCGGATCGCCAACGTCGAGATCTCCACAAATCGAACTTACCGGCTACCTCTCGGAAGATCGGGCCTGTACTCATCAATTGGTATCAGATATTTCAGGTTTACCGCGAGGTATAATCTCGTTTGCCTTAGATTCATATTTGTTCATTACCTAGAGTCTACAAAAAGCCCAAAAATATTTCAATTTCCGCTGTCCTATCGCCCTTTGTGCCTTTGCAATTTCGTTTCAGATTCGTGTTGTTGAGTTTGTGTCCGTGGTCGAGTCTTGTTGCTAGTTTAGGATTGTGTTCGTGGTCGTAGTTCAATCGCCCGTTGCTGGCCAGGGGTTGGGCGCCCACAACTTGGGCTTAAGGCCCGACACGATACATGGCCAAGTTGGCCCAAATAGGTGACGCAGCACCTTGCCGTGGTCACACAGAATGATCCACGGACCTTCTGGAGCTAGGACCAGATCCAAAACGACGGCGTCGTCGTCCCCTTTCCAACGCATCCAAGAACGGCCCGTTTCGATGTCGTATGAGAAAGTTATGACCGAAACAGTGACGACGTGTCTGCTGAATCCGAGGGCGACGTGGCAGCTGAGTTGGGAACGAATTGCAACTTGGGGAAGACCATGGCATCGGTGTGTCTAGCATGGCGATGTCCTCATCAAATTCGAGTAGTGGAGGTTGGCTGGATCGATGCAGCTATACTTTAACTAGACAAGAGTCAATAACTAACTTATACCAGAGTTACAGTGGAGGTCGACCAGATCAATGCAGCCGTACGAACAGAAGTATAAGCCATGACAGTACTTACAGACAAGCCAGAGGTCGGCCAGACCGATGCAGCCCTGCTCACTGAAGAACTCGCTGAGATCTACTCTACTCCTACTCCTTAGGGGTGGCCGGAGCTGAAAAAGTAAGTAACTTGTATTTGATTGATTATGTGTCCTTTACAATAGCCGGAGTCTAATATTTATACCCGGAGCCCAAACATGAATCCTACTTAAGTACGGCTCATTACCATCTTTGGTATAAAAGAAAATACTCCTATCTTAAGATAACTTGGACCCTATTCTTTCCCTTTTTGTAGAGTCCGATATGTAGTTTCCCGACACCAACTATAGCTCATCATTGTTATCTGCTGACGTCATTCAAAGAGAGCCGATTCCAGTGGCGTGTCTGAATCAACTAATATCGATCCTTATGCAATCGATCCCTTGATTGACACAATTTAAAAAGCCTTTGAGTCCCCGCGTTCTTCTCCCAAATTTTGGTGTAAACACATGCCCCCCAATTTTGGGATAAAAGTGATTTTATTCCAAAATTCCTATTTATCCATTTACCACGCCGCAACCGTTTTATTCCGAGATATATGCATGACTCTTGACTTCCCAGCCCAAGTTTTATATAATATCTCAATAGTATCACTTCCAACTCACTCGGCCTATTTGCTTTTTCCTTCTTCCTCGAGCAAATCTTAACATCCGACGCCGTCATCGCCAAGGCCTCAAACCCTAGCAAATCCTCTGCTCTATCAAGCTATTATTCAAGCGATCTTTGTCAGAATCAAATGTACTTCGGCTTCAATGGTGACCAGCGACCACGTCCCTGAGGTATGCTTCCATGTTTCCATTCTCCAAGTACCGGCCGCTACCCTGTACATCCTTTCTTCTCAAATATATTTCATCCGATTTCTAGGAAATGAGGAATAAAATCTTGATTCCATCATCTGTTGCTTCCAATGTCTATTTTCTTGGGCCTATGGGTGACCCCGATCCATCTAATTTCATCCGTCAAGTAACCAACCAAATCCCCTTCAAATAGTCTAGAGTGGATTCGTCCTCCTGGAATATCAAAACCCCCTTCAGAAACTGGCCTAAAATGCCTAAGGGATGGAGAGATTGGTTTCATAGGGTATTCGAGAAAAAGGCTGGAGATTGGGAGGTTTATGATTTGAATCAATGTTTGACACTCTCATTGTCCGGGATAGAGATGAATGATTCACACTTGATTTCCGCATCCTATTTCTGGTCCAATGCCCTGAATGCCTTTGTTTATGGTCACGGTCCAATGACCATCACTTTGGTCGATGTTTACATGTTGACCAACCTTAGACTTACTAGATCAATGCAGCCTTATGAGTACTTGAGTGCTAGTTCCAAAATATTAGCCAAGATATCAGACTGCATAGGATGGGCAAGTTACATTCTGAACCATATTGGAGACGAATCAACTATTAGTGAAAAGGAATACGTGGCCTTTCTAAACATGTGGTTAGAAAGATTCATCTTATGTCGGTCATCTTGTGGTCCAACTTACAATCATAAACTCATGGCAGAGCATCTAGCAATAGGCAAGGATATCCCTCTTGGAAAGTATCTACTAGGAGCTGCTTATCATCTGATGTACCAGGTAGCTACCCAATTACTAAAGAATGAACCAGTGCATACTATCAGTGAGGTGATGGAAGCCTCCAGAGTCTTTCAATTAGGATCAGATCTTCCTTCCCTTTGTGTGCACGACTGGATCAGAGTCATCTTCTCTTCCATTCTCTTTGACTCCAGGTGACAAGAATGACACTCCGATCTTTTCTGTGGGTTGGTCAACCCTTTGGGCGTAGCGCTAGACGGGGAATTCGCTTCTGATAGTGAGGTAACTTTCATTCCCCTTTTCAGAGACATTACTTGATGAATTCCCTTGCCAACTGTTCGAACCGATCCTTTCAGGACACTGAATTCGATCCTCCAAGCTTGGATAGGAAAGGGCATCCTATAGATTATCAACCACCACGCCCAATTTCAAGAATAGGATCAACCGCATCTTCTTTGAAAAATTGATGAAAACCCATGCTGCTCCCACGATTGTGATGTGTCAATCTTCAAAGCATAAGGCAGTCCAAGGGGCGACCCAGAAAGTCATTACTAGGAAAAGACTTTGTAGAACGAGACCATCAACTGCTCTGGTAAAGAATCCATATTCCTCTCAAACTAATGTTCAACTTCTGATCCCCTTTTTTCACAGTTATGAACCATTGCATCCCAATCGGTTCTGGGTGCAGAGCTGTTGTCCTAGGCATTTGATTTGGCATCAACTACACCTTCATTAGCCGATCCCGAGAAGAGCCAATTTTGATTGAAACAACAGTTGGTTAAAAAATGGCAAAATATGTGAGTCATTCTATCTTATCCTTGATGCTGCCGAAGTGTTTTTCTCAAAAGTTCTTGATTCTATTCAACTTTTATTCTTCATCTGACTTCTTACCATGACAGATACTTTCTGAGGAAATACCTACGCAAGAGCAAAAATTTGACAGTCTCCTCATTGAAAATGATCCTGCTATCACTGATATTCAAACTGTCGATTCCCCAATCCAGCACACAACTGATGGCTGGAAAGTCACATGCTCAATTTATTTCTTTGCAACAATCATGAACTAAAAATTTTCTCTGATGTTTGTAGATGTCAATGTTGAGAGTTCAGAGCTGATTCAACCAGATATTACTGGTGCATCATCAGTTGTTCCTCCTCTTCAGACAGAGGCTACTACCAAAAAGGTACTGTATCCTCTTCACCATTCATTTTGTTATAAATTGATTCAAACTTCCTAATCAAGATTTTCTTATACACAAGCACTCAATCTTCCAGCACTGAGCTACTCTTTCAATCTTGAGGAGTATCTTGATGAAGATGAAATCAGCTCATCAGCCACCTTTGAAGCGACCTGATTTTCGCGAAGGAAAATCCACAAAGTCGAAGTGTAATAAGACCATTGTAGATCATATTACCCAAATTTTTCCAGTTGAATATCACATCCATACATCGTAATATCAGAGTACTAATAGTGCGGAATTACATAAATTATTACATCGCCGCATTGGCGGAAGCAAAGTAGCATTCATTCATAATAGCTTGATGATGAGATCGCCAAACTCGAGCGTAGGAACGAACCCCTCAACCGTCAAACTCCTCGGAGCTATACTCCTCAGCAGAGCCTGTGTGCCAAAATTTATCAGTACGATTTGTACTGGCTACTCCCAACCCTATGAGCATTGCTTTGTGGAAATTGGATGCAAGTTGGATATAATCAAAAGGAACCTATAAGGCTGGGGTTTCCTATGTTTTAGCATATCAAGTGTATAATAGTATATTCAAGTTTTAATACCATTCCCACACACATTCCACCCCATTCCCATCTAGAGCTAGGTTTCGATCCTGGGATCGATATACCACCATCTCCACACCATCACCACATTTCCACCATACCATCACTCAGTCGACAGGCCAACTCCCTATCAGCACTGTCTCAAGGCCCGTAGCCCCTGGCTACGACCGACACTCTCTCCCGGGGAAAGAAAAGAAGGACTCATCTCCTATCTAGTTTAAGCGAAACCCAGGAAAGGTCCATAGCCGACAAGTCGGCATAGGTATCGATCGATCAACCATACACTCTGCAGAGGTTTCACATTCCCACAAGATAGCCATCCTCGACGGTGCCCCGTCTAGGCAAATTCCGGTCGCTTGCTAGCCTAGAATGATGCCACCCTACATCTCAGCCCTGGAACATCCCAAGTCTAGTCTGGGATGGCTGATACTGTGAGTCGTAGACAGAGCCGGGGCCCTCCGGATGCCAGGAGCCGGGTCCACAAGGCCTCCTAAAGTCTCGGAAGGGTGTGGGGGGAACCAGCACCCCTGCACCTCCTTGCACACATTCGCCCAGCAGTAGTGGCACCGCTCTTCCAAGTAGTCGGACCGTCCCGCACCATATAGGGCGAGTGGGATGTAAGGCTTCCCGGTGAATCTGAGTACTAGTAAGTCCTTAGGGATGACTAAGCCAGAATGTCTTCATCAGGGTTTCCAATTTCCGTGCCACCACAGCACCTCTACGCCGGGTTCCACCTCTCCGAGGTTCACACCCGAGGCCACCTCCAATTACCATTTACTCGCCACAGGTATTCCATATCCAAGTGCCCAGGTAGCACCACATGGCAAGACTCGCCCCAGGCTCGTTGTTATTCCAGCTCGGTCGACACAACCCTCACCCTCCATGCACCCAGTCACACATGCAGCACTCTCCCCATAGTCCAGATAACACCAGTTTCCTACCACGCATCGATGTAGTACAAGCATAGTAGTAGTGATAAGCAATGGAATATAGCAGCGAGCGTGTGACTATCCTAATAGCAGGGTGAGCAGGGGTAAGGTTGCGTCAAGGTAAAGGCCATCCAGAAAGCATACTACCATGCAAGTCCTATCATAGTGGGTATATAACAATAACATAAAGCAATAGCAGTTCTACCTGAGCCATGCGTAATAGGTGCTACGAGATTGGGTGGGATGTGGCACCTTTAGTGTAGTCGTCTCCGTACTCCTCATAGTACTCTTGGTCCTCGTCTGTCTGGTTCCCCTCCGAGTCTGCAAACGTTCGCATTATAGTCGCGTTAGCAACATCTATAGAATAGCACAAAGAATTCGAGAGAGCCAGATGCACTCAAACATGGGTTCATTGCGTAGGGCTCGATGAATTTTGGTCCTGGTCTGGTGTTTTTCTGAGTTCGTATGAATTAGTTGTGGGAGTGGTGAAATAGCTGGTGAGGTGGTCGGAAAGGTCACCGAAGTGGTTGGAGGGATCGCCGAAGTGGTCGGAGGAATCACCGAGGTGGTCGGAGAGGTCACCGAGGTCCCCGATGCTGGCGTGGTCGCATCATCGGCATGACGTCAGCATGGCGTTTTCAGAGCTAAACCTCGACTGACAGGTGGGTCCTGCTGACGGTGTCACTGACATGTGCGTCCTAGTCAACGGTCAATACAGGCCAGGTCCAAACTAGGCCGGTTGAGCTTGGATACGGGCTGGACCTTGGTCTGCCACGTGGCGCGCGCCGGTGCGGCCACGTCATCTTACTGGGCCACAAACGGGCCGTGGTCCACGGGCGCAGGTGAGGCGCGGTTCATGGTTAACCAGCCTGTGTTGGTCCATAGACCGCAGAGCCGGTCTATGAAGGACTTGGTCCTCTTACTCCTTCCTAGGGTTTGGTTCACGAGCACGACGTGGTCGGAGTCGACGTGGTCGTGGTCGGAGTGGTTGGCGTGGTCGATGGGGTCGTGGTCGGAGCTGCTCGGTGGAGCTGCTCGGGATGTGGTCGACGTGGTCGGAGTCGACATGGTCGTGGTTGGAGTGGTTGGCGTGGTCGACGAGGTCGTGGTTGGAGCTGCTCAGGATGTGGTCGACGTGGTCGGAGTCGACGTGGTCGTGGTCGGAGTGGTTGGCGTGGTCGACGGGGTCGTGGTCGGAGCTGCTCGGTGGAGCTGCTTGGGATGTGGTCGACGTGGTTGGAGTCGACGTGGTCGTGGTCGGAGTGGTTGGCGTGGCCGACGGGGTCATGGTCGACGTGGTTTCCGCCGGTGGTGAGGTCACTGGCGAGCCTTAACCGTGGTGCTGGTGTCCGACTAGGGTAGGCAGTAGCTTCCCCATGCCTTGGCGAGTGCAGTGGTGGGGTCAAGGTGACGGCTGGGGCTTCCTAGGGTCTCGGCCACGGTGAAGGGCGGCATGGGTCCATCGGCGTGCATGGTCAGGGCTGTGGCGGTAGCGAGAGTCCAGTTGGAGAAGCATGTGAGCTCCACTGTGCTTCTACGGCCATGGTGGGCTTGTTGAAGGAGCTCCTAGTACTCCCAGTGGCTCTGGCCACAATGGTGAGGGTAGAACAGAGGCGGTGGCGCTCCGACAAGGTGCGGTGCGGCAACATAGGGCTCTGGTGGGCTTCTTCCTCGGCTAAGGTGGGTGCGGCGTGACTCTCGTCATGGCGGGGCCAGTCGGTGTGTCAATGTCGCCTTTACCGCGATGTAGAAGACGCGGTGGTCTCGCCATGGTTGTGCTCTCAGCCATGGTGAGCGTGCTCGTGCATGTGCGCTCCTGCTCCGATGTACTACTCTATGGCTGGGTTCCTCCTTTTGGCTGATGGCAGCGCGTACAGTGCGTCCTAGGTCTCGGCAAGCGTGGCCATGGCGGTCTCCCTAGCTAACAAGTTGGGCTAGGCCGGAGCTTGAAGCTTCAGCAAGGTTCCGATCATGGTGGTGCGCGTTCCATTTGGCTAGGGAGGTGGTCTCAGCAAGTTGGCTCACCGTAGGGCTCGTGGCGGTAGGATGGCGGTGCAGTGGCGAGGCGAGGCCGTGATGAGGTGATGCAGTGCCGTGCTGAGCAGTTACGTCGCTGTAGCTAATCGGGGTGGCGCTCCTGGATCCAGTGAGCTCCTCCCCGCAGCGGCCTCCTTCTCCTTCATGCTTCTCCCTCCTCCCTCTCTCTCGACTTGTCGCGGTGTGGTGCTATGCCACCAGCGGTGGCGGCGAACGGGCTAAGGGTTAGGGTTCACGGACGTTGGCTTTTATAGCTGAGCTCCATGGGCTCCTATGGTGGACAGCGATCGGGCGGTGGTGATGCGCCGAGCGCATCTGACGGCTTGCGTGCGGTAGCGTAGGCGCGGCGTAAGGGGGAAACAGGGTCATGCGATTTGCGTGACCCCGGGCCCGTGCCTACCACGCTGGTCGGCTTCCGGTCACGTGGTGGAGGGAGCATGGGGAAGATGACGATGCTGTAGCTGGGCGGCTGACAGAGGGGGACTGTTTGTCAGCTTGTCCTGATGCGGCGGCGTGCAGTGCGTGACGTCTGATGGGTGGGTCCGGTTTGTCAGTGGCTTGTGCGCGCGCGGGCGGTAGGGCGTTGCTAGGCCGGCTTCATGGGCCATGTGCGCGTGTGGGAGGGCAGGCGGGTTGGTTTGCAAGGCCGAGCAGGCCTGGGCTGCTGATGCTGCTCCCTATTCTTTCCTTTCTCTTTTATTTATTCTTTCTTCTATTTTGTTTTCCTTTCTCTTTTATTTGCACAACAAAAGATCAATAAAAAGCAACGCACTTGTTTAGAATTTAAATGCATGTAAGAATGTAGGTGTTAGGGATTCTAAACACACACCTATACAACAAGTGACATGCTATGCTTATGACTAGTGCAACACTTAGGGTTAGCTCCTACAAATGTCACTCATCATCACATGGTGTTTTGAAGAAAAAATTTTGTAGTTGGGATTTTGGTGTATGGATTTTTGGGTTGTTACAGTCCTACCCCCTTAACAGAATCTCGTCCTCGAGATTCAAGCGTAACGTACTCTTCGAAGAGGTAAGGATATTGTAGCCGGAGGTCAGACTCTTTCTCCCATGTTGCTTCTCTCTCAGTGTGATTGCTCCATTGGATCTTGCACATCGGAATAGTCTTGCTTCGGGTCTCCTTGGTATCTCTACCTAGAATTCTGATAGGATGCTCTTTATACTCGAGAGTGTCTTGAAGGTCAAGTGCATTTGTCGGAACTACTTCATCGGGCACTCTCAAACACTTGCGTAGCTGTGAGACATGAAATACGGGATGTACACCCGCCAATTCCTTAGGTAGCTCAAGCTTGTAGGCGAGCTTTCCAATCCTCTTGCAAATCTTGTATGGGCCAAATAATCTAGGGGCAAGCTTTCCTTTCACATGGAATCTGATAGTTCCACGTAGCGGGGATACCTTGAGATAGACGAAATCTCCCACATTGAACTCAAGTTCTCTTCTCCTTTTGTCAGCATAGCTCTTGTATCGACTTTGAGCAATTCTCAAATTCTCCTTTACTTGAGCAACTCCTTCTTCGACATCTTGAATTTAGTGGAGTCAAAGAATGATCTTTCCCCTAGTTGGGACCACATCAATGGTGTCTTACAAGATCTGCCATACAGAGCTTCAAACGGCGACATCTTGATACTGGCTTGGTAGCTGTTATTGTAAGAGAACTCTGCATAGGGTAGGCATTTCTCCCAATCAGAGCCATAATTTAGTACACTAGCGTGAAGTATGTCTTCTAAGATCTGATTCACTCGTTCAGTTTGTCCATCTGTCTATGGGTGATAAGCGGTACTGAAGTCAAGTTTAGTTCCAATGGATTTGTGCAAAGCTTCCTAGAATTGGGACACGAACTGAGGACCACGATCAGATACAATACTAGAGGGAGCTCCATGCAGTCTGAGAATATGCTCAACATATAGAGCTACTAATCTTTCGGCATCGGTCCTGGTCTTAACTGGTACAAAGTGAGCAATTTTGGTCAAATGATCAACAATCACCCAAATGGAATCATTGCCTTTCTGTGAACGGGGCAATCCAACTTTGAAATCCATAGATATGCTCTCCCATTTCCACTCGGGAATGTCAAGAGGCTTTAACAATCCTGCAGGCCTTTGATGTTCAGCCTTGACTCTATTACAGGTGTCACATCATGCCACATGTCCCACAATGTCTGTCTTCATGCCTCTCCACCAAAAGTGTTTCTTCAAGTCTTGGTACATCTTTGAACCTCCAGGGTGAATGCAGTACTTAGAATTATGTGCTTCAGACATAATTTCCTCTCATAGTGCTGGATCAGAAGGTACACAGATTCTGTCCTTGAACCAGATGGTTCCTTGTTCATCTTCATGGTGGTTGGTCTTGTAGCATAGTTTCATCAGACCACGGAGATATTCAATCTCTTCACAACTTTTTTGAGCTTGACGGATATGATCCGTGAGATCATACTGTATGCGGAGCTCATTCAGCAAGCCATGCGGTAGTATCTCAAGTTAGAAATCATCAATCTCTCCCTTGAGTTCAGGTGGTACGGATTCAGTGATCAAAGTGTGACAGTAACTCTTGCGACTGAGAGCATCTGCGACTACATTAGCTTTTCCCGGATGATAGTGAATTTCTAGGTCATAGTCCTTGATCAATTCTAGCCATCGGCGTTGCCTCATATTTAGATCTTCTTGAGTGAAAAAGTACTTCAAGCTCTTGTGATCGGTGTAGATATCACACTTGTTGCCTATCAGGTAGTGCCTCCAGATCTTCAAAGCATGCACAACTGCTGCTAACTCAAGGTCATGGGTAGGGTAACGGTTCTCGTGTTCCTTCAACTGTCGAGAAGCATAAGCTATCACTCTTCCACCTTGCATCAACACACAACCAAGTCCTTGACGGGATGCATCACAATAGACCACGAAATCTTTGTTGATATCCGGCAATGCTAACACAGGAGTTGTGGTAAGCTTCCGTTTCAACTCTTGAAAGCTTCGTTCGCACTTGGGCGTCCATTCAAACTCCTTGGTCTTCTTCAGAAGGTTGGTCATCGGGCGGGCTATCTTAGAGAAGTTCTCGATGAACCGGCTGTAATATCCAGCCAATCCCAAGAAACTTCTGACTTCAGTCACATTACGGGGTTGATCCCACTCTTTTGTAGCTTCAATCTTGGCTGGGTCAACTGCGACACCTTCAGCTGATAGTACATGGCCTAGGAAGGCAACTTTCTGTAGCCAAAATTCGCATTTGCTGAGCTTTGCGTAAAGCTGATGTTGGGCTAGTTTCTCAAGCACGGTCCTCAGATGATGTTCGTGTTCTTCAGCGGTGGATGAATAGACAAGAATGTCATCAATGAATACTACCACGAACTTATCTAGTTCATCCATGAAAACCTTATTCATCATGTTCATGAAGTATGCGGGAGCATTCGTGAGTCCAAAGGACACCACGGTGAACTCAAACTGCCCATACCTAGTCACAAAAGCTGTCTTCGGGATGTCACTCTCTCGAATCTTCATCTGATGATAGTCAGATCTGAGATCAATCTTGGAGAAATAATTGGCACCTCATAGCTGATCCAGCAGATCATCGATTCTTGGCAGAGGGTACTTGTTCTTGATGGTGACTGCGTTCAAGTTCCGGTAATCAATGCACATTCTCATTGAGCCATCCTTCTTCTTAACAAACAGAATAGGGGATCCCCAGGGTGAAGCACTAGGTCTGATATATCCCTTCGAGATGAGCTCATCAAGCTATTTCTTGAGCTCGGCCAGTTCATCAACCGACATGCGATAGGGTCTCTTGGCAATGGGTCCTGTTCCTGGCAAAAGATTGATAATGAATTCTACATCACGGTCTGGTGGCATACCTGGTAATTCTTCAGGGAATACATTGGGATAGTCTCTGATCATAGGCACATCATGAACTGTCTTCTCCTCTTTTTGTGATTCTGAACTTGCTTTAAGGGCACATAGGATAGAGGTAGACTTTCTGGACTGGGGTTCACATCTAATAACTTGGCCTGATGGGTGGGTCACTTGGACGTATCTAGGTGAACATGATATGATACCTTGGTGAATGGTTAACCAATCCATACCTAGGATGACATCTAGGCTAGTGGAAGGTAACAGGGTTAGGTCGGCTTTAAAGATAAGACCCTCAATGGTAAGACTCCCTCTCTTACAGATGTGGGTGCATTTTAGGTCTCCTAAAGGCGAACTGGTGATGATAGGCTTTTCACATGGGGTTACAGGCAGGTTATGTTCTCGTGCAAACTTGGATGATATGTAAGAACATGTTGCTCCCGAGTCAAATAAAACCGATGCAGTATTGCCATTAACTAAAAACATACCGTACACCACGTCAGGGGCAGCCTGTGCTTCCTCGGCGTCCAGATGGTTGAGACGTCCATGAGTAGCAGATCCCTTGAACTGAGACTTCTGGGCGGCTAAGTTCTGAGGGCACTCGGTGGCTCTATGACCCGGTTGGCCACAAGCAAAGCAGGTGAAAGGCGTACCACCTGTAGGGGTTGGCGCGGGTGCCTTCTAGTTTCCAGTGCCTGGTGCAGAGCGGTTCTGTACTAGGCGTTCATTCGCTGAGCGGGGATGGCTGAAACGGTCCCGAGTGTTGCGATCCTGAGCATAACGGTCCCGGGTGTAACGATCCTGAGCAGGGCGGAAGTATTTGGTGGTGTAGCCTCTACCACCCCTACTTGATCCTGAGTTGTCGTCCCTGTTGTGGTGAGAGCGTTCCCTGGATGGTGCATCTCTGTGGAACCTCTTGCGATCATGGCCATGGAAGGACTCCTCAGGCTTACGCTTCCTCTCCCTGTACTCCTCTCCAGCTTCAGCACGGTCCTTCTCAATCTGGATGCAGCGATCCACCAGAGCACGCACTGTGTTACTCTCAATACCGCCAAACTTCAGCTTGATGTGTGGGTTAAGTCCCTTGCGATAATAGTACAGCTTCTCCTTCTCAGAGTTCACAACATAGGAAGGTGCATAGCACAGAAGGTTGGTGAAACGAGTGGTGTACTCTGTCACCTTGTCCTTTCCCATCTTGATGTTGTGGAACTCCTCAGCTTTGGCCTCCATGATACCCTTGGGGATGTGATACTCAGTGAAGGCTTCGGCGAACTCATCCCATGAGATGTTGGCAGGGTCCTCATGGGAATCACTGAAACTGTCCCACCAGGCGCGTGCTGCACATGTGAGCTAGTGTGCAGCTGCTCCAACACACTCATCATCGGTGAAAGTAGTGAGGTCAAGCTTCTTCTCCATCTCCTTGAGCCAGTCATCGGCTACAAGAGGGTCAGGGTCGGTGCCATCATAGGTAGGTGGCCTTAGCTTCAGGAATCCTTCTAGCTTCCTTTGGAAATCATTCTGCTAACCTCCCTGGAGACGGTTTGCTCCATCAACAAGAGCTGCAAGAAGCTGGGTCTGTTGTGCCATCACCTCTGCCAGAGTCGGTGGTGGTGGTGGCGGAATGTTCTCCTCCTCCAGCGGCGGGGTATGCTCCAGGTTGAAGGGTATCCCTCCACGTCCATGGCCACAGCCACGGCCATGGTTGTTGCCACCACGCCCCCCGTTTGGTTCGACTGGTTTGGGAGTGGGCGCACGTCCACGGTTCATCAGGCGATCAGATCGACGGTTCGGCATCTACAACACGGATCACAGGAATTTTGTGCTTGTGCCATAAGTGCTTATGATTTAGTATGATTACATGATTTTGATGATTTAAAGAAAACATTTATACTATCCAACACTCATTACAAAGAAGCAACAAGATCCATAAGATGCAATAAGATCTAAAACATTCATTACATGGGTTTGTTACATAGCATCATCTCCAGTAGCTACACTTGGAGACTTGCGAGAATTGTACTATGCATAGTGTCTCATAATACATCTCATAAGGGGTACATCAGGGGGGGTACAACTTATGGAAGCCACTGACATGACTCATGACCACGCAGGGTCATCTACTCTAACTCGTACACCGCAGCTAGGATACGACTGTTCTCGATCTCGATCTCCTCATCAGACTTGTGAAGTCGGGACACGTACTTCAAAGCCTTGGCGAGCTCCTCAGTAGGCTTGGCTCCAGGTAGGGTAGGGCAGGCATCTAGGTTGAGGCGAGTCGGGGCTAACTCAAACTCCTCTATCCTAGGCTTCGTCTTGCTATGAATCTCCTTGGGTAGCTGATCCCACATACCCTTCATCTCCCTGAGGCGCTTCTTATCAGACTTGTGCCAAGCCTGCCAGGTCCTCTCACACTTGTCCTATAGGTACTCGGTCTGCCTGAGTGCCTCGATCAGGTGACCCTGGTTACGAACGGCCTTCTTCCTGAATTCCTCTAGCTCTTGGGTCATGGTCTTGTTCCGGGATTGGATTTTCAGCATATCAATCCCCTTGGACCTCTCTCTATCTCCTCTACGGTTGAACTTGGCCTTCTTGTCATCCAACTCTCTCTGCAACTCCAAGACCTTGCTGTCGAGGTAGCAGTTCCTGTTGCCTAGGTCGGCGGCTTTGTCCTGTAAGTCCGTGACCTCGGCTCTGTGGACTTCTTCATGACGGTTGAGCTCGTCCTGTAGTTTGGCAACTGTCTCAAGTAGACTAGCTCACTCCTGTGCTCCCTACGAGTCTTGCTCCTAGTACTCCCACAGAAGGGCCTGGTCCTGACGTCTCCTCTGCTCCAGCTGGGTCACGTACCTGTCTTGCTCTAGTAGGTGGATAGCTGAAACGCGAAGGCATCTGTCCTCCTCGGCAAAGATAACTCTACCGGCTGCGAAGCTCTACTCACTAGGGGTAAGGCTGAGGTCGAGGGCCTGGGGAAGTAGATGGAACTCTGTTGTCTTCAGGTGCTCGTAGTGGTCCCTCATCACTCTGCGAAGTGCCTTGTGCGAGATAGCTTGTAGTCCTTCCTCAACTGTGTCCTCTATAATCAACTCGGTGAAAGCCGGGACAGAAGGTAAAGTAGTGCTAGCTGGGAACTCGACTGAGGTGACAACCGGTCCTTCGATTCCTCCTTCCTGAGCTGGCTTCCCGGTGCAGGTGACTTTGACAAGCTCGTCGAGGACTCCTAACGTGACGAGAACTCGGCAAAGGGTCTGTGCAAAACCCCCGAGCTCACGTAGGTCGAAGGTAAGCTTGGCGTGGTCCATGGGTAGCGGTCCTAGAGGCGGCCATTCAACATTCGTTGCCATCTGCATGTTTTAAGGAATAGGTGTTAGTAGGTCCATAAATAGATAAGCCTTGCATAAAAAGTGAATGCAGGGTCGGTATATAACCGAAAGAAGGGCTGTTCACGTCTTATTCGATCGTCCATTTCTGAGGGTTTCGTCCTAGGGTCAAGTATGGCTCTGATACCAACTGAAGCGACCTGATTTTCGTGAAGGAAAATCCACAAAGTCGAAGTGTAATAAGACCGTTGTAGATCATATTACCCAAATTTTTCCAGTCGAATATCACATCCATACATCGTAATATCAAAGTACTAATAGTGCGGAATTACATAAATTATTACATCACCGCATCGGCGGAAGCAAAGTAGCATTCATTCATAACAGCTTGATGATGAGATCGCCAAACTCGAGCGTAGGAGCGAACCCCTCAACCGTCAAACTCCTCGGAGCTATACTCCTCAGCACAACCTATGTGCCAAAATTTATCAGTACGATTTGTACTGGCCACTCCCAACCCTATGAGCATTGCTTTGTGGAAATTGGATGTAAGTTGGATATAATCAAAAGGAACCTATAAGGCTGGGGTTTCCTATGTTTTAGCATATCAAGTGTATAATAGTATATTCAAGTTTTAATACCATTCCCACACACATTCCACCCCATTCCCGTCCAGAGCCAGGTTTTGATCCTGGGATCGATATACCACCATCTCCACACCATCACCACATTTCCACCATACCATCACTCAGTCGACAGGCCAACTCCCTATCGGCACTATCTCAAGGCCCGTAGCCCCTGGCTACGACCGACACTCTCTCCCGGGGAAAGAAAAGAAGGACTCATCTCCTATCTAGTTTAAGTGAAACCCAAGAAAGGTCCATAGCCGACAAGTCGGCATATGTATCGATCGATCAACCATACACTCTGCAGAGGTTTCACATTCCCACAAGATAGCCATCCTCGACAGTGCCCCGTCTAGGCAGATTCCGGTCGCTTGCTAGCCTAGAACGATGCCATCCTACCTCTCAGCCCTGGAACATCCCAAGTCTAGCCTGGGATGGCTGATACTGTGAGTCGTAGACAGAGCCGGGGCCCTCCGGATGTCAGGAGCCGGGTCCACAAGGCCTCCTAAAGTCTCAGAAGGGTGTGTGTGTGGGGGAACCGCGCACCCCGTACCTCCTTGCACACGTTCGCCTAGCAGTAGTGGCACCGCTCTTCCAAGTAGTCCGACCGTCCCGCACCATATAGGGCGAGTGGGATGTAAGGCTTTCCGGTGAATCTGAGTACTAGTAAGTCCTTAGGGATGACCAAGCCAGAATGTCTTCATCAGGGTTTCCAATTTCCGTGCCACCACAGCACCTCTACCCCGGGTTCCACCTCTCCGAGGTTCACACCCGAGGCCACCTCCAATTACCATTTACCCGCCACAGGTATGCCATATCCAAGTGCCCAGGTAGCACCACATGGCAAGACTCGCCCCAGGCTCGTCGTTATTCCAGCTCGGTCGACACAACCCTTACCCTCCATGCACCCAGTCACACAAGCAGCACTCTCCCCATAGTCCAGATAACACCAGTTTCCTACCACGCATCGATGTAGTACAAGCGTAGTAGTAGTGATAAGCAATGGAATATAGCAGCGAGCGTGTGACTATCCTAACAGTAGGGTGAGCAGGGGTAAGGTTGCGTCAAGGTAAAGGCCATCCAGAAAGCACACTACCATGCAAGTCCTATCATAGTGGGTATATAACAATAACGTAAAGCAATAGCAGTTCTACATGAGCCATGCGTAATAGGTGCTACGAGATTGGGTGGGATGTGGCACCTTCAGTGTAGTCGTCTCCGTACTCCTCACGGTACTCTTGGTCCTTGTCTATCTGGTTCCCCTCCGAGTCTACAAATGTTCTCATTATAGTCGCGTTAGCGACGTCTATAGAATAGCACAAAGAAGCAATAAGAATTCGAGAGAGCCAGATGCACTCAAACATGGGTTCATTGCGTAGGGCTCGATGAATTTTGGTCCTGGTCTGGTGTTTTTCTGAGTTCGTATGAATTAGTTATGGGAGTGGTGAAACAGCTGGTGAGGTGGTCGGAAAGGTCACCGAAGTGGTCGGAGGGATCGCCGAAGTGGTCGGAGGAATCACCGAGGTGGTCGGAGAGGTCACCGAGGTCCCCGACGCTGGCGTGGTCGCATGATCGGTATGACGTCAGCATGGCGTTATCAGAGCTGAACCTCGGCTGACAGGTGGGTCCTGCTGATGGTGTTACTGACATGTGTTTTCGGTCTAAGTGGACATCAACCGGTGAGTCAATGGTCAATGGATCTTAGTCACTAACATGTGGCCCTGGTCAATGGTCAATACAGGCCGGGTCCAAACTGGGCCGGTTGAGCTTGGATACGGGCTAGACCTTGGTCTACCACGTGGTGTGCGCTGGTGCAGCCACGTCATCTTACTAGGCCACAAACGGGCTGTGGTCCGCGGGGGCAGGTGAGGCGCGGTTCATGGTGAACTAGCCTGTGTCGGTCCATAGACCGTAGAGCTGGTCTATGAAGGACTTGGTCCTCTTACTCCTTCCCAAGGTTCGGTTCACGAGCATGACGTGGTCGGAGTCGATGTGGTCATGGTCGGAGTGGTCGGCGTGGTCGACGGGGTCGTGGTCGGAGTTGCTCGGTGGCGCTGCTCGGGATGTGGTCGATGTGGTCGGAGTCGACATGGTCATGGTCGAAGTGGTTGGCGTGGTCAACGGGGTCGTGGTTGGAGCTGCTCAGGATATGGTTGACGTGGTTGTGGTCGGAGTGGTTGGCGTGGTCGACGGGGTCGTGGTCGGAGCTGCTCGGTGGAGCTGCTCGGGATGTGGTCGACGTGGTTAGAGTCAACTTGGTCGTGGTCGGAGTGGTTGGCGTGGTCGATGGGGTCGTGGTCGACGTGGTTTCCACCGGCGGTGAGGTCACCGGCGAGCCTTAACCATGGTGCTGGTGTCCGACTAGGGTAGGCAGTAGCTTCCCCATGCCTTGGCGAGTGCAGTGGTGGGGTCAAGGTGACGGCTGGGGCTTCCTAGGGTCCCGGCCACGGTGAAGGGCGGCATGGGTCCATCGGCGTGCATGGTCAGGGCTGTGGCGGTAGCGAGAGTCCAGTTGGAGAAGCATGTGAGCTCCACTGTGCTTCTACGGCCATGGTGGGCTTGTTGAAGGAGCTCCTAGTACTCCCAGTGGCTCTGGCCACAATGGTGAGGGTAGAACAGAGGCGGTGGCGCTCCGACAAGGTGCGGTGCGGCAACATAGGGCTCTGGTGGGCTTCTTCCTCGGCTAAGGTGGGTGCGGCGTGACTCTCGTCATGGCGGGGCAGTCGGTGTGTCAACGTTGCCTTTACCGCGACATAGAAGACGCGGTGGTCTCGCCATGGTTGTGCTCTCAGCCATGGTGAGCGTGCTCGTGCATGTGCGCTCCTACTCCGATGTACTACTCTATGGCTGGGTTCCTCCTTTTGGCTGATGGCAGCACGCACGGCGCATCCTAGGTCTCGGCAAGCGTGGCCATGGCGGTCTCCCTAGCTAACCAGTTGGGCTAGGCCAGAGCTTGAAGCTTCAGCAAGGTTCCAATCATGGTGGTGCGCGTTCCATTTGGCTAGGGAGGTGGTCTCAGCAAGTTGGCTCACCGTAGGGCTCGTGGCGGTACGATGGCGGTGCAGTGGCGAGGCGAGGCCGTGATGAGGCGATGTAGTGCCATGCCGAGCAGCTACATCGCTGTAGCTGATTGGGGCGGTGCTCCTAGATCCGGCGAGCTCCTCCCCGCAGTGGCCTCCTTCTCCTCCGTGCTTCTCCCTCCTCCCTCTCTCTCGACTTGTCACGGTGTGGTGCTGTGCCACCAGCGGTGGCGGCGAATGGGCTGAGGGTTAGAGTTCACGGACGTTGGCTTTTATAGCCGAGCTCCATGGGCTCCGATGGTGGACAGCGATCGGGCGGTGGTGATGCGCCGAGCGCATCCGACGGCTCGCGTGCGGTAGCGTAGGCGCGGCGCAAGGGGGAAACAGGGTCATGCGATTTGCGTGACCCCAGGCCCGCGCCTACCACGCTGGTCGGCTTCCGGTCGCGTGGTGGAGGGAGCATGGGGAAGACGACGACGCTGTAGCTGGGCGGCTAGCAGAGGGGGCCTGTTTGTCAGCTTGTCCTGATGCGGCGGCGTGCGGTGCATGATGTCTGACGGGCGGGGCCGGTTCGTCAGTGGCTTGTGCGCGCGCGAGCGGTAGGGCATTGCTGGGCCGGCTTTGTGGGCCGCGTGCACGTGTGGGAGGGCAGGCGGGCTGGTTCGCAAGGCTGAGCAGGCCTAGGCTGCTGATGCTGCTCCCTATTCTTTCCTTTCTCTTTTATTTATTCTTTCTTCTATTTTGTTTTCCTTTCTCTTTTATTTGCACAACAAAAGATCAATAAAAAGCAACGCACTTGTTTAGAATTTAAATGCATGCAAGAATGTAGGTGTTAGGGATTCTAAACACACACCTATACAACAAGTGACATGCTATGCTTATGACTAGTGCAACACTTAGGGTTAGCTCCTACAAATGTCACTCATCATCACATGGGGTTTTGAAGAAAAAAATTTGTAGTTGGGATTTTGGTGTATGGATTTTTGGGTTGTTACAACCTTCTCTAAGGAAGCTTTGTCAGAAGAGATCAGAAATCAGCTAAGAGACATATTGCCAATGTTTGAGAAGAATATAGCCGATTTGGTCCAAGACACTGATTTAATGCAGAGAGTCTTCTTGGCTATTAAGGGTAATCCATCCCCAGTTTCTCCAGAGTCTTGTCACCTTTATCTATTTTTGAAGATCAGGCCCTAAAGGTGAAAAAGGCTCAGAGGAATCTGTCCGACCGTGAAACTTTATTGGCCAAGGGGAACTCCAATAGGCAAGAGAATAAAGAGCTAACATAGCTGATTGATCATTTGAAGAACTCCTCCCTCAGGATCGACCCAGAGTTGTCTCAATTGGAAATCAAGCATGCAGAACTTGAGAGGGAGCTAGAAAACATGAGGCTACCATTGATCATCATAAGTCCACCCTGGCTCAAATACCCGATGCCATCAAACAAAAGAAATAGGAATTGCTGGCCAAAGTCAAAGAAGGCAGAGCCATTCGAAGTAGCCTCGAGAACATTCCTAGATCAGCCGAAGAAGATAAGCAACAAATCACAGAGGTTGATGCTATCCGGCTAGAAGTGTTGAAAGCAATCCAGAATGTTCAAGACTTGTAATTTGTGTATTATATATCTTATGTAGAATCGATGGTGATCATACTCTCTGTCACCTAATTGTACTTCTGTTTCGGCTAAAGAGCCAATTCCAAACTTCCAACCTTAATCCAATTAAATCTGAAAATATGGCCTTTATTAAGAGAATCCCTCAATCTTCTGTCCTTAGTCACCCAGCACCGTATTCTCTTTGTCATTAGTGAAGTGGCGCTTCGCCTTCTATCAATTGCAGTTGCCTTTTGCATGTCCCGAGGCGTCCACCTCTTCGCTTCATGGCTTCAAATACTAGCCGAGGGCTGCAGTCTCGAACACATCTACATTGGCAACCACTCCTATTCCTTTGCACTTCTTTGCCCTCGCAAAAATTCTATAGCGGCCTTCTTCCCTTTCCAGTAGATCCAATCAACTCAATGACCAGCGAGGACAACTGAGGCAAGCGTGCAGCGGAGGAGATCCCGGAGGAGAATATGCTGGTGAACCAGTGCATGAGGTGAGATCGAAATCTTTTATTCATGACAACAAACTATTCTGACTTGCCCATAGGTTTGTTTTGAATGACAGTCTTCGTCCTCTTCCGAGGGCCGGTGAGCCCTCTGATGTTGCATCTTCTGCACCAGCCTCGTCATTGGATTCTTCTGACTCCTATGATGGTGACGATGCCCGGTGTGTTCCTCTAAGAGTGGAGGGCGGCCCAAGACCGTTATTCCGAGGTGACTCAGGAAAACGGCTAGCTTGAGTCTCCCAAGCTACCCTTCATGCGGCCGAAGAGGAGGCTAGTGCTGTTCGGGCGCGGCTGGCCAAGGAGATCGCTCTCCATGGTGTTCGTCATGGCGCATCGGTGGCACTGGCCGCGGCGCAAGTTCAGATCGAGTACGAGCTCCATGCCATGGAGACTGGCTTCCTGATGGGCGACGGCCTCGAGGAGCATGAGGATCTGATCGAAGAATTCATCGTCGTGGCGGAGGCCATTGTGGACATCACATCTGCTCTGGATGTGGTGAAAAAGGTCTTTGATTAGTTTGTATTTAGGGCAAACTAATGAATTAAATCTTCTGCTCTTCCATGACCATGTCTTAGTGCAATATCATCGTATATGTTACGATTGTCTTCATTTGTTTTGCTCTATAGGCGATACATATCGTATCGGCTCTTACATCTTTTGGTTTATTTGGAACTAAAGGCGATACCTTTCTGGTATCAGCTATTAGAGCCGATGACTAAACGAATCAACTATCAAGTATTGATCAAACACTAGGATAATATCCCTTCAAATATTTTTCATCGATCGCAATTGATAGGTTGCACCAGAAATTTTTAGACCAAAGGTTAAACGATCGATCGATCTAGGTCAAGCATCTCATTAAGCAAAACAAAACTTCCTTTAACAGATCTATCAACTCTGGCTTGCACTTAGGATTCGACTTAATGCTCACATACGTCGGCCTAAGCCTATCTCTAGGACCAATGCTTATTTTCCTTAATCCAACGGCCAACGCAAAGCCATGACTATTCATTAAAACAAACTCTAGAGCCGATTACTTGGATCGATTGTTGGCCTTCATTACTGATCTTAATGAAGCCTCCTTCCCACAGCTTGCCAGAAAAAATACTCGAAGTCTTCTAGCTCCCAATACACTGGATCAGCTATTGCGATACTCACAGACTCATCAGCGCGAACCAGCTCAACATCATCTCCATGCCATTGAATCAAACACTAATGCATGGTTGATGGCACACAATAGTTTGCATGAATCCAATCACGACCAAGGAGTAAACTGTATGACCCTTTTTCCATCGATGACAAAGAACGTGGTGAGCAGAGTCTTACTCCCGATTGTCAGTTCGATGTTCATTGCCCCCGGGGTCTTAGACGCATTAGCCCCAAAGTCCTTAAGCATCATGTCGGTTTCAACCAGATCTTCTGGTCCCTTGCCAAGTTTACGAAAAGTGGTGTAAGGCATAAGATTGACAGAAGCACCTCCATCCACCAACATCTTGTTCATCGGCTTCCCATCAATAAAACATTTTACATATAAAGCCTTTAAGTGCCGATGCTTGACTAGTTTATCAAATATAGCCTGTTGTATAACTGTCAACTTAGCAACTATCTCCTCATACTCCGGTTCATCAAAATTTGAGTAAACTTCTTGATCTGTTGGAGCTCTAAACTCTGATGGCAACAGAAAAACCATTTGAATATTAGCCGATGGTTGCCTTCTATCGGTTGTTTGCTTAGCATGCCACACTTGAGGTCTACCAAATGCTTGAGCCTGTTCTAACTCTCTGTTCCTTATGCATTGTACTCTTCTCTTCTGGCTTCTTGTCAAACCTCTAGGACACCACTGGCCTTCCTGCCAAACATATCCTTCCTCATTACCTTCTTCTTCATAATCAGCCTAGTTTTGATCAACAACCATTTTCAAAGCCGATCATGAACACTTCTATTTTTTAAGCGCCGATCCATGTTATTATGATGATACGCATCTTGAGCATGGATAGACCGGCGGTTGGTTTGAGATTGCCTAAATTCCTAATATTGTTCGCTGCACTCTGGACAGTTATTTCTGGTAGGCAATTTCAAACCTTCGTTCCAGCAATTTTTGAAGAAAGGACAATTCCAATGTGATTCGGCTTGTCTTCTTTCATACCTCTCTTTTTCCTGTTGACGTTGGTATTCTTGCTCTTCTAGCAAATGCTGATAATCCTTTTCCTTCTGCCACTGCCATTTATTCAACAAAATTCAAGATGTAACGCGTGGCCCTATCGACCCATCCTTTGATGTTTCTCCCTGCTCATATCGGCTCTTTTGCTCGTCACGACGCTTTTTGATCTTTCTATATTCATCAGCCGATATTTGCATCTCGGGATCGACTGTTCTAGTTTCTCTTTATCTAACTGATGTTAGGACTTTAGTCTTCCCCTTGAGCAGCCTAGCATCGACCATGTTTTGATCTCCTGGGAAAAGATTATCGTCAACTTTCATCTTTCGAGGCGTATCGAATTTAAGCCTTCCTTGCTGAATAGCCCTCTATATATGCTCCCGGAAAACTCTGCATTCATTAGTAGAATGAGATGTAGCGTTATGAAACTTGCAAAACTTCTTATTATTCAACTGATCAGGGGGCAACATAACATGATTATCGGGTAACTTGATATGTCCCTTCTCAAGCGAGAAATCGAAGAGCATGTCTGATTTTGTGACGTCGAAGTCATAGCTCTCTTCGATTCCTCTTCCCCAAGGATTTGGCACCATTACTATCTTCTTACCCTAATTCCATTCGGCCGCAGTAACCTCTTCTTCTTCATCATCCTCATAGCCATCATCGACTGAATATGGATTATAGGCTTCGGCCATTGTGGTACTTTTCTAGAATCGGGTATCTCTGCGCATACTCTAAAATTGGCTATTGAGCGCTGCCACTCGTTGAGCCAATTAACCCAAGGGTAATCTTCTTTTCTCCTGTCCCAGTGTAGAAATATGTATGAAACTTCTTCTCTAGGTCAGCCCAATTGGCAATGGAGTTAACTGGCAGTGATGAGAACCAGGTGAAAGCTGGCCCCGATAGGGACAAGAAGAAGAAACAAACTCGATGGGCTTCTTCAATGGATGCTTCGCCCAACTATGTAAGATACCGACCGACATGTTATATTGTGCTTGTGCTATCTTGGCCAGTGAACTTAGCAAACTCTGGGAGCCTATAATTTGTAGGAAGAGCGACCAAATCGTACCATTCTAGATATGGGCGTTTGTACGAGAAGGTCTGCCCTTTTGGCATCAAACAAAACTAATTCTTCATCATCTCGGTCACTCTTAGCAACAACTCATCAGCATTTGAATTTGGATATCTCTACACCTGCTGACCCATCTGTGGATTGAAATCCCATGTACCTTGATACCCTGGATTCAGAATCATGTGAAGGGTGTTGTAATCTATGCCATAATGGTATCCCTGTGGAATCTCTATCTGTTGGGTCCTTTGCTGGTTTGCTACTTGAAGTCTCTAGTTATAGACGTTAGGATCTATATTTCTATGGATCCTTTGAATTGATGGCGCTATTTTTTTGTGCCGACGACAGTATGTGGCCTGATGTGCCAAAATTAATCATCTGGTTCTGACCTTGCCCCACTGGCTATTGCACATGCTGCACTAATGATCTAGGATTATACTGTATCTGATTCATAGTAGCACCTTGAACTTGCTCAGATGAACTCTGAACTACATAGACATCATCATTACTGGCTAGTGCTGCTTCTTGATGGCTAGTACCGGCTTGATTAGTCCCCTAAATCGATGGATGTAGAATATTGTAATAAGCCGGTCCAACCTGATCAAGTGGAAACCCATGAAACACCTCTTTCATGGTGTTGTGGAATGTGTTCAAGAAAACTTCATTATGGTTCGATATGGCATCATGAACAGATTTGTTTACAGCTTCCATGAAGAAACGTATGTCTTCAGCTTCATATGCATCTATCTGCCCATGAAATAGAACTCTTGGTAGTGAATATTTCTGAATAATTGTATTGTCATGAGTCTTGGTGTTCGACAACAAACACTTGTTATGAAATTCTTCTATAGCTTTGTTGATGACATCTTTATCTCCATCAGGTAAGTCTTCATAAGGCAATATAAGGATGTCATTGTTGTTGTAAGCCACCATGATGATTGTGGGGTCCCACCGGGCGTTCTAGAACGCATGTTGGCACAAAAACGTGTCATGTTAGCACACGAGCAAGCCAGAAGGTTCTGCTTGATGGAGCTAGAGATCCGCCTAGCTTCAACACAGGGATGATCGATCCTGCGTACTCCTCCCAAGACGTGCCAATCAATTTGACCCTGTAATTGACAAGGAGAGAAAGTTTATCAGTAATTTAAGGTGGAACATGCCGGTTTGTGCCCAGACAGTTCCAAGTGTGCCGCTTCGGGCGTAGCCATACGGGAAAAATTATTAAATAGCCGATCCGCACAGAAATCGGCTGTTACGGACTGTAAAGCTCGTGGGTAACGATTGATTTTATGTTGATAGGTACAGTACACGTATATGCAAATGAGATCATCAGCTAGATGGATATTACTAGTATGAATCATTAAGCCGATGAATCTAATCAGGAAAAGATATAGCACACGAATGAATCGACTATCTGATACAAACGGATCTATAAACGCTCTGAATCTAATCTGTTATCACCAACAGTGAGGTTTGATTGGATCGATGGCAGCTATGATGATAGTAACAAACTAAAACCAAAGAATCCGCAGAAACATCCATACTTCGACAGGCTTTCCGAAAGACATGCTATACGTGAAGGCTTGGATGAATCAGCTAAAATACCCGATTCAGGTGAAAAGGACTACAACATGTGAACAATCGACTACTTCACATGAGCAAACATATCGACTCCTCAGACTCAACCTGCTATCTCTAATAGTGGGGTTCAACTGGATCGATGCAGCTGTGAAAAAGACAACGCCTCAAACCGTTAAAGTACACAGATCTATTCACGATTAACAGAATCATGGACACACACCGTAGGAGTTAACGCACAGGCGATCGGCTATTTAGCCGATGCAAGCATAGCAAACAGCTAAGGTCATGCCTAACCAGGAACAAATCTACTAACTAGCATCTTCTGATCTATAGTGCCATCAGTGGGGATCGATCGGATCGTTACAGCCATAATGGTGAACTATAAACTAGATTCAACTAGCCAACAAACCTCTTCAAGATTATTCATGCCTTAACCGCATACTATGCATGATCAAGATCGAAGTAAAAATAGACGATGAAGCATAATCTATCGCTTAGAGTAAGAAACATCATGTTGTAGTAAAGCGAACAAGGACTGAAAGGTTATAAGGCAGATCTAATTCGATCTCGACCGGGCAGATTGATGTTGCTGCAGACTAATGACAATGAAAAACATCAGCAACATCTGTAACATAATGAATCTACCAAAGATTACCACTCTTAGGTAGAGCCAATAACTTGACCTTAATCTAATTCGAGCAGTGGAGGTCGACCGGATCGATGCAGCCGTACTATAACTAGACAAGAGTCGATAATTAACTTATACCAGAGTTGCTGTGGAGGTCAACTGGATCGATGCAGCCATACGAACAGAAGTATAAGCCATGATGGTAGTTACAGACAAGTCGGAGGTCGGCCAGACCGATGCAGCCCTGCTCGCTAAAGAACTCACCGAGATCTACTCTACTCCTACTCCTAAGGGGTGTCCAGAGCTAAAAAAGTAAGTAACTTGTATTTGATTGATTGTGTGTCCTTTACAATAGCCAGGGTCCAATATTTATACGTGGAGCCCAAACATGGCTCCTACTTAAGTATGACTCATTACCATCTTTGGTATAAAAGAAAATACTCCTACTTAAGATAACTTGGACCCTATTCTTTCCCTTTTTGTAGAGTCTGATATATAGTTTCCCGATGCCAACTATAGCTCATCATCGTTATCTGCTGACGTCATTCAAAGAGAGCCTATTCTAGTGTTGCGTCTGAATCAGCTGATATCGATCCTTATGCAATCGATCCCTTGATTGACACAATCTAGGAAGCCTTTGAGTCCCCACGTTGTTCTCCCAAATTTTGGTGTAAACACATGCCCCCCAATTTTGGGATAAAAGTGATTTTATTCCAAAATTCATATTTATTCGTTTACCACGTCGCAACCGTTTTATTCTGAGATATATGCATAACTCCTGACTTCCCAGCCCAAGTTTTATATAATATCTCAATAGTATCTCTTCCAACTCACTCGGCCTATTTGCTTTTTTCTTCTTCCTCGAGCAAATCTTAACATCCGACGCCATCATCGCCAAGGCCTCAAACCCTAGCAAATCCTCTGTTCTATGAAGCTATTATTCAAGCGATCTTCATCAGACTCAAATCTACTTCGGCTTCAATGGCATCCAGCAACTATGTCCTTGAGGTATGCTTCCATGTTTCCATTCTCCAAGTACCAGCCGCTACCCTGTACATCCTTTCTTCTCAAATTTATTTCATCCGATTTCTAGGAAATGAGGAACAAAATCTTGATTCCATCATCTGTTGCTTCCAATGTCTATTTTCTTGGGCCTATGGGTGACCCTGATCCATCTGATTTCATCCATCAAGAAACCAACCAAATCCCCTTCAAACAGTATGTAGTGGATTCGTCCTCCTAGAATATCAAAACCCCCTTTAGAAACTGGCACAAAATGCCTAAGGGATGGAGAGATTGGTTTCGTAGGGTATATGAGAAAAAGGCCAAAGATTGGGAGGTTTATGATTTGAATCAATGTATGACACTCTCATTTCCCGGGATAGAGAGGAATGATTCACTCTTGATTTCCGCATCCTATTTCTGGTCCAATGCCCTGAACGCCTTTGTTTATGGTCACGGTCCAATGACCATGACTCTGGCCGATGTTTACATGTTGACTGGCCTTAGAATTACTGGATCAATGCAGCCTTATGATTACTTGAGTGCTGGTTCTAAGAAATTAGACAAGATATCAGACAACATAGGATGGGTAAGTTACATTCTGAACCATATTGGAGACGAATCAACTATTAGTGAAAAGGAATACGTGGCCTTTCTAAACATGTGGTTAGAAAGATTCATCTTCTATGGGTCATCTTGTGGTCCGACTTACAATCATAAACTCATGGCAGAGCATCTAGTAATAGGCAAGGATATCCCTCTTGGAAAATATCTGCTAGGAGCTGCTTATCATCTGATGTACCAGGTAGCTACCCAATTACTAAAGAATGAACCAGTGCATACTATTAGTGGCCCTTGGTTGTTGATACAACTGTGGCTCAACCTATACATGTACAAGATTGTACAGCCTGATCTCAGAAACCTTAGTTTTCCATCCTCCAACTTTGATGAGGAATATAGAGGTGAAGAAGGAAGAACCCGTCAGTGCATGAGCTATGGTGAGGCTGCATCAGCCAAAACAATTGATATCAATATTGGCCATCTCTTCAAAAAGTTTTATAGAGGGTTTGATGCAGACATCCTGACTTGGCTACCATACGATGAGGATGAAAATAATGAGCTGATCTTTCCATTCAAATTTTGATTTGAATCAGGCTGTTCGGATGAGACAACAACTGCAATCTTTAATTCCTTCATTAAGCCCTGTGTTCTTCTAGTCGAATTTCATCATGGTCGTGGCAAAATGGCTACAGGCTCCTTTCTTCTAGGCAACCTTCCACCTTATGAGTTTTAGAATCCATCTTTCATAGCCGTCAGTTTAGTTTTGGTCAACTGCCCCCTCAATTGTTCTTCAAAAATGCATTGAAGCCAAGAGAAGATATCAGTGAGGTGAAGGAAGCCTCCAGAGTCTTTCAGTTGAGATCAGATCTTCCTTCCCTTTGCGTGCAGAACTAGATCAGAGTCGGCTTCTCTTCAATTCTCTTTGACTCTTGGTGTCAAGAATGGCACTCCCATCTTTGCTGTGGGTTGGTCAACCCTTTGTGCATAGCACTGGACAGGCAATTCGCTTCTGACAGTGAGGTAACTTTCATTCCCCTTTTCAGAGACATTACTTGATGAATTCCCTTGCCAACTGTTCTAACCGACCCTTTCAGGACACTAAATTCGATCCTCCAAGCTTGGATAGGAAAAGGCATCCTATAGATTATCAGCCACCATGCCGTATGAACTAGACAAGAGTCAATAACTAACTTATACCAGAGTTGTAGTGGAGGTCAACCGGATCGATGCAGCCGTACGAACAGAAGTATAAGCCATGACGGTACTTACAGACAATCCGAAGGTCGGCCGAACTGATGCAGCCCTGCTCGCTGAAGAACTCGCTGAGATCTACTCTACTCCTACTCCTAAGGGGTGGCCGGAGCAAAAAAAGTAAGTAACTTGTATTTGATTGATTGTGTGTCCTTTACAATAGCCGGGGTCCAATATTTATACCCGGAGCCCAAACATGAATCCTACTTAAGTACAACTCATTACCATCTTTGGTATAAAAGAAAATACTCCTATCTTAAGATAACTTGGACCCTATTCTTTCCCTTTTTGTAGAGTCTGATATGTAGTTTCCCGATGCCAGCTATAGCTCATCATCGTTATCTGTTGACGTCATTCAAAGAGAGCCAATTCGAGTGTCACGTCTGAATCAGCTGATATCGATCCTTATGCAATCGATCCCTTGATTGACACAATCTTGAAAGCCTTTGAGTCCCCACGTTCTTCTCCCAAATTTTGGTGTAAACACCTGCTTGTGAGAACATTGTGTTTCGACCGATGGGTCAAAGTCCGGATCATTTGCTTCCTCTCCACTAGCTTTCTTCTATGGCCTCGGTGGCAGCTCTTCGCTCTTGTACTCGGTGCTCCCGCCATCTGAGCCAGACGATGACCCTTCCTCACTATCATCATCAGGGGTAGCCTCACGCCACTCACGCAGAGCCTCTGATTCTTTTGCCATTAGAATCTATAAAGAATAGGTTTATATGGACAATTCACTTGTATAGACAAAGGAATGATTATATTCATCTCATAACTTAATACATAATTCTTTTTTCATTAACATTTGGAATTGTGATACATAAATAGAAGGATAATACAAAATTATAGAAGAAAAGTACAAAATTGTAGAAAGGAAAGGACAAAAGTATTAAATACAAAAAAAATCATTAACATAGTTGGCTCAGATTTGTCCTATTGTCATCGATATCACATCGCTTCTAAACTAGTTGCCTATATATCGTATACAAGCCATCATAGTTTAGCATCTTACAAGTAGGGGGTGTTGATGGTAGTTAACAACCATTATAGACCGTCAATATAAAAAGTATAAGGGCATAAATATAATCATCAGTAAAGTTTTAGGGGTTTAAACTAACAAATTCCATGTGTTTTGGTGAATCTGTATTTTCTGCAGGGTTTATCTAGAAAACCATCAAGGTGAACCTACGTGTTAGATTTAATTGCGCTTATCCATGGCAAAACAGACTCTAGAAGACTCTACAAGACTCAGGAGGACTCCACACCAAAGTAGAGGACGAGACGCCGCCATGTGGGGCACCTATAAGCCGCCCGGCCCCTAGGGCCCACCTGTCAGCCCCTCGTTGCAATGTTGGTTCTCCACCGCCTCCTAGGTTGCATCTACACTGTCCTTTAAGTTGGTTTGATCTAAGGGCTCACTTTGGATGCTCCAGCCTATATATACCAGCCCTTGCCCCCCTGAGATATTGCATAAGTCATTTGAGAAGACAGAAACCCTAATCATCCTCAGAGCTCCACCATATTCTAGGGCACAACTAGTTAGGCTAGGTCTATAGGGAGGCAAGCAGGCTTCGCTTGGATTCCTGATCTTGTCAAGAGTGTGGTTTGATATAATCTTTGTACCCCTCTCTCTTTTGTATCTCCATTAATTTTATATGCTAGTTACAATTGTCATGACAATATCAGTATTCATCTTATTCATATTCTTCGTTATAATGTTCATGGTCTACTTTGATTATATGCTTAGTATAGTTGGATAATCATTATGTTCATGGATAAGTTCGTATAGTGCTCAATCTAAGGATCCTTGGGTGGGTGGTCGACATTGTGTAAGCATGGTAGATCGTGGATGTGACACTCCCATTGAGTCCTTTGTAGTCTACTCCCCAAATATAGGCGCACGTAGGGTTCGGTTATGAAGGAAGAACAAGCCTTGTTCTTAATCTTCCTTAGTAATATCCCTTATGTGTTGATAGATGATGATCTTAGCAATGATTACTAGGTATAATTGCACTAATCAATGTATGCTTAGAGTTGCAATTAAGAATGACTTAGGAATTATTCCTCTAATATTCTACCAGACCATGCTAATGCCATAGAAAAGAGTACTCTAAGTGATATATCATTATCATTGATCAATACTTATCATATATATATATCTTATCCTATGACTTACCCCTGTTATGAGTAGAATATTCGTTATGGTTTACTTCTCCTTCAATAGTATAAGTTATCAATACATGTCCATGATAGACCTTCCATGTGGTCAAAATATAAATAACAATACCTGGAATACTCTCGGGTAAAATGCTACAATGGTGTATTATCTGTGTGCTTGCAGATCCTTTTCATTCATATATTCATTTATTCTTCCGAATCACATAATTAATAAAGAACTGCTTAGTATTATTCTAGTAGTAATGCTATGTAGTACCAATAAGTATCTCTGATATCATCACTAGGGATGACAACCTAGTAAAATTAGGAGATATATGTTTATAATAGGTGGCTATTTAAAAACAAGTGACACGTTAATAAATACCAACAAGCATTCCGGGTGCTGTTGCTTGGGACTACATTTAAAACTCTATTCTTAGTAGCGATGCTAAGAAATGTCAACAAGCATTTTTGGCACCGTTGACAGGGAAGGTAACTAGGCAAAGGAAGTATTGATAAACTTATACATATTAATGTGATCGAAGATAACCATTGACCTCTGCTCAAACAAGCTTACCCTTGTGTTTGTCTACTTGTGTATCTTATACAGGGTAATGTATGACTAGTTTTGACCTTCCGACAAACTACATTGAAGATCAAGAAATATTAATCAGAAGGACTAGAGCTAAACTCAAGAAAGTCCCAGCCTTAAAGTCAGAAGATAACTAGATAAGGCGAAGCTTAACACTAGAATTTGAAGCCATGGCTAACAGGACTCCGTGATTTCTCTGCTCCAACTACGGCCAACATCCGTACTAGACCAACAGTCAAAGTTGGAGATAATCGATTCGAGCTCAAGCCAGTCCTCATCAACATGGTGCAATCAAGCCAGTTTTATGGAAAGGCACATGAAGATGTGAGTGCACATCTTCAACACTTTTTGGAGATCTGTAGCACTTTCACCATCAAAGGAGTAACCCAAGATGCCATATTACTTTGCCTCTTCCCATTCTCACTCTTGGGGAAGGCAAAGCAATGGTTCTACGCCATCAAAGTTAGGTATACTACATGGGATAACTGCTCCAGTGCCTTTCTAGCAAAGTTCTTTCCCACAGGCAAGACCAATGCTTTACGTCAGAGAATTTCAAGCTTTTAGCAACAACATGATGAATCTGTCCCTAAGGCATGGGAACACTTTCAAGATTAGATTGTCAAATGTCCTCATCGTGGTATGGAGAATTGGCTACTCATGCAGACTTTCTACCACTGGTTGACCAATAGTACCCATGAGACTATGGATGCTGCTGCTAGAGGTGCATTCCTGTCACTCACCATACCAGCTGCAACAGCTCTTGTGGAGAATATGGCCTCCAATCAAGGCTAGAATGAAGAGCGTGTTCAAACCCGCAAGAGAGGTGGAGGTATGCATCAACTCAAGGAAGTAGACATGTTGTCTGCCAAGATGGACCTGCTGATGAAGAAGCTTGAAGATCGAGACAATGAGAAGCAAGGAGTCATACATATTCATGATTCTCGCATGAGATGTGAAGTGTATGTAAACACTAGGCATTTAGGGAGCAATTGCCCTGAAACCCATGAGGATGTGAACTTTGTCAATAACAACAACTGCTTTCGTCCTCAGCAGAATCAAGGATGGAATCAGCAACAAAGGCCGAACTACCAAGGTAATTATCAAGGTATCTATCAAAGTAATAATTTTAATAATTTCAATCAACCACCCTTGAGAGAATTAATTGCTGGCCAATCCAAACTTATGGAGGGATTATCTAGAAACGTAGCCACCAATGGTAAAATTCTAGAGAACATAAATAATAGAATGGATAGCTTTGCTTCTGCCATTAAGAACCAGCATAGCTTTAATAAAATGATAAAATCACAAATAGCTCATCTGGCTACTGTTGTTCCTTCGTCCGACAAAGGGAAGATTCCGAGGTAGCCGGGAGATCTAGAAACAATAAATCTTGTCAATATTCACAATGTACCATATTACTGTATACAACCATCGATAGGAAGGTGGATAGATTATACCTTGCTGGAAAAGAAGAGCGATCCATGGAAACCTGTCATCCCCATCGCCAATGGACCTCACATTTTTCAAGAAGCTGTCTATGACTTCGGAGCAAGTGTCGACATCATGCCTAAGGTAATTTATGATCAAATTAATGGAAATACTTTGTTGTACACAAATATGCTTTTACAGCTTGCAGATTAGTCACTCTGTTACTCCAAGGGAGTTCTTGAAGATGCTATTATTCGAGTGGGACAATCATATGTTCCTATAGAATTTGTGGTTTTGGAAACAGGTGGAGATGTAAGGGCACCCATTATTTTGGATTGACCTTTCATAAGCACCGCAAAAGCCATCATCTACGCGGACAGTGCCAAGATCTATTTCACAATCACGGATAGAAAAGAAAAGTTTTCTTTCAAGAATCATATCTTGCAATCTCCTAGACATCCACAGATGCCATACCTGCCCGAAGAGACAACAGTGACCAAGAAGAAGAATAACAGGAGAAGAAGAAAGAACAAAGCCAGACAGACTCAAGAAGAATTAGTCAACATGATCAACACACTCTGATCAGAGTACGACCACCTCCTCACTTCACCATTCCTTGCTAAGAAGGATGACCTAGGCATACCCATGATCGAGTGTACCATTGGACAAAGAATCTTCCACAAGACCTTCTATGACACTGGGTCGGATGTCAATATAATGTCCAAGGTAACATATGAATACTTATTTGGTGATGAACCTTTGTTCCCTACATATATGCAATTGAATATGGTGGACCAATCAATCCGATTTCTAGACGGAATAGCAAAACATGTCATGGTAAGGATACATGATCACTATGCCCTTGCCGACTTCATGGTTCTAGACATGGGAGAAGAAGAAGACGATACACCGATCATCCTTGGAAGACCGTTCCTCAACACTACCAACGCGATCATCTACGTCGGATGTGGACAAGTCCATTTCCAATTCCCTGGAGAAAAGGTACGTTGTTATTTCAATAGTTATACCACTTATGAGCAGCAGAAGAAATCCCACTCCAGGAGGAGACGTCGATCATCCTAAAACCAAAAGAATCAATCCCCAAAGAAAAGTTGGGAGGAAGATGAGGAACCTGAAGAAGTTGTAAAAGATGAGCCTGCTCCGCCAAAGTCAAGTCCACAGACCAAGCAGGTATGGAAAGAAAAGGTAACCTCACCACCAGAGTCACAAGAGGTGCAACCATTAAGGTCTCCATCCCTAGGACCGACTGATGCACCCAAGCGATAAAAAAGATAGGAAAAGAATCCTTTTCGGAGGACTTAAAAATCCGGACTCTCGCCGATAGGTAATATCGGTAGTTATCCATATTTACTTTTTAGTATTACATGAATTACTTTTCACTTTAGCATATTTACTTTTCTGCATTAGCATTGCATTTAGAAAAGGAAGATAAAATGTTTCATGACTGTGTTACATCAAGGCATTATAAAAATCCTAAGCCCCACGTGAGTAATTTTACAGTGTATAAACACCCATGGGAATATTCACTGTGGTGGCATAAAAATATATATATAATAAAATAATAATATATATATGTATATAACATGCATGCATATTTTCTTTCTGTATTTTATAAATAAAGAAAATCCAAAATAGACACCCTGCTAGAATTTTAGGAAATCTGTCTAAACCCCAAGGACAACAAATCTCTGAATGGCTGACCACTAACTCCTTATCCTAATCTGTGCCACGAGTTTTGGTGTTCTTGTTGGAGTATTTTGTAGGATGATCAAGAGTAAAGCCATCCATTTGAAGTACATTTTCCTAAACTGTCACTACATTCGCTGTACGAAGGACACAACTTCTGGACGGATGAGAAAGACTTCTGCTAGTAGGCTCAATCTAAGAAAGACCACGACAACATCGAGCTTGGGGGAGGAGCATCCTCCATGTATCTAGATAAGTATTACTTTCCCTTAGGTTTTACTATTAAGTTTGCTTCATGTTAGTTAAAATAAAAAGATGCATAATAAACAAAAACAAAATAAAATTTTATCTTAGCTATATAATGGTAAGGTGTGATCTTAAAAATAAAAACAAAATAAAAAGTGTGTCTAGTTTGATTTTTAAGAGCTAAATAAATAAATGAACTCTGAGGATAATCTCTTGCAATGGAAATGATAAATAGTTGCTCTATCGTAATTTCTTTCAAGTACCTAGTTTTCAGCCTTGAATTCTCCCGAGTTTTGAATATGACTGTTTTGATATAAGAATTTACTCTAAACTTGAAACTCGTGGGTAGCATATGCTTGATCTAAGTCTAGGTATTTGACGGATGTGATATGAGAAGGTCTGACAAAGCTTGAATTCCTACTAGAGTCATATAAGATATTTAGACTAGGAAAACTTCCACTCATATATGCTACTTGCATTGCATTGAGTTTTGTCAAGCTTTGTTGACCCTTATGAGAGGTTTGTCATGCTCTTAAAATCAAGATCACGTACACACCACCCAAATATGCACTACTCCTACACTAGGGGTAGGCGCAACAATAGTGTCTGATATATTTAAAACAATGGGTACCTAGATGCCCACTGAAAAATAAAAAGAAAGATGAATAAAATAGCTCATGTTTTCTTGCAAATATTTCCAAGTTTCAAATGAGATAAAAGTTTTCAAGGAGCATAGTAGAAATTGGTTAGCCACCACATATATCCACACACAAGAACATCTTGATTTGATTGTATGACTCAACTCTCTTTGGATCTGAGGTTTGACTTTACAATATAAGTATTGCAAGTATGCTCTTTCATGCTATCTCCATTCCTATGAGCTCCACATAAGCCTTAGTTGTAGGAAGAGAAATGCATAACACCACTATTGCCTTGGTGAAGATCCACAAATACCATATATATTGAGAGACTTGAGAGTGTCATACAAAGAAACCTCTGAGTTTTATTTTGAAAACCTATAAAAACTCTGAATTAATGATTGAGCAAAGAACTTGAGACATATTGCCTGACTTGATCATTCTGTCTTTCAATTGCTCAAGACCCAAGTGAAGGCTAAGAAGCCCCATGGTTGAAGGTAATATGGGTAAATTTGAAAGTCAGATCAGTTTATTCTAACCCGAAGGAGAATTCTTGTTTGAACGCATGTGTACTTTTGAGAAATGAAAGCATCGTAGCAATCCTGGTCCATTTACTGAGTTTAGCTTTGCTAAGGGACTAGCACAGGTTAAGCTTGGGGGAGTTTGTTGACAGTAGTTAACAACTATTATAAACCATCAATATAACATGTACAAGGGCATAAATATAATCACCAATAAAGGTTTAGGGGTTTAAAGTAACAAATTCTATGAGTTTTGGTGAATCTATATTTTCTATAGGGTTTATCTAGAAAACCATCAAGGTGGACCTACATGTCAGATTTAACTGCGCTTATCCGCAGCGAAATGGACACCAAAAGACTCAAGAAGACTCAGGAGGACTCCACACCAAAGCGGAGGGCGACACGCCGCATGGTGTGGCATCTGTAAGCCACCTGGCCCCTAGGGCCCACCTATCAGCCCCTCATTACAATGTTGGTTCTCCATCGCCTCCTAGGTTGCATCTACGCCGTCATTTAAGTCATTTTGATCTAAGGGCTCATGTTGGACGCTTTGGCCTATATATACCAGCCCTTGCCCCCTCTGAGATATTGCATAAGTCATTTGAGAAGATAGAAACCCTAATCATCCTCAGAGCTCCACCATATTCTAGGGCATAGCTAGTTAGGCTAGGTCTAGAGGGAGGCAAGTAGGCTTCGCTTGGATTCCTGATCTTGTCAAGAGCGTGGTTTGGTATAATCTTTGTACCCCTCTCACTTTTGTATCTCCATTACTTTTATATGCTAGTTACAATTGTTATGACAATATTAGTATTCATGTTCTTCATTATAATGTTCATGGTCTACTTTGATTATATGCTTATTATAGTTGGTTTATCATTATGTTCATGCATAAGTTCGTATAGTGCTCACTCTAAGGATCCATGGGTGGGTGGTCAACATTGTGTAAGCGTGATGCTTATACGTTGTTTACCTGTAGATACACCCTATATTCTGGGTCATGTGGTAGATCACGGATGTTACACTCCCGTTGAGTCCTTTGTAGTCCACTCCCAGAATATAGGCGCACGTAGGGTTCGGTTACGAAGGAAGAGCAAGCTCTGTTCTTAATCTTACTTAGTAATATCCCTTATGTGTTGATATGACGATGATCTTAGCAATGATTACTAGGTATAATTGCACTAATCAATGTATGCTTAGACATGTAATTAAGAATGACTTAGGAATTATTCCACTAATATTCTACCTGACCATGCTAATGCCAAAGAAACGAGTACTCTGAGTGATTTATCATTATCATTGATCAATACTCATATATATATATATATATATATATATATATATATATATCTTATCCTATGACTTAACCCTGTTATTATGAGTAGAATATTGGTTATGGTTCACTTCTCCTTAAATAGTATAAGTTATCAATACATGTCCATGATAGACCTTCCCTGTGGTAAAAATATAAATAACGATACCTGGAATATTCTCGGGTAAAATGCTACAATGGTATATTATCTGTGCACTTGCAGATCATTTTCATTCATATGTTCATTTATTCTTCCTAGTCACATAATGAATAAAGAACTGCTTAGTATTATTCTAGTAGTAATGCTATGTAGTACCAACTAGTATCTTTGATATCATCACTAGGGATGACAACCTAGTAAAATTAGGAGATATAGATTTATAATAGGTGGCTATTTAAAAATAAGTGACACATTAATAAATACCAACAAGCATTTCTGGTACTGTTGCTATGGACTAGATTTAAAACTCTATTCTTAGTAGCGACGCTAAAAAATGTCAATAGGGGGCACTCAATCATCATAGCCACTGCCTTAGCATAAAAGGGTTCACATCATTGCATATGCCACTGCCTTAGCACATTTTTTGAAATTTAAAAAAGTCCATCATTGCATATGCCACAGAGAAGCTCAAACATTACTACAGAAAACTTAATGGAGGCGGGTAAAAACGGTTAACCGATGCGGGCAGCCCCATTAGTAGAGTAGTAGTAGATAGTAGAAGTACAGGAGTAGAGTAGAGTATAGTAGAGTAGAGTAGAGGAGTAGGAGTAGAAGAGCAGGAGGACAGTATAGTATAGGAGTAATAGTATGAGTAGCAAGTAGTAGTAAGAGTAGTAGGTGAGCAGCCAGCAGCCGGCCAGTAGTAGTAGTAGAGGAGTAGAGAGTAGAGAGTAGTAGAGGAGTAGGAAGTAGTTGTAGTAGTAAGGACAGCCAGCAGCTGCCATAGAATAGAGAAGAGAGAAGAATATTATAGGACAGCTTAAGTAGTAGTTAAGTAATAGTAGCAGTACAAGGAGCAGAGTAGAGGAGAAGCCAAATTCAGTTAACAGAGGCAAAAAATTGACAGTGTCCAAACAATTTCATAAAGTTCAGTTAAGATGAGTAGTACCAAAATTCAGTTAACAATAGGCAGTAGGAGTAACATTCAGTTAAGTTTGGAGAAGTATAGCAGTAGGACAGTAGGTATAGTAGTAGTAGAAGTATAGTAGTAGGACAGTAGGTATAGTAGTAGAAGTATAGTAGTAGGAGTAACATTCAGTTAAGAGTAGGCCGTAGGAGTAGTAGTAGAATTCAGTTAGGAGAACATCATAGAGTTTAAGTAGTAGAGTAGTAGGCAGTTAAGTAGTAGTAGAAGTAGTAGGCAGTTAAGTAGTAGTAGAAGTAGTAGGCAGTTATGTAGTAGTAGAAGTAGTAGGCAGTTAAGTAGTAGTAGAAGTAGTACGCAGTTAAGTAGTAGTAGATGTAGTAGGCAGTTATGTAGTAGTAGAGTAGTAGTAGAATTCAGTTAAGGGTAGAAGTATCACAGGCAGTTTGCTCAGCACATCATAGAGTTCAAAATTTGGCATTTGCACATCATCATCATAAAATTGGCATCACATGCAGTGGCATATGCTCAGCATTTAAATTTGGCATCATAGGCAGCAATAGAAATCCAAAAATTGGCATAACACGTAGCTAGGGTTCATCAGAATCACCAACAGGGCCAGGGAAGAAGGTCGGAGCTCCTCGGCGTGGACGATGAAGAAGAGGGTCCACCCCAAGGCACCTCGGCGGTGGCCCAAGTGGGCACCTCGGCACAGGGAAGGAGGCCGATGCCGGGGATGGTGGATCTCCTCAACATGGTGATGGTGGTGGCGGCAAGGCTTCGCCATGAATCTCTGTGGCGGTGGCGGCTAGGGTTCGCTAGTGCCCCCAGCGGAGCTCCTCGGCACGGAGGGCGAAGAGGAACAGCGGGGGAAGAGCTCAGAGTCAGGGACGGGATCAGGGGCGAGGGAGAGCATGACACTGGCGATGGCAGCAGTGCTAGGGTTCCCTAGTGGCCCCGGCGGCACTCCTCGACGCGGAGGGCAAAGAGGAACAATAGGGGAACAGCTCGAAGTCGGGGGTGGGGGTGCGGGAGAGCACGACATCGGCGATGGAGGCGGTGGTGAGAAAGAATTTGGCAGCCTTTCGGGATCGAAACGAACGAGCCGAAGGACTTAGCCATTTCTGGAGGGTGGTTGCGGCTTTTATAGGCGGGCGCTTAACTGAGGTGAGCTAGTTACAGCGCCTGCCTCGGTTAATATTAACCATGGCGGGCCCTTAAGCTGCCCACCTCCGTTAATATTAACCGAGGCAGGCGCTTTAATTTGCCTGCCTTGGTTAATATTTTTAAATTAACATTGAATTTATTAACTAAAATGGAAATTTCACTCGTTTTAATTTATCTAAAATTGATATTTATTATCTAATCAAAAATAAATAGTTCAGTATTAGTAGGAGGACGAGTATAGTATTAGCATTAGATTTGTAGGAGCAGTAGTAGAGTAGTAGTAGTAGACTAGCAGTAGTAGGAAGTAGTGGTAGACTAGTAGTAGTAGTGGAGGAAATGGTGGGAAGTAGTAGAGTAGGACTTGTTTCATTTGTTTCCAATATAAATCACATAATTATAAATGATGCATACATAAATAATTCGGATCTCCCATGGTTAGGTAGATAATATGGTTCCATTGTAATAATAAGTTACAAAAAGTTGTCTTCAAATGAGTCTGATCCCTACATTATTACATAAATGTGTGGCATATATCACTTTGTTGCAGGTGCTCCCAAGGTCTTCTCACCGTCGGGGCGGGCCCAGGGCATGATCTTGGACTTGTTGAAGCGGTCCTCGATGGCCTTGATCTTCCTTGGATGATCGATAAAAGTCCCGAGCTCTGCGTAGTTGTTGTATTCTTTGGGACTCTGGACCCCATCAGCTCCCACGATCCTCTGCTTTCCTGACACAACCACGTGCCTGTGGGGGGTATAACCCGATGTACCCATGGCAATGGACATGGGCCGCACCACCAGGGGAGGTCCAGCCCATAAGATCAAGGCCTACGGTGCTTGACTCTGGTCGACATGCACTGCAAGGCATTCAGAAGACATCTTGGCGATAGAGAAGGATCTATTCGGATATGATAGATATAGTATTCCTTGTAAATACTTACCATATAGTCAAATAGATCTAGATCTAACCGACTTGTAACCCTACCCCCAGGCTATATAAGGTAGGCAGGGACCCCCTCGAATTCATCTCATATACAATACAATACACCAAAGACACAAGACGTAGGGTATTGCGTCGAAAAGATGGCCCGAACTTGTCTAGATCACCGTCTCTGCGCTTGTCTCACCATCCGGTTCCTATTACGTGCACCTCTACCGATTCATCTACTACCGTGGGCATATCCCTTGGTAGACTACCGACCATATTTCATCAACAGTGGCACGCCAGGTAGGGGGTGTGCTGCTGATCCCATGGCGAACTAGATGCAGTACCACAAGGTCAACATCATCCACAACAAATCGGCATCTGCTGGCGGCGGTGCTCGATGTACCGATCGACAACATGATGCCTAGAAGAACAACATCTCTACGTCTCCATGCCTTGGTGGCAATGAGCAACGCCCCTTGCACCGATGTACTAGTGGTGGTGGATGTCGCCGAGTCCGTATGTTGTTGCCCCCTCCATGCCGACAATATCATCATCGGCTCGATCTCATGTTGACATGAGATGCAGTCATCAGGCCTTGGCAGCAGCACCTACTAATGTGGCTCACACCATCGACTCATCATCGTTGATTTGTTGGTCCCACGACATCCTTCATCGTCGCATCTCGCTATCAACATTGTTGGGTCATCGACCACGTCACCGGACACGATCTAAAGGAGGGCGTACATCTACAAAGAGACATGCAATGATCTGATGCTCGTTAGCACTTTCAAGATCCGACCCCAGCTTGAGATCAACACGTCCAGCTACCCATTAAGCAAGCTAAGCTATATTTTTGTTTCAATTAAATATACGACACATGTATACTGCCTGTACATCTCCATTTGCCTGCATGGCAATTATTGGCAGGAACCTAACCACGTCCCTCACCGACAATGTGGATCCCATCGTCATCTCATGGCGGCCCTTGGTCAGCACGTCACGGCTCTTGTTATCGTCCCTTGTCGGTGGCACTCGTCGTTCAGTCCTTAGGCCACATCGATAGCTCGCCGACATCGCCTGCTCATCGACAGCTCTAGTCATCGATAGCATGGACCTTGTCATTGGCTTAACTTCAGCGTGCCATGACACCCGTTGACTACGCTCCTTGTCATCAACAATGGCTAATCCAGCACGCCGTTGATAAGCTCTCCCAAGTCGAACACGATCTACATTACCAAGCAAGCAAGGCCAAGGTGTATATGTGTATGTGCATGCACAAACAATTCATGCAATCCATGTCCGACTATAGCTACTATGCCCATTCGACTATGACTAAATGTATGACTCCACATGTTCATTCGATTGCATCGAGCGGTCTGAGCCTGCCATGCAGCATCACTTCTCTGACCAGATTGAATGCGGCTATGATAATGATCTCTCCGTATCAGATCTGCCTAAGGCTGACCAATGGCGTAAGGACGACGTCGCCTGGACTACTCGTTCTGATCACCTACCACGTCACAATGATCGCCTCGTAGAACGGCGCTAGGACGACTGCGACCGCTGCCATGACGACAGGCTAGAAACCTTGAGGGCTAGGCAATTTCATCGATGCCGACCAGATAACATCATACGCCACTGACTAGACATTTTGACTAAAGCTAATTACCTCTACTATATCTGCATTTAATACATCTTTCTCTAATTATTTTCTTTGAGTTTTCGCCATGCTCCTCCAATAATTATTTCTCCGGTTATTTCCTATAATTAAATGTCTCGACGTTTAATATCTCTATGTTTAAGATGTTGCATAATGCAATATCCGACCAGCTGATCGGACTGTTCGGCCCTCACTTCTACTCGATGCTCACTTCACCGCCAACCAGTTGGTTGGGCTGCTCGATGCTCGATTCTTCACCAACCAACTGGTCAGATTGTCTGTCGCTTCATCATCAGCTACGCTTAGGGAGAACCAGATGGGAATTTTCCATCATCATCACCATCTACGGCGATGACTCAGCTCCGTGAGATGGCGATCTCAACTCAAGGCTCTGAGGCGCATCACTCTTCGTAAGAGTTCTTTGGAGGTCCAACGCTGCACTTCATCGGCACCAATCAAGGAGACGGCTACATGTGGCAAGCCAGCAGCATGCAGGTCGACTTTAAGAATTTAGCTGCATCACCCGACATCGACTCATCATCATCCTTCGGGGGCGCTCGTCATCCCTCATCGACGGCTCGCGTGGTCCTCACTATTGACTTGACATTGCGAGGCAACTCACGGCGATGCATTGTGATTTTCACTAAGATCAACGTCAACAAGCAAAGGACAACGTATTATCTACAATACCATGCAAGATAAGTAAACAAACCATCATGGTGTTTTGACTGCATCTACATACAGCCTGGAGCATGCATGCAAGAAATAAATTCCCTTGCTACCGATCTACACTCACGAAACATGACTCAAACGTCATCAATCCAAACAAGCTAAGTCATGGTTTTTTCTATTGAATATTTTAACATATATGTAACTTTATCTACCTTGATAACTATCAACAGCAGCAGTGGCCCTGTGCTTTCTCCATTTGTTTTCTATAATTTTCTCAAATTACTTATTTCTCTATGCTAAACATCTTTAAGATGATGTATACTATCGCCATTCAAATCTGACTATGCCCTCACCTCGGTCGGACACGCTCAAGGGTTTCGCCTCCCCACATGAATTGACTCCGCTAGGCTTTGATTATGGCCATTTGCCTATGACTCTGCGTAGCCGCTGTGCCACTGAGCTGGCGAGCTGCCGAGCCACTAGAGCCACTGAGCCATCGTGCCACTGTGCCGCCGAGCCGCTCGAGCTATCATGCCGCCCGAGCCGCCAAGTCGCTCGGGGCCTCGTTCCGCTGTGTTGCCGAGCCGCTCGAGCCACCGAGCCGCTGTGCCACCGAGCCGCCAAGCCGCTGAGCCGCTAAGCGAGCCGCCTGAGTCGTAATCAAGTCGCACCGGTCTCCAATTTTTGCCACGATCTCCAAATTTTGCCACGGTCTCCAATTTTTGCCACGATCTCCATATTTCCCCACAGTCTCCATATTTTGCCACAGTCTCCATAGTTCAACATGGTATAGTGCTAAGCACTCTCCATGTTCTCCAAATTTCTCCATATTCTCCAAATTTCTCCAAGGTCTCCAAATTTCGCCATGGTCTCCAAATTTCTCCACGGTCTCCATATTTTGCCATGGTCTCCAAATATCGCCGCGGTCTCCAAATTTCTCCACGGTCTCCAATTTTCACCATGGTCTCCAATTTTTGCCATGATTCTCCATTTTCACTATGTTCGCCACAAATTATCATGTAGATGGTCGCACCACCTGTCCTTCAGATTTCTTCGATCAACTGGTCAAACCATAGGTTCATGCCTTCGTCGCCGACCAGTTGGTCGACTGTTTGGCATTCACATCTACTCGATGTCACTTCACTACTGACCAGTTGTTTGGGCTGCTCGGCACTGGATTCTTTGCCAACCAACTGGTCAGATTGTCCGTTCCTTCATTGTCAGTGATGCTGGGGGCCCGCCTGCTAGGTTGGGGACTCTTTGGTGTTAGGATTCTTTGTGCAAGCGTCGCCAGCTAAGCTGGAGACTCCCTGGGTGATCGGATTTTGCTATGTCTCGACTGTCGATTCACCTTTTGGCTAACTACATTTTGCTGACGCTGCGTGTCATATATGTTATCAAGGTGCTCCATGCTGTCTAGATGAGGGTGCTGATCCTGGGCGGCACATCAGGAGCCTTGATATGTACATCTATCATAGCAACCCAGTGCCAAGTATTTTCAGTTTTCTCCATGTTTTACTTCTCGGTTTTAAAAAAACTTTACTACCCAGTGCTAAGCACGGGACTTTGTCCTTCACACTTAATTCTTTGATCCTACTACAAGATGTTTCTCTATCTTACAGTAGGCTCGGGGACTAAGTGTGTACACTTCACCTTATAGTGAATGTACTATTATTCCTTCTTTCTGGTTTTGAGCTAAGCTAGGGGCTAGCTGTGTGCTTAGCTATGCTGGGAATTGATTATCCTGATTTAGTGATTGTTGTAATTCTTTGATCTTGACACCAGGTACATTCTTCACCTACTGTCAGGCTCGGGGACAACAATGTATACATTACACCTTGCGGTGCATGTATCAATACTAACATCCTTCTTGACTAAGTCAAGGATGATGATCATCTAACTTGGCCAACGAAGCCTAAGTGTGTACACTTCACCTAAGGTCGATGTTTCCGGCAAGCTTCGCCGCTATTTTCTCCACCGATCAACTGGCCAGACTGCTAGGTTCATGACCTTCATCGCTAACCAGCTAGTCGGACTGTTCGGCGCTCACTTCTACTTGGTGCTCACTTCACCGCCGACCAGTTGGTTGGGCTGCTCGATGCTCGATTCTTCACCAACCAACCAGTCAGATTGTTCGTCGCTTCATCATCAGCTAAGCTGGGGACTCCTCGGTGTTTGGATTGTTCGTCGCTTCATTGCCAGCTAAGCTAGGGACTTCTCGGCGTTCAGATTCTTCGTGCAAGAGTCGCCAGCTAAGCTGGGGACTCCCTTGATGATCGGATCTTGCTACGTCTCATCAGTGTGCTATCAGCTTGCTCCATGCTATTTGGATCAGGGTGCTGATCTTGGCCAACATGTCTGGGTCTTGATAAGCACATGACAGATGACATTGGCAAGCTTTCAGGCTTATTTTCTTTCACCTTGCTACAAGATTTATTTCTTCATCTTCTAGCAGGCTCCGGACTAAGTGGCTACACTTCACCTGGCGGTGAATGTAGTGCTCTTTTCTTGATTTACCCTCCTTGTTGACTAAATCATGGATGATTCCTCGCAAACGGAGTCTAAGTGGCTACACTTTACCTAAGGTGGAGAATTTTCAATTTTTTTATCTTGAGCCCCTTACATATTTCTGGCAAGCCTTACTTGGCTAAGTCTAAGATTTGTGTACTAGTTAAACCAGTTGGCTTCGACTTTCACCACTTAGTTCAGTAGTTAAACTTGTCGGCTTTGACTTCCACCACTCGGATCACCAGTCAAACTGGTCGACACTTCATTTTGTTGATTGGATTACCAATTAAACTGGTCGGATTACTAGATTAACTGTTTGACTCCAAGTTAAACTACTCAGACTTGCTCAAGACAGCGTTGCTCAACGGATACAAGGGGTTCGGGGACTAGTTGTGGCGGGTATAACTCTAGGTACCCACGGCAATGGACATGGCCGCACCACCAGGGGAGGTCCAGCCCATAAGATCAAGGCCTATGGTGCTTGGCTCTGGTCAGCGTGCACTGCAAGGCAATCAGAAGACATCTTTGGCAATAGAGAAGGATCTGTTCGGATATGATAGATATCGAATTCCATGTAAATACTTACCATATAGACGAATAGATCTAGATCTAACCGACTTGTAACCCTGCCCTAGACTATATAAGGTGGGCAGGGACCCCCCCTTGAAATCATCTCATATACAATACAATACACCAAAGACACAGGGCGTAGGGTATTACGTCGATCAGACGGCCCGTACCTATCTAAATCGTTGTCTCTGCGCTTGTGTCCCCACCTGGTTCTTATTACACGCACCTCTACTGATTCATCTACTACCATGGGCATACCCCTCGGTAGATTGTCGACCATATTTCGTTGACAGTGCCTCCTGTTGTCCTCTAGCATCACATAGTAGGCTACTTGCGTGACCTCTGTTGCTAGTACCCACTGATCATCTTTGGCAATTGAGAAGGATCTGTTCGGATATGATAGATATCGAATTCCTTGTAAATACTTACCATATAGATGAATAGATCTAGATCTAACCGACTTGTAACCCTGCCCTAGACTATATAAGGTGGGCAGGGACCCCCCTTGAAATCATCTCATATACAATACAATACACCAAAGACACAAGACGTAGGGTATTACGTCGATCAGACGGCCCGTACCTATCGAAATTGTTGTCTCTGCGCTTGTGTCCCCACCTGGTTCTTATTACACGCACCTCTACTGATTCATCTACTACCATGGGCATACCCCTCGGTAGATTGTCGACCATATTTTGTTGACAGTGCCTCCTGTTGTCCTCTAGCATCACATAGTAGGCTACTTGCGTGACCTCTGTTGCTAGTACCCACTCATCATCTTTGTAGCCAACACTTTGGAGCTCCATAGTGGTTAGCCCATAGTCGTCCATGACAACCCCCTTTGGTTTGACCCACTGACATTAGAAGACAGGTATCTATAGTTCACCGCCATAGTCAAGTTCCCATATCTCTTCAACCTGCCATAGTATTGCCACCTCTGCCCCCATAGACTCGTTGATGCCCTCATAGCAAACACCGCTATTCTGTGCCGTGCTCTTTTTGTCCTTCTCTTTTGTGTGGAACATGTATCCATTGATGTCATACCCTTGCCACATGGTGATTTGGGTGGACGGGCCGGGCGCAAGCCTCTTAACAGTCTCCGCTTCATCGGCTTCTCCATTGTGTATGTCCTCCTCTTGGATCCACGCCGTGAAACTGCTCTTGTGATGTTTTTGCACCCATGCCTCTCTGCGCTGCCCATCATGAGTGGCATGGATCTTGTCCAGGTGCTTCTCAACGTAGGTTTCCATGACCACTAACTGATGAAGGATGTTGTAGTGAGCTTGTCGCACCGTTTCATTTTCTACATCAGTGCATACTTTCCACCCCGTGCACCCCATCCCCGAGGTTCTGCCTTCATGCTGATGGACAGGTAGCCAAAGCCCTCCCATCTCAGATGTATTTCGTGTAGTAGTTCATAGCCTCCTCGGTTGTGTATGCCTCGATCATAAAGCCCTCTAGGTGGGCACGGTTAAGGACGTATCTATTGAGGGTTGACATGAACTGCTTGTATGTCCACATCTGGTGTAGGTACATGGGGCCCAGTTGCTGTATCTGATCAACCATGTGCATCATCAGGTGTGGTATAATATCCAAGTAAGACGGTGGGAAGCACATCTCGAGATGGCAAACAGTCTCCGTGATGAACTATTTCAGGGGGGTAGCTCAGCTTCATCGATGACCTTCTAGGTGATGTGGTTAAAGAAGTAGCACATCCGTGTGATCACCATCTTCATGTACTCTGGACCAATGGCCCTAATCACAATTGGAAGGAACACCCTCAGCATGACATGGCAATCCTATGAGTTATAGTTGGTCATTATGAGGTCTTTCATCGAGACTAGACTCTTAATGTTGGAAGAGAAACCGGTCGGCACCTTGACACCCCTAAGCCACTGGCACATAGCCCTCCGCTCATCTTTTGTCAGGTTGTAGCCCGCACCCAGGGGGTCAACTTTCCCATTCTATGTTGATGGTTGCGGGTGAATGTCATGCCTGATGCCCAGGATAACAAGATCCATCCATGACTTTAGACCATCCTTTGTCTTTCCCTTGATGTCTAATAGGACGCCGATCGTGCTTTCGAATACATTCTTCTCCAGGTGCATGCAGTCGATGGCATGGGGTGTATCTAGTGTTTTCTAGTACAATAGATACTTGAAGAAAATTGACTTCTTCTTGAAAGGAACGACAACAGATGGTTCCTCCATCTTATCCCACTTTCTCTTCCTTGTCGTTGTCCCCTCTGTCTCTTCCTTCTTCTTTCCAAACTCGACCTCCATGTCACCATGCCAAACACCTTTTCTCCGTACCTAGTCTATTTCGGCTCATCAAGTTGTGGCTTGGCCTGGTTGTAGAAGTATTTATTCATCGTATCCTTTCGGCACCGGTGCTTCTTGACAAGGAATCATTTGTGCCTCATGTCCACCATCTTGATGGATCCCTTAAGGTAAGTGTCGATAAAAGATGCTCGGTAGTCCACCAAGGGGTATCCCACGATGGTAGATTTGTCATAAAGGTGAGCGAGATCAGGAGCGAGATGGTAATACAAACACCAAGACATAAGATTTAGATAGGTTCGACTATCAGTATGACGTAATACCTACATCCTATGTTCTGATGTATTGCATTGAGATGTATGGATCGTTGTGTCCACTAGGGGACCCCTGCCTCTCCTTATATACTCTGGAGGGGTAGGGTTACAAGGAAAGTAGCCTATTTGGTACTATACAATATCTTGCGGTGCACGCCGAGCAGCGCCGTGCATGCCTTGATCTTGTGGGCTGGGCCACCTCCGATGGTGCGGCCCATGTCTTGTTTTGTAGATACCAGGGGCCATACCCCCACAGTAAGTGTAGCAGGTACCATCGATGCAAACTACGCAGCCGGTCTTCCCTTTGATATGCCCCGATAGTGAAAAATGACCAGGGTAATAGGTGATGGTCACAAAGATTATGGTTTTTAGAGTGAAGTTCGTCCTTAGGGATGCATCCATCATCTTGACCCTTTCTTCCCATAGTATCTTCATGTCCTCCATGAATGGCTCCAGGAACACATCTATATCATTGTTGGGCTACCTCGGTCCAAAAATAACAATGGTCAGCAGAAGGTACATGCGCTTCCAACACAGCCAAGGAGGTAGGTTGTAGATCGTGAGGATGACCCAGCCAAGTGCTATGCGATCTGCTAAGGTCACCGAATGAGTTCATCCCATCGGTACTCAGTGCAAACCTAATGTTTCACGCCTCTTTGCCAAACTCTGAGAACGTGGAATTAAAATCCGTCCACTGCTTGCCATCGGAAGGGTGCCATAGCTTGCCATCGTCCTTCGTGCGATCACCAGATGCATGCTAGGACATCAGCTTGGCATCCTCCGTGTTCCCGAATATAGCCCGTAGAAGATCAATGACAAGAAGGTACCACATCAAAAGTGCAGGATGTTTCCTCTGCATGTAACCCTCTTCTTCCTCATCCTGTTGAGACGAGATCTGCTTCTTCTTGGCCCCCTTCTTCTTCGGTCCACCCAAGGATCCATCGTCGTTCGCATCCACACGACAACCGGTGTTCCTTTTATATCGACTTGCGCTGTAGTATGGACAGCTCTCCAACTTCTCATACTGCTCACCCCAATAAAGGATAAAGTGGTTTCAGCAGGCATCGATCTTTCTAAGTTTGATCGCCACTGGCCGCATAAGCTTCTTGGCCCGATAGGTATTCGCAGGCACCTTGTTATCCTTTGGGTATGTGTTAGCAAGGACTCTTAAGAGCTCATTGAAGCTAGTGTCAGACCAGCAATGTCGAACCTTCAACATCAGCATCTGGAGGTTAAAACGTAGTGCCGTCCAATGCTTCGGACAGTCCTAATAGAGCGGGTCAATTTTCACCGGCTTCATGTCTCTGAAATTCTCCAGCCACCTCGGGCTCCCAAACAGAATGCCATCTTCATCAAGGCGGTTAGCTATTTCCTCCAAAAGCTCCGCACCCTTTGGGACCCTCACAATAGCCTCCTCATCAGTATCCCCACCACCGTCGTCGTCAGCAGCGATGTCTTGGAATAAATCCTCCATCGTGATGTAATCACGAGCATTATCATCGCTGGCTGCTGTAGATGATGAGGAGGAGGCGGGTTGTCATCCTACATGGTCTGCATTGACTGTTGTTGATGATGAGGAGTTCCCTCCAGATGCACCGCCAGTCGCATCTAGTTTTTCGTCATCAAAAGTCTAGACCGTGTTGACGAAACCAAACCAGATCAAGTGAGATTGCACCTCGCTGTCTACATGGGCTCTCATGTTCATACAGTGAGAACACAGACATATGGTTGTCGTCTGATTCAGACTCTCACAGTGAGCTTTTGCAGCCGCAACAAACTTCCTCACATGAACCAGGTACTACGGTTCCATTCTCTTCATCGGTACATCCATTCGGACCTGTTGTCCATACCTCCAAACCTTATTCCACAAAGCATATATTATTACAAATAAATAGCCGCCAAGAAGAGAGAATAGATCTAGAGCTAAAGAAATAGCAGTTTTCTCTCTCCTCCATGAAAAGGTAGATCTAGATCTACAGCCTCAATTGATGAAGAAGAGCGACAAATGAGGTTTGGATAGCATGTATCTACCTTTTGTGGTGTCCTCCTTCAACAAAACAAGAGCAAAACTTCTCCCACTGATTTTGCACAATTTTTAGGGTTTTGCACCTCAAAACCCTAAAAATTAAAGGAGGAGCCGCGAGGAAGAAGAAAGGGGGCGGTGGCTGGGTGCATTTATAGCAGAGCAATAACAGAGACGGACACTGTAAGGAAAACCGCCTCCGTTTATCACATATTAAAGGAGGCGGTTGTTTTATAACGGCCGCCTCGGTTAATGGATTAACGGAGGCGGTTGCTTTAAGCCGACCGCCTTGGTTAATGGGTGGTTAACCAAGGCGGTCACCTTGAGGCGACCGCCTCCGTTAACTATTAAATGAGGTGGCCTCTCGAGAGCCTTGCCTGGCTGGTGATAATGGAGGCGGTCAAAAGTAGTGCCCGCCTCCAATCAAAAAAGGGTGCCGCTGCGTAAAATAAATCTTGTAGTAGTGATGATTTCCGAAACAAGCAGTCCCTGGAAATGTACTTGTAGGGCGGCTAGTATTTTCAGCCGCTTCTACAAATACACCTCTTTTTAGAGATGACTGTAGATCCGGCCGCCTTTACAAATGGATTTCTAGAGGCGGTTGAATCTAAAGCTATCTCTAAAAATATGCACAAAAACTGAAATGACAAAAACCGAAAATGTAAATCTCAAAGAGTTATACAACTTTTTAGTGGACAACCTTTTCATTTGAAATTATTTATACAAGAAAACTTGTATTTTGAATTTCTCACATTTGAGTTTCGAAATTTTCAAATGACCACAGATGGAGAAACGACAAACATCAAAGTTGTAGTAGTCGACAATGTCTACAATTTTGGAGTTAAAACCTTTTTCATTTGAAATTCTTTATGGTCCCAAATACTTATTTCAAAATTGACTGAAGTGAATACGAGGGGAATGTAGTGCCTGTGGAGCAGTCAGAGTAGTTGCTGCCCCTAAAACTGTCTGCAACTGCCCCTGAAAAGCACTCTCGTAGTTGCGGTATTTATTACACATATAAAGCCAAATTCTAGGATATTGAGGGATGTAAGTGTATTTATTACCTTCATAAATAAACTAAGTAAAAAAGAGTCCGAACAAAGCTAGAAATCAAACAAATGAAGACCATACAGTTGAGGTGCCAAACATGTGAATTGGATACTCACATATTTATTTCATCAGTCTAACAAAGTATTAATTCATAGTCTGGATTTTTTTTTGACTGTCAACAGGGGAAAGTCTCCCCACCTGATTTTTCTTATTTCATTGATCTAGTCTCAAGGAGCCCATCTGATTGTAGAGTTACATCATCATCGTTTACAATTTACTGATTACATAGAGGTTAAAAGAGTTGGCACCAAAAATCAGCTACCTCCCTATCCTTCTTTGATAATCGGGACCTCCAAAGCTTTGCGTCGTTGTGCATTAGCAGGAAGACCTGCCAGTGTGTGTATGTAGAACTCTTCTCTGAACACCACTGAATTCCGACATTTCCACAGATGACAGCTTAGATAGAAAATGCAATCGTTGTTTGTGATCGGGGCATTGAAAGGCAATATGCTCACCTGTTTCGTCTGACAGCCTGCAGACTTCGCATATAGGTGAGTCGACAATCGTCTTACGGAACAGATATGTTCGACACTGAACTCTGCCATGAACCAGTAGCCAAATGAAGAACTGCGTCCGTGGGGGTGCACTGGATTCCCAGATGAATTTGGCAGCAGGGTGATAGAGACTCCCTGAGTCCAGTTTGGTTTGGGGAAGGCAGAACGGGCCTCGGCGAATATCTCTTGCACCGTTGAGCACCACCTGACTAACAATGTTCTGTAATTGGCTGGTGCCTGGTCGAACTAGGAGATGGTTTGGACACCTCCTTTTGGTATGTTGTCTGGTGCGATGAGTCTGGATATTATAACTAATGTGTGTATAGGACACGAAAGGAGTGGACAACGTTTACAGGGTATTTGGTCTCAGAAATCAAACCACTCTAAATGAGGTGATGCATCGTAAGTCTATTCTTCAAATTTGGTGGAATGAGTCTATTCTAAATACTAGTACTAGTTATTAGCTTCTAAGGAATGAGGTGATGATGGATCAACCCATTCTACTACACAAACAAAATAAAAAAGTGAGAAGTGAAAAGGTCATGGAACAACTCATTCCTTACCCCAAACACCCTGTGACTGGTTGGTTCTCCTATATAAACACACAGGTACATACAAGAAGTAATGCTCACTTCCACACAACAACGAAAGAGGTATTCTTCTCTCCCTGATGGATCTCGTCATGAGCGAAATTAGAAGGATCATGTACTTGACCTCTGCTATTTTCTTGGTTGTTACCATCATGTCCTCCAGCTGCCCAACTTTGACATAAATGTGAGAACTTCCAGATCTTGTAGGACTTATATAATTTCAAATGAAAACGTGAACTACAAAGTTGTACACCTCTTCGAGATATACAACTTTGACATAAAGTTTGTCTTCATCTGACTTTATTTTAAAAAAAATATGAATTTTACTACGACACACCTATTTTTAGAGATGACACTAATTCGAGTCGCCTGTACAAATTGATCTAAAGGTGGCTCTAAATCCAGAGGCCTCTAAAGATAGAGACATTTTTAAAGGCTAAAAATGGATTTCTAGAGGTAGGTCATTTCAGAAACTATTCTTAAATATGGTTTTAGATAGGTCCGCCTCTACTAAAAATAAATGCATTGCTAAAAATTAAATCGTTAGTAGTGATATGAACATGAGAATTGATATGGTTTTACATAGAGCCGCCTCTACTAAAAATAGATGCATTGCTAAAAATCAATTCTGTAGTAGTGATATGAACATGAGCATTGGATGTTGACATATTTATTCTAGTCTAGTAGTATACGGAATCCAAGTATTCATATATCAAACAATTTTTTATTGGAGAGAAAAGATAATAATAAGTTTGGTGGAGATTTATTGTATTTATTAGTTCGAGTTCATGAGTGAGAGAAGATATTCACATATTTATAGCTTTATATCAAGATATGGAGCCGACAGGCCTCGAGATATCAAAGTATCCTGAGGGATGCAAAAGTAATGAGTTATTAAAGGTTAAAGATACCATAGTATTTATTGCTTTAATAAAAAGGTAGAAGCAAAAAATATAATAGCACTTGGAGAGAGAAAATGAAGCCTGGCCAATGGATTTGCACAGATGAATATATGAGTTGGATATCTATACATTTATTCCAGCCTAAGATGGTATATGGCATATGTGTCTTGATATATGAGACATGAAAGCATTACTGCAGAATATCTTATATCTTATTAGATTTTTAGAAGACAACAAAGCTACGAAAATCGTTCATATCTAAAGGATAGTAGTTAACTTCGTCTTCTGTACAATATATAAACACCTGCACACGAACTGAAATGGAGAAGAAATACACAGATTCTCCTCCTCAATAGAAGCGAGGTTTCACAGCTTCTCCCCATGGCACTTATCATCAAGAGCTCAATCATCGCTGTTTTCATGGTTCTTGGAGTCATATCTGCCACATCCATATGTTGCGTTGGTGCAATCGGTAGGCACCAACCATTGTTTTGCTTTATATTAATTTGCATCATCTTTAATGCATGTTCACATGATCTTGCTTAATACTTCTGTAACTAACAATTCTTCCGCTTGTGTTGGTTGCATTTCATGCATGTCTGCAGCAGCAGGCACGGAGTCATATCTTCCACGTCCATTTCCTCATTGCTTCCACACTTGGACCTCACAGTACCCCTGTAATGCGTATGGGTGCCACTTGTTATGCGAGCACAAACACCACAAGAGCGATAAGGCTTACTGTAAAAGTCAAGGGCCTCCTGGGGTGTGCTGCTGCCCATAGATACTAGTTCAATGAGAATCCGCACGTCTGTTTCATGATGTCAATGCAATAAAAATATGTTTGCTTGCTTTGGTATTATTACTCTCGTCATTGCAAGTTTTTTTGCCCGTAATAATTGTATAAATATCGGAGAAAAAATTCTAAGAAATTGTGTACAATGTCAGAAAAAATATGTGTTCATACAGATAATATCAGAGAAAAATCTCCAAGAAAGACAATTTATACATAAATTCAGTAATAAATGTAATTTGCATGTTTAAATTAAGTAAAATTCTAAGCATATGTCATCCAAAGCGGAGGAATAATTAAATTTTCATAATAAACTATGGACCAATTTGGGCTTGTTTGGATTGTGACGCAGGCTGGCCACAGCCAAATCAGGGCAAGGCCCAAAATCTGGTGGCCAAGCCAAAATTCTAAAACAAGTCAAATTTTGGACAAACAGACCATGGAAGATGCCTTCCATGTGTTGTACAACATATGAGGCGTAAATGCATCATACGTAGGATGTGACTCATATTTTCAGCAGTCTCAACAAATACCCCTATTTTTAGAGATGACTGTAGATCCAGCCGCCTTTAGAAATGAATTTCTAGAGGCTTCTGGACCTAGAGCCGTCTCAAAGGTGTAGCACAGTAAAATTTATAACTTTTTCAAACAAAGTTAGATGAAGGTAAAATCATTTGAAATCATTTGTGTCACACCCAATTTTAAAAAATAAAATGGGATGCATAATCTTATGTGGGCCCAGAGATCAATCACGCACATAAGCCGATAAAATAAAAAAAAAGTATCATCACAAGTGTTTATTACATCTCGAATATTATCACATAGTCTTCTCATAAATATAGCGAAAATATAAAGATAACTCTATCGCGGAAGTTCTATAGCACAGGGATGTCAACTGGTTGACCACAAGACTAGTAATCCTCAGAGAAGTCATCATTACCATAATTACTTGTTACCCATCCGAGATTTTTATCCAAATAATGAAAATAAACAAGCGTAAGTACATCTCGTACTCAACAAGTTTAACTTGGGGTTCATGAGGCTCAAAAACTTGACACGGGTTTGACTGCATTTAGCTTTTAGTTGTCACAATTTTAGCATATGAGTAGCATCAAGTTGTCATAATCCCGTAGCAAACACACGATCAATGTAAACATGATTAATCAATAGCATAAACAAGTAATTAATAGGGATCATCTATTCCATAAATATTCTAGCCGCTCATGACCATGAGCGCAGCTAATATACTAGTTTTACACTATGCAAAGGTTGTACACTTTCACTGTGAGTCGTGATTCCCATTTGCCCGGGTTTGCAAGTCCCCAAAACACTACTAAGGTGAGCAGGCAGGGTACACTATAAAGCATTTCAAAGGTTCGTCTAACAAGTTAGGGCCGCTAGGTTTCTGTGCCCTACAAATGTAGGGCTCCCCTTCCCGATGGCACATTTCGTGTAGGCTATACACACAAGGACAGGGCCATACTACACCAAACCCGAAACACACCCCATTTGCACCTTTAGGTAACCTCTAACAAGCTAGAAAATGTCCTTGTACTGAGCTAAAGCCAGAGCCATATGGCCCTCATAGTTGTATTGTAAGTTCCGTATGATCACTTACAGATAAGTCCTTAGGGAGAGGAATCTAGAGCACCATAGAACCCAATGCTCCAGCCTTCTTAAGCCAAGTTGCTAAAAAGCATATTTTAATGTTTATTGCAAGTACCATTCATCAAGTTACAAGATCATGGGTTCATTGAGCACTAGCATTAGCTACCCAATGCAATATCCCATATGAGTCAAGGTATAAGTCCAATTCTAGAAAATCCTTATCAAGCTGACACATGCATATATGAATTAAATGTATTAAGGTTAGTAGGAAACAAGGATAGTCTCATGCTATACTTGCCTTCATCAAAGGGTTCCTGCTGATCCTGCTCGTCAAAGTAGTACTCTTGATCACCTACGAATTGCTCACCATCTATACTCGATCAACACAACAACATGCAAGCATCCAGAAGCAATCATGCATAGCAAACAAAGGCTATCGATTATAACAGTATACCAACAGCATACAATCAAGATGAAAAGTTCGTAAAAAGAATCTATGTCTCGCTATGAACACACAATCGCGAAGATCGGAAAAAATGGAGCTATAACGAAGTTATAAATTAAACAAGATTTCCTTTAATAAAATAATAGATTAAATCTAACCTCGAATTTCAAAAGTTTAAAACATGTTTAACAGTACTATGAACATGTAGATTACGCAATTATGAATCTAATGCAACTTTAACGGATCAAAACGGAGTTAAAACAAAGTTTTTATAAGCAAAACAAAACCAGTGGCAAATTTATAAATAAAGAAAACATATTTTGAATCTAACAGAGGGAAACTACGATTTCAGAAAGAGAAAACATATTCTGAGATTATGCCTTAGACTATGGGTTCATATCTGGAAAAGTGAGGACTCTTTAGTAAAATTGCCTGACAAAGGGGTATGGTGCGATCTGAGCGGTTGGATTTGATTTGGACGGATCAGATTAAAAGCTATGAAGGAAGAGAGAAGCTACCAGTTGGCCGGCGATGGTGTTTCCTTGTCGGAGAAAAGGGGAAAAGGCTTTAGAGACATTGGATTAACTTGAGAAAATCACAGGGAGCAAGAGGAGATGAACACGAACACACCAAGGGTTTTTTCGAGGTTGAAGGCGGGACTGCAGCGGCGTGCGGCTTAGTGAGGCGGACGGTGAAGCTCCTGTGAATATCGATGGCACCGAGTGAGCAAACCAGAGCGAGAAAAAGAGAAAGAAAGGGACCGACGACTTCGCAAACTCGACGTGAAGCTCGGCAAAAAGCTTACGGAGGTAATGAGGCGGTGGAACAACGAAGTAGAGCTCGGCGCGGCGCTTAGGGTTGTGGCAACTCTTGTGGGCTCGATTGCAGGCAGCGGCTGACACTGGGGTTGGGTAGGGAGGCGGCGATCTCAGGGGCCTCGGCATGGGGTGCACGCCAAATCACGAGGAAATTAGGAGAGGTGGCAGCAGATTCCATAGGGAGGAGTCTGGCTCGAACACGAGCTGGATGTGGAGGGCACCACTGACAAGCGGGCCCACAGTGTCAGAGGCTCAAGACGCGGTGCCGGGCTATCAGCCAAAGGGAGAGAGGGAAGCGGCGCCCGCACTGCTTCGCCTGGCCGGCCCAAGAGCGGGAGCTCGGGCCTGCGGGGAAAGGAAGGCGGCCAGCTCGGCCAACCGGACGAGAAGGAGACAGGGGAGAGAGTTGGGCCTCGCCTCTAGGCAGTTGGGCCGCTTGGGCCAACAGCCTAGAAAGGAGGGAGAGTGAGGAAAAATTCCTTTTCTTTTTCTTAAACACTTTTTCAACACCAAATTCAACTCAAATTTAAATTCTTTTGTAGTTTTGATCAAACCCAAGCATCACAAAAATAAATATGCATTAGCATGAATGCAACAACATATAGCTTGACCTTATAGTTGATTTTACTTTAACAAAAGTTGTTATTTCTCTAAGTTTTAATGCTCACAAAAATGCATAAATAAATCAAATTAACCTATTTTTAAATGAGGCAAATTTTAGGGTGTTACAATTCTACCCCCCTTAAAATGAACCTCGTACTTGAGATTCGGATGATGCTTACTCAAACAACTACGGGTATGCTTTTCTTAGATCTTCTTCTCTTTCCCAAGTAGCCTCATCATCTGTATACCAATTCCACTGAACCTTACACATCTTTATAATTCGAATCCTTGTAACCCTTTCTGCCGTCCCCAAGATCTTTACCGAGAACTCCTCATAGGTGAGATCTTCCTTAACAGTAAGCTCCTCTAATGATATCTGCTCCTCTGGTACACACAAATACTTCTTTAATTGAGACACATGGAACACATCATGCACACCTGACAAACCCTCAGGCAATTCCAACTGATATGCCACTTCACCACGTCTCTCAAGAATCTTGAAAGGCCCAATATACCTTGGTTCTAACTTTCCTTTCATGTTGATGCTTCTCACACTTATCATTGCTGACACTTTTAGGTAAACATAATCCCCTACTTCAAAAACCAATTCTCTTCTCCGAGTGTCAACATAACTCTTCTATTGAGACTGTGCCACTCTCATGTTATCTCTAATCATCCGTACTTGCTTCTCTGTGTCTCTTAGAACATCCGGTCTGAATACTTGAGTTTTTCCTGTTTGATTCCAAAACAACAGTGTTGTACACTTTCGTCCATACAAAGCCTCGAAAGGTGCCATCTTGAGACTCTTCTGATAATTGTTGTTATATGAGAACTCTGCATAAGGCAAGCTCTTGTCCCAACTTGTACCGTATTGTAGTGCATAAGCTCTCAACAAGTCTTCTATAATCTGATTCGTCCTTTCAGTTTGTCCATCCGTCTGTGGATGGTAAGCTATGCTGAAGTTCAGCTTCGTCCCTAACAAAGCATGCACCATTTGCCAAAAGTGAGACGTGAATTGAGTACCTCTATCAGACACGATCTTCTTTGGAACTCCATGCAGGCATGCTATTCTTTCCATATATAATGCAGCCAACTAGGGTCCAATGTAAGTAGTCTTGACTAGTAGGAAGTGAGCAACTTTAGTTAATGATCCACTATTACCCATATCGAATCATAACCTCTCTGGGTGCATGGTAATCCCACAATGAAGTCCATACCAACTTCTTCCCACCTCCACTCAGGAATCTTCATTGGTTGTAACAATCCCGCTTGTCTTTGATGTTCCACTTTAACTCTTTGACATGTATCACATATAGCAACATATTCAGCAAGATCCCTCTTAAGTCCATACCACCAATACTTCTCTTTCAGATCCAAGTACATCTTGGTACTCCCGGGGTGTATAGAGTAAGCAGACTCATGTGCCTCACGAAGGATTGCATCTCGTATAGCCTTATTCTCAAGCACACATGATCTTTTTCTGAACCATAGGGTTCCATTATCATCCATACGAAAACCTAGTGCCTTACCAATCACTATATTATCCACTATCTCCTTTAACTTCTTATCCTATAACTGACCCTTACGTATTTCTTGCTCCAATGTAGGTTCTATCACCAACTCCACTGCATTAGCGACAAAACCCAAGTTTAGTTGCTCAAATTCAGCACACAACTCGATTGACATAGGTGATAGTGCACTTCCATATCATAATCCTTAATCAACTCCAACCATCGATGTTGTCTCAAGTTCAGATCTGACTGAGTGAAAATGTACTTCAAACTATTGTGATCAGTATAGATATCACTCTTATGCCCTACAATATAGTGCCTCCATATCTTCAAAGCATGAACCACTACTGCTAACTCCAAATCATGAGTAGGATAGTTTAGCTCATGCTTTCTTAATTGTCGGGATGCATAGGCCACTACTCTTCCTTCTTGCATAAGAACACATCCGAGACCCTAGCGAGATGCATCACAATAGAAAGAAAAGTTCTTACTCAAATCTGGCAAAACTAATACTAGGGTTGTAGTCAATCTCTTCTTCAACTCCTCAAAGTTAGCCTGACACTTCTCAGACTAGACAAACTTAGCATTCTTCTCTAGCAGAGCTGTCATAGGCTTAGCAAGCTTAGAAAACCCTTCTATGAACCTTCTGTAGTATCCAGCCAATCCCAAGAAGCTATGAATCTCACCCACATTGGTTGGTGGTTTCTAGTTCAATACAACCCTCACCTTGCCTAGGTCCACTGCTATTCCACCATTAGAGACAGCATGGCCTAGGAAAGAAACTTCCTTCAACCAAAACTCACACTTGCTTTGCTTAGCATACAACTTGTGTTCCCTAAGCTTCTACAGGACCAACCTTAGATGTTCAGCATGCTCTTTTTTAGTCTTGGAGAATACCAGTATATCATCAATGAATACCACCACGATCTTATCTAGAAACTCCATGAACACTTTATTCATCAAGTACATAAAGTATGCAAGTGCATTGGTCAAACCAAAGGATATAACGGTGTACTCATACAATCCATACCTCATAGTAAAGGTTGTCTTGGGTATGTCAGTTGCATGAATCTTCAATTGATGATAGCTAGAACTAAGATCAATCTTAGAGAACACACAAGCACCTCTCAACTGATCAAATAAATCATCAATCCTAGGCAGCGGGTACTTGTTCTTGATAGTGACCTCATTGAGTGATCGATATTCAACACACATCCTCTGGGTACCATCCTTCTTGTCAACAAATATAACCGGTGCTCCCCAAGGTGAAGAACTAGGACGAATGAAACCTTTCTCCTGCAACTCCTTTATTTGTTTCTTAAGTTCCTCTAGTTCATTAACCCCCATTCTATATGGACGCTTAGCTATAGGTGTAGTTCCAGATAATAATTCAATAATAAACTCAATGTCACGGTCAGGTGACATACCTGGCAAGTCATCGGGGAACACATCTGGAAACTCATCCACCACGGGGTCCTCCTTGTTGGCGCTATCATCAAGCTGGTTCACTGTGGCTGTCGGTTGTGCTTGCACTACCACATCAACATTGATTCTATCCCCTTTAGGTGTGGTTACAACAACTTCTTTCTCCTAACACTGAATCACTGCCCGGTGTTCCTTCATCCAATCCATACCCAGAATCTCATCAATGCCAGATGTTCTCAACACAATGGGGCTCACTTTAAACTCTACCCCAATAAGGATAAACTAGCTAGGAGACAACGATAAGAAGCTTTCATACTTCCTCCTGGTGAGTTGACTAGTATAGAATACTTCATGGCACATAAGGGTATGCTATGCTTTCTAACAAATGCTTGTGATATGAAAGAATGCGAAGCTCCAGAATAAAAAAGAACGGTGGTAGGAGTAGAGTTGACGTTGAACGTACTGAGCATGACTTCTAGTGCCTCCCGTGCTGTTTCGGCAGACACATGGTTCACCTTCCATAATGTGGTGGCTTCTGGTTGCTACTTTGTTTCTGGGGGTTTGTTGGTTCGGCTTCTCAAGACAGTGATAAGACATGTGACCCACATTACCATAGTAGAAACACTTGTTGGGAGTACTACGGGCACTAGTCTTCATTGGAGTGTTATTGGGTGCTCCCTGGCGTGGTGTCTGCTGGCCACCATGCTGCTGATTCTATTGGCGCTACTAAAACTGATTATGCTGAGGGTACTGACCATGATTCCACTGATTAGGTGGCCCCTAGTACCTCTGCTGCAAGCCTCGATGAGGGTTGGTGCACGAACGAGTATTGCTTCCAGAGGCCTATCCCTGAAGCCTCCTCTTCTTAACCTCCATCTCCTTGCGCTTATTGTCAATCACAATAGCATGATTCACTAGCGTCTGGAAATTGGGGTATGTATTGGACATAAGTTGGAGTTGGAGACCATCATATAGACCCTTAACAAAGTAACGCTGCTTATCAGCATCATTAGCTACTTCATTCGGAGCATAACGTGACAATTGAGCGAATTTGTCACGATACTCAGCTCCAGACATAGACCCCTGCTTCAAAGCTCTGAATTCCTCCTGCTTTAGCTCTATCAATCCTTCAGGTATATGGTAGGATCTGAAATTCTCTCTAAATTCATGCCAGGTGATAGCAAGAGCATTATTGGGATGGCCATACTCAAATGCCTCCCAACAGTCTTGACCTTCTCCCTAAAGTTGTCCTAAAGCATACAACACCTTCTGCTTGTCATCGCACTGCGCTATGTTGAGTTGCTTTTCCACTGCGCGAAGCCAGTCATTTGCTTCTAGTGGATCGGTGGCATGACAAAACACCGAGGGATGGCACTTCAAGAATTCACCATGCTTGTCACGTGGTGCCCCACCAATTGTATGATTCTGTTGATTTTGCACCAGATTTTGCATAAGTTGTGTCTGCACCGCAAAAAGCTGCTCAATAGTTGGTGGCGGTGTGGGTGGTGGATTTGGGGGAACACCTCCACGACCCCTGCCTCTTCCTCTTCCAGTCATCTACCATCCAACACAAATATTCAAAATTTAGAGATTTCCAAGTTATAGACACTTATAGAGATAGAGAATATATTCTGAAAATTTTTTGGATGAGTTCTAACATCAGCAGCTCAGGAAAACAGTCATATATCGAGTTTTGGATATCCAAAAGAGGTGTTCTTTATATGGTTGAAAAGCTTAAGAAATTATCTACAACTTGTATTTAGATAACATGCCCACATTCTGTTGTTATGTTAATAGAAAATTGGACACAACCGAAACTGTTCTAGATTCCAGACTGCACAGAAACTTCAACTTGAAACAACTATATCTCTTGAACCAAATTAGATAAAAGGGTTATTCCTATGGTATTTGAAAGATACTTAAGTATATTTATTCTCATAAAAATTTCATAACGTTTGGTCAAGCAGATTTAAATGGGCATTGAGATAAAGGCAGACTGCTCTAAAAAACAGAACCGAGAGAACACGATAAACCAAACCCAACTATTCATGCATTAACTTAAACCTAATATTCTTAACTACGGAACTTGCGGTCATGCCCACAAAGTCTCAGCACTCATTACAAAAATCTAACTCACACATAAACATAATAATAAATCAACTAGGCACACCAAACTTCACACCACACTACTAGACTCGACTTGACTCAACTTGATCCGCGCTACTAACGGCTTATTATATAGAAAGGAACTCCAACAACTATTGGTGATATTTATGGGGAAGCTTCTCATAAATCCTTGGCAGGTTTAGGCACAACCTTTGGTCATCTATCACTCGTTGGCACCTCTTAAGAGACCTCCCTTGTGCCTTCAACTGATCTTCCAACCACTGATTCTTCTCTACTAACTCACTGGCAAAGTTTACCACCACTTGAGTAGTTGGATCCATGCCTTCAGGGTCCATTATTGCCCATTCTAATTCAGGGTGATGGCAAGGGAGGAATCAATATTGATCCTCCTTCATATCATCAAAGCAGCGGCCACGGAGACCCATGCAGGCTTCAAAGGCTGCATCTTCTATGCTATCTTCCATGGTGGCACAATGAACCCAATGGGTATAGTTCGAGTCCAGTTGATATGCTTCCATCTCTTCATCCCTGATGTAGATGCACACCCTAGTCTTCCAATAAGTGTCCTCCAGGGGGTGCATATACTCATTGCAGACATACTCCATAGTTGCGTCCCAATCAGCGTAGTAGGCCAGAAGGATCCCCTAAACTCGGTGATGCGAAGCTGAGGAGTCACACCCTGGCTTGTCATAGATCTTCGTAGTCCACCCCATGGCAGCGGGTGGCAGATCTTCTTGAGCGGTGTCCTCCTCCTCATCATCCTCCACTTCAATGACCTCCACAACATCTTCCTCAACTTCTGGCTCTTCTTGGAGTGGCTCAGGCGTAGGTGTAGGTGCATGTGCTGGCGAGTCGACTTCCTGCTCCTGAGGTTCCTCATCTTCATCTTCTAACGCATCCTCAACCACCACGATCTCCACCTCACATGGCTCTATGGGCTCATACAAGGCATGAGGCGAGTAGTAGCCTTTGGTGCTGATGCGAGCGGTCTTGTTGGCATGAGACATCTACAGAGTTAGATTTAGTTAGAATAGAAGCAATAATTTTCATAATAGAGTGAGGCGAAAGAAGCATAATTTAGCAAATAACAAGAGTGCGGTAGTAAGCATGAAATGAGTGGAGCCAAAAAGGCTAAAACGACCATTACTAACTAGGCTTGCATCCTACAATCAACATGGCTCTGATACCAATCTGTCACACCCAATTTTAAGGAATAAAATGGCATGCATAATCTTATGTTCGCCTAGAGATCAATCACGCACATAAGCCGACAAATTATAAAAAGTATCATCACGTGTTTATTACATCACGAATATTATCACATAGTCTTCACATAAATATAGCAAAAATATAAAGATAACTCTCTCTTAGAAGCTCCATAGCACAGGGACATCAACTGGTTAACCACAAGACTAGTAATCCTCTGGGAAGCCATCATTACCATAGCAATCTGTTACCCATCTAGGATTTTTATACAAATAATGAAAATAAACAAGCGTAAGTACATCTCGTACTCAACAAGTGTAACATGGGGTTCATCAGTCTCAAAAGCTTGACATGGGTTTGACTGCATTTAGCTTTTAGTTGTCACAATTTTAGCATATGAGTAGCATCAAGTTGTCATAATCTCATAGTAAACACGTGATCAATCTAAACATGATTAATGAATAGCATAAACAAGTAATTAATAGTGATAATCTATTCCATAAATGTTCTAAGGCCGCTCGTGACCGTGAGCATGGCTGATATACCAGTTTTACACTTTGCAAAGGTTGTACACTTTCACTGTGAGTCATGATTCCCATTTGCCCAGGTTTGCAAGTCCCCAAAACACTACCAAGGTGAGCAGGCAGGGTACACTATGAAGCCTTTCAAAGGTTCATCTAACAAATTAGGGACGCTAGGTTTCTGTGCCCTACAAATGTAGGGCTCCCCTTCCTGATGGCACATTTCGCGCAGGCTATACACACAAGGACAGAGGCCGCACTACACCCAACCCGAAACACACCCCCATTTGAGTCTTTGGTAACCTCTAACAAGCTAGAAAAGATCCTTGTACTGAGCTAAAGCTAGAGCCATGTGGCCCTTATAGTTGTATTGTAGGTCCTGGATGATCATTTATAGATAAGTCCTTAGGTAGAGGAATCTAGAGCACCATAGAACCCAATGCTCCAGCCCTCTTAAGCAAAGTTGCTAAAAAGAATATTTTAATGTTTATTGCATATACATATTCAAGTTACAAGATCATAGTTTCATTGAGCACTAGCATTGGCTACCTAATGCAATATCCCATAGGTGTCAAGGCATAAGTACAATTCTAGGAAATCCTTATCAAGGTGACACATGCATATATGAATTAAATGTATTAAGGTTAATAGGAAATAAGTATAGTCTCATGCTATACTTGCCTTGATCAAAGTGTTCCTGCTGATCTTGCTCGTCAAAGTAGTACTCTTGGTCACCCACAAATCGCTCACCGTCTATACTCGATCAACATAGCAACATACAAGCATCCAGAAGCAATCATGGATAGCAAACAAAGGCTATCGATTAGAACAGTACACCAACTACATAGAATTAAGACCAAAAGTTTGTAAAACAAATCTACGTCTCGCTATGAACACACAGACGCAAAGATCACAAAAATTGGCGCTATAATGAAGAAGTTATGAATTAAACAAGATTTCCTTTAATAAAATAATAGATTAAATCTAACCTCGAATTTCAAAAGTTGAAAACATGTTTAATAGTTGTATGAACAAGCAGATTATGCAATTACGAATCTAATGCAATTTGAACGGATCAAGTAGAGTTTTTATAAGCAAAACAAAACTAGTGGCAAATCTGTAAATAAAGAAAACGTATTTTGAATCTAATGGAGGGAAACTACGCTTTCAGAAAGAGAAAACATATTCCGAGAATATGCCTTAGAATATAGGTTCATATCCGGAAATGTGGAGGACTCTTTAGCAAAATTGCCTGACAAAGGGGTATGGTGCGATCTGAGCGGTTGGATTTGATTTGAACGGATCAGATTAAAAGCTAGGGAGGAAGAGATAAGTTACTGACCAGAACAGTAGCAGTGTGGCGGCGACATGGCCAGCGACAATGTTTCCTTGCTGGAGAAAAGGGGAAAAGGCTCTATAGACCTTGGATTAACTCGAGAAAATCATAGGGAGCAAGAGGAGATGAACACGAACTCACCAAGGGTTTTTTTGAGGTCGAAGGTGGGACTATGAAGTCATGTGGCTCAGTGAGGCAGACAGCAAAGATCCTGTGAATATTGGTGGCATCGAGTGAGGAAACTAGAGCGAGAAAAAGAGAAAGAAAGGTCCCAGCAACTTCACAAACTCGACGCGAAGCTCCGCAAAAAGCTTACGGAGGCAACGAGGCGGCAGAACGACGAAGGTCGAGCTTGGCGCGGCGCTTAGGGTTGCAGCAACTCTTGCAGGCTCGATTGGAGGCGACAGCTGATGCTAGGGTTTGATAGGAAGGCGGCGGTCATAGGGGCCGCTATTTATGAGGGGCCTCGGCGTGGGGCGCATGCCAAATCATGAGGAAATCGGGAGAGGTGGCGATAGATTCCATAGGGAGTAGTCCAGCTTGAACATGAGCTGGAGGTGGAGGACACCACTGACAAGCGGGCCTGGAGTGTCAGCGGCTCAAGATGTGGGGCCAGGCTGTCAGCCGGAGGGAGAGAGGGAAGTGGCGCCTGCACAGCTTCGCTTGGCCAACCCAAGAGCTGGAGCTCGGGCCTACGGGGAAACGAAGGCGGCCAGCTAGGCCAACAGGCCAAGAAGGAGAAGGGGGAGAGAGTTGGGCCTCGCCTCTGGGTAGCTGGGCCAGTCAGACCACAAGCCGAGAAAGGAAGGAGAGTGAGGAAAATTTCCTTTCATTTTTCTTAAACACTTTTTCAAAACCAAATTCAACTCAAATTTAAATCTTTTTTGCAGTTTTGATCAAACCCAACATCACAAAAATAAATATGCATCATCATGAATGCACAAATATATAGCGAGAGCTTATAGTTGATTTTTATTTTACAAAAGTTATTATTTCACTAAGTTTTAATGATCACAAAAATACATAAATAAATCAAATTAACATATTTTTACATGAGGCAAATTTTGTTTGAAATTCTCACATTTCAAATTTTAAAATTTTCAAAACTTTTAAATAACCTCGAATGGAGAAATGAAAAAAAACCAATGTTATAGATGAAGATATAAAATGTTGCAGTGGATACATTTTTATTTGAAATAACTTGTGGCCCAAAAATTTAGTTTGAAGTCCTCACATATTTTTTTATTTGAAATAATATGTGGTCCAAAAATTTAGTTTGAAGTCCTCACATATTGAAATTCAAATTTTTGAACGGACCATGGATGGAGAAATGACAAAAACTAAAATTGTAGATCTCAAAGACTTATAAAACATTGTACTTGATAACTTTTTTCATTTGAAATCATTTATCCAAGGGAAATTATATTTGAATATCTCACATTTGAATTTCAAAAATTTCAAATAATCTCAGATGGAGAAATGACAAACACCAAACTTGTAGTGCTCAACGATATCAAGAGCTTTTGAGTTAAAATTTTTTCGTTTAAAATTGTTTAAGGTCGCAAATACTTATTTCAAAATTGACTAAAGTGAATATGTGGGGAATGTTTGTGCCTATAGAGCAAGGAGAGTAGCTTTTGCACATGTGGGAAATATCGCATATATGGCTGCTGTTTATAGCAAAATTTGGAAGAAGATGTTATAGGGACCCAAAAGCTCCCAAGATTATGTCACCAAGGAATCAATTACGTGCAGATCGGGACCAGCCCTTTCAAATGTAGAAAATGGAATCGGCTTTCCACAGATAGCGCCAGCAGATAACAACAGAGGCTACGCTCGGCACCAGGACGAAGCATGCCGAACTCTACAAAAAGGGAAAGATTAGAGTCCAACTTATCTTAAATTAGGAACGTTTTCTCTAGGGTCAAAAATTGTAATAAGTCATGCTTAGATAGGAGTCATGCATAGGGCCCGGGTACAAATACCAAACCCCGGCTATTGTAAAAAGGAATCAATCAATCCAAATACAAGTCAATTACTTTTTTCGGCTCCAGCCACCCCTTAGGAGTAGGAGTAGAGTAGATCTCAGCGAGTTCTTCAGCGAGTATGGCTGCATCTATTCGGTCGACCTCCACTGCTTGTCTGTAAGTACCGTCATGGTTTATACCTTTATTCGTATGCCTGCATCGATCCGGTTGACCTCCACTGCGGCTCTGGTATAAGCTAGTTATCAACTCTTGTTTAATTCAAGTATGGCCTGTGTGATTCTGCCTCACACCCCAATGCTTGAATTATATCAAGCTCAAGTTATCGGCTCTACCTTAGAATGGCAGTCTTTGGTGGATTCATTAAGTTACCGATATTGCTTATTGCTTTCATTATTTATCTAATTACAGCAATATCATTCTGCCCGATTGAGATTGATTTAGATAGGCCTTCTATCTTATTTGACCCATCGTTTGCTAACCTAAAACTGATCCAATCTACACCTTAAATGATGAGTTATGTCTTATCGGCTGTTTTACAGCAATCTTGATCGTGCTTAACATGCGGTTAAGCATGTTGCGTCTTGAGTAGATCTATTGGCTAGAGAGAACCATTCCACGGCCCGTTATCATGGCCTGTGTTATTCTGCCTCACACCCCACTGTTAGTACTGTGGAGTGAGGATTGTTATTTAGTAGATCTATTCCTGGTAAGGCATGACTTTAACTGTGCGTTATGCCTGAATCAGCTATTTTAGCCGATATCGAGCACTTTCACGAACAGTTCGCATCACGAGACCATTGAAGTAAAGATAGGTTGAAAGATATGTTAGCTCCATGATCTTATTATTGTATTATGGCCTGTATGATTCTGCCTCATGCCCCACTGATATTAGTAATGAGTTAGGGTCATTGAGTCTATTATTATTTCTACGGCCTGCATGATTCTGCCTCATACCCCACTGGTCATAATGATAGATGAGATCTAACATGTTCATTAGATTTATCTTTATTAAATGGTTAAGTGGTGTTAAATTGTTTCTTTATATAAAAAGGGGTTCGGTTAATTATAATCATTGGCTCAGCACAAACCAATCATTATTGACATGTTATTGCCATTGATTAATATCTATTCGATTAATGATATTTGTCCTGAATGATAACCGATTCTTCTTACACAACCCCATGAGATTTAATTGATTTATTCTCATGAATATACTGGAATCGACTATTTAGTCGATCTCCTTTCATATCGGCTCTTATAGCCGCACATTCGGGACTGTCTGGCAACACCGGCAAGTTTCGACCTTAATTACTGATGAACTTTCTCTCCTTGTCAATTGTAGGGTCAAATTGACTGGCACGTCTTGGGAGGATCGCGCAGGATCGACCACCCCTGCGCTAAAGCTAGGCGGATCTACTCCATCGAGTGGACCCTTTCGACTTGCTACGTGTGTCCTCGGCACGGGGCGAAAATTCTATGTCAACACACGTTTCTGGCACACCCAGTGGGACCCCACAATCGTCATGGCGGTTCACAACAACGACGACATCCTTATGCTATATTATGAAGATCTACCTGATGGGGATAAGGGTATCATCAGCAAAGCTATAGAAGAGTTTCAGAACAAATGTTTGTTGTCCTACACCAAAACACGTGACAACACAATTGTTCAGAAATTTTCGCTACCAAGAGTTCTGTTACATGGGCAGAAGGACACAAATGAAGCTGAAGATAGGCGTTTCTTTAAAGAGATTGTGGACAAATCTATTCGTGATGCCATGTCAAGCCATAACAAAGCTTTTGTGGATGTCTTCCATAACGCCTTAAAAGAGACAATTCATGGATTTCCAGTTGGTCAAAGCGGATCGGCTTATTACAACATTCCAGATCTGTCGACCTAGGGGACCAATGAAGTCGGTACCAGCCATCAAGAAGCAGCACCGACTAGTAGTGGTGATGTCCAGACAGTTCAGGGTTCATCTGAACAAACTCAAGGAACTACTTCAAATCAAACACAGTACCATCCTGGACCACTAGTACAGCATGTGCAACAGCCGGCGAGGCAAAGTCATAACCAGGTGATCAATTTTGGTACATCAGGCCACATACCGTCGTCGGCTCAAAAAATAGCACCATCAATTTAAAGGATCCATAGAGATATAGATTCTTATATCTATAATTAGAGACTTCAAGCAGCAAGCTAGCAAAGGACTCAGCAGATTGAAATTCCACAAGGGTATCACTATGGCATAGATTATAACACCCTTCACATGATGCCAAATCTAGGATATCAAGGCACGCGGGATTTCAATTCACAGATGGGTCAGCAGTTACAGAGGAATCCAAATCCACAAGCTGATGAGTTATTGCTGCGGGTGACTGAGATGATGAAGAATCAGTTCGGTCTGAAGCCAAAAGGGCTGACCTTTTCGTACAAACGCCCATATCTAGAATGGTATGATTTGGTCACTCTTCCAACAAATTATAGGCTCCCAGAATTCACTAAGTTCACTGGCCAAGACAGTACAAGCACGATAGAACATGTCAGTCGATATCTTACACAATTAGGCAAAGCATCAGTTGAAGATGCCCATCGAGTTCGTTTCTTCTCTCTGTCCTTATCAGGGCCAGCCTTCACTTGGTTTTCATCATTGCCAGTCAATTCCATTGCCAATTAGGCTAACCTGGAGAATAAGTTTCATATATATTTTTATACTGGGACTGGAGAAAAGAAGATTACCAATCTAACAACCATAAGACAGAAGACTAATGAATCGGGCACTAAATTTCTTCAGAGGTTTCGAGAGACCAAGAACTTGTGCGTCTCCGTAAACTTGGTCGATGATCAACTAGCTGCTTTGGTTGTTCAAGGAATGCTGCCGATGTGGAAAGAAAAGCTGCTGGGACAAGAATTTGATAACTTGGGACAATTGGCTCAACAAGTAGCAACGCTTAATAGCCAATTTTAGAGTATGCACAGAGATACCCAGTTCCAAAAGAGTACCTCAGTAGCCGAAGCTTATGATCCATACTCAGTCGATGACTACTATGAAGATGAAGAAGAAAAGGTTGCTGCAGCTGAATAGAATTGGGGCAAGAAGACAGTGATGGTGCCAAATCCTTGGGGAAGAGGAGTCGAGGAGAGCTATGACTTTGATGTCACCAAATCAGATAAACTCTTTGATTTCTTGCTAGAGAAAGGGCATATCAAGTTGCCCGATGGTCATGTCATGTTGCCCCCTGATCAATTGAAGAATAAGAAGTTCTCCAAGTTCCATAATGCTACTTCTCATTCCACTAATGAATGCAGAATCTTTAGGCAGCATATACAGAGAGCTATTCAGCAGGGAAGGCTCAAATTTGATACGCCTTGGAAAATGAAAGTTGATGATAATCCTTTCCCAGGAGATCAAAACATGGTTGATGCTGGGCTATTCAAAGGAAAACCAATGTCCTAACATCAACCAAATCAAAAGAAGCTAGAACAGTCGATCCCAAGATGCAAATATCGGCTGACGAGTACAGAGAAATTAGGAGACATCGTGCCGAGCAAAAGAGCCGATACGAGCAGGGGAAGACGTTAAGAGCAGAGACGACAAAGCCGTGGGTCACATCTCAGATTCTGTTGAATAAATGACAGCGGTAGAAGGAAAAGGATTATCAAAGTTGGTTAAATGATCAAGCGTACCAGCATCAATTGAAGCAAAAAAGGTATGAAAGGGAACAAGCCGAATTACATTGGAATTGTCCTTTCTTCAGACATTGCTGGAATGAAGGTTTAAAGTTGCCTACCAGACATGACTGTCCAGGATGCAGCAATCAATATCGGGAGTATAGGCAGTCTCAAACCAACCACTGCTCTATCCATGCTCAATATGCATATCATCATAATAACATGGATCGGCGCTTAAAAAATAAAAGTGTTCATGATCGGCTTGAAAAAAGAGTCATTGATCAGGACTGGGTTGATCATGAAGAAGAAGGCACTGAACGAAGATATGTGTGGCAGGAAAGCCAGTGGTGCCCAGGAGGTTTAACAAGAAACCAGAAGAGAAAGGTGCAACGCCTAAGAAATAAAGAGATGGAACAGGCTCAGGCATCCGGTAAAACTCAAGTGTGGCGTATCAAGCAAATAGCCTATAGAAAGCAACCATCAGCTAATATCCAAATAATTTTTCTGTTGCCATCAGAGTTCAGAGTCAATGGTGAAAACCAACAGCCGATCCAAGTAGTCGACTTTGAAAATTTGTATTAATGGATAATCCAATAGATGGTACAGACGGGAAACTAGGACATGGCTTCACGTCGGCTGATGAATTAGAAGAAGTAGATATTGGTCCTGGAGATAGACCTACGCTGATGTACGTGAGTGCTAAGTTGGATCCAGAGTATAAGTGGGAATTAATTGACTTATTAAAGGAGTTTAAAGATTGCTTTGCTTGGGAATACTATAAGATGCCTGGTTTAGATCGGTCAGTTGTTGAACATCGGCTGCCAATCAAACCTGGATATCGGCCGTTTAAACAAGCTCCGAGGAGATTCAACCCAAACATGCTTGATGATATCAAAAAGGAGACTAAAAGGTTACTGGAAGCAAAATTTATCCGACCATGGCGATATGCAGAGTGGATATCAAATGTTGTCCCTTTATACAAGAAGAATGAAAAATTGAGAGTTTGCATTGATTTCAGGGATCTAAATAAAGCCACACCTTATCCGATGCCGATAGCTGATATGTTAGTAGATGCAGCAGCCGGGCATCAGGTTATTAGCTTCATGGACACTAATGCAGGATACAACCAAATTTTCATGGCTGAAGAAGACATAGCAAAGACCGCTTTCAGGTGCCCCAGCGCAATCGGTCTATTCGAGTGGGTTGTAATGACCTTTGGACTAAAGAATGCCGATGCGACTTATCAAAGGGCGATGAATTACATTTTCCATAAGTTGATCGGCAGGATTGTTGAAATCTACATCGATGATGTGATGATAAAATCCAAAGGATACAAAGAACACCTGGCTAATTTGTGTGAGACTCTAGAATGCACGACGAAGCATGGTTTGAAGATGAATCCTAATAAGTGTGCTTTTAGAGTATCAGCTGGACAATTTTTAGGATTCATGGTCCATGAGAGGGGAATCAAAGTTGGTCAGAAAAGCGCGAAAGCCATTGATGAAACAGTTCCCCTGACTACCAAAACAGAGTTGCAATCTCTGCTTGGTAAGATCAATTTCATCAAAAGATTCATTTTGAATTTGTCGGAGAGGATCCATGCATTTTCTCCCTTGTTGAAGTTGAAGAATGATCAAGAATTCAAGTGAGGTAATATAAAACAAAAAATCGTTCGAAGAAATAAAAGAATATATGAAGTGTCCACCTGTGCTGGTCCCTCCTCAGCAAGGTAAGCCATTTAAGTTGTACATATCGGCTGATGACAAGACAATTGGATCGGCCCTGATGCAAGAATTTGAAGGAAAAGAGAGAGTTGTTTTCTATCTAAGTAGAAGACTACTGGATCTAGAAACGAGATATTCTCCCACCAAAAAATTATGCTTGTGTCTATATTTCTCTTGCACTAAATTACGACACTACTTATTATCGGCCGAGTGTACAGTTGTTTCTAAGGCTGATGTGGTTAAGCACATGTTATCAATGCCAATACTGAATGGAAGAGTGGGAAAGTGGATTCTTGTGTTATCAGAATTCAACTTGAAGTATGAATAGGCTAAAGCAGTCAAAGGACAAGTAATGACCGATTTTATCACCCAACATCACAAGGCAAGCATTAGTTATGTAGAGCCGATGCCATGGACGCTGTTCTTTGATGGGTCATCATGCAAGTAGGGTGGTGGCATTAGTATTGTTATTATTTTGCCTCGGGGGGCAAGTTTTGAGTTCGATCTTGCAATTGAGCCAATGATTACAATCAATCAAGCGGAATACGAAGCTATTCTCAAGGGACTGCAACTTCTTCATGAAGTAAAGGCCAAAGCAATTGAAGTATTTGGAGATTCGTAGTTAATTATTAATCAATTGATCAGCCTATATGAGTGCAAAGAAGAAACTTTGAAAGGATACTATGATGAGTGCCAAAAGTTACTCAAGGGATTTCTTCATATCTCTTTCCAACATATTCCGAGAGCACAAAACCAAGAAGCTAACCGTCTAGCTCAAAGTGCATCAGGATATCGAGTGTTTCAAGAAGTCTTGAGTAGTGAAACCTCAAGTGATGATTGGAGAGTTGAAATAGCCGCTTACCTTAGAGATCTGTCTCGGAAAGTTACCAGGAAGCTAAGGTATAAATCGGCTAAGTATGTTTTGTTAGATGATCAGTTATATTATAAAATGGTCGATGGGGTATTGCTCAAGTGCTTGAACCAAGAAGAAGCTAAGGTGTTGATGGGTGAGGTGCATGAAGGGATATGTGGAGCTCATCAATCGACTTATAAGATGAAATGGATTATTCGTAGAACTGGATATTTCTGGCCAAAGATACTGGAAGATTGTTTTGAATATTACAAGGGGTGTCAGGACTGTCAATGTTTTGGTAATGTTCAGAGATCGCCCGCATCGGCCATGAATCCAATAATCAAACCATGGCCGTTTCGAGGTTGGGGATTTGATTTAATTGGCTAGATTTTTCCGCCTTCAAGCAAAGGACATAAGTTCATATTGGTAGCAACAGACTACTTCACTAAATGGGTTGAGGCAATTCCTTTGAAAATGGCTAATGGTCAAGCAGAGGCATCCAACCATATTATGATTAAGCTAATCAAGAAAAAGATCAAGGAACAACCAACGAAGTGGCATTCGACGCTAAATGAAGCACTATGGGCATATAGGATGGCCTGCCATGGATCAATTAAAACATCACCTTACGAACTTGTGTATGGCCATAATGTCATTCTTCCTTGGGAAGTTTAGACTGGATCGAGGCATGTTAGACTACAGAATGATTTGTCAGCTGAGGTTTACAAGAATCTTATGATAGACAATTTGGAAGACTTGAGTTGCCTTTGACTGCGTGCTCTTGAGAATATCGAAGCCAATAAACTGAGGGTTGCGAAATATTATAATAAAAAGGTCAAGATTAAACAATTCTTCGAAGGTGACTTGGTCTGGAAAGTGAAATTGCCGATAGGATCAAAGGATAGTAAATTCAGCAAATGGTCACCTAACTGGGAAGGACCCTATCGGATCAAACATTGTGCGCCTGGTAATGCTTATATTTTGGAAACATTAAAAGGAGAGGAAGAATTTGGCCGAGCAATCAACGGGAAATATTTAAAGAAATATTATCCTAGCGTTTGGATCAATACTTGATAAAGATCTGTTTGGTCAATAGCTTTAATAGCCGATATTGAAAAGATATCGCCTCTAGTGCAAAAGAAGAACCCAAAGGAGTAAAAGCTAATATGATGTGTATCGCCTATAGAAGCAAAGCAAACACAAACAAAATGATGGGTATGAAGCATGAAACAATGGGAAACCACTCAAGGCGAGGAAGTTATTTGCTAAATATCACCTATTATAAGCTATGGGCCAGAAAACACTTTGCCTACTATATCGTCGGCCAGAGTATTGAAAGCTACAGAGTTGGCGGCATTCATAAAATCTTTATCCAAGCGCTCATGTTCCCCAGGGTGCACTGCATCTGGAAAACCATGTGGAAGAAGCCGAAGATTATGGCCCGAACGGGCTTGTGCAGCAGCCAATGCCATGGCGGTGCCATGACGAACGCCATGAAGGGCGACCTCCCTGACATGATTCAGGATGTCATGCAAGCGAACCACCAAAATGGTGCCCCTAGCATTAACAAATCCCGCTGCATGATCCATGGCTGATTGAAGACTCTCCAACTAAGCAGTTAGATCTAAAATATTCAAGGAAAGAGTGATCAGAAATCTTGAGGGTAAAATCAAGAAGAAACAGAGAAATAATGGCAGACATCTCACCCATGATTCTAGCTTTAGCCTTGGCCAACCTTTCCCTCACTAAGCCAACCTCGGGGGCAGATCGGTCTTCAATCATGGCCAAAGCCGATTCTGCCAGGGAGAGGCAGTTGGCTAGATGCTGGTCGGTTCGATCGATGGAGGCCAGCAGATCATCATTACTAATCTGTTGCCTCGGGTGATGAGGAAGCTAGCGGCAGATTGGTGCCAAAGATGATCCCGAGGGCTAGGCAGAATTGGCCCTTCGATCTGAGGCGATGGGAGCACCCCAAGATGCGTCCTCTTGACGACAAGGGCGTTGGCATGATGATGTGGATCCATTGAGGGCTTCTTCAGCAGACCTCTTGTTGTTCTCCATGACCTCAAACCTACGGAAAGGCAGAGGATATACTGAAGATGAAGAGGGGTTGAGACAAAGAGAGTTGTTTTTTGATTCGCGGCCACAGCCCGTATATATAGCCCGGGAAAGCAAGAAGATAGGTTTCGATGGAGGTGTGAAATTGAAATTGGAAAACAGAAATGGATCAACACTCCGAAAATGCAGGGGATGGATAACGGAGAGATAACAGACTCGAATTTATTACTTCCCCATATTACAAAATATCGTGGGGTGGATACATTGACCAGAGATTAACCCACCGAAACTTTTTTGGATTGAAGGGAGTCCAGATTTCCACAAGGCCGACACTCATTGTGAACCAAGTCGCATCGGCCCATCTATAAATTATTCTAGAAAAGAAGAAAGTTCGCCCGCCTAACATATGCTCAACAGATTTCTTGATAAATTGAGGAACTTTGGGAAAGAAGCCTAAGGCTGTCCCGATGGGCTTTAGAAGGAGCAACAAGGGGAAGATGATCACACCTTCTAGCTCTTGCAAACACTAGAATAGTCTTGTGAGCATGGAGAGAAGACTCAGGTGATATCACAAGAATTCTTCTAACCACAACGACTGGTCTTCTTGCCCAACGAGGCGTTAGAATAAGCGATACACAATCGCCCTATGCACAAGAATTCTTCTAGCCGCTTGAAATCTTCGTAAAATAGACCATGAAGGGTCCAGCGAAACTGGGAGCACTCGAGGGAGCAGATGGAAGAAAAGCATGGCTAAATTGTTGAGTTGCTCTTGCCAGGGTCGGATAGGCATTTATAGCTGGTCCGGAAAGATGAATCCAAGTGCCCATGAAGCAGTGACGCTCTTGTAAAAAGTTTTGAGGCATAGGCTCATGGGTGGACGCAGGCAACGACAAATAGCGGACCCCAAATCAAGGTTATCTACCCATGACTATGGACCAATCAGGAATATAGACATGATAATTTTGGAATAAAATTACTTTTATCCCAAAATTGGGGGGCATATGTTTACACCAAAATTTGGAAGATGTTATAGGGATCCGAAAGCTCCCAAGATCATGTCACCAAGGAATCAATTACGTGTAGATCGGGACCAGCTGATTCAGATGCAGAAAACGAAATCAGCTTTCCACAGATAACGCTAGCAGATAGCAACATAGGCTACGTTCAGCGCTAGGACGAAGCATGCCGGACTCTACAAAAAGGGAAAGATTAGAGTCCAAGTTATCTTAAATTAGGAATGTTTTCTCTAGGGTCAAAAATTGTAATAAGTCATGCTTAGACAGGAGTCATGCACAGGGCTCGGGTATAAATATCAAACCCTAGCTATTGTAAAAAGGAATCAATCAATCCAAATACAAGTCAATTACTTCTTTTTTGGCTCGGCCACCCCTTAGGAGGAGTAGAGTAGATCTCGGCGAGTTCTTCAGCGAGTACAGCTGCATCAATCCGATCGACCTCCACTACTTGTCTGTAAGTACCATCATGGTTTATACCTCTATTCGTATAGCTGCATCGATCCGGTTGACCCCCACTACGGCTCTAGTATAAGCTAGTTATTGACTCTTGTTTAATTCAAGTATGGCCTGTGTGATTCTGCCTCACACCCCACTGCTTGAATTAGATCAAGGTCAAGTTATCGGCTCTACCTTAGAATGACAGTCTTTGGTAGATTCATTAAGTTACCGATATTGCTTATTGCTTTCATTATTTATCTAATTACAGTAATATCATTCTGCCCGATTGAGATTGATTTTAGATCGGCCTTATATCTTATTTGACCCATCGTTTGCTAACCTAAAACTGATCCAATTTACATCTTAAACGATGAGTTATGTCTTATCGGTTGTTTTACATCAATCTTGATCATGCATAACGTGCGGTTAAGGCATGTTGCGTCTTGAGTAGATCTATTGGCTAGAGAGAACCGTTCCATAGCCCGTTATCACGGCCTGTGTGATTTTGCCTCACACCCCACTGTTAGCACCGTGGAGTGGGGATCGATATTTAGTAGATCTATTCCTGGTAAGGCATGACTTTAACTGTGCGTTATGCCTTAATTGGCTATTTTAGCCGATATTGAGCGCTTTCATGAACAGTTCGCATCACGAGATCGTTGAAGTAAAGATAGGTTGAAAGATATGTTAGCCCCATGATCTTATTATTGTATTATGGCCTGCATGATTCTGCCTCATGCCCCACTGATATTAGTAATGAGTTAGGGTCATCGAGTCTATTGTTATTTCTATGGCCTGCATGATTTTGCCTCATGCCCCACTGGTCAAGATGATAGATGAGATCTATCATGTTCATTAGATTTATCTTTATTAAACGGTTAAGTGGTGTTGAATTGTTTCTTTATATAAAAAGGGGTTCGGTTAATTATAAACATTGACTCAGCACAAACCGATCATTATTGACATCTTATTGCCATTGATTAATATCTGTTCGACTAATGATATTTATCCAAAATGATAACCGATTCTTCTTACACAACCCCATGAGCTCTAATTGATTTATTCTCATGAATATACTGGAATCAACTGTTTAGTCGATCTCTGTTTGTAACAACCAAAAAATCCACACACCAAAAATTCCAACTGAAAATTTTTTGTTTAAAAACCTATGTATTGTTAAGTGACATGTGTGGAACCCCAACCCTAGTTTTGCATTAGGTGCAACCCAACTAGGTTATATCATAAGCAGAGCATGATGCATTGTCACATGTGTATTTGAAACTCCCATGAAATAGAATCTTGCATGCATCTTAATTCAATATGTGATTTGGATTTTATTGATTTATGTGATGAGTAAATAAACCCTCATAACAATTGTTAAATTCCTTGAATTAAATCAATATACAGATTTTGAAAAAAATGTATTAATAAAAACCACAACTATTTTTGTATAACAAAAATAGTCAATAATATCCCTAATATATGGGAAAGGTAAAAACCACCATGTATGACCCTTGTAAACCACCATCAAGCTAATAAAACCTAAGTCACTTTGACTAAACCTTGACTTAGTAACTAATTGCTGAAAACATAAAATAGAAAAGCCTTCAAGAAATACCAGAAAATGGCAAAGGCCATTTCGGCCCAAACAGCCTGCCCAGCCCAGCCAAGGGCCCCTCCCTCTCACTCCCACGCACGCCAGCCAGAGCGGGCTAGCCCAACACCACAGCCCAGCAGCACAGCGTAGCAGCTGCAGCCTTCCCCGCTCTAGGACAAACTGACGGGTGGGCCCTCATCGTCAGTCACACAGCAACATGGTCTTCTTCCTCCCCACACCGACCTCTCCCTCGACCGGGAACCGACCGAAGCAGCAGGCGCAGGCCCACGGTCACGCAAAGAGCATGACCCTATCCCCTTGGTGTAGCGCTCACGCGACCCCCACGACAACTGCCCCGCGCCCGTGAGCTGTTTGATGCGCATCGCGCATCACCGCCGCCTGATCAACCGCCATTGGGGAAGCCTGGAGCTTCGCCTATAAAAGGAGGAGCCCGGAACCCTAGCACCTCACCACACCTCGCCGCCGCCGTGCGGTTCGCACCAACACACTAAGCCGAGGGACGAGAGGAGAAGGAGAGGCATGGAGAAGGACGCCGCTGCTAGAGCAAGAAGGGAGGAGCCGCCGGCGCGGAAGACGGCGAGTACCCCTATCCTAGCTCAGCTCTGCTACACTGTCAACATAGCACCACCACCATCACCTTCGAGCTCCCCACGGTGAGCCATCTTGCTGAGACCACCTCCCTAGCCAAATGGAACATGCACCGCCATGATCGAAACCTTGCTGAAGCTTCGAGCTCTGGCCTAGCCCAACTGGTTAGCTAGGGAGACCGCCATGGCCACGCTTGCCGAGACCTAGGACGCGCCGTGCGTGCTGCCATCAGCCAAAAGGAGGACCCCAGCCATGACGTTGTACATCGAAGAAGGAGCGCACATGCACGGGCACGCCCACCATGGCCAAGAGCACAACAATGGCGAGACCACCACGTCTTCTATGTCACGGTAAAGGCAACGTTGACACCCCGACTGGCTCTGCCATGACGAGAGACACACCGCACTCACCTTAGCCGAGGAACAAACCCACCAGAGCCCTGCGTTGCCGCACCACACCACGTCGGAGTGCCACCGCCTCCGCTTTGCCCCCACCACCGTGGCCGGAGCCACTAGGAGCACCAGGTGCTCCTTCAACACGCCCACCATGGCCGTAGAAGCACCGTGGAGCTCACACACTCCTCCAACTGGGCTCTCGCTACCACTGCAGCCCTATCCATGCACGCCGATGAACCCACACCGCCGTTCACCGTGGCCAGAACCCTAGGAAGCCCTAGCCGCCACCTTGACCCCCCCACTGCAGTCGCCGAGGCTTGGCAACGCTTTTGCCTACCTTAATCGCGCACCAGTACCACCCGAGAGGCTCACCGGCGAGCTCACCCCTAGTGGGAGCGTCGGGGATGATGGGGAATTCTCCCCGCCTGGGTCACGTACGCGTGCACCCGGTCCTGATGAACCAAACGGAGGAGAAGGATCAGTGGACCCAGACTACGTAGACCATGTCTGCGGTCCATGAACCAACACCGCGCAGTCCACCATGCACCGGATCGGTGGACCAGAGCCCAGTAGAGGCCCAAGGTCGTGACGTGGCCACACCAACGCGTGCCACATGGCGGGCCAAGCCTGGCCCAAATCTAGGACCAACCGGCCTAGTTTGGACCCGTCCTAAGCTGACCGTTGACCGGGCCCACAAGTCAGTGACATAGAGCCGCTGGACCCACTTGTCAGTGGGTGATGTCATGTTGATATCATGATGACGTCATGCGGGTCCCACCTATCAGTAACAAACACAAATGAGGTGACATCATGATGATGTCACGATGACATCAGCCGCTGACGTTAGCAGCTCTGGACCCACCTGTCAGTACCAGAACTGAGACGATGACGTCATGCTAGCATCATACTGATGTCAGCATGCCACGTGGACCAACAGGAGCGTGACACGTGTCAGCACGATATTAATTCAGCATTTTCCCATTTTCAGAAATGATTGAAACTTCGGAAATTCATAACTAATTCATATGAACTCAGAAAAATACAAGACCAGGACCAAAATTCATCTAAAATCAAGATCTACACAATGAACCCATGTTTGAGTGCATTTGGATCTTTTGAATTTTCATGGCTTTTTGTGTTATTCTATAGACGTCGCTAATGCGACTATAATGCGATCGTATGTAGACTCGGAGGAGAACCAGACGGACGAGGACCGAGAGTACCATGCGGAGTACAGAGACGACTACACTGAAGGTGCCACATCCCACCCAATCTCATAGCACCTATTACACTTGGCTAATATAGAACTGTTATTGCCATACTTTATCGTTATTTTCACACTATGATAGGACTTGCATGGTAGTATGCTTTCTTGATGGCCTTTAACTTGACACAACCGTACCCCTGCTCAACCTGCTGTTAGGCTAGTCACATGCTCACTGCTATATTTCACTACTTATCATTTCTACTATGCTTATATATACTATATTGATGCGTGGTGGAAACTGGAGTTATCTGGACTTTGGGGAGAATGCTGCGTGTGTGACTTGGGTGTGTGGAGGGTGAGGGTTGTGTCAACCAAGTTGGAGTATACGACAAGCCTGGGGCAAGTCTTGCCATGAGGTGCTACCTGGGCACCCCTGGAATGAATACCTGTGGTGGGTAAATGGTGATATGAGGTGGCCCTAGGTGTGAACCTGTGATGGGAGGAGCCCAGGGTGGAGGTGCTGTGGTGGCACGGTAAATGGAAACTTTGTTGAAGACATTCTGGCTTGGTCATCCGTAAGGACTTACTAGTACTCAGATTCACCGGGAAGCCTTATGTACCACTCGCCCTATATGGTGCGGGACGACCAGACTACTTGGTAGGATATTGCCACTACTGCTAGGCTGATAGCGGACAGTGCAAGGAGGTATGGGGCGCGGAGGATTTCCCCCACACCCTTCCGAGACTTCGTGGAGACCTTGTGGACCTGGCTCATGACTCACAGTTTTAGCCACCCCAGAATAGACTTGGGGTGTACCAGGGCTGAATGGTAGAGTGGCATTATCCTAGGCTAGCAAGTGGCCGGAATTAGCCTAGTTGACGACGGTCAGCGAAGAAGGCAGATCTTGTGGTTATGTAAAACCTCTGTAGAGTGTATGGTTGATCGATCGATACATATGCCGACTTGTCGGCTATGGACCTTTCCTGGGTTTCGCTTAAACTAGATAGCGAGATGAGTCCTTCTCTTCTTCCCCCGTGAGAGAGTGTCGGTTGTAGCCAGGGGCTACGGGCCATGAGACAGTGCCGAGAGGGAGTTGGCCTGTTGACTGAGCGATGGTATGGTGATGATATGGAGATGGTGGTATATCGATCCCAGGATCAAAACCTGGCTCTGGACGGAAATGGGGTGGAATGTGTGTGGGAATGGTGTTAAAACTTGACTATACTATTATATACTTGATATGCTAATACATAGGAAACCCCAGCCTTATAGGTTCCTTGTGATTATATCCAACTTGCATCCAATTTCCACAAAGCATTGCTTATAGGGTGGGAGTGGCCAGTACAAATCATACTGATAAACTTTGGCACACAGGTTCTGCTGAGGAGTATAGCTCTGAGGAGTTTGATGGTTGAGGGGTTCGTTCCTACGCTCGAGTTTTGGTGATCTTATCTCCAAGCTGTTCTAGATGAATGCTACTTTTGATTCCGCCGATGCGGCGATGTAATAATTTATGTAATTCCGCACTTTATGTACTCTGATATTATCGTTGTATGGATGTGGTATTGGACTGGAATTTGGGTAATATGATCAACAACGGTCATAATATACTTCGACTCTGTGGATTTTCCTTCATGGAAATCAGGTCATTTTAGTTGGTATCAGAGCCAGACTGGACCCTAGGATGAAACCCTCAGAAATGGACGATAGAATAGGACATGAACAACCCTTCTTTCGGTTATATACCGACCCTGCATTTACTTTTATGCAAGGCTCATCTATTATTGACCTGCTAACACCTATTTCCTTAAAACATGCAGATGGCAACAAATGTTGAATGGCCGCCACTAGGACCGCTACCTCTGGACCACGCCAAGCTTACCTTCGACCTACGTGAGCTTGAGGGTTTTGCACAGACCCTCTGCCGAATTCTCGCCATGTTAGGAGTCCCTGACGAGCGCATCAAGATCACCTGCACCGAGAAGTCAGCTCAGGAAGGAGGAATCGAAGCGCCAGTTGTCACCTCAGTCGAGTTCCCAGCTAGCACTACTTTACCTTCTATCCCAACTTTCACCGAGTTGACCATAGAGGACACAGTTGAGGAGGGACTGCGAGCTGTCTCACACAAGGCACTTCGTAGAGTGATGAGGGATCACTACGAGCACTTGAAGACGACAAAGTTTCGTCTACTTCCTCAGGCCCTCGACCTCAGCCTTACCCCTAGTGAGCAGAGTTTCGCAGCCAGCAGAGTTATCTTCACCGAGGAGGATAGTTGCCTTCACGCCTCAGCTATCCACCTACTAGAGTAGGACAGATACGTGACCCAGCTTGAGCAGAGGAGACGTCGGGACTAGGCCCTTCTATGGGAGTACCAGGAGCGAGACTCGTAGGGAGCACAGGAGCGAGCTAGTCTACTTGAGACAATGGCCAGGCTACAGGATGAGCTCAACCGTCGTGAAGAAGTCCATAGAGCCGAGGTCGCCGACTTACAGGACAAGGCCGCCGACCTAGGCAACAGGAACTACTACCTCGATAGCAAGGTCTTGGAGTTGTAGAGAGAGTTGGACGACAAGAAGGCCGAGTCCAACCGTAGAGGAGACAGAGAGAGGTCCAAGAGGATCGATATGATGAAAATCCAATCTCAGAACAAGACCATGACTCAGGAGCTAGAGGAGTTTAGGAAGAAGGTCGTTCGTAACTAGGGTCACCTAATCGAGGCACTCAGGCAGAATGAGTACCTACAGGACAAGTGTGAGAGGACCTGACAGGCTTGGCAGAAGTCTGACAAGAAGCACCTCAGAGAGATGAAGGGTATGTGGGATCAGCTACCCAAGGAGGTTCATAGCAAGACGAAGCCTAGGATAGAGGAGTTTGAGTTAGCCCCAACTCGCCTCAACCTAGACGCCTGCCCTACCCTACCTAGAGCCAAGCCTACTGAGGAGCTCGCCGAGGCCTTGAAGTATGTATCCCGACTTCACAAGTCAGACAAGGAGATCGAGATCGAGAACAGCCATATCCCAACTGTGGTGTACGAGTTAGTGTAGATGACCCTGCGTGGTCATGAGTCATGTCAGTGGCTTCCATAAGTTGTACCCCATGATGCACCCCTTATGAGATGTAATATGAGACATTATGCGTAGTACGATTCTCGCGAGTCTCCAAGTGTAGCTACTCGAGATGATGCTATGTAATAAAACCCATGTAATGAATGTTTTGGATCATATTGCATCTTATGGATCTTATTGCTTCTTTATAATGAGTGTTGGATAGTATAAATGTTTTTCTTTAAATCGTCAAAATCATGTAATCATACTGAATTATAAGCACTTATGGCACAAACACTAAAATTCCAATGATCCATGTTGCAGATGCCGAACCGCCGATCTGCTCGCCTAATGAACCGTGGACGTGCGCCCACCCCCGAACCAGTTGAACCAAATGGGGGGCATGGTGGCAACAACCGTGGCCATGGCCGTGGCTGTGGACATGGAGGGATACCCTTCAACCTAGAGAATACCCCGCTGCTTGTTGAGGAGAACATTCCGCCACTACCACCACCGAACCTGGCAGAGGTGATGGCGCAACAGACCCAGCTTCTTGTAGCTCTTGTAGACAGAGAAAACCGTCGCCAGGGAGGTCAGCAGAATGACTTCCAAAGGAAGCTGGATGGATTTCTGAAGTTGAGGCCACCTACCTATGATGGCACCGACCCTGACCCGCTTGTAGCCAATGACTGGCTCAAGGAGGTGGAAAAAGAAGCTCAACCTCACCACCTTCACCGACAATGAGTGTGTTTGAGCTGCCACACACTAGCTCACAGGTGCAGCTCGCGCCTGGTGGGACAGTTTTAGTGATTCCCATGAGGACCCTGCCAACATCTCATGGGATGAGTTCACCAAAGCATTCAATGAGTATCACATTCCCAAGGGTATCATGGAGGCCAAAGCCGAGGAGTTCCGCAACATCAATTTGGGAAAGGACAGGGTGACTGAGTACACCACTCGCTTCACCAACCTTCTACGCTATGCACCTTCCTATGTTGTGAACTCTGAGAAGGAGAAGTTGTACTATTACCGCAAGGGACTTAACCCGCACATCAAGCTGAAGTTTGGTGGTATTGAGAGTAGCACGCTGCGTGCTCTGGTGGATCACTGCATCTAGATCAAGAAGGACCATGCTGAAGCTGGAGAGGAGTACAGGGAGAGGAAGCGTAAGCCTGAGGAGTCCTTCTATGGCCGTGATCGCAAGAGGTTCCACAGAGATGTACCATCTAGGGAACGCTCTCACCACAACAGGGATGACAACTCTGGATCGAGTAGGGGTGGTGGAGGCTACACCACCAAATACTCCCGCCCTGCTTAGGATCATTACACCTGGGACCGTTATGCTCAGGACTGCAACACTCAGGACCATTCCAACTGTCCCCGCTCAGCGAATGAACGCCTAGCATAGAACCGCTCTGCACCAAGCACTGGAAACTGGAAGGCACCCGCGCCAACCCCTACAGGCGATGCGCCTTTCACCTGCTTCACTTGTGGCCAACTAGGTCACAAAGCCGCTGAGTGCCCTCAGAACTCAGCCGCTCAGAAGTCTCAGTTCAAGGGATCTGCTACTCGTGGACGTCTCAACCATCTGGACGCCGAGGAAGCACAAGCTGCCCCTGACGTTGTGTATGGTATGTTTTTAGTTAATGGCAATACTGCATGCCCTGGGTGTGAACCTGTGATGGGAGGAGCCCGGGGTGGAGGTGCTGTGGTGGCATGGTAAATGGAAACTCTGTTGAAGACATTCTAGCTTGGTCATCCCTAAGGACTTACTACTACTCAGATTCATCGGGAAGCCTTATGTACCACTCGCCCTATATGGTGCAGGACGGCCGGACTACTTGGTAGGATATTGCCACTACTGCTAGGCTGATAGCAGACAGTGCAAGGAGGTACGGGGCGCGGAGGATTTCCCCCACACCCTTCCGAGACTTCATGGAGACCTTGTGGACCCGGCTCATGACTCACAGTTTCAGCCACCCCAGACTAGACTTGGGGTGTACCAGGGCTAAATGGTAGAGTGGCATTATCCTAGGCTAGCAAGCGGCCGGAATCAGCCCAGTTGACGACGGTCAGTGAAGAAGGCAGATCTTGTGGTTATGTAAAACCTCTACAGAGTGTATGGTTTATCGATCGATACATATGCCGACTTGTCGGCTATGGACCTTTCCTGGGTTTCGCTTAAACTAGATAGCGAGATGAGTCCTTCTCTTCTTCCCCCGTGAGAGAGTGTCGATCGTAGCCAGGGGCTACGGGCCATGAGACAGTGCCGAGAGGGAGTTGGCCTGTTGACTGAGCGATGGTATGGTGATGATATGGAGATGGTGGTATATCGATCCCAGGATCGAAACCTGGCTCTGGACAGAAATGGGGTGGAATGTGTGTGGGAATGGTGTTAAAACCTGACTATACTGTTATATACTTGATATGCTAATACATAGGAAACCCCAGCCTTATAGGTTCCTTGTGATTATATCCAACTTGCATCCAATTTCCACAAAGCATTGATCATAGGGTGGGAGTGGCCAGTACAAATTGTACTGATAAACTTTGGCACATAGGTTCTGCTAAGGAGTATAGCTCTGAGGAGTTTGACGGTTGAGGGGTTCGTTCCTACGCTCGAGTTTTGGCGATCTTATCTCCAAGCTGTTCTGGATGAATGCTACTTTTGATTCCGCCGATGCGGCGATGTAATAATTTATGTAATTCCACACTTGATGTACTCTGATATTATCGTTGTAAGGATGTGGTATTCGACTGGAATTTGGGTAATATGATCTACAACGGTCATAATACACTTTGACTCTATGGATTTCCCTTCGCGGAAATCAGGTCGTTTCACCTTTCATGTCAGCTCTCATAGCCGCACATTCAGGACTGTCTGGCAACACCGGCAAGTTCCACCCTTAATTACTGATGAACTTTCTCTCCTTGTCAATTGCAGGGTCAAATTGACTGGCACGTCTCGGGAGGATCATGCACGATCGACCACCCCTGCGCTGAAGCTAGGCGGATCTGCTCCATCGAGCGGACCCTTCTGGCTTGCTACGTGTGTCCTCGGCATGGGGTGAAAATTCGATGTCGATAGCTACCTAGTGGGGGCCTCTCCGCATTATATTTTTTGCTACATTTTTTGCTCAATTTATGATTTCTGAAAATGGTTTCTAAGGCCACTCATGTTTCCAGCAACCCCTACAAATTGACTTGTAGGAGTATAATCCAGTTATTTGTAAAGATAGATATAGGTAGGGGTGCCTACCTCTAAAAATGTACTGTAAGCAACCACCCCTAAAAAGTACTCTCATAGTTTGATATTTGTTGGTGTTTTGTAAACCGGACTAGTAAATTTATACGATTGTCGCGCTGCTCTAGGAAGACGATGGTAGTATCCAAAAGACACGAGGATTTATACTGGTTTAGGCTGGGCCCTATGTCTAGTCTCAGAGATGATAGAGTGTGTGTTCCTCGCTTGAATATTCTGAAGTTTTTACAATGGGGGTGCATGAATGGGGGAAGAGGTCGGAGTGCTAGAGCTACAAGATGAACTGCCTGAAGGGAAGCTTTTGGAGTCCAGAGATGTGGAGAATGTGAGAATGTTTGGGGATGGTGCCCTAGCTACCCTTACATAGAGTTTGGGGCCAGGGCGAGTACAAAGAAGAAGGTTCTCCCGACTGAGGGGTTGTGAGCCTAAGGGAGGGGCCTATCTAACTTGGCTTGCAAGCTACACTATCTTGTGGTACACGTCCGGGCATGGTTGTTGTCATGGTCTTATGCCCATGTCACGATAAGGTGTGGCATGGTGTTACTGTGCTGATCGTTGCAGCACAGTAGGCACAGTGGTGGTTCATTAGCCGTCCTGTTCGACGTGCCTTTCGTCGTGGCCTTTGTCATCGCCTCCTGGTCTCCTAGGGGCATCATACAGAAGTTGGTAGCAGCCCCTAGGTCATCAATCGCCCGGTTAGCCTATGGAGCTAGTGGCTACAATCTCGAGTTTTGGGGTCGTGGCTCCCACTAGTTTGGATGGCCTCTTAAGTCAAGGCCTCCATCATGGATCCCATCCTATAGTGGGTAGAATCGTACATGCATCTTGTTGGACCGTATTTGGATAGCGTGTCACTGTACTGATAGTCACTACTACGCGATGTTGTCTTATCCATGTAGCGTGGCGCAGGGATGGTGTCTGACCAAACCAAGGTGACCGCTATCCCCTCGGTCCTTATGGGTCAGTGCGGCATGCTTATTCCTGTCAGAGCAGGCATGCTTGGCTGGGCTTGACCTCTCCCCATTCCTCCCAAAGGCCAGGATAGTGGAGAGGTCATGAGTTCTTCGTGCGTCGTGATGCTAAGGAGAAGTGGAGAGGTCATGGCTGACCATGGCCTTAGCATCTGGCCTGGTCCGCTTGGCATATCTAGGCCTCAGTCATTTGGGCCTTCGCCAGCTGATGTTCCGTGGGCCACTTGGCCCGCTATCTAATCGATGCCTTGAGACACATGGGGATCGTAACCCCAACAGTAGCCCCCGAGTGTTTTTGCGATCACGAAGTGATCATGAAAGCGCTGAGATGTGTGTACGTTGAGCACGAGTTCATCGTCATGGCTTGCTTGAGCATCGTCGCTCGACCCCTTACGGGTTGGTGCATTCAATGCAGTAGGTGGCTGCTACATTCTGCCTCATCAAGATGCCTTGATGATGCATTATGTTCCTATTGAGCCCTGCCATGTCAGTGTGCTTTGTGTCGGGGTTCATGACCCAGGTGGGGCCGAGTGGTCTTGTCGACGCTGTACCAGCCCTACCTTTGGGAGGGCCTAGATTTCCCTAACCTTATGTGGGCATCTGACATTGGTTGTGGCCTCCCATGGCTCGCCACGCGGTGTGGGTTTTGAAGCCGCTCAGTCTACCCTTGGATCTATAAATGAAGGCCTTCCTACTGTTTGAGCTACCCCTAACTACATCTATGGATTGTTTTTTATTGAGTAAGGAGAAAAGAGAGAAGAGCGAGGAGGGCCGTGTCATTTCCCTTATGCGTTTTATCGAGGGCCATTCATGGTCCCCGAAAGCCAACGCTGCTCCTTCCAACAACAAGGGCTAGAGGTACTTTTGCGAGTAGCATAGGATGGGGTGGCATGGCTATTGAAACCGCAGATTTATGACTTCCCTACCCTCCGGGGCCCTTCGGCTTGAATGTGCGAGGTAGTCCTTGCTGTGGACAATTCCACCATATTGTCCCTATCCCTGTGAGATGATGGCGCTACTGTCGTTATCTCCCCTGCGTCCTATGCTCTAGGAGCTATGATGTTAGCAGGAGGTTTGAAAGGTTCTTTGAATGGCGTTGGCCATACCCATTTTGTGGAGTGTTGCGGTGCTCGGTTGGATTTGTTTGTATTCAAGTTATATTTGTCGAGTCTTGGCCCAGAATTATTTCCTGTTTTTGTGTGATTTGGATTGTGCTTCTTGATGGTGCCAGGGTTTCTGAGATGTCTCCCCTGACCGGGGGCGTTGTCATGACCCGATCCTGCTAGGATTGTGACCCTCATGGTTGTGTTGTATCCGGTCAAGGGTCGTGAATCAGGGCTTAGGGAGGAGTTGATCAAGGCTAGGCCTTGACCTAACTGTAGGGTCATTGGCGCCAATCTCCTTCTTTCCCTTGATGCCCTTCTCGACCTGAGGGGTCATGATGCCTTGTTACAGGCAAGTTGGGTTTTTGCCCCACCTGGGGAGAGGCATGTCCACCATAACCACGCGGTCAGAGCGATGCGCCTCATCGGGGTCGATGGGTAATTTGAGTGGGACCCAATGTCCTCCCAATCGACATGGAGTTCCGCTTTGCCTCGTCGAGAGACATCCCATAAATCATCGGCCATCAAACACATTGGACCCTGACCACCTCCATAGTGGTCAGAGGGCAAGATGCCTCCCTCGGGCCCTAGAAGGGGTCAACCTGGGTGACTTTGAAGTAGATGACTCGAACACAGAGAGAGATGATCACATGGCTCCGCACTACCAATTAGAGCTGTAGGGGCCCATCTCACTCTGCTTCTATCCCTTTGTGGCCTTGACCCTTCTAAGGACTAGCCTTGGGTTTCCTAAGTAGGATGTTGGGTCATAGTCATAGTTGGTTGCCTTGCACATGGGCCTAGGGGCTTTTGGGCCTCCTCGGCCATGGTCGTGGCTTACCGGCAGTGGCGGATCTGCCACCAGGGTTGGGGGGCTTGAGCCCCCCTACCGCTACCACGTCCATGGAGCAGCAACGCAACACAATGCCCGCACCAACAAGCAGCAGCGCAGCATGGTAGTAGACAGCGGCCAGTGCCCAGCACAACAGCTTGTTTAGCACCCCTAGGATTTTGTCCTAGATCTGCCACTGCTTACCGGCACCCACTCATGTGCCTCGCGATCATGATGATTAAGGGCCACTGTGCGTACAAATCATGGGGGCAGTCGACCTTCCTGGATTCTCTACATCCTAATGGCGTCTCGACGTGTTATGGCATGTTGAGTCAATTCCCAAGGGCTTATGGGGCCCATACTATGGCGGACTCCATGCAGACATGGTTCGCTTCCCTGATCGCCACCACATAAGTAGTTCCCTCTACCCGAGCCGACCCCTTACCTCATTCTTGCCTTTTTTCTCCATTCCTGCAATCTAAAGGAGAGTTAGAAGGAAAAAAGGGGTGAGTTCATGAGGGTTACCTCTAGATCGTGTGTGTCGCTGTTGTCACCATCTGTTTTGCCATCGTAGCCCCATCTTCCGCCTACATCGCAAGATGGCAGAATGAGTACCTTCAATGGTGACAAAGGCGAAGCTACAACATCTTGTGGCGAGGGGCCTCCTTTCGCCAAAGGAGGTTCCTAGATGGAGGGCTTCTGCCAGCGAGGTGATCCCCCTTTCGCAACCTGAGGAGGCAGTGTCGTTCACCAATTTCCGCAAGCATGGGTTCATGATTCTAGCTTGTGACTTCCTTTGCAGCTTCCTTTGAGAGTACAGAGTCCAGATGTAGCACCTTCCTCCCAATGCGGTGTCATAGCTGGCAGGCTTTGTCGTTGTGTGTGAGGCCTTCCTGGGGATAGTGCCCAACAAAGACCTATTCTGGAGGATTTTTGAGGTGAAGACCCGCAAGGTGCATGGTTCTAACGGTGGTGTGCTTGCTCCTATGGGCAGGATTAACATCTAGATGTGCCATGGGGTCTCTCATAGTTATCCATGCCTGCCGCTTAGGACTTTGAACTCCAGCTAGCAAGGAAACTAGTTCTACATTTGGGACGACGCTGTCGTGCCCCTTACTCCCTTCTCTGGTGCCATGTCGGTGGGGTTGACTTTGTGGAGTTGGTTGTTGGTGTGTTTTAACATCACTACTAGGAGTATATCCCACCAACGGTGCTAGAAATGCCTATTGACGATGGTTCATAATTATGTATATAGGAAAGGGGATTCCACAAGCGTATAGAACTATCGTGTAGCACTTCGCTCGGTGAGTACCGAGTGTCGAATTTATATTTTCCCAGAGGAAGGCCATTAGGCATGTTAGGAATTGTGGCTAGGTGGACTAGGTAGGTGGGTTTAGCAACACGGGGGTGATGAGGATAGTATGGATGATGGATGGAAAAAGATAAAAAGAGTTTTTGATCACACAAACACAGGTAACTAGAAATGTAGTGTAGCTGAGTGTTAGAAGTATAGTATGTAATCTTAATCCAACAAAAGTAACTTAACGATAGTGAGATCGTCCTTAGTACGATGGGTGTACTTGCATTGGATTTGACCAAACATGAAGCACAATGAGCCCTACGTATTAATAACTAGACCTTACATGGTGGAATACAGAGGAAGAATAGGGCTGTCACCACCTATCAACTACCACAATCTATCCAGGGATCTAGCCGTACCTATAGGCAAGATATAGCCTAAGCATCATGCTTAATCTATAAACTCATTGTTTCGATCCGAGCTCCGGGGAAATGAGATCAAAACACCCTAACCAGATGGTAGGATAAGTACTAACGATGAACAAACTAAACACTAGGATAATAATGATGCAAATGCCAAAGGACAAGTATCTAGGCTCACTAATGATATACTAGAGCAAGACATGACTTAAACTAAGCAAAGCTATATTACTGAATTAAGTACTTGACAAAGGAAAGTACTAAATAAAGTAAATGCTAAAAGAAATATTACAAGAGGAGCTATACCAGACCAGAAGACTCTTTTGGACTGCGAGGCGAGCTCCACTCTACTCTTATCACTACTAGCTAGCTACTACTCTTGGAGAGCTTGGAACAACTTGGAATGCTTGAGAGCTACTGAGTGATGATCTCCACTGAGCACCACATCCCTTTTATAGTGTGTAGAGGGCATGGGGGTACTTGTAGTCGAAGATGAGGAGGTTTGGAGAGACTTGGCCATCGGGCGACGTCAAGGGGTGTCGGCTGACCGTCAGTTGCGTGGCAGGTAAGTCAGTTTCCTAGCTAGTGAGGCAGTTTGGAGGACGGTTTAGACCCCTCCAAGTGTATGACGTTAGGCCCGTGGATCCAAGGCAGCTCAATGTGCACCTTTCGATCAAACCACCATGGATCAATGCTAGAGAAGCAGTGACGAGGCTTTCCCATGGATCAGTGACGTGGCAAGGACCAAGTGGCCATCGACCGACGTGGCATGTGGGCCCACGGCTCACCTGCCACGTCCACTTGCCTTCTATGCTTCATATTTGTTCATTTTTGTGATTTTTCCTGCATACAAATAACTTTTCCAAGTACAGGTGGAACTAGGTGAATTATAAACATAATATGACACATGTGATGTTCTTTTACCATGATTTGGGTGGAATGTTGACAGTCAAATTAGGTGTTTAGAGGCCATCAACAAGCTCCCCCAAGCTACCCCTTTGCTCGTCTCGAGCAAAGATGCGGGTTTAGCATGTTGAATCAGGAATTTCTTCAATGTAACACCCTACAAAAACTCATATACAAACCAATACTATCTCTTGAGATGAGCATGTTGGTGTTCGAAATTCACCATTAGTCTTAGCCATATAGGGCTTATAGATTTCACCTTAACATAAGCAGTTGCGAGATAGCATAGCATAGACAGAAACTTTCTTCCGTGCTTTCGTTTAGCTAAGACTTCTTGGAGGTTTTCAAGATTTTTGTTAGAAAAACTTGCCTAGTTCCTCAAATGGTACACTCAATCTCTCAATGGTGTTTAAGTCCTCTCCAAGGCCAAAAGATCTTGGTCTTTTTCCTACTCTAAGGCTTATGTGGAGTTGATAGGTAGGGATAAAAAGCAAGGCTTACTTGAATTGAATTTATTGCTAAGTCAAACTCTCGGATCACAAGGAGCAACAAGTCATAAAAATGATCAAGATGTGCAAGTGTGTGGTATTTGGTGGAAAAGGCACTCCTTTTGAGAACTTCCCTTCCTTTAGCTTCCTTTTTGAGAGGGCATGGCTACCTTATTCTTTCTCTTCTTTTTTTTGAACTATAGTGCTTTTGCTCTTTTTTCGATAGCCCATGCCTCTCTTTATAATGATAGATAGCTAGAGGGGGTATCAACATATGTCTCTTATGGAGCAAGGGGTGCATAAATATGGAATGGTGGTTGCATATTTCCAGTGTAGAAGTAGCTTATATATATTTGGAGTGTACGTGATCTTGATCAAAAGGTACGACAAGTTTCTCTACTCTGATCAACAAGGCTTGACAAAGCTCAAAACAAACAAGCAGCTTTTTGTATTGGCTTATCATATTAGAAATCATATATTTGGCTCTGGTAGGAATTTTTCACCATTGAGGAACTTCTAGCAAGGGTTTTTATCTTTTTGTAAGAACAAACTCCAGGTTATCTCAACTATTCCTCAGACAAGTTAAAAAGAATTACTCTAATCTTTGCCACAACATATCTCACAAAAGCCTATACTTGGTTCTAGCATTCGCAACCCACAAAAGCAGTCAACATAAGATGAACTCTAATTTTGCATGCTCAAACTTGAGAAGTAAAGGGTTGTATAACAAGCTTTTGCAAAGTATCACAGAGCAATTATTCATCATCTCTAAAAGGTATTTGAACATCAATTTCCATAGCAAGAGTGTTTAAGGCAGCTTTAATGATTCTCCTCTATAATGGTTATAATAGCATAGTTGTATTCATATTCTATTGTCATTGTTATGCTACTATTATTATTGTATAAATCATGCATTTTTTCCAATACAAAGAATTAATACAGATAAAAGAGAAGGTGTGAATAACTTCATACCTGAGCGGGAGAGGTTCTCCCCCAAGCTTGCCTTTTGCAGAGGTTGGAATCTTCTTCTCGAGCGGCTCTTCTTGAATCTTTTCTTATTTATTATTACTACTATGATAATTTATTACTAAGGCTATTTATTATGAGATTTATTTTATTGAAATATTTATATAATTTTTATATTATTATGAATTTATTATAAATGCTAGTACTTCATAAGTACCTTTATTGAAAATGTAAACATGCAATGCAACTAATAACCTAACATGTAATGCAAAGTTGAAAAGGGAAATATGCAAATGCAACCTATACTAAATGCAGTAAAAGCATACCTTCTAGTACTGGCTCATGGCTGTTCTTCCCTACACGGGCGTTCTTCTTCCTTGTACAGGAATTGTTCCTCCTTGTTTTCTTCAGGGGTACACACAAGATCAGGCGACAATGATGTAGACGATGTTTCCTTCTTCTTACGCCATGTCCCTCTTGGCTTTAGCTTATTCTTGCTAGGCTCTTCCTTCTCCTCAATTGTCCGTGGCTTTCTGGTTCTTCTCTTCTTTTGTTGCTTCTTTCTTTCCTGTTTCTCATAAAAGATAGGTTTTCCAAAGGCAAAAGCAGATGTTTCTTTCTTTCCATCTAAGTGGAATTGAATGCGTCCAGATGCCACATATATACAAGAATTAGTGGTATTGAGTAAAGGACGACCAAGGATGAGGGTTGCATCCCTATCATTTAGTGTGTCTAATATCAGAAAATCAGCTAGGACATAAGTATCTCTAATCCTGACTAGAAGGTCGGTGGCTATTCCTTCCACATGACGTACTGACTGATCAGCTAGTTGCAAATAGACAGAAGTTGGAGCTAATTCAGTGTAGAACAAGTTTTCATAAGTTTCCGTACACATTATGTTTATACTAGATCCAAGATCACAAATTGCATTTTGAAAAGTATGAGGACCAATAGAGCAAGTGATAATAGGACTTCTAGGATCACCTTTCTTAATAGGAACACCCCAACCATCTAAACCAAAATCATACCTTGATGTGACTAGGTTGGCGGTCTCCATGAATTCTTCAGGCTTATCAAGAATTCTTCCTTTCTCAAAAGATGGGATAATAGCTGCTAATTGTGTGAATTGGGTTTCTAGCATCTTATTAAATCTAAGTTGATTCTTTATAGCGGAAGAGAAATCATCCAATTTAGCATTTATGTTTTCCAACATCTTGTCATTAGCATGGAGTTTCTTATTTATACTATCAGTCATTCTACCTTGACAATAGACAAGATCCTTAAGGAAAGGATAATTATTACCTTGGTTACTCGGATGTTGCGAATAATTATTGTAATTATTACCTTGGTTGTAGGAGCGCTGATTCCATCCTTGATTTTGAGGATGAAAACTGTTGTCATTGTTGACAAAGTTGAGGTCTTCATGGGTCTCGGGCATAAATTGTCTGAATGTCTGGTCTCTCCACAAACTTCACAAGTCATGTGGGTGTCCATGCTTGTACAGTTTCTTGGGCACTCATTTTCTCGCACTTTTCCAAGTTGCGATCTACCTTGGCTGCAAGCATGTCAGCTTCTTTAAGAGAATGCATACCTCGTTTGTGGGGCTGTAGTCGTTCATCATTCCATCCTTGGTTGGAAACCATCTTCTCGGTCAACGCCTTGGCATCTGTGACACTAAGCGAAAAGAATGCTCCTCCAGCGGTAGCATCTAAATGACTCCTATCCAATGGGACTAAGCCATGGTAGAAGTTCTGGATCAAAATACAGTCTTCCATACCTTGGTGTGGGCATGCAGCGACATACTCTTGCATTCGTTCCTAGGCTTCAGGAATTCACTCATCAGCTTGTTGTTGAAAGTTAGAGATTTTGCTGCGAAGAGCATTGGCCTTACCCATCGGGAAGAACTTAACAAGGAAAGCGTTGGAACACTTTTCCCATGTATCTATAGCATTGCAATTTGAGTAGAACCATTGTTTCACTTTTCCCAAAAAAGAGAAGGGGAAAAGACAAAGACGTATGGCCTCTTGGGTCACCCCCTTAATGGTAAAGTTGCTACAAATCTCCAAGAAATATTGGAGATGCGCATTAGCATCTTCGTGGGCTTTACCACAAAAAGGACTAGCTTTCACCATCATGATCAATGCCGGCTTAAGCTCAAAGTAAGTGTCCGCATTAATGATGTCAGGGCCAATGGCTACATTAGCAGTCGAAGGGGCAGAAAACTCGTGGATGGTCCTATTGGTCATGATTGTGCTAGGAAAAAAAGAAGGTAACTAAAAAGAAAATAAAAAAGGAAGAGAAGAGTTGCTAAGATGGATAACTAGTGTCACAGAACCGACCAATTTATAAGAGTACAAGTACAATGGTAGCCCGCAAGCGGTCGCACTGTCATACTTGAACCCATATAAACCCGGTAGTCCGTCGAGTACCACGACGGGTCTCGATAAACGATTTACAACAACCAAGATCCTACATGATTCAACATACATGCCACATATTACATAAAGTTCACAGATAATTTTCCATCATCAGAGTATGAAACCAAGTTATTACAAACCGAGTTTGATAGATAAAAGCGGAAGCAAATTAAGTTTGAAAGTAAAGTTTCCAACATAGTTTAGTACAGTGCTGAAATAGGATCACAGTCCACAAAAGCAAGTAGAGGGATTAATAAAGAAGCCTGCCCATGGCTTACTCCTCATCCACAGCGGGATAGAAGCAACTCTTGCAATAACCATCATAAACAGTGCCATCTGTAACAATGGGAAATAAAACCCTGAGTACGAGAAGGTACTCAGCTAGACTTACCCATCATAACCAGAAATAAAATGACTCCAAGGATCATGCAAGGTTGTATAAGTGGAGATAGCTTGACAACAGTTTGCACAAAAGTGATTAACTCAGTTATACAATTATGATTCAGTTATCAAGTTAATTATAACTATCCATCTCTAAATTAGCAACTAACCTGTGCCAAACATATGGTATATTATTTTAAAAGCATACAATAGTAACCATAGCCGGTATTGTAATTCCATAATCATTCGAACCATCATGTTCCATAACATAGTTACTACGATGCTAGGACTAGCCAAGTTTCTCACTATCCGGGAGAGACGGCGATTCAAATCGATTTCAACCAGCTGGGAATTTATTCCTAACACAAACCCTAGCAGACAAGATCATTAGTCGCCTTAGGTCACGTTTGGTACAACTCAGGTACACATTTCATGGGTTCGTACCGCGCCGCACAATCGGGGACACCAAATGCTAGGACGTTCAGGACTACCCTGCCCTTGGGCTCAGTTTGGCTCCCTGCAAGGAGCGCACAACAGAACAGGGCCCGGCCTGAATTGAGCTACTCGGCTTCGCGGTCGGAACGAGTTATCCGGCCAGCTAAGTGATAGGCATGCGTTCAATCTTATCAGAAGCGCCAACAACGGTACGGTCCTTAATCGGCACAGACGGAATCACATGAGTCAGCCTACACATAGACTCCACCCGGCCTTGATTTCCATCAACCCATGGTTCTGTTCCATGACAGCAAATATAGCCAACCGTGCTCCGGTACCCACCTATATCTCGCAGGTGACAGGAAATCACCCGACTTCTACCAGTCTAAGCTTGGCTAAGCATATATTCGATCCTGGACCTACATAGGGTTAACGGTGTATATATCTGGACAAGGAATTTATATGCATCAAGTGGTTCCAATCAACTCTTATAACCTAATGCATCAATCATAAGGACTTAAGTAATCATTTGTAAAATACTGGGAGACTTAAAATGCTCTGGGGCTTGCCTTTCAGAAAGGACGTGGGGCGGTGATCGGGGCACTCCGAAAGCTCTTCAGGGTTCTACTCCTCGCCTTCGGGAGCTACGGCTCAAGGATTCTCCGGCTGGTCCCCTTCCTCTACTTCATCGAACTCCAGCAACGTTATTTCTTCCTCCGATCCTAGATGCATGAATATGGCATAAGGTATTGCGAATGTATGCATGCCGACAAGTGCAATATGATGATACATGATGAATGCATTCTTGTAAGAAATCTTAACATCATGGTACTGAAGTAATAACAAGTGTATCGTGTTTTACTGAGTAGGTGCATATCTCTTCTTGATTATTTAATTAACTACTTCAATAATTCATGTACCACACTACAAAACAGCAGCTACTTATTCTACTCAAAACTGCAGTTCTACTTATCCAAATATGGTGACCTTGGATTTTCTGGAAAGCTTATAAAATTGGCTACAACTCTTATTTAATCACCAAAAGCTAATTCACAATTTATCTTAACCAAAACAGAGAAGCAACCCAATGCTGTCTAGAAATTCCAGAGAGCAAGCAATTCGGAAACACTAACTTTGAACAGCCATAACTCCTAAACCCTTTGGCCTATGGTCCTGAAATTTTAACACAAGATACATGAAGAAGTTTTCTACAACTTTGTTATTAACCATTTTTACAGCAAACACCATTTTTACCATGCAACATACCAACTACCAAATCTGTCCGAAAACCCACTCAATTCGAATTATAAAGCAACAATACTTCTACTTCATATAAGTATTCAAATTTTTAAAACATAAAGTCTACCAAAAGTGCAAGCATACCAAATACACTCAAAAGAACATAATGGTAAAGCCCAAAATATTTATTTAAATGCCTTTATCATTTTATTTAGATACTTAGGTTAAATAATAAACCTATACTAAATTTGTATCATAAATTCTCAAAAATTTACAGTGCCTTACTAATGCTATCAAAAGACTACTGTAAAAGTTTCATGCCATTTTACCAAGTAGAACATTCTATATAAAAATGACAAGATAGAATGGCTTAAAATAGCGTAATTAGAAAACCCTAGTGAAAAGTGTCAAGCAACAGATGTTATATTTTTCTTAGCATCCATATGGTACTAGTATAACCTTCCACAAATTTCATGAATATTGGATACATAAATAATTTATAAAAATTCATACAAGGATTACCTATTTATAAAAGAAAAATCTATAACTACAAATCTATACATGCACTGACCCTAAATTTTTTACCAGAGCTCATACATGTCAAGTATAGCTTACCACAAAAATTTCATAATTTTTGGAGCACAGGAACTCTAGATATTGATTAAACAATTTTACATACATTCAAAAACACATTCCAAGTTTCAATTTAAATCCTCCAAAAATTCTACTACAAGTGTCAAGATTATACTTTTCCTAAATACTACACTTGCTCAGGGACACTACAAAATTTATTCCAAAATTTTGGAATCTACACAACTGGAGATATACATATTACAAAACAGCATGAAATCTTGAATCAAATGAACTATCCTACTCCCTACTGTCGCTAACCGGTGGGACCCGCGAACCAGTGACCCCACTTGTCAGCAAAACAAAACAGAGCGGCGGTGATGTACGATGCTTGTGCGGCCAGAGCTCGTCGCCGGTGAGTTCGCCGGCGGTGCTATCTACACGTCATGACCCCCACGACCTCCCGGACCTATTGACCTACTTGACCGAGCCTACCGTCGGAGCTAGGCATAGCGGTGGCCTTCATGGCGGCACGACAGAGCTGGACAGCGGCGCTACGCCGGTGGAGGCTACGGCGAAGCAATCTAAAGCGTGGACGAGCTTCTACGGACTCAGGTGAACCTAGCGCACAAGATTGCACGGCCAATGGTGGAGGGAGGTGCTCCAACCACGGTGATGGGCGCGGCGATGATGCTCCGGCGAGCTCATGCGCGGTGCTGGGGCTTACCGAGCGTGGTCAGCAAGCACGGGTGGATGCGGTGAGTCACGGGGGTGCTGGTGGAGCAGCTGCGGTGGTGGAGAAGCGGCGAGGATGAGCTAGCATCGGCAATGACGACGGCGGTGCTCTGTGCTGAGGCGGCTGCTGCTGCGGGCGAAGGAAGCCGAGGAAATGGAAATGGCGAGTGCGCTCAATGCGGGCGGGCGCTGGTGGTGATGTAGTGCGCATTGGCCCGCCTTGGCCGCGCTAGGCAGGGTGCCGGTGACACGCGGCCATTGCTGGCCACCACGCAACACGCGAGCCCTACCGATGTCGGCCACTGAAACCGGTTTTTTGAATTGGATTCAGTTCATTCAGTGAACCAATGCCGAGCCTGACGACATAATTTGCAACGAAGAAAACTCCAAGACCGTGGACTTTTAGCAAAAATTTCCTACACCAAAGTTGAAGCCTAATGTACCAGCTCAAATTCTTAATAATGAATCATGTGCTAATTCACAACCAAAATCGAGTTACATCATCCCCAAAGTCGGCTTGTCAGCTTGTTAGTTCCAAATGACTTAGAAAAAATGTTGTGTTGAAATTATTGTTTTGCTGATTTTTGTGAGCCTAGTTCAAGCATGTTAGGAGCTAAATCAGTAAATGACCCAAAAATAAAAGTTGTTCCTCTTGCTAAACACTACAACTTTGCTTTAGTGACCACCTCCATGCAAGGTCTCTAGCATATAGTTCAAACTTGGTCAAACATGTCACATTCAAATGATGGTATACATTCAAACTAGGACTTAGTGACCAAATTGCCCTTACCTATGAATACCAAAGTTGTTCATAATGATACTCTAAACATGTTTAAGCTAGTTGCAAGGTCACACAATCATTTCATGCATTGGTCACTCATAGGGCTATCCAGGTCAACCCATGTAATCTTACTTGAGTGCTTGATCATGAAAGGTGACATTCATGAACAATGTTCCATTTGCTAACCTAAGTGTGGCTAACCTATTTTTGTGACTCATATGAACCAATTACCTGTATACACTCATGATCATATGTATATACACATGGAAACATGAAATAATAAGAAATGTTGCATATGTTTCAATCGAATGTTTCAAGTGTAAATGCTTATATATGAATGCTTGATGATCATGCTCATGCTATGCAAGTCAAGTTACGCAAGGCTAACTCCTAGGGTGTTACAGCCCCTTCCCCTTATAAAAATCTCGTCCCAAGATTTGCAAGACCTATCATTCTTGGAAAAAGGCAGGATAAACCTCTTGTAAATAATCCTCTCGTTCCCACGTAGCATCTTGTTCACTGTGATTGTTCCACACCACCTTATAGAACTTAATGATCTTACTCCATGTTACTCGGTCCATCACTTCTAACACTCGGATTGGCTTTTCTTCATAGGTCAAATCCGATTGAAGCTGTACGTTGGTGGGTGCAATAGCTTCTTCAAGTACACGAAGACATTTCTTCAACTAAGAAACATGGAAGACGTCAAATATTGCACTCATCTCTGGTGGAAGTTGTAACTTATAAGCAACATTCCCCTTTTGTTCCAGAATCTTGTATGGCCCTACATATCTAGGCGAAAGCTTCTTTTTCATTCCAAATCTCTTCACCCCTTTCATGGGTGATACCTTCAAGTATACATAGTCACCCACTTCAAAAGTCAGTGGTCTTCTTCTTTTATCAGCATAACTCTTTTGTCTCGATTGAGCTGCCTTCATATGCTGTTGGATAACACGCACTTGCTCTTCAGCTTCATTGACAAAATAAATACCAAAGTATCTCCTTTCATCAGGCTCAATCCAATTCAACAGAGTTCTACATTTTCTGCCATACAAAGCTTCAAATGGAGCCATCTTGATACTTGCTTGATAACTGTTGTTATAGGAAAATTCAGCTAAAGGTAACCATTTCTCCCATGAACCTTTTGAAGATATAACACAAGCTCTTAGCAATTTTTCTAAGATTTGGTTCACTCGCTCTGTCTGTCTGGAAGTTTGCGGATGGTATGCCGAACTTTTGATTAGCTTGGTTCCCAAAGCCTGGTGTAAATGCTCCCAGAAACGAGCTATGAACTGTGGTCCTCGATCTGAGATTATGGTCCGGGGTACTCCATGTAGTCTCACGATCTGAGAAACATATAGCTCAGCATATTTCCCAACTATATACCTTATGTTCACGGGTATAAAATGCGCTGACTTGGTGAGACGATCTACAATAACCCATATTGAATCGTGACCTTGTGGTGTCATTGGAAGGCCTGTGATAAAGTCCATACTGATTTCTTCCCATTTCCAACCTGGAATAGGCAATGGCTGAAGTAATCCTGCCGATTTCATATGAAGGGCTTTTACTCTACTGTAGTTATCGCACCTAGCGACATAGGCTGCGATCTCTTTCTTCATCTTAGTCCACCAAAAACGGGTTTTCAAATCTTGGTACATCTTACTACTACCCGGATGGATAGACAATTTGGATGAATGAGCTTCATTTAAAATTTGATTTCTAAGCTCACGGTCTTTTGGTACCACGAGTCGGTCCTCAAACCATAGCACACCTCTTTCGTCCAATCTAAAATGCTTGGTTTCTTGCCCTTGCATTTTTCTCTTGATGTGACTTATACCAACATTTGTCTGCTGCAGCTCTATGATTTTGCTCTCAAGTGAACAACTGATAGTGATGTTGTGCAGTAAGATGTACAAAATTGAATCCATCTTCTAACAATGCTTCCACAGTGTTACAATGAGACTTTCGACTGAGTGCATCTGCTACTACATTAGCTTTCCCCGGATGATAGTGCACTTCCAAATTGTAGTCCTTAATCAATTCTAACCATCTTCGCTGCCTCATGTTCAACTCTGGTTGGGTAAAGATATACTTGAGACTTTTGTGGTCAGTATATATATGGCATACATTGCTCAACAAATAATGTCTCCATATCTTTAATGCATGAACAACTGCTGCAACTTTTAAATCATGCGTGGGGTAGTTGACTTCATGTTTTCTCAATTGCTGAGAAGCATATGCAATAACTCTCCCTTCTTGCATAAGCACACACCCCAAACCTATACCTGATGCATCACAAAATACATCGAAAGGCTTCTCAATGTCGGGTTGTGCTAAGACAGGTGCTGTAATTAATAGAGTTCTGAGGGTGTGAAAAGTTGCTTCACATTCTGGTGTCCATTTGTACTTCTCATCTTTCTGAAGTAGTCTGGTCATAGGCTTAGCTATCTTTGAGAAATATAGAATGAAACGACGATAATATCCTGCTAACCCTAGAAAACTCCGAACTTCATGAACCGAAGTCGGGGCTTTTCAATCCATGACCTCTTGTACTTTTGATGGGTCTATAGAGATTCCATCTCTTGATAGGATATGACCTAGGAAAGGTACTTTACTCAACCAAAATTCACACTTGCTAAATTTCGCATATAGCTTATGCTCCCTCAATCTAGATAAAACAATCCTCAGATGCTCTTCATGATCTGACTCATTTTCTGAATAAATCAATATATCATCGATAAACACGACCACAAACTTGTCGAGCTCGGGCATGAATACCGAATTCATCAGGTACATAAAGTAGGCAGGAGCATTTGTTAGTCCGAAAGACATAACCAAATACTCATATAAGCCGTACCTAGTAGAGAAAGCAGTTTTGGGTATGTCCTCTGGCCTGATCTTTATCTGATGATAGCCTGATCTCAAGTCAATCTTGGAAAATACCTTTGCCTTTGCCAACTGATCGAACAAGATATCGATGCGAGGCAACGGGTATTTGTTCTTGATGGTTACAGCATTGAGTGGTCTGTAATCTACACACATTCTCAGTGACTTGTCCTTCTTTTTCACAAACAAGGCTGGACATCCCCACGGAGATGAGCTAGGTTGGATCAGACCCTTGTCCAACAAATCCTATAACTGAATCTTAAGTTCTGCTAACTCATTTGGTGGCATTCTATACGGCCTTCTTGAGATAGGTGCCATACCTGGCACTAACTCAATCTTAAATTCCACATCCCTATCAGGTGGTAAACCTGGTAATTCCTCTTGAAATACATTCGGAAACTCACACACCACGGGAATATCACAAAGGGTGGTGGTTTGGATAGCACAAGCTAAATGTTGGAGTTCAAAATTGCGGGAGAGTGGTACTAGAAAAGCATTCCCTCCCTTGGGTTCTCTCAACATAATAGTGTGAGTGCTCGTATCAATGAGAACACCATGATCCTTCATACAATTCATGCCTAAGATCACACTTATCGATAACCCGGGCAATATTATCAAATCCATTGTATACTCCCTCCCTTGTATAGAGATGAGCACATTTTTTATTATCTTATTTGTAGAAATAGTAGCCCCTGCCGAACTTATATTATAACCCCCTTTGCTTACTTCAATTATTTCCTGATCATGTCTAGATGCAAATGCTTGACTCATAAATGAATGAGAAGCTCCCGAATCAAATAAAACAACAGCGGGATGCTTGTTGACAAGAAACATACCAGCCGTGACAACTTCTCCTACGGGCACTTCCTCAACAGCGGTATAATGCACGTACCCCGGACGTGCCCTTGTATTCGCCTACCTCTGATTGTTCTGATTCAGATTGCTATTCTTCTTGGGGTGGGGGCATACCTTGGACCAATGCCCCACCTAGTTGTAGTTAAAACAGGGATGATTACTCCTAAGTCCTATGGAGCTCCCCTGACTGCCAGATCCTTTTGGTAAGGCAATAGTGAATGCCTTACGGAATGGTTTCTGAGGTCTGCTGTTCTGAGCTTTAGGTGGTGGTGGCCTAAACTTGGGTGTAGGTGGATGGAATTGTGGCCTAGCTGTGATAGGCGCTCTGGACTATGAAGATCTAGAGGCACCTACCTCGAATGCCCTCTTGCGACCCTTAGCAGCCGCATGCATGTTATTGTAGTTTTCCTGGGTCAGAGCATCGCTAATAAACTCGTTGTAAGTAGTGCACTTGGAATTGGCCATGGTCTTCATCAGTTTAGTGCCTAGACCCCGCTTGAAGCTCTCTATCTTCTTCTCCTCGGTATCCACGAAACCTAGAGAATACCTGGACAGATTGTTGAATGCGTGCATATATTCGGTGAGGGTCTTCGTTCCCTGAGTGAGCCTCATAAATTCAGCCGCTTTCATGCGCATTAGGCCCGGGGGAATATGATGTCCCCGAAAAGCCAACTTGAACTACTCCCATGTTACTCACGCATTAGCAGGTAAAGAGGAAAAGAAATGTGTCCACCAGATCCCTGCTGGTCCTTGCAGCTGGTGAGAAGCATACTCAGCCTTCAGATGCTCGGTGACCCTTAGCAGATGAAACTTCTACTCAATGGTGTTGAGCCACTCGTCAGCCTGTAGTGGTTCCTCAGCCACCTTCAAGATAGGAGGCTTTGTATCCAGAAATTCCTTGAATGTACTATGCTGATTTGGCTCGGGCCCTTGTTACTACGGGTGGCCACGAGCGGTGTTCTGCGCGATGAGGCGCAGAGCTTCCTCCATTGTCCTTTGGCTCCCCAAGAATTGGGCAAAGAACTCCTGAGTGGACGGCGGTGGTGGTGGTAAGTCATCACCATTGCCATCATGGCTGCTACTAGTCCTGCACGGGTGCACACCATCTGCAAAGTTGCAACAATAAGCGATTATTGGTTGATGCCACAAGATTGTAGATGAATTTATAATCATGCCAAACTAAAATTACTGGAGACAATCTCAAATTACAATAAAAACAGAGGCATAATAATTCATTCTCGCAACATGACACCACCAATTTGATCGCTTATCGGACTCATAACACGTTAATGTTCAAATCATGATATTTGATAAATCAACTGAAATTTGCATAGGCGTTAAACCAAACGTGCGATAGTCGTGCAAATAACAATATTACATGATAGTTCACTTCATCAACACCAAATTTAACTACAGGTCCATTACATAACTAACAATGATACATAAAGCACTTCCACTAAGTACTAAGCGATCTAATCCTCATCATGATCACTATCGAGGTTAGAGATAGGATCATCTCCTTCCTTAGGTTCCACCTCTTCCTCTTCCTCATCCTCATCATCATCTTCTTCCATATTTGGACCATCTTCTTCCCCATCCAGGACTGGGTTCAGCTGGTTGTTCAAATAGTGCACTTCATGCTGAAGGTTCATTACTTGAAGTTGAGCCTGTGCAAGCTGCTGACGTAGACCCCTTTCGGCACGGTCCTAGGCGTTACTCATGTCGCGGTGCCTATCTCGCTCTATCCTTATTGTAGCGACATGGTTTTCTACTGCATCACGCTGACATCTAGCTATGGACACCTCTGCACGGGCGGTCTCCAACTGCTCCCGTAGTCCTGCAAGTACTGCTTGATCATTAGCTCTAGCTTCTTGAGCTGCTACCCTCTGCTGATCCACTTGCTCCATTTGGGCATGAAGAGTGCCCAAAGCTACATAGGCTTGGTCAGATTCCCATCAGGATTTACTTGCGGCTTTCTTTTGCTTGCGCACACACTTCTTGAGCTTATGCTGAGCGGCTTCAGCTCTCATGAGTTTGTCCATGCAGGTGGTGTATGATTCCTGCCAGAAATCCCTGGTGTCCTGGCGTGCACAAAACATCTTCATCACCGCAAACATTGCACTCATGGAGGGACTAGAGCTATTTGCTCGCTCATCCCAATCTCTGATCAATGCATTTTGATTACGTTGTTCCCAATTGGTGGTGGACGGATCCACCCATGGAAACATACTTGCTGCACTGCCAGTGAGTGCATCCCCATGCGGTTGGCAGATTTGCCTCAAAACCTTAAAGGACACAACTTGGGCAGCCTCCCAAGGAGTCTTCCCTTCCAATTCTGCCTTCCACTCCTGCCAGAAGGGCGGTTGTGTGCGGGCTGGTATAGTGAGCCGCACCTCATACCATGGTTGTCCTTCCAAGTACTCTTCAATCCAATGATAAAGGGGCAGTTCATGGTACCCCACAAAGTGCAGAACTCTCCACAATAGGGTAGGTGTTCCAAAAACCATCAGGAAATTCTCACATCCAACTGGTGCTGCCATCTGTACCATCAACATGTACAACTTTGTGAGACAAGGCCATAATGGATAAGTTACATAACCGAGTAAGAAATCTATAAGGGGAGGAACAATGTAATTATTTGAATGATAATTATCATGATGCATGCTCGTTCCGTACTTCCTCGCAAACTTAGGAAAAATTGTTTCTAACGGTAGACACGGTGGCATATATACGTTCTCTCATATATAGCGTAACTAGTCGTGCTACACGTTTCGTTGTTAGTGTACCTGCATAAAAGTTTCATTTCAGCCCAAACCCATAATGAAATATGCAGAATGTAAATTTAAATACTTCCATATATGTATACCCATACATATACTTCCGTATCAAGCTACCCGATAATAGTTTAAACCCACAATTAAATACGCACCACATACACATGCAAGCATGCATACATAGTCGTACCAAAGCTAACTCTCCCCGACCGCACGCTTACATCTTGCGGTCATGCCACTCATCATCTTACCTTGGCGTAGAGGCATTTGACCCATACATTACCATTCAAGTGAATGGCATCCATACAATAGCACGTCATATGGACGATGAAGTAAAAACCCCCATGTTAGTACTTAAATAGCCACCTAATAGTCCTTACTTTGGGCATAAGGAAAGTGATCGTTGGCACACTTTAGATTTCAAATACCTATTTATATAGCTATTAGTTGCTAGAAAGGGTTTTGGAAAACAAAAACTTTTGTTTTAAATACACATGTGACAATTAATGTTGAATCTTGCTCTGAAACCAGCTGTCGCAGAACCGACCAATTTATAAGAGTACAAGTACAATGGCAACCCGCAAGCGATCGCACAGTCATACTTGAACCCATATAAACCCGATAGTCCGTCGGGTACCACGACGGGTCTCGATAAATGATTTACAACAACCAAGATCGTACATGATTCAACATACATGCCACATATTACATAAAGTTCACAAATACTTTTCCATCATCAGAGTATGAAATCAAGTTATTACAAACCGAGTTTGATAGATAAAAGCGGAAGCAAATTAAGTTTGAAAAGTTTCCAACATAGTTTAGTACAGTGCCAAAATAGGATCATTGTCCACAAAAGCAAGTAGAGGGATTAATAAAGAAGCCTGCCCAAGGCTTACTCCTCATCCACAGCGGGATAGAAGCAACTCTTGTAATAACCATCATAAACAGTGCCATCTGCAACAATGGGAAATAAAACCCTGAGTACGAGAAGGTACTCAGCTAGACTTACCCGTCATAACCAGAAATAAAATGACTCCAAGGATCATGCAAGGTTGTATAAGTGGAGATAGCTTGACAACAGTTTGCACAAAAGTGATTAACTCAGTTATACAATTATGATTCAGTTATCAAGTTAATTATTACTATCCATCTCTCAATTAGCAACTAACATGTTCCAAACATGTGGTATATCATTTTAAAAGCATACAATAGTAACCATAGCCGGTATTGTAATTCCATAATCATTCGAACCATCATGTTCCACAACAGAACGGGGCCCGGCCTGAGTTGAGCTACTCGGCTTCGCGGTCGGAACGAGTTATCCGGCCAGCTAAGTGATAGGCATGCGTTCAATCTTGTCAGAAGCGCCAACAACGGTACGGTCCTTAATCGGCACAGACGGAATCACATGAGTCAGCCTACACATAGACTCCACCCGGCCTTGATTTCCATCAACCCATGGTTCTGTTCCATGACAGCAAATATAGTCAACCGTGCTCCGGTACCCACCTATATCTCGCAGGTGACAGGAAATCACCCGACTTCTACCGGTCTAAGCTTGGCTAAGCATATATTCGATCCTGGACATACATAGGGTTAACGATGTATATATCTGGACAAGGAATTTATATGCATCAAGTGGTTCCAATCAACTCTTATAACCTAATGCATCAATCATAAGGACTTAAGTAATCATTTGTAAAATACTGGGAGACTTAAAATGCTCTGGGGCTTGCCTTTTAGAAAGGACGTGGGGCGGTGATCAGGGCACTCCGGAAGCTCTTCAGGGTTCTACTCCTCGCCTTCGGGAGCTACGGCTCGAGGATTCTCCGGCTGGTCCCCTTCCTCTACTTCATCGAACTCCAGCAACGTTATTTCTTCCTCCGATCCTAGATGCATGAATATGGCATAAGGTATTTGCGAATGTATGCATGCCGACAAGTGCAATATGATGATACATGATGAATGCATTCTTGTAAGAAATCTTAACATCATGGTACTGAAGTAATAACAAGTGTATCGTGTTTTACTGAGTAGGTGCATATCTCTTCTTGATTATTTAATTAACTACTTCAATAATTCATGTACCACACTACAAAACAGCAGCAACTTATTTTACTCATAACTGCAGTTCTACTTATCCAAATATGGTGACCTTGGATTTTCTGGAAAGCTTATAAAATTGGCTACAACTCTTATTTAATCACCAAAAGCTAATTCACAATTTATCTTAACCAAAACAGACAAGCAACCCAATGCTGTCTAGAAATTCTAGAGAGCAAGCAATTTGGAAACACTAACTTTGAACAGCCATAACTCCTAAACCCTTTGGCCTATGGTCCTGAAATTTTAACACAAGATACATGAAGAAGTTTTCTACAACTTTGTTATTAACCATTTTTACAGCAAACACCATTTTTACCATGCAACATACCAACTACCAAATCTGTCCGAAAACCCGCTCAATTCGAATTATAAAGCAACAATACTTCTACTTCATATAAGTATTCAAATTTTTAAAACATAAAGTCTACCAAAAGTGCAAGCATACCAAATACACTCAAGAGAACATAATGGTAAAGCCCAAAATATTTATTTAAATGCCTTTATCATTTTATTTAGATACTTAGGTTAAATAATAAACCTATACTAAATTTGTATCATAAATTCTCAAAAATTTACAGTGCCTTACTAATGCTATCAAAAGACTACTGTAAAAGTTTCATGCCATTTTACCAAGTAGAACATTCTATATAAAAATGATAAGATAGAATGGCTTAAAATAGCGTAATTAGAAAACCCTAGTGAAAAGTGTCAAGCAACAGATGTTATATTTTTCTTAGCATCCATATGGTACTAGTATAATCTTCCACAAATTTCATGAATATTGGATTCATAAATAATTTATAAAAATTCATACAAGGATTACCTATTTATAAAAGAAAAATCTATAACTACAAATCTATACATGCACTGACCCTAAATTTTTTACCAGAGCTCATACATGTCAAGTATAGCTTACCACAAAAATTTCATAATTTTTGGAGCACAGGAACTCTAGATATTGATTAAACAATTTTACATACATTCAAAAACACATTCCAAGTTTCAATTTAAATCCTCCAAAAATTCTACTACAAGTGTCAAGATTATACTTTTCCTAAATACTACACTTGCTCAGGGACACTACAAAATTTATTCCAAAATTTTGGAATCTACACAACTGGAGATATACATATTACAAAACAGCATGAAATCTTGAATCAAATGACCTATCCTACTCCCTACTGTCGCTAACCGGTGGGACCCGTGAACCAGTGACCCCACTTGTCAGCAAAACAAAACAGAGCGGCGGCGCTGTACGATGCTTGTGCGGCCAGAGCTCGTCGCCGGTGAGTTCGCCGGCGGTGCCATCTACACGTCATGACCCCCACGACCTCCCGGACCTATTGACCTACTTGACCGAGCCTACCGTCGGAGCTAGGCATGGCGGCGGCCTTCATGGCGGCACGGTGGAGCTGGACGGCGGTGCTACGCCGGTGGAGGCCACGGCGAAGCAATCTAAAGCACGGACGAGCTTCTACGGACTCAGGTGAACCTAGCGCACAAGATTGCACGGCCAGTGGTGGAGGGAGGTGCTCCAGCCACGGTGACGGGCGCGGCGGTGATGCTCCGGCGAGCTCGTGCGCGGTGCTAGGGTTTACCGAGCACGGTCAGCGAGCACGGGTGGATGCGGCGAGTCATGAGGGTGCTGGTGGAGCAGCTGCGGTGGTGGAGAAGCGGCAAGGGCGAGTTGGCGTCGGCAATGGCGACGGCGGCGCTCGATGCTGAGGCGGCTGCTACTGCGGGCAAAGAAGGAAGCCGAGGAAATGGAAATGGCGAGTGCGCTCAGTGCGGGCGGGTGCTGGTGGTGATGTAGTGCGCGTTGGCCCGCCTTGGCCGCGCTGGGTAGGGCGCCGATGACGCACAGCCGTTGCTGGCCACCACGCGGCGCGCGAGCCCTGCTGATGTCGGCCACTGAAACTGGCGTTTCGAATTGGATTCAGTTCATTCAGTGAACCAATGCCAAGCCTGACGACGTAATTTGCAATGAAGAAAACTCCAAGACCGTGGACTTTCAGCAAAAATTTCCTACACCAAAGTTGAAGCCTAATGTACCAGCTCAAATTCTTATTAAAGAATCATGTGCTAATTCGCAACCAAAACCGAGTTACATCATCCCCGAAGTCGGCTTGTCAGCCTGTCAGTTCCAAATGACTTAGAAAAAATGCTGAGTGTTGAAATTGTTGTTTTGCTGATTTTTGTGAGCCTAGTTAAAGCATGTTAGGAGCTAAATCAGTCAATGACCCAAATATAAAAGTTGTTCCTCTTGCTAAACACTACAACTTTGCTTTAGTGACCACCTCCATGCAAGGTCTCTAGCACATAGTTCAAACTTGGTCAAACATGTCACATTCAAATGATGGTATACATTCAAACTAGGACTTAGTGACAAACTTGCCCTTACCTATGAATACCAAAGTTGTTCATAATGATACTCTAAACATGTTTAAGCTAGTTGCATGGTCACACAATCATTTCATGCATTGGTCACTCATAGGGCTATCTAGGTCAACCCATGTAATCTTACTCGAGTGCTTGATCATGAAAGGTGACATTCATGAACAATGTTCCATTTGCTAACCTAAGTGTGGCTAACCTATTTTTGTGACTCATATCAACCAATTACCTGTATACACTCATGATCATATGTATATACACATGGAAACATGAAATAATAAGAAATGTTGCATATGTTTCAATCGAATGTTTCAAGTGTAAATGCTTATATATGAATGCTTGATGATCATGCTCATGCTATGCAAGTCAAGTTATGCAAGGCTAACACCTAGGGTGTTACAACTAGCTAGCAGAACCTAATGATAGATTGGTAACACGCACCAGTTGCCTTCCTCGACAACGGCGCTAGAAATGTTTCTTGGTGTTTCTTAACGTCACTACCAGGAGTATATCCCAGCAACGGCGCAAGAAAGGCCTATTGACGATAGTTCATAAGTGTGTATATAGGAAAGGGGATTTTGCAAGTGCACAGAACTATCATGTAGCACTTCACTCGGTGATTACCCAGTGTCGAATTTATATTTTCCCAAAGGAAGGTGGTTAGGCGTGTCCGGAATTGTGGCTAGGTAGACTAGGTAGGTGGGTTTAGCAACATGGGGGTGATGAGGGTAGTATGGATGATGAACGGAAAAAGATAAAAAGAGTTTTTGTTCACACAGATAGAGGTAACTAGAAGTGTAGTGTAGCTGAGTGTAAGAAGTAGAGTATGTAATCTTAATGCAACAAAAGTAACTTAATGATAGTGATATCGTCCTTTGTATGAGGGGCGTACTTGCGTTGGATTTAACCGAACACGAAGCACAACGAGCCCTATGTTTTAATAACTAGACCCTACGTGGTGGACTACAAAGGAAGAACAGGGCTGTCACCATCTGTCAACTACCACAATCTATCTAGGGATCTAGCCGTACCTACAGGCAAGATATAGCCTAAGCACCACGCTTAATCTATAAACTCATTGTTTCGATCCGAGCTCCGGTGAAATGAGATCGAAACACCCTAACCAGACGGTAGAATGAGTACTAACGATGAACAAACCAAACACTAAGATAATAATGATGCAAATGCCAAAGGACAAGTACCTAGGCTCACTAATGATATACAAGAGCAAGATAGGACTTGAACTAAGCAAAGCTATATTACTAAATTAAGTACTTGACAAAGTAAAGTACTAAATAAAGTAAATGCTAAAAGAATTATTACAAGAGGAGCTATACCAGACCAGAAGACTCTTCTGGACTCTAAGGCGTGCTCCGCTCTACTCTTATCACCACTAGCTAGCACTACTCTTGGAGAGCTTGGAACAATTTGGAATGCTTGAGACCTGCTGAGTGATGATCTCCACCAAGCACCACAACCCCTTTTATAGTGTCTAGAGGGCATGGGGGTACTTGTTGTCAAAGATGAGGCGGTTTGGGCTGACTTGGCCATCGGGCGACGTCAAGGGGCATCGGCTGACCATCCATCCCACCGCCTTGCCATCCAACGATGCTAGAAGGTTCCTGGATGGTGGTTGCATTGTAGGTAAGTTTGTTTCCTAGCTGGTGAGGTGGTTTGGAGGTCAATTTTGCCCCCTCCAAGTGTATGACGGTAGGCCCATGGACACAAGGTAGCTCAACATGCACCTTTGGATCAAATCGTCATTGATCAATGCTGGAGAAGCAGTGAGGAGGCTTTCCTATGGATTAGTGATGTGGCAGGGTCCAGGTAGCCATCGGCCGACGTGCCATGTGGGCCCACGGCTCCCCTAGCATGCCACTTGCCTTCTATGCTTCATATTTGTCCATTTTTTGTGATTTTTCCTACATACAAATAACTTTTCCAAGTACAAATGTAACTAGGTGAATTATAAACATAATATGGCACATGTGATGTTGTTTTACCATGATTTGGGTGGAATGTTTATGGTCAAATTTGGTGTTTAGTGACCATCAACATTGGGGGTGGGACAGAACGTGGTTGTCAATGGTGACGGAGATCCTTGAGATCCTTGAGGCCAGGTGTTGGCCGGCTTGGATGGCGTTGTGGGTTCTGCAAACCATGGTTGAGCAGCGGGTTCAACCGTTGAAGCAACAGGTGACCTTAAAGTGTTAGTATTCTTGGGTCGAGGACCTAACCCACGAGACCATGGAGATGCTTGAGGCCTCTGAGGTCACAAAACAGGTCGGAGGGCTGGTTTCTTCTAGGACTGTTGTTATAGCTGGAGGCGTGGTGGAGCCATTCTTGACTAACTTTTGGCCTAATCTGATAAGCCGCCTTGACACATTTCCCTTTCTTCATCTAAAGTTGTTGGCTGATTAGTTTTGTTTCCACAGCATGTGCCCTTGTTTAGTTTTCATCTCCCTTGTCCTAGAGGCGTTGAGCGCACCACCCATGAAAAGGTGGCCGCCGAGGAGCGGAAACACCTCAGGCGGAAGAGGGTGGTGAAGCATATGGAGCGTTAGAAGCGCAGAGCTTCATTGTCAGATGAGGGTGATGACAATGATGAGGAGGGCTCCGAGGAAGAGGATGAGGACCTGGCAGCCTTTCGGAGCACCCTTGGCGTCTCATGTGAATCCGATGATGATGTCGAGATGAGCGATGCTGAGTGTCGGGTTGATGTCATGGCCAAAGAGGGCTCTGCTCAGAAGTAGGTGGCTTTGTCACCGTTGAGGGGGCTAGGCCCAAAGTGTCCTTGCATTGCCATCGTTGATGGCCAGGACTCCTCATGCACGGCTTCTGCCACCCTTTTCCTAGCGGGGCTTGAGGCCCCAGTGTAGGAAAAGGGTGTCGAGAGCGTGGCGGAGGCGAGCATCACGACCGGGATGGATGGCGAGGTTCTCCGCCCTTCCTTGGAGATGCTAGGGGGAGAGGACCAAGACCTACTCCAGCATCTTCTTGACGACGCGGTAGTTGAACACCCCACGTGCCCGGCACTCTGTGGGGATGCGGGGGCCACTGAGAATCGTGGCACGGAGGAGGCTAATGCCACTGACGCTACCGGGGATGCCTCGCAGGCATCTGGCCCAGCGCTATCGGTGGTGGTGACACCTACCGTGATGCCCTACGAGGAACTACACATGGGAAAGACCATCATCCCGCCTTTCATGGAACGCTCCACTTGGTACGTTGCTCTTTTGATTTCTTCCTAGTTGTTCTTTGTTGATAGTGCTCGGTTGTCTAATCCTGTCAATCTTCATGATGCAGAGAACCCCTTCTGGGCTCTCTATTCTGAGGCCTTCAGGGAGCGGTGTGTGGCCTCCCATGCGGCCAGAGTCGTCAGGCAACAATGTTGTCTTGGGGACGATGGCCGGGCTCCCTCCTATTGTAGCCCTGTGCTCACCCCTCGAGTAAAGCTCCTTTGTGGTGGTGGATCATATTCGGGCTAGTCAAGGGGTGGGTAGGGTTACGGTGGGCAACCCTACCATTGACGTACATCACCCAATAGCTTCCTCAGAGGGGGGCGTAGGCTCGTCACCCACTGCCGACCCCCATCCTAAAGAGGCAGCTTCTAGAGGCTCGAGCATGGTGGCTCCTGTCCACCATGAGGAGGAGCCCGACCTAGGTGAGGACTTCTTCACGTGGCCCCATCCCACGAACTTTGGTGAGGTGTTGTTTGTGGTGGATGACGCGGCTGAGCGGGCCATGAGGGAGGTTGTCTCCCAAAGTCACGAAGGGGTCTAGGCAAACTTGGCCAAAATGGGCGACACGGTCGCTATGGTCACCCGGCTGGGCACGGAGGCCTAGTGTCAGATGACCAACAACGTGATGGCCTAGGTGCAGGTAGGACCTCCGATCTTCTGACTCCGTTGTAGCTACGCTGTTGTTTGTGCAATCATGTGATCACCTCTTTTTGTGTAGGGGCTGATGCGGATTTTGATGATGAAGTCTCGATTCCTACGCCTGGCCTATTAGAGTAGGTAGGAGGTGCCGCTGACTGCAGCCATCTAGAAGCGGCAAAGGCCAAGGTGCAGCGCATGCGTGGGGAGTTGAAGGCTTCCTAGAGGTCGAAGGAGGAATCGATCTGTCGAGAGGCGCAGGCTTGGTCCCAGATCGAGGCTTTGACGTCCCAAATGGCCGGCCTCAAGGACATGATGGTTAACCATGAGACAGAGCACATCTTTGCTGGTGCTGCCCAAGACATGGCTGAGCAAGGGCGTTAGCACCTTAAAGCTAAGTGCCAGAAGCTATGTTCCGCTTGCAGCGGTGAGTCCTCTTCTACTCTATGTTGTGTCTCTGTTCTATCGTCATGTCTGTTCATGAACCAGCCATCTCTTTTTAGGGTTACACACAAGGGCGCTCTCGAATCAGGAAGAGAAGGCGGCTACAAACAAAATGATGCTAAAGATGGATCACTAGCTAGCAGCACTGACCGCCTCCAGGTAGGCTCTTTGCGATGTTGTGCTCAGCGAAGGCCATGGGAATGCCCAGCTCGTGCCTTGTCTCGATGAGGCCTGTTTCCAAGTGTGTCCCCTAATTTCTAAAGGAGTTTGTTGTGGCGCTCATGCCACCTTGATGTCAGTCGGCTCGCATTATGGCGATGTCTATTTCGACGCCATCGAACATCGGTATGCACCGGGGAAATTCGAGCGTGATATCCTCACCATTGGTATTGTTGTCACTCGAGGTGCGGAGGTCCTACGAGTAAGATGTCGATCATGAGCATCTGCCACCAGTTCTAGTCTTCTGGTGTGTGAGATTTCTATGTGGATGTTTGTTGTTGTACGAGTGATCTTGCCATGATGAACATGTTCGTGTTTTGTGTATGTATGGCACGTGATCGACTTCACTTTGTCATTTTGCCATTTTCTTCTAGTTCAGGTTGGGAATATACACCATTCCCCTTAGTCCTGTGCACGTGGGTGCACATTTTAGCCAAGGGGCTGGCCCGTAGGGCTACAAGGTGTGTGACCTGTTTGCGCGGCAAGACGCTAGGGATAGGTCGTAGATCTAGTGTGATGCGAGAAGAAAACAGGCGAGTGGCTGGATTTCTCCTTCGTTTCGCTCCGTCCCCCTTGAACAAACAAGTTTCCCATCTCCTTTCAATCTCATGCACGGGTGCCTAGCCCTACCCGAGAGCTAGCCCATGAGGCTTGGTTGGGGCAACCTCCTTAATGCGAACGAGAAATCAAGGCATGGGTCAGTAGTTTGTCATGGCTTGGGGCGCGATCGGAAAGAACTCAAAATGAGCCAGTCACTAAGACGATGACAAGCAGTGCTACGCCGTGGGTCATGTATATGCACCTATGTGTGTAGGCCATGCGATTGAATCATGTCCAGCTGCGAGCGCAACTAGATCGAGTCATTCGAGAGTTAATCAAGACTTAGGCGAGATGTATGGGTATCATGTTCTTTTGTAATCTCTATGAGTCACTCTAAGATTCTTGGAACTACAGGTGAACCTATACGTGTATGTGGACGTGCTTAGGTAGAGTGGCTAATGTCAAAGTGGACGTGACTGACCGACATACCAAAAGCTGTTGTGAATCGAGCAGTCATTGCTTGGGGCACGACCGGTGTCATTGCGCCTACTCATGGTGATGTCATTGTAGTCCTTGGACCATGAGCTAGCGAGGGCATTTCCTTATTACTTGGAGCGGTCATAGCCAACATGGGTTGACGTCTTGAGCTACCTTGGGTCGGTCCTTGCTGGCTCGACGTCCTCGGTGGGCTCACGAGCCCCTGAGGGTGACTTCTTTGAGTTCGGCCCGCTGTGGGTTCTAGCCAGGAGGGCTTGTGCGTTCTGGTGCTTGAGCCCTCGTTGTGCGACGATGTCATGGTCATTGCATCCCTGCCTTATGGTGTGGTTGCTGCCCTTGATGAAAAGTTGGCGTGACCTGTCACAGCGGAAGCAGGTTCTTAGGGTGACACATTTTGGTTTGCTCGGTGTGGCGCATGGTGCTCTCAAGGAACCTACTTCTTTTGATGCACGCGCCTCCAAGTGAAAGCTGATAGTTCATTGAGGCATGACGGACGGTTTGTCCATCATGCGAGATTGGACCTTGGTTCTAGGCATGGCCTTGCGTGGCATAGCGCTGGATAGCCACCTGATCGCTAATGATGACGCCACGTGGTGGTGGGTGATTTCATCGCTCATGCATGCCTTGACACGCTATGTTCCGCTGGTGATGGAGATGTCGCTCGGGTCATGGTTCTATCGCCAGACCTAGGCTTCCCATGTGGCTGGCCTAGACGGGGTAGAAATTGGTGATGGGTGCTGACCAATTAGTGTGGATAACCTCGTGGTTCCCCAAAAGGTTGTGGAACGTTGAGGCCATTCCTTGGGTGAGTTCGCCATGAGCCATGGGCCTTTTGCTTCCTGGGTGGAAGATCTGGCCATGGGTGGTGACGAGAGAGGGTACTGGCCCCCCTATGTCAGTGAACTCTGGGATGTTGCCATGGAGGGTAGTTCCGAGTGTATGTCCACCATAGACCACAGGATCTAGATCTCTAGAGCGGAGGTTCGGACAACGGTTCAAGGCAGACATGGGCGCTGGCCCTCTAACACCAGTGAACTTGTGGTTTTGGTGATGGATGTGACCGCCATGGGCCATTCTATGAGCGACTCCACCGATGGTGCAAGGAGCCATCGCTTCCTTCTCAACAATCGAGAGTGTGTAACTATCCGCTACCTGGCACGCCAACTGTCGGTGTTTTGTAAACTGGATAAGTAAATTTATACGATTGCCGCGTTACTCTAGGAAGACGATGGTAGCATCCAAAAGACAAAAGGATTTATACTAGTTTAGGCCAAGGCACTACATCCAGTCTTAGAGATGATCGAGTGCGTATTCCTCGCTTGAATGCTCTGGAGTTCTTACAATGGGGGTGCAAGAATGGTGGAAGAGATAGGAGAGCTAGAGCTAGAAGATGAACTGCCTGAATAGAAGCTTTAGGAGTCTGGAGATGTGGAGAATGTGAGAATGTATGGGGATGGTGCCTGGGCTACCCTTATATAGAGTTCGGGGCCAGGGTTAGTACAAAGAAGAAGGTTCTCCCGACCAAGGGGTCATGAGCCTAAGGGAGCGGCCTATCTAACATGGCTTGCAAGCTACGCCATCTTGTGGTACAAGTCTGGACGTGGTTGTCGTCATGGTCTTGTGCCCATGTCACGATAAGGTGTGGCTTGGTGTTACTGTGCCGGTCATGGCGGCACTGTAGTCACAGTGGCGATTTGTCAGCCATCCTGCATGACATGGCTTTCGTCGTGGCCTTCATCATCACCTCCTGGTCTCCTAGGGGCATCGTACAGGAGTTGGTAGCCGCCCCTAGGTCGTTGATCGCATGGCTAGCCTATGTAGCTGGTGGCCACAATCCTGAGTTTTGGGGTCTTGGCTCCTGTTGGTTTGGATGGCCTCTTAAGTCAAGGCCTCCGTCATGGATCACATCCTATAGTGGGTAGAATCGTACATGTGTCTTGTTGGATCGTATTTGGATGGCAGGTCACCGTACTGACAGTCACTGACGTGCGGTGTTGTCTTATCCGTGCTGCATGGCACAGGGATGGTGTCTGACCAAACCGAGGTGACCGCTGTCCCCTCAGCCCTTGCGGGGTCACTGCGGCGTGCTTATTCCTATCAGAGCAGGCTCGCTTGGCTGGGCTCGACCTCTCCCCATTCCTCCTAGGGGTCAAGATGGTGGAGGGGTTGTGAGTTCTTTGTGCATCGTGCGGCTAAGGCGAAGTGGAGAGATCGTGGCCGACCTTGGCCTTAGCATCTACCCTGGTCCGCTTGGCTTAGCTAGGCCTCGATCGTTCGGTCCTTCGCTAGCTAAGGTTCCGTGGGCCACTTGGCCCACTATCTAATCAATGTCTTGAGACACCCAAGGATCATAACCCGACAATATTTATGTCACATATGAAGCAAAAATCTAGGATATTGAAGGATGTAAGTGCATTTATTGCCTCCATTAATTAAAACTAAAGAAAAAAAAGAGTCCGAACAAAGCGAGAAATCAAACAAATGAAGACCATATCATCGAGGTGCCAGGTGCCAAACATGTGAATTGGATACTCACATATTTAATTCATCAGTTTAACAAAGTCTCAATTCATAGTCTGGATATTGTAACTAATGTGTATAGGATATGACTGGGGTGGACAACATTTATACGATATTTGGTTTGAGAAATCAAACCATTCTAAGTGAGGTGATGCATCATAAGTCTATTCTTCAAATTTGGTGGAATGACTCTATTCCAAATACTAGTACTATATGAGTATTCATTAGGATGGAGTTATCGCGCGCCGGGTCGTGCTCTGAGAGAGCGCGTGACCTGTCTTCAACCTCCCGACATCGTGATGCGCCCTTCCTCCACCACCCCTGTCTCCTCCACCGCTGCCCTGGCCAGCAGCAGCCACGCCGCCGGCCGCACCGCCGGTCGCACCGCCCACCTCCCACCCTCGCCACTCCGCCCCACCCTCCCCTAATCTCAGGACGCTAGTGAGCTCCGACGTCCTTGTCCTCATCCTCGCTACGCCCCCACCGTCGCCCCCGCCATCGGTGGCCGACGGCGAGCCACCTCGCCATGCCACCCTCAATCCTCCTGCCCCTCACCCACCCAAATTGTAACAACCCAAAGTTGTTCCAACTAGAGTCTTTGACCTCACCGCCATGAATTCCTTATTGACAACCTAATGCCTTGAGTAAGGCCAACCACCCCAGATTTGCTATCTAATCTCACTAAATCTCCAGTCAACTAAGTTCAACTCCAAGTCCATAGTGGTCAACCAGACATTAACGACAGGAAAGATTCATCCCAAGGACAAAAGCAGATCCTATGGCCTCCTTAGGAGTGGTTACCTATTTTATGGATAAAAAGATTTGGCCCCAATGCCAAAGGAGGTAATCTCTAGGAAAAACTCACCAAGATAGAGATCCAGCTGAGTGTCTACCAAATCTCATGGATTGTCCGCCAACCTCTAGAATAGAGATAGCAAGTGTGGAATGAGCTGCATTCCATTTCTTTAAGTTGGACCCATATGTCAGCACAAGTGAGAGGCCATCATCAGCTGAAGCCACTCTACTTCACGCCCTCCCTCCCTCACTCATTCATTTGCATCTATCTCACTCTCTCTCTCTACAAGCAAGAACAAGGAAGAACCCTAGAACTAGAGAGAGAAAGGAGAGAAGAAAGGATTGGAGAAGAAAAGAAATAAGAGGAAGATAAGCACTATCATGACCTCAAGGATCACTCTAACATCTTCACCTTAATCCATGATTGATGTTGATTGCTGGTGGTTCCATCATATGTAGAAGGAGTTTGTGAGTGCCCAATCCAATCTTTTGGCTTAAAGACAAGGATCCCAAGGCTTTACCTCCAATCTAAGTGACTTTGGAAGCTACCAAAATCTCAGAGCTAAGTGCCATTCTCAAGTCTCAAGATCTAATCCCTAATTTATCATAATTTTTGGATTGATTCCCAAATCACTAGTGCACTTGGTAAACCTAGATCAAACGTAGCTATCATGAGCCTAGCATACCACCCTAACTACCCTAGAAACCCGTTGAACATGTATGAACCATAGATCACTACATCTAGGATTGAATCCAAAAGAGAACCCATGAAAAGCTATGAACATAGGTTCTGTCGACCGTTTGACGGAGTGTCCGTAAAAAATGACAGAGTGTCCGCAAGCCCAAAATCTTGGTTAGACTGCATAGTGGAGCACCCAAACCTTTCTTTGAGTAATCCCGAGAGTGTCTGCAACATCTCGCGGATTGTCCGCTGAAATATAGAGTTAGTTTCCAGACAACCTGATAGCACCTAGTTCCCCATGGAGTGTCCGCCAATTTATAAACGTTAGATTCCAGACAATCCGAATGTACCCAGCTCTCGACTGAGTGTCCATCATCTGGCATGGATTGTCCATCAAGTACTGATTACCAGGAAAAGGCCTAAGTCACAAAACCTATGGAACGTTCTATGGAACAACCCGTGAAGTCACAGAGTATACGTCATCTGAGACAGAGGGTCTGTTGATTTATATAGAGTCGAAACAAAACCTGTTAGTCATGGGAAGTGGCCCAGTGGAGTGTCCACAGCCTATAGTAGAGTGATCCTCAATTACTACGAGATGTTAACTATTTAGAACCTTGCCCAAGAGGTCAACAAACCTTCACTACAACTATATAGTAAATAGTGCAATAGTAGAGCCTAGTTAGATCATTCCTCCCAAGTTCCAACCTCGATATCTCTCTTTATCTCCATATCCAAGCCTTGAGTTTGTCTTTGATCTCCCTCGTGATGTGTTTCAGGTTCGCTTGACTTGTGAGGAACGTGTATAGATCGTCAAAGTCATCCTCAATCATTGGGACGACATGACCAGGCAGGAACCCCACTACTATGAACCCTATTTTGGATACTCATTACTTGTTTCATTATGAGTTGTGCATTTCATTTAAATATGATTAACAACTCCATCTTGCTTCATTAACCTAGAACTACTCACTTAAGTAATTATAGCCTTTACTTAACCAATGGGTTTGGGTATCGCTTAGTTGGCTAGTTTTGTTATAAGTCGAGTGTGAAAAGGGAACTCACTCCCGCGCGTGTTGGAGCTACACTGGGATAATTAATTACTTAAAACCTGCAAGGGTGTAAACATGATTCAAATAATTGTTCAAATATGACTAATGACCAACCCCAATCTGAGATAATTAACTTGATGATCAATTTTGCTAATCTATACTCAAGCGAGGGGTAAGGTCACTGTGAGTGTGGGACCTCAAGTGACTTAGCTAGTGGAGTAGCTAAGGAACGATCATTGGGGTAGCGAGTCTTAGTAACCACTCGTACAGACCACATGTCGCATATATATGGGGGCGACAAGCTAATTACTCGGTGGTGACTCGCTTATCTGGTGGATTCGGTGCAAGGGGTGACGCGGTGTAGATGCGATGGGTTACTCTAGTGCCCGGTCAAACCGTTAGTCGACATGAGAGCCACATTGAGGAAAGATTGGAAGACGTGAGGCAACCTGTTAGTAGTGTGGAGGTTTGTCCCGTTCTTTCATGTGGGTACAGTTGTACACCTCTGTAGATTTTATTTGAAAGCCTGAAGTTCCTTGGGATGTAACCTTATCGGTTGTTCTTACTTCTAGACTCAATCTAGCGTTGACAAAGAACTAGATGATGAGATGAATTATAATGTTGATCACTGAACTATGCCCTCAATGTTAATTGAAACTTATTATATATTGTTATAAGTACCTGATGAATCATGAGCATGTCATTCTTAAAATAAATGCCTTACTTTTATGCAAATGTACAAATGCCTATTAACTCCTTGCATCCACCAAATATGTATATGTTGGAATTAAGTCCTACGAGTATGAAATGTACTCATGGCGCTGCCGTTAAGTTGTTTGCAGGTACTTCGGCTTGATGACAAGTGAGCCAAGCTAAAAGGTCCTATATGGCTAGAGGGCGGTGAATAGGCTAATTAAAAATTCTAAAAAACACTAGAGCAAGAGGTTAGAGAACTAAAAGGCGATAATTACAGTTTTACTCTAGCTTTACAATAAAAGTCAAGCCACATACCAAAATGCTAGTATGCTATGATCTCTATGGCAATCAAGGAACTGTCACTACTCCATCCATTCTAAATTATAAGTCGCTTTGACTTTTTTGGTTCATCCATTTTGCTATGTATCTAGACATATTATTTGTCTAGGTGTATAGTAAAATAGATGTACCAAAAAAGTCAAAGCGACTTATAATTTGGAACGGATGGAGTACTAAAAAAAGCTAGTGAGCTGTCTAGAACAAGAGATGCAACTAATAACTTTTAAGCTACACTAGCAAGGTACACTACTACTACACAGGATATGTATGAAAAAAAGAGCAAGTGTACAAGTGATATATAGAAACCGGTAAGAGACAAATCAATCACAATATAATAAGATGACACAATGATTTATCCCTAAGGTTCAATTGCTTACCGGCAATCTACCACTACGTGAAAAACGATCTTTAGCAATGGAACAAATTTTTTGTAGGGGCGGCTGGTGATGGAGCTGCCCCTACAGTGGCGTGTTCGGGAGGCCATAAACCAGCCGCCCCTACAAATAGAACAGCAGGGGCGGCTGGTGATACGAGCCGCCTCTACAAATAGATCGGGTTTGTAGGGGCGGCTCACTCACCAGCCGCCCCCAGGATTATCATTTGTAGGGGCGGCTCGATCACCGACCGCCCCTACCAATTGCTGCACGATAAAAAGCCTCCTCGCGTCTCTCACTCCCGCACCACCTCCATCCGCTCGCAGCTCCTCCTCCTCCTCCTCGGCTCCGCTGCCCTCCTCCTCGCCTTTTCGCTCAGATCCGGCTTCCCGCCTCATCGCCTTCCCGCGTAGATCCGCCTCCTCCTCGCCTCCCCGCCTCCTCCTCGCCTTTCCTCAAGACAATCAAGGGCGGGCGCTGAGCCCCGACCGAGGCAGTGCACGGGTGCTGGCTGGTGGCCACCGGCAGATCCGGCCACGGCAGCCTAGATCCGGTCCCCACCCCCATGCCTTCCTTCCTGCCTGGCTGGAGGCCAGAGCGGAGAGGGGACGCTATGGCGACTTGAGCGGCAATCGATGGGCATGGCGGTGCTGCTGCCGGGTAGTTGAAGAGGAAGCGGCAGGAGATGCGGTCTAGAACTGGAGCGAGGTGAAGATGCCGACCTTCCGGTGTGGTGCGCGCGCCTTGCCAAGAGGTCGAGCGGCACGACGGACTCCCGGAGCGCGCTGGTCCCCATTGCCATCTTGATGCACCACGCCGATCTCCACAGCCCCAAGATCGCCATAGCTCGCAGCCCAAGATCGCGCCCCTCGCCACATCCCGCAGCCTCGCAGACACCGTGCCTCTCCCCACAGCCCCATACCTCGCCCTCTCACCACAGCCCCGCTGGGCGCCCGGCGTGGATCGAGTGAGGCATGGATCCGCCATCTGTTCCCCAAGGCATGCCTCTCGTGGCGCTGCCAGATCTCTGCTTGTCGACGACCTCGACGGCCGTGGAGCTCCTCCGGTTGCGGTGCTTTTAGGAGCTTATGACGCAGCAAGCAATCGGCAGGTGAAAGCTGAGATTCGTTCTTCCCTTCTTGGACAATGCCTCTGCTCAAAGGAAGATATGGCCAAATGTGTGTAAAGACATGGTGAATCTGTCATATTCTATCATCTCTATACTAGTAGAGATTAGAAATTTGATATGTATTTTCCTTCAGAAGGATATGATAGGTTTTTAGTCTATCCGCTCTGTACTAGTAGAGATTAAAAATTGGCTAAGAACATTATGCTGTCGTACTTACAGCTTGGTCTTTGAAACTGAACAACGGAGTAAGAATATGAAGATGTTGTGCGTTGATCTCGAACTATGTATGTTATCACCTTAAGAAAGGAGAAATTAGGTGTACCATCCTAATCTGTAATACCTATTGAACTCTGGATGTCTTTTCATATAAGCTCAGTATTGAACTCTACATGTTCTCAGCCTATTCTGTAACTTCATTCATATTGTGGTCACATAGGGATATAGGTTTGGCTTCGAGAAGAGGCTAGCGCATTGAACACATATGTTGTAATGAAGTCTGGTGGCGGCACAGGGCCTGGAGTCCGGATCGATGCCGGGCGTGGTGAGCTCGGCGGCCAGGGAGCTCCTCCTCCTCCGGCGGCTACATCCACTCTGGTATGAAATATTGTTAGTGTCAAGAAAGTAGGAAATATATTTAGTTTGTTCTAGATGGCAAGCGAAACGTTGGTCTGTTGATCCACCATTTTACCTTGAGTAATAGTTAGTTGTATCCTACTTGATGCTTTCAACTGGAATGCTTAATAACCAAGTAGTGTTTTATTTTTCATTCTTGTTGTTAATAATGATTAGTTATATTTTCTAAGGGAGTTTATTCATCATATGTTGCTTTCCTTTTCAATTTCATTGGTAATGATAATTAGATTTGCTTATAGAGAACAGAAGCTACAAGACGATAGAAACCTGAAGAACATTATCCTGGAAAAAAGATAAAAGATAGAAAGGTACTCATCCTTTCATTATTTTTATAACCTAACTTCTGTGTTTTTCTGCTTTTAATTAATAGAATGTGTGCCAACGATCAACAATCTGAAACTGTGGGTTTAGGAAAACTGTAGGCATCCTTTTGAGCTGGTCCTTCTATGAACGGTCATACCAAGAAAACATATATTTTCTTTATGTCTGATCCCTTCACAATATGTTTTTGTGATGGCAATGTCATTATATCTTTGCTCTTCTGCATATGTTCTTTTATTTTTATTAGTTCCTGCATTTTTTGTCATGGACTTCAGATTGATTTCTTTTTTGTTTTCGTATACAGGTTCAGTTTGAGTGATCCTTATCTATACAAGTTTAGTATTTCTTCCATCTTATATGCCTAGCCTGCAAAGAAAAAGTTCTATTTTTTTCTTAGCTGAAGTAGTTTGACTTTGTAGGCAATAGCTCTGACAGATTGCCATGGTGTTCCTGTGAATATTTTCCCTACTTCTATACTTGCTGCAGAGCTGTCATACCTTTATATTTAGTTTTTAAATGTTATATCATTGTTTAAATTCTCATATTTGAAGGGTAGTGTATGGGCTTCATTACCGCCACTTAAAAATGGATCTACATAGCATCAGAAACCTTTAATATTGGCTATTGCATTCCAAGACTCTGCATCGTTTTTTCGGGACCGTAGTCTTGGTTCAGATTCTCCCATATCTGTAAGTTGCTAGTTTGCTAACGGTTTGCGATTGTCCTATTCATATTATTTACTTATGCCAGATAAATAATTTCTTGAGTTGTTTCACAGGGATTGATTGCCTTGCTCACTGCTGTTGATGCTCTTTCTCACATTCATGATTTAAGCAACCTTAAGAAACAGGTATGATATGACCACTGATTTTGTTTGCTAGTTGCTCCCATGTTATTATGCTGGATATTCTTTTCTCTCTTACTAGAGCAGGTATCCAGCAAATCTTATCCACCAATTTATCTTTTCTTCTATTATACTTGTCGTGAGGTCCAACCTATTGGTTTCATTCAGCTCGATACACCTGTAGAAGGATTGAGAGAATGGTTGGATGCTGTTCAGACAGCAGGGATACCTTGTGCTGTCGCATGATCCCTTGATAGGAGATGCATGATCAAAGCTTTGGATCGGATGGCACTAAGCAAATATTTCAAGGTGATTTGAGCTACCGTTTGAGCTTTTCAAGTTTATTACTGAATTACTGTTGCCTGAAAAGCATGCTGCTTAGCAAAGTTCATTTGATTCACTTCAGTTGTTGACTACAGGAAGATTGTGACTGGCACGAAGATGATATGGAGTCGATAGCAAATAGGTTTCGTCAGCTGATATGGACTTGCGAAGCAGATAATCGAGAAGTCACCTCCCAAGAGGAGGCTGACAGTAGACACCATTTTCTGATGGATATACTTTTTATTTGGTGTCCTTTTGTTGTTCTTGAGTAGCCAACCACCTTCGACATTGTGTGTTGGCATTGTATATAAGATAGTGCTGATGTTAGGTGATCTGTTGTGCCTCCTTGTGAATGCAATGCAGTAGTTCCATCAAGGTACCATGAAGAAGACTGTTGCATCAATGTTGCTGTTGATGTAAGCTGATATTATTGTAAATTTAATTTTTTTTGGCGGAAAAATGATTTGTAGGGCGGTTGGTACTGTAGCCGCCCTACAAATCGATTTGTAAGGGCGGCTCGTGTTCCCAGACCGCCTTTACAAATCGATTTGTAGGGCGGACTACAGATATCAGCCGCTCTAATAAATCGATTTGTAGGACGGCTATAAGATCACCGCCCCTACAAATCGATTTGTAGGGGCGGTCTGGGAACCACCCCTACAAATCAGTGATTTGTAGCCACCCTTTCATAGGGGCGGCTGGTAAAACCGCCCCTACAAAGGCTTACCAACCGCCCCTAAAAAATGTTTTTTACGTAGTGTACGTCATTGTTATGACGACACACTTACTTGGTGGCTCACATGCTAATAGGCATTAGACGCCTAGCCTTACACAAAGGCACCGTAAGAACCAACATAATATGAGAGTACACAAGTCACGAGCAATTCACTAGAGTTGCTTTTGGCGCTCCGCTAGGGAATAAGTACAAGAACCCCTCACAATATCACTGATCGGAGTCAGAGACAATCACCACCCACCGCTCAACGATCACCACTGCTCCAAGCCGTCTAGGTGGCGACAACCATCAAGAGTAACAAGAGATATCCGCAGCGAAACATAATCACCAAGTGCCACTAGATGCAATCACTCAAGCAATGTACTTGGATGCTCTCAGTTCTCACTAAATGATGAATAAATCAAAGGAAGTGAGTGAGAGGTGAATGGCTAGGCTCAGAAGGTTGTATCAGCTATAAAAATAGCCAAGAGAGCCATGGCCGGCCAAGCCCCTTAAATAGACCCCCGAGAGATCACATAGCCGTTGGGCTCAAACGGACTGTCGGACGCACCAAACATGGTGCTGTCGGACCATGAGCTTTCGGTCCGACGCCTTGCCGCTTTCAATGTCGCGCAGCCATGTGTCCTAGCCGACCGTTAGCTAGCCTACGGCTCTATGCCGCGCACACAGACACCATCAGACCCAGCGCTGGACTAACCGGCGGGACCATGCGTCACCAGGTCCGATGCAGTCTAGAGAGGTCCAGAGAGCGCCAAAATGCGTCAGACTCAGTCCGGCCAAAACGGTTGGACCAAGGCGTCTGAGTCCGACGCCTCACCGAAAATACACCGAGAGCTCGAGACATTTATCGCAGCCTAAGATGGTATATTTCAATGTGAGACATGAAAGCATTAGTGCAGAATATCTTAGATTCATAAGACAACAAAACTACTAAAATCGTTCATATCTACAGGATAGTAGTTAACTTCGTCTTCTGTGTAATATATAAACACCTGCGCACAGGTATTGAAATGGAGAAGAAATACAGATTACCCTCCTCAGAAGAACCGAAGTTTCACAGCTTCTACTCATGGCGCTCATCATCAAGAGTGCAATCATCACGGTTTTCTTGGTTCTTGGAGTCATATCTTCCACATCCATATGTTGCGTTGCTGCAATCGGTAGGCACGATTTTGCTGACTGTGACTAACAATTCTTCTCCTTCTTGTGTTGGTTCCATGCATGTGTGCAGGCACGGAGGACACCCCTGCTCCCTGTAATGTAACGCGGATGGGTGCCGCAGGTTATGCGAGCACGAACACCACAGGAGCGATAAGGCCTACTGTAAAAGTGTTGGGCCTCCAGGGGTGTGCTGCTGCCCAAATGAGTAGGGGACTGTTTCGATGATGAGAATAAAATAAAATAAGTTTGCTTTTGTATTACTGGCGCTCTCGTCATTTGAAGTTTTATTTCCATAATTGTATATAATATCAGACAAAAAACTCCAAGAAACTGTATACAATATCAGAGAAAAAATGTGCTCATATATATATAGGGAGAGTATATTCAGTAGCCAGCTACCACATAAGTTATTCTGTAGCCACCTCCATTTACGATAATTTTATATACTATTTACGATAATGTCAATACATATTTACGATAGTTGGGTTACTATAACACATGGGGATATTTACCATAACGTTATAGTAAACCACTTAGTAAAGAGTTACTATAATCTCGTAAATTAACATAGTAATTATCGTAACTCAAAGTGGCTACAGAATAAGTTATTTTGTAGCCAGCTATAGGGTAGTAGTTCTATATATATATATATATATATATATATATATATATATAGAGAGAGAGAGAGAGAGAGAGAGAGACATCTCCAAGAAAAACAATTTAAACATAAATTCAGTAATAAATATAATTTTCATGTCAAAAATGGATTTTTAGAGGTAGGTCGTTTCGGAAACTATTCTTAGATATGGTTTTAGATAGAGCAGCCTCTACTAAAAATAGATGTATTGCTAAAAACAATTTTGTAGCAGTGATATGAACATGAGAATTGCATGTTGACATATTTATTCTAGTCTAGTAGTATAATAATAGATAAATGGAATCCAAGTATTTAGATAAGAAACCATTTTTTTATTGGAGAAAAAAGATAATAATAAGTTAGATGGTGGAGATTAAATGCATTAATTTACTTATTAGAATTCAAAAGTCCGAGAAAATATTCACATATTTAGAGCAGCTCCAACAGACTGGGTAAATATATTCGTGAAGCCATTTATAGCCATTGTGCTAAAAAAAACATTCCAACAACTTGTCTATATTGTTTTCTATTTTTCTCATCTGGCTATCCCACCATTCTTGCTGGCTATATGTTCCTAGCGAGTCCTGCTTGCTATCTGTGTTTTCAATTTAGCTAGGCTGTTTTAAAACTCTACATTTTAGATGGACTTTCTATTTTACATAATGGCTAAATCTCATAATTTAGCATCTAATTTTACCTAGTCTCTTGGATACTTTTCGAACAAGATTTGGAGCCGACAAGCCTTGAGATATCGAAGGATCTTTTCTTGAGGGATGCAAATTAACGAGTTATTAAATAGTTGAAGATATTTATTGCTTTGATAAATAAGCACAAGCGAATAATAGCACTTGGAGAGAGAAAATGAAAACTTTTATTTTGTGAATTATACAAGTACAGACGCACCCACACAACACGCACACCCACCCATCCTATGAACACACGCATGCAAACCCTACCCCTATGAGACCAACTCCAGCAATATAGCCCCAAAACAGGGACCCTACTTTATATTTGGGTGCTCCCCCACTTTTGGGGGCCTGTTTTTTGACCTAAACTCCAACAGTGGCCCTCAAAATAGAGCCCCCAAATTCATTATCTCTATGAATGACACCTGGGACCCACTCGTCATAGACTTACTCAGCTAAAATAAAGAAACCGACTGCCACCGGTAGGGAAGCGGACGACGCCTCGACGGATGCGGTGCAGATGCCCCCGATGAGGAAAGGGAGAAGAGCGGGACAGACCTGGTCGCAACCTCTACCTCGCTGTCGGCCACAAGCGCGACGATAGGAGCTGTCCGTGATCGCAGAGGCGCGAGGATCTAGGGCTGACCCGGTCGCGACCTCTGCCTCGCTGCCGGCCACGAGCGCGATGAGATGACGGAGGAGACCCGGCCTCTCTGCCTCGCTTCGTGCGGTGGAGAGGCCGTACCTGGCCAGAGTCACGGAGGAGCATGACCATGCCGCCAGATCTCGCAGGCCAGAGATGGAGGAGGAGCTCGAGCTCGCCCGCGCCGGGGTGTCGGGCGCATACCTCGTCCTCGTCGTCGTCGGTTCACGGGGCATGTCCCTGGTCCTTGCCGTCGTCGGAGTGGCGGCACGAGCGAGAGAGGGCGAGCGTGCCAGGGAGGACGGAGGCATGCACGAGTGAAGCAGTAGAGCAATGGATTTGGGGGGCCAGGTCTAGAGCCTTTAGGAACGAGTGAAACAGAAGAGCAACAGAAGAGCAACGGATTTGGGTGCCCACGCAAATTTTGGGGCCCTAGGAGAGGTCCTGCTGGAGTGGTTTTTTTTTTTTGCCTGAATATGAGGGCTTAAGTAGGGGGCCTGTTGGAGTTGCTCTGAGCACCTTCGGAAGACTGTGCCGGCATATATCGAGATTGACAAAGTCACCACAGGCGTCTCGCCGTCGACAGGAACGTTGTCTACCACTGAAAGTATAACACCGTTAAATTCTGAAATAAATCTAGAAAAATGCGAGCACCCATGCTAAGTCGATAACTTTAGCCTGGGTGCGCAATTTTCACCACAAGGTAGCTCAGTTTGCGAGAGAAAATGAAACCTGGCCCATGTATTGCACAAATGAATATAAGAATTGGATATTAATTCCGATATTATTATTCCATCCTAAGACGGTATATCTATGCAATCTGGATGTCCAGATATCAGAGCACTAATGGAGAATATCTGATTAGATTCATCATTCATACTACTGGATAGTTGATTGCTTCTTCTGTGTAATATATATAAAGACCTGCACACTTACAGAAAAATGGTGAAGAAAATAAAGATTCTCCTCCCCACGAGAAGAGAAGTTTTTTCACAGCTTTTTCCCCATGGCGCTCATCATCAAGAGCGCAATCATCGCTGTTTTCTTGGTTGCGGGACTCATATCTTCCACATCCACTTGTTGCGTTGGTGCAATCGGTAGGCACCAACCATTGTTTTACATCACCTTCGATGCATGTTCACATGATTTTGCCTAACACTGTAACTAACAATTCTTCTTGTGTGTTGCAGGCACGGAGTCATATCATCCACGTCCATTTGTTGTTCCGTGCTTCCACGCCGGAACCTCGCAGTACCCCTGTAATGTGGATGGGTGCCGCAGGTTATGCGAGCACGAACACCTCAAGAGCGATAAGGCCTACTGTAAAAGTGTTGGGCCTCCAGGGGAGTGCTGCTGCCCCCAACATTGAATAGATAGCTACTAGTTTAATAAATCCGCGCGTCTGTTTCATGGCAATGCAATAAAATCGATCTGTTTGCTTGCTTCGGTATTACTCTCGTCATTTCAAGTTTTTTTTCGACATAATAAATGTATATTGTAATATCGGAGAAAAATCTCCAAGAAATTGTATACAATGTCAGAGAAAATATATGCTCATACATATAATAATATATCGGAGGAAAATCTCCAAGAAAAATGATTTAAACGTAAATTCAGTAATAAATATATTTTGCATGTTTAAATTAAATAAAATTCTGAGCGTATGTCATCCAAAAACTGATGAGTAATTAAATTTTTTGATACTAAACCCATGGATCAATATTTTGGGCTTGTTTGGACTATGACGCAGGCTAGCCGAACCAAAATTTGGCCATAGCCAAATCAGGGCAAGGTGGCCAAGCGAAAATTCTAAAACAAGTCAAATTGTGGTCACACCAACCATGAAAGTTGCATTGCATGTCCTGTACAACATATGAGGCATTCATGCACCATACGCAAGAGCCATTTAGAGTACAAGCGCATCAAAGTCCAGCATCCAATTTCTCAGGCAGTACGACAGTAGTATGTTGTGAAGAACATAATTTTTTAATTTCATCCAGAGTCTGATGAAGGTCCTTGTATGCAGTAACAAATGTCACTAATTTTTTTATGACACGGCTTAAAAGGAGGATTTGTTCAGCATTATAATATGAGCGAAGGATGTGCTAGCATTTATTTATGTATTACCTCCATAAATAAAATAAAGAAAAAATTCCCAAGAAAGCGAGAAATTAAACAAACTAGTATAATGCCCATGCTAACGCTACGGTGACATTTGGTAATGCAAATCACACAACCAAAAAATTTATTTACCTAATGCCCATGCTAACGCTACGGTGACATTTAATAATGCAAACCACACAACAAAAAATGGTTTACCAGCACAATACTTAGTTTGAAAAGATATGGACCCAAAATTACTACTGGACACCCACCTCTTTGCCAAAGAGAGCTTTATTATCACGGAATCAACAATATCATTATAAAACAAGACAACAACAACAAAGCCCTTAAGTCCAAAACAAGACTCTTGACACAAAACTAAAAACAATACTCAGTCTCTGACATGACATATTGGCCAAACATACATGTTCATGCACAACTTTAATTCGCTCCACTCCAAACTTATCAATTCTTGAGCTTTGCAGCTACCAACCTTCCTGCTGAGCTCATGGGCGATCAATGGCACCAAGGAGCGATCAGGTTGTACTTGCACGTGTCAACAAAAGAAAAACAAAGAAAGAAAACTCACGAGCTGTTAGACTCGAGCATGCTACAGCTTCTACTTTCTCAACATCTCTGCAATGTTACAACATTATTCAGTTATTATATATACAAGCATGTACATAAGAAACTGCCAACAACACCCAAGGATGCACCAAACCATATAAAAGGTAAAATATGTCTAGTGTACGCTAGATTTTGTTTGCAATCCATAATTGTAGAAAAGAAAATTCCAAGATGCCATTTAAAACACTAACAAGTTATCCAATCACACACACCGGTGATCCAATAATTAATTGATATCATTATCAGAGAAAAATTAATTGATATACCATAAAAGTCCAGCAAAAATATGGTTAATTGATATGCATGAGGTGGTTCAGGTGGACTTCAAGCTCAAATTGGAAGAGCCCTCCTCAAATATTGTTCACCTGTCTAATATTTATATGCATGAGATTTATGCTATGATGAACAGCAGGGGAATCAGCTTTGATAGAAGCACATTGACGCAATAAGAACAAGTGATTGTTTCCTTCACGGACTCCAAAACAAAATACAAAAAAAAAGCATTACAACAATATGGAGACAAACTCTTGCGAAACTTCTCTGCATCTCTAAATAGGCAATTTTTCATAGATAATTAGTAAAACAGAACTAATAACCTGGCTGAAGGAAGTGATGAACTCTAATGTGAATGACTGAAAATCAAAACAAACCTTTTTGAGCTGAAGGATCACCACTTCACCCACCTGAGAGCAGCCAGCCGCATGCCTTCCAAACATGCTATTGCATTTGTTTCCTCTGATCCCAACAATGGAACAAAACCTGCTTCACTATTAGAAATCTCATCTGCAACACATCTTTTCTGACACTCCAAATACATCAAATGAGCAAGAGTAAGTTTGAATGACCTCGATTACATACTATGGATGATCAGAACTAGCCATTCTGGCCCTGACTAACATATGTCCACGTTACGTAGAGCCCAATACTATGTCATGCTTGTTGTAGAGCAACAACATGAGGACACATGATATTTTCGTGGAATGAAAACAATTTTCTTTTTGCTGGCCACATAATTCACAAGTGTCATGTTAAGAGGACGATAACATTTGTTAGCTCTTGTCGATAGACCATTTTTTTACTATGCTTCCTGATCATATATATATTGCAAGTGAAAGACCTTCTAAAATTTTTACCCGTTTGAAATGATACTATTTACACCAAAATTTAGGAGGAAGAATGCGGGAACTCAAAGCTCCCAAGATCGTGTCATCAAGGAATCGATTGCATAAAGGTCGATATCAGCTGATTCAAATGCAGCACGGGAATCGGCTCTCTTCACATGACGCCAGCAGATAATGACAAAAAAAGCTACGGTTGGTGTCGCGAAAAATATGTCGGACTCTATAAAAAGGAAAAGATTAGAGTCCAAGTTATCTTAAATTAGGAATATTTTCTCTTGTGCCAAAGATTGTAATGAGTCGTGCTTAAGTAGGATTCATGCTTAGGTTCCGAGTATAAATATTTGACCCCGACTATTATAAAAGACATCCAATCAATCAATACAAGTTACTTTTTTTAGGCTCCGTGCCAACCCTTAGGAGTAGGAGTAGAGTAGATCTCGACGAGTTCTTCAACAAGCAGGGCTGCATCGGTCCAGCCGACCTCTGGCTTGTCTGTAAGTACCGTCATGGCTTATACTTTCGTTTGTACGGCTGCATCGGTTAAGTTCGTCCTCCACTGTGAACTCTAGTATAAGTTAGTTATCGATTCTTATCTAGTTCAAGTACGGCTGCATCGATCCGGTCGACCTCCACTGCTCGAATTAGATTAAGGTCAAGTTATCGGCTCTACCTAAGGGTGGCGTCCTTCGGGTAGATTTATTAAGTTACCGATCTTGCTGATGTTCTTATTGCCGTTAATTTCAGCAACATCAACATGCCCGATCAAGATCGATCTAGATCGACCTCATACCCTTTTAGTCCGTCGTTTGCCTTGCTACAACACGATATTACTTACTTTAAGCGACGGTTTATGTTTCCTCGGCTGTTCTATTTCGATCTTGAACATGCATAGTACGCGGTTAAGGCACGTATGATCTTGAAGAGGTTTGCTGTCTAGTTAAATCTGGTCTACGGTTCGCTATTATGGCTATAACGATCCGGTCGATCCCCACTGATAGCACTTTAGATTGGAGGATGCTAGTTGGTAGATTGGTTCTCGATCAGGCATGACCTTAACTGTTTGCTATGCCTGCATCGGCTAAATAGCCAATCGCCTATGCTTTAACACCAGCAGTGTATTCTCATGACTCTATTAAATGTGAATAGATCTGTGTACTTTAAAGGTTTGATTTGTTGTCTTTATCACGGCTACCATCGATCCGGTCAAACCCCACTGTTAGAGATGGTAGGTTAAGTCTGATTAGTTCATAGGTTTATCCACGTGAAATAATCGATTGTTCACATATTGTAGTATCTTTTCACTTGAATTGGCTATTTCAGTCGATTCGCCTAGGCATCCACACATATAGTGTATCTTTCGGAAAGTCTATCGACGTATAGATGGTTTTACGGATTCTTTGGTTTTAGTTTGTGATTATCATCATAGCTGCCATCGATCTGGTTGAACCTCACTGTTGATGGTAACAGATTAGATTCAGAGCGTTTGTAGATCCATTCGTACTAGACAGTTGATTTGTTCGCATGCTATATCCTTTCTCGTTAGATTCATCGGCTCAATGATTCACATTGGTAATATCCACCTAGCTGATGATTTCACTTAGATCTGCGGGCATTGTATTCATCAACATAAAATCAATCGTAATCCATAAGCTTTACTGTCTGTAACAGCCATTTCTTTGCGTATCGGTTATTTAGTCGATTTTCCCATCTGGCTGCTCCCGAAACGGCATACTTGGAACTGTCTAGGCAAAGACCAGCATGTTCTACCTTAAATTACTGATAAACTTTCTCTCCTTGTCAATTGCAGGTCAAATTGACTGGCACGCCTCGGGAGGAATTCGTAGGATCGGTTTACCCTACGATGAAGCCAAGCGGATCTCCGGGCTCATCCTAAGCAGATCCTACCGACTTGTTGTGTGCCTCGGCGCATCGACATGTTTTTGCGCCAACACACATTGTGGCATGCCCGATGGGACCCCACAATCGTCATGGCAACTTACAACAACAATGACATTCTTATGGTGCCTTATGAAGACCTACCAGATGAAGATAAAGATGTCATCAGCAAAGCTATAGAAAAATTCTAGAACAAGTGTTTGTTGTCCTACACCAAGACATGTGACAATAAAATTATTCAGAAATATCCACTACCAAGAGTTCTGTTGCATGGGTAGACAGATACAGATGAAGCTGAAGACAGGTGTTTCTTCGTAGAGGCTGTAAACAAATCTGTTCATGACGCCATATTGAACCATAATGAAGTTTTCTTAAACACATTCCACAACACCATGAAAGAGGTGTTTCATGGATATCCAATTGATCAGATTGGACTGGCTTATTACAACATTCCACATCCGTCGAAGCTATCAAGAAGCAGCACCAGCTGGTAATGATGATGTCTAGGTAGTTCAGAGCTCATTTGAGCAGATTCAAGGTACCACCACCAATTAGATACAGTATAATCCTGGATCATCAGCATAGCATGTCCAACAGCCGACGGGGCAAGGTCAGAACCAGATGGTTAATTTTGGCACATCAGGCCAAATACCGTCGCCAGCTCAAAAAATAGCGCCATCGGTTCAAAAGATTCATAGAGATATAGATCCTAATATCTATAGCCAGAGACTTCAAGCAACAAACCAGCAAAGGACCTAGTAGATAGAGATTCCACAAGGGTATCATTATGGCATAGATTACAACACCCTTCACATGATTCCAAATCCAGGGTATCAAAGTACCCCAAATTTTAATCCACAGATGGGTCAGCAATTGCAGAGAAATCCAAATTCAAATGCTGATGAGTTGTTGCTTAGAGTGACCGAGATGACGAAGAATTAGTTCGGTTTGAAGCCAAAAGGGCAGACCTTCTTGTACAAACGTCCATATCCAGAGTGGTATGATTTGGTCGCTCTTCCTACAAACTATAGGCTCCTGGAGTTTGCTAAGTTCACTGGCCAAGATAGCACAAGCACAATAGAACATGTCAGTCGGTATCTTACACAGTTGGGCGAAGCATCCATTGAAGAGGCCCATCGAGTTTGTTTCTTCTCCTTGTCTCTGTCAGGACCAGCCTTCACTTGGTTTTCATCATTATCAGTTAACTCCATTGCCAATTGGGTTGACTTAGAGGAAAAGTTTCATACATATTTTTACACTAGGACAAGAGAAAAGAAAATTATCGATCTGACGACCATAAGGCAGAGAACTAATAAATCAGGCACCAAGTTTCTTCAGAGGTTCCGAGAGACTAGAAATTTGTGCTTCTCATTGAACTTGACTGATGATTAGCTAGCTGCATTAGCCATTCAAGGAATGTTGCCAACGTGGAGATAGAAGCTACTGGGACAAGAGTTTGACAATTTAGGTCAGTTGGCTCAATGAGTGGCAACACTCAATAGCCAGTTTCAGAACATGCGCAGAGATACCCGATTCCAGAAGAATGCCACAATTGCCGAAACCTATAATCCATATTAAGTTGATGATGGCTATGAAGACAATGAAGAAGAAGAGGTTGCCGTGGCTAAGTGGAATTGGGGTAAGAAGACAGTAATGGTGCCAAATCCTTAAAGAAGAGGAGTCGAAGAGAGCTATGATTTCGACGTCACAAAATCAGACAAGCTCTTTGATTTCTTGATCGAGAAGGGACAGATCAAGTTGCACGATAATCATGTCATGTTGCCTCCTAATCAGTTGAAGAATAAGAAGTTCTGTAAATTTCACAACGCCACTTCTCATTCTACTAGTGAATGCAGAGTTTTCCGACAACATATATAGAGGGCTATTCAGCAAGGAAGGCTCAAATTTGATACACCTTGAAAGATGAAAGTTTATGATAATCCTTTCCCAAGAGATCAGAACATGGTTGATGCTAGGCTGCTCAAAGAAAAGACTAAGGTCCTGACATCAACCATAGCAAGAGAAACTTGAACAGTCAATCCCGAGATGCAAATATCGGCTAGTGAATATAGAAAGATTAGAAGACGTCATGACCAACAAAAGAGCCAATACGAACAGGGAGAGACATCGAAGGATGGGGCGACAAGGCCACGTGTTACATCTCGAATTTTGTTGAATAAATGGCAGCGGCAGAAGAAAAAGGATTATCAGTGTTGGTTAGAAGAGCAAGAATACCAGCGTCAATAAGAAAAAGAGAGGTATGAAAGAAAGCAAGCTGAATTACATTGGAATTGTGCTTTCTTCAGACATTGCTGCAACGAAGGTTTGAATTTGCCTACCAGAAATAACTGTCTGGAGTGCAGCGAGCAATTTTGGGAGTTTAGGCAATCTCAAGCCAACCGCCGGTCTATCCATGCTCAAGATGAATATCATCATAATAACATGGATCGACGCTTAAAAAATAGAAGTGTTCATGATCGGCTTGGAAAGCGAGTTGTTGATCAAAATTGGGTTGATTATGAAGAAGAAAGTAATGAGGAAGAATATGTTTGGCAGAAAGGCCAATGGTGTCTAGGAGGTCTGACAAGAAGCCAAAAAAGAAGAGTGCAACGCCTAAGGAACAGAGAGCTGGAACAGGCTCAGGCATCTGGTAGACCTCAAGTGTGGCGTGCTAAACAAACAGCCGATAGAGGGCAACCATCGACTAATATTGAAATGGTTTTTCTATTGCCGTCAGAATTTAGGGCTCCAGCAGATCAAGAAGTTTATTTAGATTTTGATGAATCAGAGTATGAGGAAATAGTTGCCAACTTAACAGTTATACAGCAGGCTATATTTGATAAGCCAGTCAAGCATCGGCACTTAAATGCTTTATATGTAAAAGGTTTTGTTGATGGGAAGCCGATGAGCAAGATGTTGGTGGATGAAGGTGCTTCTGTCAATCTTATGCCTTATACTACATTTCGTAAACTTGGCAATGGACCAGGAGATTTGATTGAAACTGATATGATGCTTAAGGATTTTGGAGGTAATGCATCTAAGACCAGGGTGGCAATGAACGTCGAATTAACAATCGGAAGTAAAACTTTGCTCACTACATTCTTCGTCATTGATGGAAAAGCGTCATATAGTCTACTCCTTAGTCGTGACTGGATTCATGCAAACTATTGTGTGCCGTCGACCATGCATCAGTGTTTGATTCAGTGGCTTGGAGATGATATTGAGCTGGTTTGTGCTGATGAATCTGTGAGTATCGCAACAGCCGATCCAGTATATTAGGAATTGGAAGACTTCGAGTGTTTTTTTGGCAAACTATGGGAAGAAGGCTTCATTAAAGTCAATGATGAAAGCCAACAGCCGATCCAAGCAGTCAGCTTTGAGAATTTGTTTTAATGTATAATCCAATATATGGTACCGATGGTAAACTAGGTCATGGCTTTACGTCGGCTGATGAATTAGAAGAGATAGATATTGGTTCTGGAGATAGGCCTAGGCCAACATATATAAGCGCCAAGTTGGATCCTAAATATAAGCAAGAGTTAGTAAGTTTATTAAAGGAATTTAAAGATTGTTTTGCTTGGGAATATTATGAGATGCCTAGTCTAGACCAATCGATTGTTGAACATCGGTTGCCGATCAAACCTGGATATCGGCCATTTAAACAAGATCTGAGGAGGTTCAACCCAAACGTACTTGATGATATCAAAAATGAGATTGAAAGATTACTAGAAGTGAAATTTATCCGACCATGCCGATATGCAGAGTGGATATCGAATGTTGTTCCTGTATATAAGAAGAATGGGAAGTTAAGGGTTTGCATCGATTTTAGAGATCTGAACAAGGCTACACCTATGGATGGTTATCCGTTGCTGATAGTGAATATGTTGGTAGATGCAATAGCCGGGCACAAGGTTATTAGTTTTATGGACGGCAATGCGGGATATAATCAATTTTTTATGGCTAAGGAAGACAGCAAAAACAGCTTTTAGATGCCCTGGCGCAATCGGTTTATTTGAATGGGTTGTAATGACCTTTGGTTTGAAGAATGCTGGTGCAACTTATCAAAGGGCAATGAATTATATTTTTCATAAGTTGATCGGTAGGATTGTTGAAATCTACATTGACGATGTGATGGTGAAATCTAAGGGATACAAGAAACATCTAGCTGATTTGCAGGAGACTCTGGAGTGTACAAGAAAGCATGGTCTAAAGATGAATCCCAATAAGTGTGCCTTTGGAGTATTAGCTAGACAATTTTTTGGTTTCATGGTCCATGAGAGAGGAATCAAAATTGGTCAAAAAAGTATGAAAGCAATTGATGAGGCAATGCCCCGACTATTAAAACAGAATTACAATCTATGCTTGGTAAGATTAATTTTATCAGAAGGTTTATTTCAAATTTGTCGGGAAGAGTTCTGTCGTTTTCTCCCTTATTGAAGTTGAAAAATGATCAAGAATTTAAGTGGGGTGATGCACAACAAAAGGCGTTTGAGGAGATAAAAGAATACATGAAATGTCCACCTGTGGTGGTCCCTCCTTAGCAAGGTAAGCCTTTTAAGTTATACGTATCGGCCTATGACCAAACGATTGGATCGCCCTTGATGCAAGAGTTCGAAGGGAAAGAACGAATTGTTTTCTATCTTAGTAGAAGGCTTTTGGATCTAGAGACAAGATATTCTCCCATCGAAAAGTTATGCTTATGCTTATATTTCTCTTGCACTAAGTTACAACATTACTTGTTGCCGGCTAAGTGTACAGTTGTCTCCAAAATTGATGTGATCAAGCACATGCTATCAATGCCAATATTAAATGGAAGAATGAGAAAGTCGATTCTTGCGTTGTTGCAATTTGACTTGAGGTACAAATCGGCTAAAGCAGTCAAAGGGCAAGTAATAGCCGATTTTGTCACCTAGCATCATAAGCCAAGTATTGGTTACATAGAGCTGGTACCTTGGGCGTTGTTCTTTGATGGGTCATCATGCATGCAAGGTGGTGGTGTTGGTATTGCTATTATTTCAGCTCGGGGGGCAAGTTTTGAGTTTGCTTTTCCAACTGAGCCAATGATTACCAACGACTAAGCAGAATATGAAGCTATTCTTAAGGGGCTTCAACTTCTTCATGAAGTAAAGGCCGAGGCAATTGAAATATTTGGAGATTCATAGTTAATTATTAATCAGTTAATCAGCCTATACGAATGTAGAGAAGATACTCTGAGGGGATATTATGATGAGTGCCAAAGGTTGCTCAAGGAATTTCCTCATGTCTCTCTTCAACATATTCCAAGAGCACTGAATTAAGAGGCTAATCGTTTAGCTCAAAGTGCGTCAGGTTATCGAGTGTTTCAAGAGGTCTTAAGTAGTGAAACCTCGAATAATGATTGAAGAGTTGAAATAGCCGATTACCTTAGAAATCCATCACAGAAGGTTACTAGGAAGCTAAGGTATAAATTGATTAAGTATGTTTTACTAGATGATCAGCTATATTACAAAACAGTCGATGGGGTGTTGCTTAAATGCTTAAATCAAGAAGCTAACGTGTTGATGGGCGAAGTGCATGAAGGGATATCTGGAGCCCATCAATCGGCTTATAAGATGAAATGGATTATTCGTAGGACTGGATATTTCTGACCAACAATATTGGAAGACTATTTTGAATATTATAGGGGGTGCCAGGACTGTCAACGTTTTGGTAATGTTCAAAAATCACCAGCGTTCGCTATGAATCCAATAATCAAACCATGGTCGTTTCGAGGTTGGGGAATTGATCTAATTGGCTAGATTTTTCGCCTTCAAGTAAAGGACATAAGTTCATATTGGTAGCAATGGATTACTTCACTAAGTGGGTTGAGGCAATTCCTTTGAAGACGGTAACCTCAAAGGACATGGTTGATTTTGTCAAGGAGCGTATTGTGTATCGTTTTGAGATTCCTCAAACTATCACTACCGATCAAGGGACAATGTTCACATCAGAAGAGTTTGGAGATTTTGCTGCTAGTATGGGAATTAAGCTGCTAAATTCTTCTCCTTACTATGCTTAGGCCAATGGCTAGGCAGAGGCGTCCAATCAGATTATGATTAAGCTGATCAAGAAAAAGATTGAGGAGCAGCCAAGGAAGTGGCATTCAACGCTCAATGAGGCACTATGGGCATATAGGATAGCCTGTCATGGATCGATTAAAATGTCACCTTATGAACTTGTGTATGGTTATAATGCAATCCTTCCCTGGGAATTTCAAACTAGATCGAGGCGTGTCACATTGCAAAATGATTTGTCAGCCGAAGTCTACAAGAATCTATAATAGACGACTTAGAGGACTTGAGTTGCCATCGGCTGCATGCTCTTGAGAATATCGAAGCCAATAAACTGAGGATTGCAAGGTATTACAATAAAAAGGTTAAGAGTGAACAATTTTCTGAAGGAGACTTAGTCTGGAAAGTAAAATTGCTGATCGGGTTAAAGGACAGCAAGTTTGGCAAATGGTCACCTAATTGGGAAGGACCTTATCAGATTAAACGTTGTGCGCCTGGTAATGCTTATATTTTGGAAACACTAAGAGAAGAAGAAGAGTTTGACAGAGCAATCAATGGAAAATATCTAAAGAAATATTATCCTAGCATTTGGATTAATACTTGATAACCGATTTGTTCGGTCATCGGCTCTAATAGCCGATACTAGAAGGGTATCGCCTCTAGTTCAAAAATAAACCTGAAGGGGTAAAAGCTGGTACGATATGTATCGCCTATAGAGCAAGAACAAACATAGATTGATGCATGGAATATGTGTACAAGAAACCAATTAAAACGAAGAAATTGTTTGCCAGCTTCTCCTATTACAAGCTAAAGGACGGGAAACACCTTATTCACTATGTCATCGGCTTGGGAAGCAAGGGCTATGAAGTTGGCAGCGTCGAAGAAATCCTCAACCAGGCCCTCAAGATCTCCAGGGTGTTCAGTGGCTAGAAAACCATGGGGAAGAAGTCGAAGCTCGTGGCCAGAGAGAGCTTGCGCAGCAGCCAATGCCATGGCAGCACCATGATGAACATCGTGGAGAGCAACCTCCCTGACATGGTTCGAGATATCGTACAAGTGAACCACCAGCATGGCACCCCTGGCATTGACAAATCCTGCCCCATGCTAATCGGAGGCTTTCTAGCTCAGCCGATAGATCTAAAAAGATTCGAGAAAGGGATGATCGAGATCTTGAAGATAAAAACTAAGAAGAGACAGAAAATTGTGGTGGGCATCTCACCCATGATTCTGGCCTCAGCCTTGGCCAACCTCTCCTCCACCTGGTCGGCTTCATAAGGTGATCGGCACTGAGCCAAGGTGGCCAGTGCTGATTCCGCGATGGAGAGGTAGTCAACGAGCTTCTGGCCAGCCCTATTGATGGAGGCAATCAGATCGTTGTTGTCGATCCGCCGCCTCGGGTAGTAGGGGAGCTGGCGGCAAATTATTGATGAGGACGACCCCAGAAGTTGAGCGGAGTCGGCCCTATGCTCTGGGACGATGGGAGCAACCCGGGTTGCACTCTCCTGATGATGAAGATGCCGGCGTGGTGACATAGACCCGTTAAAGGCCTCCTTAGCAGACCTTTTGTTGTTCTCCATGACTTCAAACCTATAGGAAAGCAGAATCACACCAAAGACACAGAAGGTTTGGGACGAAGCAGGTTATTTTTTGATACACGACCATGGCCCGTATATATAGCCCAGGAGGTGAGAAGATAGGCTTCGTCGGGGTTATGGAATTAAAGTTAGATATGGAAATGGATCGACACTCCGGAAATTCAGGAGACAGATCACAAAGAGATAACAGATTCGAACTTATTACTTCCCATAATTACAAAATATCATGAGACTGATACGAAAGGTTTACATTAATTAACGATCAACCCACTAAGGCTTCTTTGGATTGAAGGGAGTCCGGATCCCCACAAGGCCAAAGGTCATCATGGACCAAATCATATCGGCCCATTGATAAAATTACATCAGGGGAAGAGGAAAGGCTGCCTGCTCAAAAAATGCCCATATACCCAACCGATTTCTCGGTGACTGGGAAACAATGGGAAAGAAAGCCGCCTACTAAAACATGTCCATTTCTCGGTGGCTGGGAAACTGTGGGAAAGAAGTCTGTGGTTTTCTCAATGGGCATTTGACGAAGCGAACAAGGGGAAGCTGTCCACACATTTTAGCCCTTGTAAACACTAGAACAACTCTGTGATCATGGTGAGAAAACTCAGGTGATGTCACAAGAATTCTTCTAACCGCAGTAGTTGATCCTCTTGCTCGACAAGGCGCTGAAATGAGCGACACAATTACCCTATGCATAAGAATTCTTCTAACCACTCAAGATCCTCATAGCAAGGAATTAGACCATGGAGGGTCTGGCGAAGCCAGGGGCACTCGAGGAAGCAAGCAGAAGAGAAATATAACTGAGTTGTTGAGTTGCTCTCGCCAGAGTCGGATAGACATTTATAGTCGGCCTATAAAGATGGATCCAAGCGCCCGTGAAGCAATGATGTCCTCATAAAGCTTTGAAGCATGGGCTCATAAGCTGGCAAAGATGGTGACAGACAGTAGACCTTAGATCAAGATTCTCTACCTGTGACAACGAATCTATCGGAGGTACAGGAATGGTAATTTTGGAATAAAATTACTTTTATCCCAAAATTTGGGGCATGTGTTTACACCAAAATTTGGGAAGAAGAATGCGAGAACTCGAAGCTCCCAAGATCGTGTCATCAAGGAATCGATTGCATAAAGGTCGATATCAGCTGATTCAAATGCAGCACTGGAATCGGCTCTCTTCAGATGACGCTAGCAGATAACGACAAAAAAAGCTACGGTTGGCGTCGGAAAAAATATGTCGGACTCTACAAAAAGGGAAAGATTAGAGTCCAAGTTATCTTAAATTAGGAATGTTTTCTCTTATGCCAAAGATTATAATGAGTCGTGCTTAAGTAGGATTCATGCTTAGGTTCTGAGTATAAATATTGGACCCCGACTATTGTAAGAGACATCCAATCAATCAATACGAGTTACTTTTTTTGAATCCGTGCCAACCCTTAGGAGTAGGAGTAGAGTAGATCTCGGCGAGTTCTTCAACAAGCAGGGCTGCATCGGTCTGGCCGACCTCCGGCTTGTCTGTAAGTACCGTCATGGCTTATACTTTTGTTTGTACAGCTGCATCGGTTAAGCTCGACCTCCACTGCGAACTCTAGTATAAGCTAGTTATCGATTCTTATCTAGTTGAAGTATGGCTGCATCGATCTAGTCAACCTCCACTGCTCGAATTAGATTAAGGTAAAGTTATCGGCTCTACCTAAGGATGGCGTCCTTCGGGTAGATTCATTAAGTTACCGATCTTGCTGATGTTCTTATTGCCGTTAATTTTAGCAACATCAACCTGCCCGGTCGAGATCGAACTAGATCGGCATCATACCCTTTTAGTCCGTCGTTTGCCTTGCTACAACACGATATTACTTACTTTAAGCGACGGTTTATGTTTCGTTGGCTATTCTATTTCGATCTTGATCGTGCATAGCACACGGTTAACGCACGTATGATCTTGAAGAGGTTTGCTGGCTAGTTAAATCTGGTCTATGGTTTGCTATTATGGCTGTAACGATCCGGTCGATCCCCACTGATAGCACTTTAGATTGAAAGATGCTAGTTGGTAGATTTGTTCTCGATCAGGCATGACCTTAACTGTTTGCTGTGCCTGCATCGGCTAAATAGCCGATCGCCTATGCTTTAACGTCTGCAGTGTGTTCTCATGACTCTGTTAAATGTGAATAGATCTGTGTACTTTAAAGGTTTGATTTGTTGTCTTTATCACGGCTGTCATCGATCCGATCAAACCCCACTGTTAGAGATGGCAGGTTAAGTCTGATTAGTTCATAGGTTTGTCCACGTGAAATAGTCGATTGTTCACCCGCTGTAGTATCTTTTCACCTGAATCGGCTATTTCAGCCGATTCGCCTGACCATCCACACATATAGCATGTCTTTCGAAAAGTCTATCGACGTATATATGGTTTTACGGATTCTTCGGTTTTAGTTTGTTATTATCATCATAGCTGCCATCGATCCGGTTGAACCTCACTATTGATGGTAACAGATTAGATTCAGAGCATTAGTAGATCCATTCGTACTAGACAGTCGATTTGTTCGCATGCGATATCCTTTCTCGTTAGATTCATCGGCTCAATGATTCACACTGGTGATATCCACCTAGTTGATGATTTCACTTACATCTACGGTCATTGTATTCATCAACATAAAATCAATCGCGATCCATAAGCTTTACTGTCCGTAACAGCCGATTTCTTCGCATATCAGTTATTTAGTTGATTTTCCGGTCTGGCTGCTCCCGAAGCGGCATACTTGGAACTGTCTGAGCAAAGACCGGCATGTTTCACCTTAAATTACTGATAAACTTTCTCTCCTTATCAATTACAAATCAAATTGATTGGCACGCCTCGGGAGGAATTCGCAAGATCGGTTAACCCTGCGTTGAAGCCAAACAGATCTCCGGGCTCATCCTAAGCAGATCCTTCCGGCTTGCTGTGTGCCTCGGCGCATCGACACGTTTTTGCGCGGACAGATACTTTCAGTGCCTCAAATACATGCCCCTCCTGTTTCCCCCCAAAAAAAGCCATAGATAACAATGATACATTTCTTGGTTTCCATCACTTGATATGCCAAAGATGAGAGCTCAATCAGGAATAATATCAAACTCACTAACCTTGACAAAGAAAGACACTACTTTGCTGCCAGCATGAACATTTATAGAGCCCTTGTTCACATGGAGAGCCCTGTACAAATAGATTTTGAAAGGCATCCAGAGTAAAAACCAAAATTCATTATTGACATGAAAATTATGCAGTACAGTCTGATGGCAAGATCTGATTTTACGTGTTGTCCACATATGACACCAATATTCACCGAGACCACCAAGCCAACCTTGTCATTGATTAACAGATGACCCAACACATAAATTCAGTCTACAAGAACTTGAAGAATCAGCAAACTAAAACATTTCTATGCACCTGGTTAAATTCGTAAATAAAATTTGCTTCAGTCTACATTAAGTCTGAAAGCAACTAAATTATCATTTATACAATTCATGTAATCGATTCTTGTGTAGGCAACCACAAAAACTAGGAAAGAAAATATGTGATATATTAAGCAATAAGGCGCATTCATCGAAAATAATTTCCCAAACTCTCAGAAACATTTTATCAAACACATGGAGTATTGGAGTGCGGATTAGAATTGATCCATTTCAAATCATTTATTGAAATTGTATGCACGTGATGCATCATTAACCAATCTAGAAAAACAAGAAGAGGAGGGGAGGGAAGATGTGACCTTGTATATGTTCAGCAGGTGAATTGGTGTTGTGTCCCTGATAGCTTTGATGGATCTTCTGGCATACCTGTTCAAACACCAGGTGCCATGCTCGAGTGGATCTTCTGCCACCTGCAGGCAACCATGCAAAAATTGTGGCTTAATTAAAACCATTCAATCATCCATATGCAAATTGAGGGAAGAATCAATCCCTCATGGACACTCATGGCTGAAGGGGAGATGCAGGCAACGGACAAGACGATGGCGACGGGAAGCCAGGCAGGGTCAGGACGTGCGCGCTGTCGAGAAGGACTCATGGCGCCGGTGGAGTGCGGCGGGGCGGCACCGCGACCAGGCAGCAGCGGCCGGCGGAGGTGCGGCCGTTGGGGCGCACGCGCCAGTGGCGGCGGCGGCAGCCTCCCGTGCTGCCGTGGCCGAAGGCGACGACACCTTCCCGGAGGCCAGCAGCTTCCCCGTGCCTAGGCCTCTGCATCGCGGTGGTAGATCCGACGCATGGAGCCGCTGTGCCCATCGTCCAAACCCTAGGCGCGCGCTACTGTGCGTGGAGCCGCCGCCGCCCTCTCCTAACCCTGCCTGGCTTCCCGTCTCCTGAGTCCTGACCCTTCTCTCCGAAGAAAAACAAACAACCTGTCTAGCCAAAAACTGGTTGTTTTAGCCCCTCCCAATAGCCAGATTTTTTCCATACACATATACTGTCTTGTAGCCATATTTACACCGCCTTATTATTATATTTACAATGATTTCTTCAATGTAATTTATTGGATAGAGTGATGTAATTTAAGAATAACATAAATATATGTCAAAATTTTCAAAAAAAAATTACAAATTATTTCTATAGATTCTAGACATAAGAGAAGTATATGTCAAATTATTCACGGATTCTTCAGAAATTTCGAAAAAAAGAGACAAAATCTACCAAAATTTTCCCGGAAGGGGCGGCGCCCACGCCCACGCGCCGGGGACCCACGCCCGCGCAGCGCCAGAGGGAGCGGCGGCTGAGGCTGGCCTGGGGGCGACCCTTGCGCTCGCATACTAGACGCTGCGTAGCAGACGGGCGGGGCTGGGGCGGCAGTGGCGGGCCCTTCCTGCCATGGTCGCGGTTCCCCGCTGGGCCACGTCGCTGAGATCGGGCAGCTCGGAGGTGAACAAGGTCGGATCCCATGGTATCAAATCCGGTTGTTTTGAAGCTCCAAAACAACCGGTTTTGCATTAGCAATTCTGAAAACAAAAGAAAAAAGGGGCGTGGGGAGAGCGGGGCAGGGAATCGAACCCGGGCGAGACTTCAAACCCTGCTCACGACGGTGTGTGCGTGGGGAGCGTTTCGCGTGCGTGGGCGGAGGGCACGTGGGTGGGATGCGGGTGGGTTACAAGCCTGGCATCAAACTTCTTCGGTCAGCGATGGGATCTGGTCTGGGTGCTTTATTGGCCCTTAATTTTAATGGAAACGATTTGTTGTGTGTATTTTGCTGGGTGCACAGTGATCAGAGGCTCTCAGCGGGGGATGTTTCCTTAGGGAGACCTAGTATAATTTTAATTGATCCATTATAGTAGAGATAAGGATCGTATCGCGGAGATGCCAAACATGTGAACAAGCTTAACCTTGATGGCACTCTGGAACGCTACAAGGCCCAGTGGGTGATTCGCGGATTCACTCAGCGCGCTGGCGTGGACGGACTTCGACGAGATGTTTACGCCGGTCGTCAAGCCTGCGACCATTCGCACTGTGCTCACCATCGCCTCGTCGTGGTGCTGGGCAACCAAACCGCTTGATGTCTCCAACGCATTCTTGCACGGTCATCTCAAGGAACATGCGCTGTGTCAACAACCCATGGGCTTCGTCGACACTGCGCACCCCATCGCCATTTGCCTCCTCGACAAATCCCTGTATGGTCTGCGCCAAGCTCCACACGCTTGGTTCGACCGGTTCGCCGCCTTTGTCCTCCAGCTCGGGTTCACAGCGACGCACTCCGACTCCTCGATGTTCACCTTGTGTCGCAGCAATGACATCATGTACCTGCTCCTATATGTGGAGGATATCATCCTCACCGGCTCCAGTTTGACTCTGCTCCAGCACGTCATCGACCGCCCCCGCGCTAAGTTCGCCGTCAAAGACATGGGCGAACTATGGTTCTTCCTCAGCATCGACGTCAAGCACACCAGGGACAGGTTCTAACTGTCTCAGGAACGCTACCCCAACGACATCCTTGAACGCGCCAGCATGAGTAACTGCAAGCTGGTCTCTACCCCGATCGACTTCAAAGCCAAGCTCTCCTCCGACGGTGCTGCCATCGACGGCGCCAGGTCCTATTGCAGCCTGGCCGGGGCGCTGCAATACCTGATGGTGACGCGTCCTGATCTTGCGTTCTCCATTCAGCAAGCTTGTCTACATATGTATGATCCTCGCGCTCCGCACTTGACTCTGCTCAAGAGCATTCTTCGATACATCCGATACATCCGCAGCACGACGTAGCTCGGTCTTCATCTTCATGCCTCCACCGAGCACACCGTCACGACGTACTCCGACGCGGACTGTGCGGGATGCCTGGATACTCGACTGTCAACTTCCGTCTTCTGTGTGTTCCTCGGCGACTCCCTCATTTCCTGGTCATTGAAGCGGCAGCCTACCGTGTCGCGTTCGAGCGAGGAGGCTGAATACCGCGCCATGGCGAACGCGGCCGCCGAGTGCATTTGGCTTCGGCAACTCCTCGGCGAACTACACTGCAGTGTCTCTAAGGCTACAGTGGCATACTACAACAACATCTCCGCCGTGTATATGCCGTCCAACCTCGTACATCACAAAGGGACCAAACATATCGTGCTCGACATCCACTTCATCCGGGAACACGCTCAGCTCAGCGACCTCCATGTCCTTCACGTTCCAACTGGAGAAAAGTATGCGGACGTGACGACCAAGGGTCTACAGGCATCGACATCTGAGGCGTTTTGCTCCAGTTTTTGTGAATTTAAAACTTCTTCTAGTGACGTGAGGTTGTTCTCATATTATTTTAGCATTCAATATATAAACTTTCCCTACCAAATGCCTCCTAAAGAGGATTCTCATGTGCTATGACCAGTAGTAGTGTACGTTTTAAACATTCTTTGAGATCAATTACAGGAAATGTGTTGGCTCCATTTCTACGTGCACGACTTGCCATATCGATCAAAATTGACCGCGGCGGAGGAGCCCCGTATTGGAGAGCCACCCACTCTGACAGGCTTGGTACCCCCTCCTGCACCGATTCCGTCTGCAAAAGAATGCAAGGATCCGGCCCCTCCACCCCCTTTTGCTTTGGCTCAGCAGTAGGCGACACCACAACGTTGGCCACTAGCAGCTTTCTAGCAGCATGGGATCCTCACGATCCGGCTCAGAACAACTCAGCTTGCTTACGGCTTCCAGCTCCATGGCTCGCCCAGCGGCATTCAAATTTGTATCCAGCTGCAACCTTTGGCGCGTTGCATTGGTGGCGGGCCAGCTCCTGGCACCATGGCCAGTGCAGGCCCATCTTTGCGACCGGCCGGCCACAACGCTCCAAGCGGGGCCAGCGGGCCCCACTGCCCCCACCAAAATCGTGCCCCACTGCCCCCACCAAAAACACTCGGCAAAGGGTTTGCCGAGTGTTACACTCGGCAAACGACACTCGGCAAACCTTTTTACGGCAAACGCTATTTTGCCGAGTGTTTTTTATCGTGCACTCGGCAAACTTTTTTTCCAAAAAAAATAAAAAAGGCACGCCGACACCACGCCCGCACCACCAGCACCGCCGCCGCCACCACCATCCACGCCTGCTCGGAGGCCATGCTGCCGGATCCGCCGCCAGTGAACTCCCCACCGGATCGACCGCCTGAGCGCTCCTCCCTTCTGGATCCGTCGTCGAAGCACACCTCCCCGACGAATCCGCCGCACCAGCACTTCATCGAGGCTGGATCCGCTGCCCGCGGGCTAATCCTCGCTGGAGGGATCCTCCCCGCCGGATCCACGCCGTGGTGGAGCCGTGGAGGGAGGGGACGAGGGGCGCGGCGCCCCGAGCCGGACGTCGGGTTTGCGCTGGTCTCTTCTCCGGTGCCATGCGACGAGGGAGGGAGAGACGGAGGGAGGAGCGGAGCCATGCGGGCCACTCCGCTGCGTGGGGGAGTGCCCATACGTTCGGGGAGGGAGGGAGGGATGGGGTGGCACCAGCCCCGGATCTCGCCGGTGGGGGGAGGCGGGAAGAAGAAGGTAGGGGAGGGGGGAACCGGGGAAGAAGGGAGGGCTGGATCCAGAGGAGGGAGGGAGGAGGGGCGGCACCGGCCGCCGGATCTCGCCGGTGGGGAGGCGGCACTGGGAAGAAGGTAGGGAGGGGGGACGGGGAAGAAGGGAGGGCGGATCCGGAGGAGGGGAGGGAGGAGGGGCGGCACGGCACTGCTGCCGGATCTCGCCGGTTGGGAGGCGGCGCTGGGAAGAAGGTAGGGAGGGGGGAACCGGGGAAGAAGGGAGGGCTGGATCCAGAGGAGGGAGGGAGGAGGGCGGCACTGCCGCCGGATCTCGCCGGTGGGGAGGCGGCACTGGGGAAGAAGGTAGGGGGGGGGGAACCGGGGAAGAAGGGAGGCCGGATCCGGAGGAGGGGAGGGAGGAGGGGCGGCACGGCTGCCGGATCTCGGCCGGTTGGGAGGCGGCGCGGGAAGCGGGAGGGGGGGCCGCCGGGAAGAAGGTAGGGAGGGGGAAGCCGGATGAGGGGTCCAGGGAGCGGAGGGAGGGGTGGCGGCTGGAGGGGAAGAGGTCAAAGGGAGAGGAGGGGAGGGAGGCGGACCAAGGGAGGAGGGAGGGAGGCGGTGCCGTCGGGAGGAGAGGGGGTGCTGGGGGCCGGGAGTAGAGAGGAGGGGTGGGGCACTGGGGACGCGGTTAAGTAGGATATTTTTTTGTTTGCCGAGTGTCCCAGATGGGGCACTCGACAAAGTTTTTTTTTCATTTTTTTCTTCTCCTTTTTTTTTGCCGAGTGTTCCAGATCTAGCACTCGGCAAAGTTTTTTTTTCATTTTTTTTTCTTCTCCTTCTTTTCTAGAAAAAAGATTTTATTTTTTTGCCGAGTGTTTTTTTAACACTTGGCAAACCACCTCTTTGCCGAGTATTTTTTTTGATACTCGGCAAAACACCCTATTTGCCGAGTGTTTTTTTTGCCGAGTGTTTTTAGCGCGGCACTCGGCAAAGCACTTGTTCGCCAAGTGCCCGAGGAAATACACTCGGCAAACATAAATACACTCAGAAAATTTGAGGATTCCGGTAGTGCACGGTCTTTGGTTGGATGGCTACATGTTTCTAATTAATGTAAGAATTTATGTTATTTATCTTTTTCTCTAGCAGGTCAGAATTAATGTGGAGCCTCCAATTAGCGAGGGCCATGAGGAACAGACGAATGAATAAGACCTCTTCTCTTGTTGTGTGGAGTGAGGATTACTTCATGTATTTACTACCTATATGTACTGTGTGTTTATATAGGAGAAGGAACCAGTCACAAATTAATTAAATGCGTTGTCCACTCCTATCTCGTATCCTATATATACACATTAGTTATAATATCCAGACTATGAGTTAGTTCATAGCCTGTTAGACTGAAATAAATAGTTGAGTATCAAATATATCTATATCTTTTATAAAGCTAACCCGCACTACAAGTTTTATCTCAACATGTAATACATCCACATCATTTTCTACTACCTTTCCACATCACCTCCCACTGATAGCTATGTCATCCCACTAATTATCAATCCCTTAATGTAAGTTGTTCACACCATCTCCACCCAGCACAATTTAATTTCAATATATAAGAAATATAGAGGGCATTCATATGTTGCTATTTTTTTGAAACAATGGTAGGAGCTCTACCACTCAATTAAAACGAAAGAATTTACATACAAGTTAGTCAAACGAGATGTCCATAGAACCCCCAAGTGGCTAACCACCCCACATGACGCGGTTGAGCACAAACATGACACACTGCCGTGGGTTATCGTTGCTGAGCATGGGAGCAAAGGTCCCAATTGCTTCGACTCCCGATGGCAGGCCACCGAAGCACGAGGCCACAATCGGGGGTTATTGTTGCCAAGGTCAAACAAGAGCAGCTCTGACTTCCAATCACAAACCCACACCTCTCCCCCAGCAAATGTAGACACCAGCCTACGATGAAGGGGGGCCTCAACGTGTGTTATCGTTGCCGAGCCATGTCCCCGACGCAGCAGCTCCTACTTCACGTTGCAATATCTGCCTTCATGTGTCCACCAGGCACCGAGAAGCATAACCGCGGAAGGACACGTGGAAGCCACAACGATGATCCAAATGCAATGCCTTCAGGCCGGAAGGGAATGACGCCGATGACGCCACCGTTGCACGTCCACGGCGCACTAGGTTTTCACCCTTGGTTGTCAATGCTAGAGAGGACATGATGCCCTCAACAAGGAAAGTGGCGCCTAGCCGCCCACTGACGTCGCCATCGCCAAGGCTTTTGCCCAAGGAACCCTTTAGCGCGAGTGTCAGGCCAAGAAGCCAAACCCTTTAGAGGGGCATCGATGTCGCACAGCTGCATCGGCCGCCACCCCCTCTGATCGGGCAACTCGTAGAGCCGGACCTTACTCCACCACATGCGCAACACCCGCATGTTGAGGTTGTCGCTAGGCTCCGAATCTCGCGCTACAAGCTGACACAGTCACCTCCGTCATTGATGGCCAGCTGCTGCCGACCACCACCTAGTCATCAGAAGATCCGGCAGCGCCAAGGACGGCCACCGCCGCAGCAGCCCCGACTGACCGCAAGCAGCTGATTGCCGTGAGTGAAGGGAGTGGGCGGAGAAGACAGGAGAGACCCTTTCACCGAGCCCTGCACCTGCACAAGCTCCGACAGCAACTGACACCCACGCTTCCGACCAAGGCGAGCTAGATCTAGGCGCCGGGGCTTCGAATCCGGCCGCCCGGGCATCAAACTGGCGGCCTCGGCGGGCGTCACCACTGCCGTCAGATAGAGGAGGGGCCCCTGTCGGCAGCCTCCCCGTGCCTCCACGCACCACACCGGCCGCACCCAGCCACGGCGCCATCCCAGGCCGCCGAGCATCGTCCCCGCACAAAGTGCTCGCGATCCTCTTGGGCGAGAGCCTCACCGCTGCCATCCTAGGGGGGCGCGCGGGACTCCCGGCCGCACCCTCCGACGGCAGCGAGGGCAGGGATGTGCTGGTTGGGGGGCGGCTAAGTTGTTTTCTGCCTAAGCCGCCTGAGCGGGTGGACGACGCGGGCGAGCCATCGTCTTATTATTCGATCTAATTCTGTTAGTTTTTTTATTGGATTCTTTCGTCGCTTGTCTAATTTTGGTTAGAATGGATGTTAGAACATATAGGTTTAATTCATGGGCAATGCTATGGTACCCACGTTACCTTCTACTCCCTCTGTCCTGAAATATAGTGCATTATGGCCATTCTTAGACAAAATAAGGGAGAGTGCAATAGATACATGTACCCCTCACTTAACTTCCTAATCTATTGAAATCTGATTCTATTCTGCATGATTAAAGGGTGAAATTTTAGTCTCCTTATACAAAATATGTCACGTACATCAATTACTTTTCTTATACAAAATAATCATGTATTTTTATTTAAGTAAACATTATTTTCTTGTTCCCCGAATGCTCTATATTTGAGGACAAATTTTAAATACCAGAATGCTATGAGGTAACAGTTCAAAGCAATATGACCCATTGATTTATTAGCTTTATGAATTAATTACTTAATTAATTAATCTAAGAAAAAAGAAAATCTTATAAAATCCCCTAATCACTGGGACAACAAAGAAGTGGGGGAACTCTCCCTTCGTGATTACATAGGAGCGATTGAGTGGCCTTGGCCCCCTTTTTGCTGTGCACACGCCACATTTGTGCATCACGTATATTATAGTGAGTGTTAAAACATGTTACACGTACGTGACAACTAAAGCACCTTGACTCGTTTTTCTTGTGCAAGCTGGTCGTTCTCCTTGCATCACCTTCTAAATTAAAACATGTTACACGTATGCTAATGGACGTTGGGAACCACACACGCTACAACTTGTAGCTGTCACGTACAAGTGAATGAAAAGCTACGTGCTAATCAAATTAGATCACGTACATTAGCTATCATGTCAATTTGAGGTAATCAAATTATGTCATGTTCAAAGTTACAAAATAAAAGATTTATTATATCAAATAGATCACGCATAAATCAATTAGATCTGAAAGAAAGATTTTTATACCTACAACTTTCCTTATTTATCCTATCTTACCAAATTAAAATGTAAATAAATAAATAAATATATATATATATATATATATATTTTTCAACTATTTCCTCATAAGAAGTAATATATGATCCTAACCATGGGATCTCATTAAATGAACGGTTTATAATCATTTGGGGTACTACAGCAAAGCCCTTACTTCATACATATAACAAATTTATTTCTAAGAAGGTTCCACAGCAACGTGCGGGCATCCTTCTTGTTTATTATATTTAAAAAACACCACCAGGCTGGGATCATTGCATCATGGCTGGATCGGAGTGCTAGCAACATCAACACCCTCAGAGGAGCAATGAGTACAGCAGTAGCATGCAAAGTCGTCACAAGCACCCTTAATGTTGTCGATGCTTTCAGCTTTGCATATCTCATCGCAAGGGGCGTCGCCAATGCACGGTCCTCCAGAATTGCTGCTCAGGTGCCGGCATACACTCTGTGTGCTTGCAGGCATTGAACATACTTAGCTATCTTTGACCATCGATCTATTTCATTTTCAAAGAATTTACCCAACTGTGCCATTATATACTGATAACAAAAAGAAGAGCCTAAAACCTACGTACCAAGAAAATCCTGAATTTTCGTACGTATCTGCATTCACATTTTGTTAGTAAATTATTAATCAAATGGGCCTACCTCACGTTAACTTGGTTAGCCCAGAAATACAATGCACACGTCCCTGCCACCGTCACTCCAATACAATGCACACGTCCCTGCCACCGTCATTCCCGTGGATTTTTCCTCGGATGCACCGTCCCCATCCTTAGGGCCAACCGTCATCTCACTACTGGATTCAGGTTCTTCGCCGAGTGCCTGAGGCACTCGGCAAAGGCTATATTGCACTCGGCAAAGCCTTTGCCGAGTGTGGCACTCGGCAAAGCACACACGGCAAAAAATTGATCGGCAAAGCACTCTTTGCCGAGTGTATTTTATCGGGCACTCGGCAAAGGCTTTGCCGAGTGCCCCGAAACACTCGGCAAAGAAAAGCGACCATCCACGGCGCCCGTTCCGTTGACGGTCACTTTGCCGAAAGTGTCAACCTCGCCGCACTCGGCAAAGATTTTTTAAATTTTTTAAAACTTTTTTTACCGAAAGTGCCAACACGTGAGGCACTCGGCAAAGAGCTTCTATTTTTTTTTTTGAGAATTTTCTTTGCCGAGTGCCAAACCTCCATGCACTCGGCAAAGCCTTTTTTTTAAAAAATTTTTTGCCGAGCGCCAACCCGGAAGGCACTCGGCAAAGAGCTTTTATTTTTTTTTTGAAATTTTTTTCTTCGAGTGCCAAGCCTCCAGGCACTCGGCAAAGATTTTTTATTTTTTTAAAAATTATTTGCCGAGCGTCAACCCGGCAGACACTCGGCAAAGAGCTTTTATTTTTTTTGGAAATTTTCTTTGCCGAGTGCCACCACTCCAGGCACTCGGCAAAGTTGAAATTTTTTTTTTTAAATTTCTTTGCCGAGTGTTATAGTCATAGCACTCGGCAAAGCTGGAAAATCTGTTTTCTGGTCGCCCATTTTGCCAGCTTTGCCGAGTGTTTTGACCATTGCGCTCGGCAAAGGGGTCCTTTGCCGAGTGCAACACTCGGCAAAGTGACCCAAAACGGCAAATAATTTTTTTTTTTGCGTTCCATCATGACAAATACATTCATACAAACATATATCACATATATATCTTATCCATCACATATATATCTCATCCATCGCATATATATCTCATCCATCACATATATATCTCATCCATCCACACATCCATCCGCCCATAACACATCCATCACAATATGTAATAATAAGTGCTCAAGTCCATCCAAATAAGTTTACAAGTTCATCAAAGTCCACAAGTGCATCACAAGTCCATCACCAAGTGAACAACAAATGTAAAAATACAACATGCACTCATCTCGCCATCATGACTGTGTGGTGAAGGCCCAGGTGCATCATTCGTAGGTGCATGAGGTGGATTATTCGAACCACCGTCAGATGGAGACTGCACAAAGGAGAAAAGATTGCATGTGAGACAAAATTATTTTGATAGCTAATCTAGGACGATAGAGGCCATACAAGCAAAGCACAAGTGAAAGTAAAAAACTTTGATACTCACAGGAGTAGCTGCAGCTGCAGGACGCGGAGGCGGAGGTGGAACCAACAGCCCAGGTGGCAGAGACAAGCCCATACGTTGCCCAAGCCCTTGTAGGAAATCCGTAATGTCCATCAGCCTCTGCGCCTGGGCCTGCCGCTCGGCCCGCTCGGCCTCCAACTGGGCCCCCAGCTCCTGACGTTCCTTCATTTCTTGTTCTAGCCGGGCCTGCAATATTTCACTCCAATGTTTCAGTAATGCAAAGCTAATTAAGGTGTGTAAAGATCAATGTATGACGAGTAAAACAGGAATAACCTCGAGTGCGTCGACCCGGTGCTGTGCAGCGGTCGGCCGTGTGCGAATGGCCGGGCTCTGGCTCGTGCTCCGTGCTCGGATCTGGGAGAGAGAGGGAGTAGAGGCCGTGTCGATGACGCCGTCGCCAAGCCAGAACCGTCCATGCTTCTTGCCTTGCCCCGCCCTCATGACGGCCTCTCCATCGAAGTCCTGGGTGCTCGGATCGTGGTCTGCCCCATGGAGCGACCTCGCCACCTCAGTGTACTCACTGATGCGAGAGTGGACGCTCGGGTTCGTGTATGCCTCGGGCGGGTCCTCCAGGTTGAAGGAGACGTCGGACGTCGCCTTACCCTTGTGGGCCATACACCATGCCTGGAAGTCCGAGCAAGCCTGGCCACTATGTGACGCCGATCGCGAGAAAGACAAAGACGATGATTAGAAATCGATGAATCGAAAGCGTGACAATAGATAAATCAATTCGCGTACCCATGCTTGTTTGTATCCGGCGAGGTTGCGGCTGCCTTGATGGTGTGCTGGACCTTGCATCGAAGAACGACGGTCCGGGCATCCCTATGCATCTTGAGGTACTCCTCCGTGAACCAATTGCCCACCATCATCGCCCAACACTCGGGATACGCTTGGCACCACCGGGGAATCACCTACACGTCATCAAGTATTGGACATATAAGAAGATCAAATTAAACCAACTTAATCTCAAATTGAATCAATGTTGATGTTCTTCATTTACCTCAAGGTACCGCTCCCGGTCAATTTGCATGTCTCTTGCGTCTTTCTTGGTTTTCTCTCCAAGCTTCGACCCGTAGTAGGTTACGATGGCCTGGATGCGCGCCTCGTGATGCATGTCGGTGACGAGTTTTTTACAGGCTTTGGTAGTCGCCGCTCATACGGCCTCAAATCCTCCTCGCATCTCGTAATAAGTCTGCATACAAAAGCGATGTATCGATTCATTATTTCAAGAAAAGTCTAATGAATGCGACGTATTGAGCAATGTTGTGCAAGGGAGACTTACCCAAAACTCTGCCTTCACCCGCCGCCTTGTTGGGGTACTCCGCAGATCGGAGGCGACGACGTAGTGGTCAAGCGAGTAGGCGGCTCCGTCTTCGGCGCGCACGTGACAATGCCGGGAAGTGTCGCCCATGTGAAGACCCAGGATGCCGTTGACTAGCCGTGCGCTACCACCCGACACAACCACCCAGTTCCTGCACGAGTAATTAAGAAAAATTATTAGTTTTTTTCATCATATCATATGAAGTAGTGGTGATAACATATACAGTTACTTACTTTTGTCCTTCGGGGCGAATCAGTGGGCATTGGTGACGAAGTGGAACCTGTGGGAGACTCGCGGGACCTCGCAAGTAGACACTCGAAGAGGAGTTGGAGGAAGCAGAACCCGTGCCTGCCGCCTCCCCCTCCTCCTCCTCCTCCTCCTCCTCCTCCGTCTGCCGAACCAACTCCTCGTCTGACTCGTCCACGGGCGCCACCTCCTCCTGCGGCTGGCGGTCCTCCTCACGTGGCGTGGGAAGAGACGGCCCCCTCCTGCGGCTAGCGGTCCTCCTCCTCCTGTTCGATCCCTCTGCTGCCCCCTCCTGCGACCGGCGTTGTCTTTGGTAAATCGAGTTCACAGACCTATGACGGTCGCCCGCCATCTTTGTTCAATCACCTGCAATAAAAAAGAAAAACAAGACATAATTAGAAATAGGTGCAAAAATAAACAAAACATAATTACAAAAAATATAGTATTACATGTACTAGAAATATATGCAAAAATGAACAAAACATAATTACAAAAAATATAGTATTACATGTATTAGAAATAATCTTCATGATTGAAATTAGATGGATCATAGGTCTCGTCATCACTATCAACATTGTCCAACTCATCAACACTATCCGAAGGAGGAATGTTGTCTTCATTGTCATTGCCGAAATGTAATCGCTCAAGCATTTGTATATCCTTCAGATTTCGCACCTCGTCTCCAGCGTCCTCGTCATCATCCCTTTCATTATCTACTTCCATTCCTATCTCTTCGGTTAAGTCTATGTCAAACCTCCCTTGTAGCCCCTCTTCTTGATAGAACTCTCCATCATATGTGTTTGGGTTGAAGTTATAATCTTCATCGTTTGGGGGACGGTAGTTTACCGTGTGGCGATACATTGTGCACAATAGACCAACCCTTAAGATGCTCGGCGTCTTTGCACGCTGTATGACGACGTATAATAAACCCAGGACGGCCTGTTGAGCCACAATGTAGACATCTTTTCTGGATAGACGGAATCTGTCGAATCTCGACTAGCCCGAGCTTAGGGCTCCGCCTCGTTACACCGTGATGAAACCAGTGGCATTTGAATATGACCGGAGTAAGAGGTTTGGAACCATAAAATGATATTTCGTAGATTTCTTCAATTCTTCCATAATAGTCGAGTCCATCGGTGTTGCGGGCGTAATAACTCCATTGTTTGTGGTTTGTCGATTGGCCGACTCGCTTTCGTAGCTTGTGTGAAAACGATATCCATTCACGTCATAACCGGTAAATGACTTGACCCTAACGGCACATGACCATTTGCAACCTGTCTTAACTCATCACTTATAGGCGCATCGGTTTGGGCTTTGTTTGAACCAACAAATGAAATCGGGGCTCCCTAGTCCCGCACCCGTGAAAGAAGGGTATCATTTTCTTGCGGTGTAGGTTGCCTTGATCCATGCAGATTGACGAAGAAATTTCTGCACCAACGAGAAACAAGGGGTTGGACGATGAAACAAGGACATACGGCGAAATGAAACAAGTTCGTTTAGAACTTACCGAATGAACGGTTGCACCTCGACAAGGTTGGTCAACACACAAAGATGATATCTTTGCGCCACTCTTCATTTTTCAATTGCTTAATGGTCGATGCGATTTGCGCTTCCAAGTTGCCCTTGGAAAAGGTGAGGTTCGATTCATTTTCTCCAAACATTGTAACGAGGGGTGGATTATGAACGTTAGGAAGTTTCTCAAAGTGTAGTATTTCTCTCGTGAAGTTCGACACCTCCTCTAGAATGTATGCCTCGCAATGGAAGCCTCAATTTCGGCTTTATTTCTACATTTTTACGAAGAGTCTTGAGACATCTCTCGATTGGATAGCACCAACGGTTCGCACGGGCCCCCATCCGTGCCTCATACGGAGGTGCACAATCAAATCTTTGCATCGACAAGAAGCAAAAGGGTGGAAAGATCTTCTCTAACTTACAAAGCAACACGGGTGCCGCTTTTTCCAAGTCATCAATGACGGTCCGAGAGAGCTCCTTGGCACAAAGTGGCGGAATAAGTAGCTCAACTCTGCCAAAGACTTGCCGGACATGCTCCGGGACATAGCCTCGAACCATCGCGGAAGAAGCCGCTCAATCCATATGTGGTAGTCATGACTCTTCATCCCGTTGACTCGCAGAGTGCCTAAGTTAACTCCCTCTTTAGATTATTTGCATACCCATCGTGGAACATTAGCTTCTTGATCCATTCAAGTACTTCCTCCTTTGGTCCTTTTTCAAGACAAAATCAGCCTTAGGCCTTCTCCAAGTCTTGCCACGACTAGGAGGTTGCATCTCTTGATTTGGTCTATCGCACAACGTTGCTGTGTCTACTCTAGCCTTTGGGTTGTCCTTAGACTTTTCGGTGTCCATGAGTGTTGCCCAAAGTGCCTCGGCGACATTCTTTTCAAAGGTGTGCATTACATCAATGTTATGTGGTAGAAGAAGGTCATCGAAATAGGGGAGCCTCGTCATGCCCGAGATATGAGTCCACATATGTTGCTCACCATATCCCACAAAACCACCTTCTTCATTGGGCACGAGAGCACCTATCTCGAGCATGAACCTCGGCACCATTCATCATCCAATGGTGCGGGGTTTGTCACTTTGACGCCTTTCGTAAAGTTCTTGATGTCTTGTCCGAATGGATGGTCAAGAGGTAGGAATTGACGATGTCTATCAAACGACGAATACTTGCCACCCTTACGCAACCAAATAAACCTCACACCTTCCTTGCATATTGGGCATGGGAACTTCCCGTGAAACACACCAGCAGAATATCCCATACGCCAGAAGTCATGCGGGGAGTAGTGGTACCAAACATGCATTTTGAAGGTTGTCTTTGTAGCTCGATCGTATGTCCATACCCCTTCGTCCCAAGCACGGACCAATTCATCAAATACGGGCTCCATGAACACACCCATATTACTCCACAGGTGTCAGGAATTATCAACGACAAGAATACGTTATGTCGTTGAAAGGAGACACCGGGGGAAGATTAAGGGGATAACAAAGACGGGCCAACATGTGTATGGGGCAGCCATCATTCCATAAGGATTGAACCCATCTGCTGCCAACGCGCGACACGTACATTACGAGCCTCATACGCTTTGTCACGATGTTTGTCATTAAAGCGGATCCAAGCTTCACCATCGGATGGATGTACCATCTTGTCGAGGATTGTACCGTTTGCCATTTTTGTGCCATGTCATACATTTTGGCGGATTCCTCGGTCATGTATAGCCGTTGAATCCTCGGTAGGAACGGAAGGTACCGTAGAGGATTTTCATGGGGATCGTAAGTTGCCTCTTCCGCCATCATCGAGTCTACCTCCGTGTACCGGAGGATTTACACTTTGGACGAGAACTTTGCATGCTCGTGTTCTTTCCTAAATAGGAGACACCCTTTCGGACAAGCATGTATCTGCTCATACGGCATCTTAAGTGCTCGAAGGAGTTTCTGTGACTCGTACATGCTCTTCGGCAGAATGTGGCCCTCCGGAAGCAAGGTGCCAATCACGGCCAACATCTTATCGAAGCTGTGTCGACTTAAGTTTAACTCGGACTTCAACCCCATTAAGCGTCCAATGGCATCCGGTTGAGACACCGTTGACCGATCGTGAAGGGGTTTACGTGCCGAGTCCATCATATCGTAGAATGCCTGTCTGGCGGCCGCTTCCATCTCCTCCTTCTCACGTCCCTCATCGAACTGTCCTTGGTGAAAGTCATCTAACATGTACCGCTACCCGGCATCAAGATCAAAAGCCTCCACCCGTGGTCTCACCACTCCTCTCTCTCATACGATGGGCTTCACCATGGTGGACCCACCGGGTGTAGTCCGCGTAAATCCATTCTTCACAAGATGTTTACCCATTTCCACCTTGTTTACCCTTCTCCTGTTTCCACATTTGTCTTTGCAGGGACACAAAACTAGGCAATGTCCTTTAGCAAGCGTTGCCAAATGCACTTTATTCAAGAAAGCATCGGTCTTGTTCATCCATTCCGTGGTGTAATCACTCGACTTCTCCAGCCCGTGTACATCCAATCGACGGTCATCCATCCTCTAACATATGTATCGCGAGTAATGTAACCATTAATTGCATGTACATGGTGTTCCCTCTTGTCTAATAGGTGAGGATAGGTCCTAATCCCACCCATGAGATGTGTAGATGAGGTTAGTTTCCATGCTCTCTCCTATCAGAGACAGAATTTGGAAGACACCTCATTTGTTCTCCGGATACACGTCCTACCAAAGAAGAGTGTGTATCAGGAGAACAACAGGAGGTGATGCCGAAAGTCCTATCTCGGACTAGAGCAGTAACATGGAAACTAACCCATCTACGCATCCATGAGCTGTCCAAAAGCGTGGACAATCTGAAATAGATACGGTCATAGATATGCAAAGATCTCGCATACCTCCAACCGTATCTCTTTTCGAACGGGAGACGCCTAATCGGGTTACTGTGATCTCACGACAATGATATAAAAGAGGGGTTATACCTAGGGTGGCGATGGAGTCGGGGCTAAGCGGGCCGTGGCGTGGTCGGTGCAAGTGGCGAGACGACGCTGATGTGAGTGCAGACCGACAGTGGCGAGAACTCCGACTCAACTCGACGGGCTCTTCTCTACAAAAATGGAACAAAATATTGTTATTTACAAAAAAATCGGCGTGAACCTCCCCGCACGGTGAGGTTTCCAAAACTGCAAAAACAACGGCACGATGGCCGACAAGCACATATGGCTCACTTGAAGCCATGTAGTTTGGATATCAATCCATGTAGAAGAATATATCCAAGTAGTACCTCTACTTGTACTACTACTACCACTACTTCTACTACTACTACTACCACTAATTCTACTACTAATACTACCACTAGTTGTACTATCACGCCACTAGTACAACTAATACTACTACAACTACCACTACCTCCACAATAATAAGTGAGAAGGCATACCGAGGCTGACGGGTAGGGGGTGGCGTCGGGATCGGGCGGAGTCGAGGATGGGGTCGAGCACGGATGGCGTCGGGCGGGTGGTCCACGGGCGCCGTGGCAAGGGCAAGGCCGGAAAAAAAAGTGGCAGTCAGGCGCAGGCCGGGGTCGGTCAATGGCGCGCTGGGGAAGGGGCGGGCACGGCAGCGGGGTGCGAAGAAGTGGGTGGTAATGGTAGCCGGGCCGAGGGGTGGCCGCCGAGGGCACGGGCAATGAGGGCAAGGCAATGGCGGGCGGCTGGGTGGCGTGGGCAAGGGCAACGCATGGCGGCTGGGCGACGCTGCATGGTGGGCAAGCTGCGGGCGCGGCGGGGGTGTGGCGCATGGGCGTAGGGCGCGCGGTGTGGTATGATATGTGTGGCGGCTGGTATGTGCGTATGGCGTACGGTGTGAGCATGGGCGGTGTGGCAGGCGTGTAAGGGTGGCGTGGGCGTGGCGGTGGCGGTGCAAGGTGCGGCGCGATGGGTGTGGCGCGGGGTTGCGGCAATGATCGCCGTGACCGGTCAAAAAAAAGGGTGTCCGCGCTTTGCCTTAAGTCCGGATCAGGAGGCACTCGGCAAGATTTTTTTTTGTTTTTAATTTCTTTTGAAAGTGCCCCGGATCGCTTTCGGCAAAGATTTTTTTTATTTTTTAAATTCTTTGCGGCGTCTCGGATCCATTTCGGCAAAGAAATTTTTTTTTTAAAAATACTTTGCGAGTGCTCCTGGGCGGCACTTTCGGCAAAAGATTTAAATTTTTTAATTATTTCTTTTTGCGAGTGCTCACGTATGCGCACTTGGCAAAGAAGAAAAATTAAAAAAAATTAAAACATTCTTCACTTAAAGTGAGTGCTGATGGCACTCGAGCAAACATTCTCTACCAGTGCCATGCCATGACACTCGGCAAAGATTTTTTATTATTTTGTTTTGGCCTCCAATGTTTTTTGTGCGGTTTGTAAGCAGCACGTGGGAACTCCTAGTTAAATCTTGAAAATTTTTATCATAGCCTCCACATATGATATCACGTTACATCTCAACAAGTTTCATGATTTTTTGACTTTTTGCATTTTGTAGAATTTATAAACACTTCATACGAATAATGGAGGACATGTTTCGTGAACGATTGATAGTCAATTTTGGGTCCGTTATGAGAGGCCTCGTAACGACGGACACTAACATGACTATCAATTTTCGAATCATTAAACTCCATTATTCGTATTGTGAAGTGTTCAAATTTCTAATTTCCAAAAAATTCAAAAAACATGAAATAAAGTAACTAAATATAACAAAAAGCCACAAAAAAATCTTCAAATTGTAACTAGGAGTTCCCGGTGCTTTTAAAAGGTCAGGCATCAAAAAATTGGAGGCTAAAAACAAAAAATAAAACTGCCGAAGTGTCGGGCATGGCACTTTCAAAAATCTTTGAAATTTTTTGCCGAAAGTGCCATCCCTCGTGCACTCGGCAAAGAATGTTTTAATTTTTTTTTTAATTTTTTTTGCCGAAAGTGCATACACAGAGCACTGCAAAGAAAGAAATAAACAAAAAATCTTTTGCCGAAAGTGCCGCCAGTGAGCACTCGCAAAGTATTTTAAAATAAAAATTTTTCTTTTCGCCGAAGCGCCAGATCCGAGACGCCGGCAAAGAATTTTAAAAAAAAAAAAATCTTTGCCGAGCGCCAGATCTGGGGCACTCGGCAAAGAAATTAAAAAAAATCTTTGCCGAAAGTGCCTAACCGCAGCGCTTTCGGCAAGAAGGACGACGTGGCACGGCGCCGCTTCACGGGCAGCCTATGCCGAAAGTGTATAGATTTTGCCGAGAGTTTGGCGCCGCAAAGAAGTCCTTTGTCGAAAGTGCCTGTGTTTGCCGAGTGCCGGCGCTTTCGGCAAAGAAATCTTTGCCGAGTGTAATTCTTTGTCGAAAGCAGCACTCGGCAAATAAGATCTTTGCCGAGTGTCCGATTTTGACACTCGGCAAAGAAATTTACACTCGGCAAAGTCTCTGTTTCCAGTAGTGTCTACAGAGAACATAAAAAATCCCACCCACCGTCCGTGCCCCAGCTGATAAAAAGAAAATTACCGAGAACACATCCATGCCGCCTTTACTAATTGGAGACTCACATTAATTCTCGCCATATGCGCCGGATAAAAAAAAATACTAGAAATTCTCACATTAATTATAGACATCCCGCCATCTAACCAAAGACTGTAGCTATCTATGACTATTAGATCTATTTCATTTTCAAAGAATATAGCCACCTGTGCGATTATATATAGATAAAGATAATAAAAAGAAGAGCTTAAAACGTACGTGCGAAGAAAATCCTGAATTGTGGTACGTATCTGCATTCACTTATTAATCAGATGGGCCTATATTACGTTCGCTTGGTTAGCCCAGAAATACAATTCACTCGTCCCTGCCACCGTCACTCCCATGGATTTTTGTTCGGATTCACCGTCTCCATCCTCATGGCCAACCATCATGTACCGAGAACTTGCTACTACTAATTGGTGGCCCTCATGGTGGCTCCATGTTAATTCTCACCAAACACGTTAGAAAAGACATAAATGCTAGAAATTCTTGCATTAGTTAGAAACATATGGCCATCTAACCAAAGACTGGTTATCTATGACCATAAGATCTGTTTCATTTTCAAAAACTTACCCACCTGTGCAATTATATATTATAGATAATAAAAAGAAGAGCCTAAAACATACCTACCAAGAAAATCCTATATTTTCGTACATATCTGCATTCACCGTTGGTTAATAAATTATTAATCAGGTGGGCCTACATCACGTTCACTTGGCTAGGCGAGAAATACAATGCACACGTCCCTGCCGCCGTCATTGCAATACAATGCACACGTCCCTGCCACCGTCACTCCCGTGGATTTTTCCTCGGATGCACTGTCCTATCCTTACGGCCAACCGTCATCTATAGAGAACATAAAAAATCCCACCCACCGTCCGTGCCCTAACTGATAAAAAGAAAATTATTGACATGGCCCCAACGGTGGTTCCATGTTAATTCTCACTAGACGCGCTCGAAAAAATAATAAATACTAGAAATTCTCACATTAATCATAAACATCCGGCCATCTAACCAAAGACTGTAGCTATCAATGACTATTAGATCTATTTCATTTTCAAAGAATTTACCCACCTGTGCGATTATATATATGTAATAAAAAGAAGAGCTTAAAAGCTACGAACGAAGAAAATCCTGATTGCACTCGCTCGCATTATTCAATTCATGCTTGCCTTTCATATATAAGGCATAAAAAAGTATAGAGGTAGTTTTTGCTAGGCAACTTGGAGAATACCATATTCTCTAGATTATCTAGCAAAGACTACCTCTATACGTATTACGAATACGCGGAGGTGGCGGGTTAGCAACGTATGGGATACCGTATTCGTCGATGTTGTAGTCGATCGTACTCCTTGATGGCCTGCAGGTGGCTGCGAGTCGCGAGGTATGCAAACTATCACTCTTACATCATCCAGCTCTTCCTAATATTTTCCGCTGCATCATCAAGGTCCCAGCCTACCAGTTCGGGCCACCTTGTCTTCCGGCCAGCGGGACCAGGAGCAGGGGCAGCCCTGGTCAAGAACTATCCTTAGCTTTTCTCTATTTTGAAACTGTTATAATACCAATAAGAATCAATAATATAGCAACATTGTCATAATCAATAGAAACATAACATGTTGTTTTGAACTAATGCTATCATAGTTTTGTACTAAGCAGATGTCTTAATTGAATGCACTACATACCAACCGAGCAGCAAACAGTCTACTAAAATGTTAAAAGGAAAATATTTGAAAGCAATAACTAACAAAGAAATACCGGACAACCTCCGGAGAAGAAGAACGCAGTTGCCTATGGCGATGATACGTGTATTATGTATATGTATGTATATATACACATTGAGATTTGTATACTAGCTCGGTTCTTCTCGGTGAAAACAATGTAAGCTGTTTGTCCACCGTTAAATAGGAAACACCATTGCTAGGATACACGACACCTTTGTTGGTGTCATTAACACAATTTATGTGTAAGCACAGACGTGTATATAAGTGAACTAGCAGGTAGGTGATAATAACAATGTAATATATACACACTGACATTTGTATAGTAGCTTGGCTCTTCTCGGTGAAAACAATGTAGCGTTTTGTCCACCATTAATTAGGAAACACCAACATGAGGCCGTTAATGACACCAGCAAAGGTGTTGTGTATCGGCTGGCTGTTACAAGGAAGGAGAAAATGCCACACCATCCATATAGAGAGGCCAGGGTATTCTCCTGTCTCTGCCTCTTCCGTGTCAGAGTCCAGAACACACATCCAAACACCACAGCTGTTTGCTTCCGCTGTATCTTTGTCCTGGTTGCCAGCATTGGTGATTCCGTGATTAGGAAGCGACCCTCCGCAAAACGCTCTATGTATATGTGTAATGACCCGAAAATCGTTACAACTTTTCACAAGCACCTTGAGCATAAAATGCATCTAAAAATTCTTAAAATAAAAAATCTTGCATGTCAGTCAGTAGCAGCTGAACTAGTTGTCGACAATAACAATGCAAGGAATCTGTTCAATTTAACTTAGCAAACGTCATCATATCATCCTTAATCGTTGAGATTATCAGGAGCAGAGCTACGAATTGTCTATTCTGCTCCTTGCTGGCAGGGTGACAGCCGAATGCCCATAGTTTATACAGGCTGTGGCATGTATGTCTTAATAAACAGGTACACTGAGCCAGCGGCGGAGCGTTCGTGCATTTGTGAGGGGAGCCAATTCAAAGCTTCATTGCTACAATAATGACCAATGACCAATAGTAGTACAGAAATTTTATGGAGGTTTATCTATTCTATAGTACGCCGATGATACAATACTCTTTATGGATCATGATCGACCTGGAAAAGGCTCACAACATGAAGTTATTACTTTGTGCGTTCGAGCAACTTTCATGGCTTAAAATGAGTTTTCATAAGAGTGAAATATTCTTCTTTGGAGCAGCACAAGAATCATTGTCCCGATACACTGGACTTTTCGGTCATAATCAAGGAACTTTTCCAACGAGGTATTTGGGCATACCTATACATTATAAGAAACTATCAAATATGGATTGGAAAAGAGTAGAAGAACGTTTTGAAACAAGACTAAGTAGCCAGAAAGGAAAACATATGTCAACAAGTGGGCGCATGACACTGATTAATTCAGTTCTCAGCAGCTTACTTATGTATATGATCACTTCAAGAATGCTGTTAATCCATGATAAAAAAATTTCCGTCACGGATCACTACAAGAATCCTGTTAATCCATAATGCAGCATCTGTGATGGTTTCAGATATCGTCATGGATTGAGCGTCATGGATTAACCTCCGTGACGGTATGTCGAAAATCATCACAGATTAAGAGAATATGTGATGATCTTAGACCGTCACCATAGAGCCCAAGGCCCAGTTAGCGCAACCCAAGCCCATTTTGTGTGACAAAAAATAACCATCATGGATGAATTACCACGTCATCATGGATGCTTACGTGGATGCTTACATGGATGATGATGTGGATGCTTACATGAATGATGACATGGATGCTTACGTTACCATCGCGGGCCATTTGTTTATGTGGGCTGAAATTAGTAAATTAAGCCAAATCTTTTTTTGCCATCTTATTATTTTAATCCGATCCAACATTAGTTATAGCCCATTAAATTTAGACCATTTATAGCTTTCGATTCGATCACCCATTAAATTTGGCCCATTTACAGTATACATCACTAACCACATCCAAATTGGCAGTCAGCCACGGTTAAAAAATCACATGTCCAATGTCATTCACAGTTACTTAATCATAAAAAACATCCCAAAAAATCCATTTCATCTTAAATCAGCAAGGAGGCATGAATAAGATTAATATACACTGAGGCTGACTAAATACAGGAGAACTAAGGTTAATCAAGATATGTTGGGCATTGTTCCCCTCTGATGAGTTTTTCAATCTCTTGTGACTGCTTCTTTCCTGATATTTCTTGATTTTTCAATCTTTATTGTGAATGCACAATCTGTAAATAATTAAGAATACACAATTAGATATTGGCATATGGTTGTATATCACATGTTGAATATGTTGCATTCAGATTAAGAATAACATATATACATTTCTCCGAATTTTTCTAGTGTGTATTAACTACTGACGACTATGGATATTAGCTTCAGAATAAAAAAAAATAGTATTTAGAATCAGAAATGCATGGTGGATATGAGATTGCGAACGAACAAATATAACATGGATTTGTAGCTGGTTTACTGAAAGCGCAGGACACAACCTGGAAGGAGTGTGGGACGCGGTACGAGTGGGGAATGCAGCTGCCTTCTCCTCCACTTCTCCATGCCGTTGATGGCTGGGAGCCCACGATGACAGCATCGAACACCATCTCGCCGTCGTCACCAGCGTTCAGTTCTTAGCAGCTTACTTATGTATATTTGTCCTTTTCGTGATCGCAAGGGGAGTTCTCAAAAAACTTGATTACTTCCAATCAAGATTTGGGCAAGTGAAGTACAAAAACGCAAATACAGACTAGACAAATGGGATATTCTTTGTCAACCCAAAGACCAAGGGGGGCTTGGAATTCATAACTTAGACATCAAGAACATAGCCCTTCTCAGTAAGTGGATTTTTAAACTGCTCACAACCCATGGTACATGGCAGAAAATTAAATACTACGCAACAAATACCTAGGATCTAATCCTCTCTCTCAAATTCAATTGAAGAATGGGGACTCACATTTTTGGGCTAGCCTCATGAAGGTTAAATGCGAGCTTCTCCGTTTTGGGATTGTCGGTGTTTTGAAGTCTGACAAGTAAATTTCTAAGCGCCACGTTGCTCTAGGAAGACGATGGCAGCACTCAAGACACAAGGAAATTATACTGGTTTAGGCCGGAGCCCTACATCCAGTCTTAGAGGTGGTGCGAGTTCGTGTTCCTCAGTTCAAGTGCTCTAAGGACTTTCAACGGGGGTGTGTAAGCTAAAGAATTCGAGGTAGGGAGAATCGATTTGGAGTTGTCCCCCCAAAAGGGAGGCCTGGCTCCCCTTATATACAGTTCGAGGGCTAGGTTCATATAGAAAATGTGGGTTATCCTGACCCGAGTGGTCGAGAGCCCGAGGGAGGGATAAGCTAGAAAATTTGGTCAACAATCCATCCTATCTTGTCCCGGAGTCCTTGCACATCCCGGCGTGGTTGTCGTGGGCTTGCCCCCCATGCAAAGGCATGGCATGACGTGGTGCCACAGTGTCGATCATGGCGGCACTGTGGGTACGACCATGACTTCACCTGGTGTCCTATGCGGTGTGGGCTTCATCGTCGGCGTCGTGGTTTTTGTTGGAGGTCCTTAACTCCAATTTCTAACCGCCAACTTTCATATAAAATATGCTCAAATGAAAACCAAACTTAGAATTAGGGCTTATAACTAATTAATTCCACAAGTTTTGATGATTATTCATTTACAGGAGAACATATCGGGATACACAGAAAATGTGCCTAAAGTGTACAAGAAACACATCAAAACATACACCCGACATGAGCCCAAGGAGGAGAAGGCCCACAGTCAGACAAATCAGGGCCCAGACAAGTGGGGAACGAGCTCAAAATCAAAACTAAACCAACTCAACTCCACGTGAAACCATCATGGATCAAGTCCACATGATCATAGAAGTCCACCCACCAAAGATGGGCTTGATCCAGCCTAGCCCTGGTGCGGCCGCACCAGGGGTGCGACCACTCCCCGACTAGCTCCGTTCGGCCCAAACTTTGGTCGGTTGACTCCTACCGACTCTCCAACGACGGTTGCATGGGTATCGTGGTGGAATTAATGCTCAAGATGGCGGTTTGGTTATTTGAGGAAGGGATTAAGGGAATATGTCATGAGATTATTCCTCCTCTCCACCTATAAATGGAGGCCACCCCCCTCCTCATTGAATAACACATCAAGGAGAATAGCACCAAAGCAAGAGCAAGAGAAACACCATTCCATGGGCTTAGGCCCTAGATAGCTCTAGAATAGAAGTAGGGAGAGATGTGAGGGAGAGTTCGTGGAAGTACCAGAACTGTCATACTTCCTCTACCTTGTACCTCTGCGAATACATGTGCCTCACGGGTTTTCCGCTAAGTGAGTATTTGTGGTTCTTTTGGTGTAAAAGTATTTTGATTAGTTAAGCTATGCTCTTTTATTTGTTTACAGGTTCGTCGTCCGTCCGCATGGCGGATACTCTAGTAGAGGGCCCTGATAAAGACAGATAACCCTGATCGACGCTAGAGTAGTAGTCGATAGCGTAGACATGGTGTCTAGTTTAGAGACAACCTTCGTTTGCCTCGTACTCCACGATTGAGGGGTAGGCGGCAGGTGGTGGTAGCCCTGTCCGTCCCTCGTAATCCCCCGTATTTGGGTACGGCGTAGAGCTACAGGCCAGCATCGCCTGACAGACCAGGTGTGATCCGGTGCCCAAAGTAAGCAAGTAGAAGTAAAGTTTATCTATCCTTAGACCCTAAGCCATAAGAATCCATCTCTACCCTTATCAGCTATCCTTGTGTTGACATTAGACGAATTAGCTAGAAGAAATACCTCTGTTCGCTGTGGAAAATATGATACCCTGAATACTTCAGGGTGAAAGCTACAACGGTAATTCCGTGCGCTTGCGGATTAATTCTGTAGACGTTAAGAAATAACAACAAGCTTTCTGGCGCCATTGCCGGGGAATGGTTGCTGTGTTTCCTTCGAACCTAGTTCGTCCTCATATCTGTATCCTTATTTTTATAAAAAAACAAAAATATTTTCTTTTATCTTTTCTATCTTGAAGCCTATACAAATTCAAAACCTTTCCGCTTCAGAGGGTGAGTTCCTTAAGCCAAAACCAAATCTTTCGTCTGGCTGAGAACTCCACCCTTGCTTGATAGCCATGGTTCAGGCACAACCTTTCTCATTTTGGCTTATGAGCCCCCACTCCAACCAAAACTATGTCCCTTAGGCCATCCAAACGTCGTTCTCAATAGTGGTCTACATTCAACCGATGCATTTCTTTAGAACAAAAACTTCTGTGCTGTGGACATTTCGCTTAGTGCCACATGCTTCCACGAGGATCACAACCACCTTTTGATCCTTGTCTCCAAACTTTTAAAGAGGATGGTTGTTGATGACCACGTTTATCACAAATATTGTAAATCCCGTAATAGCATTGTGGTACTAACCTTGCAGCTTGAACATTCATGCTAAATATTTGGTGGTGAAGCTAGGAACTATAGCACCATTGATAGCTGCAGGTTCCCGATGTCAAGTTTATGAACATAAACAAAGCATTGCCAAGAGATACCCTAGATTATCATAAAAAATAATATTAAAAACAACAACATAATTTCCTTTTCACACTACTAGAAATATCACTTCTATGACGAAAATCTTAATGACGAATCCGAAACTGTCATAGAAGAGCGCTTTTTATAATGAATATTTTCGTTTCGTCATAGATCAATGGTGACAAACCTCCAACCCTCCCTATCTATGATGAAATTAGGCGTTGTCACAAAAAACGTCATAGAAGAGCATAGGGTTTCATCGTAGATCACTCACGTGAGTCATCTGTGACGATCTCCTTTAATATTGTGACGAACAGGGCTTCGTCATTGAACTAATTACACATCTGTGACGAATAATATTCGATCTGTAACGAACGGCGCTTCATCATAGATCTCCACACGGTACTTTCTCCATCCGACGTGTATCTATGGGATCTATAGTTACTCATCTGTGATGCTTACAATTTGTCATAAAAGTCTCCGCTCGATCCTTTCTCCATGCGATGTGTACCTATGGGACTCTTCTCCATCCAATGTGTACCTGTTAGACCTACAGTTACTCATCCGTGATGCTTGCAATTCATCATAAAAGTTTCCGCTCGGTCCTTTCTCCATCCGACGTGTACCTACGGGACCCTTCAGCATCCGACCTATGGAACCCGATGGCTTACGTGTCAAGTATACCTATGGGACTGTTCTCCATCTACATCCGACCTATGGGATCCGATGGTTTGTGTGTCACTTTATGTGCCATGTGTATCTGTGGGACCGTTCTCCATCTCCATCCGACCTGTGGGACCCGATGGCTTGCTTGTCACTTGACGCTTGCAATTCGTCATAAAATGTCTCTGCTCGATGTTTCTGCATCCCACCTGTGGGACCTGATAGCTTTCGTGTCACGTGTACCTATGGGACCTTTCTTCATCTCCATCTGACCTGTGGGACCCAACGGTTTGTGTATCACTTGTACCATGTGTGCCATCGGGGTTTAATTTCTCAAAAAAGGTCTGATACCTAGTAGTTGAACCCGAGATCTGGACCAAGAAATGGAGCCTCTTTACCATTGCGCTAGACACCTGGCTGTGCTGACATCTCTTTGGAGACGCTATAGTATCCTATTGGCTGTGTGGATGCCCAATAGGTTGACCTAAATTGGATATCTCCTGCAAGTGGAAATAAATCTATGCCCGCTGGACTTGCGGCGGCGGCGGTAGAGGCGGAGGCGGAGGCGGAGGCGGAGGCGAAGGATCCCCTATCTGCTGTGGTGGCTTAGGCATCCTTTTAGTGGTGTGGCGGGGCTCTCCTGGTGGAGCGTGGAGGCATTAGCGTCTGTGTGATCAGGTGTGTGTCATGGTAGAAGCGTCTTGCAGCCGAGCCGTGCTAGTTCGTAGAACAAAGGTATAAGTACCTTCTTCTATGATTATAGGACTGCATTTTCTATACATGATAACGTAAAGTACACATAAAGAAAGACTATTCTATATGAATTTCAATTGAAATTAATGCTTTTGTCACACAAAAATAGAAAACTAGATTGTTCCATAGTATGATATGAACACATGCATAGATTCGTGCTCTCCAATGCTGTATTCTTTGTCCTAATGCTAGTTTTGCCATTGTCCACCCAATGGTCTAAACTCTAATGATCTATGCATACTTTTGCTGCAACAGATGGACAGATCCTGGATTCGTAATGGGAGACCATTCTCGCCGATGTTCATCACAAGAGTTGAAGAGTTCATGGATACTGTTGAACAAAGATACCCAGGGCAAAAGATCCCTTGCCTGTGTACACAATGTCTTAACTAGGTGGATAAAACTTGGCAGGAGGTGAAGGACGACTTACTTATATACAGAATGTCACCCACATACACCACATTGATTCATCATGGGGAAGAGGGAGGAGGTACTAACATTATAGAGCCATCAGATGTGCATGGATCTCATCATGATGGTTGGATTGCTGAAGAGGAGAAGCAGGAGGACGGCGACGATAACATATTACCAGATTTTGATGATTTAGTTCAAAACCTGTTGACATCTGAAGAGCAGGCTGGAAGAGTCCCAAAGTTTGTAAGAGTGTTGGATGAGTTGAAGCAATCAGTTTCTTCTAGATCTACCTTCTCAAGATTCTCCTTCCTTGTCAGGTGGCTCTATATCAAGTCCCACTATCGAGTTAACAATAGCTATTTTGATGCACTATTGGCGTTGCTGTCAGATGCATTGCCTAGGAGCAACGTACCAAAATCATGTGAGGAGGCACGCAAATATATTCGAGAATTGGGACATGGTTATGAAAGTATCCATGTGTGCAAGAACAACTGTGTGTTGTTTTGGGGTGATCGTGAGAAATTGCAAGTGTGCCCAAAATGCAAAGAGTATAGATGAGAGGATGCAGATGGTAGTAGGCAGGTTCCTCATAAGGTTTTGAGGCATTTTCCACTAATACTGAGGTTGCAGAGGATATTTGCTGCTTGAGGAACAGTAGCGGATGCCGAATGGCACGAGACTAAGCGAAAAAAGAATACCGGTGAAATGCGCCATCCAGCAGACGGGGAGGCATGGCAGGACTTTGATAGAAAGCACAAAACTTTTGCAGATGATACAAGGAACTTGAGGCTTGTCGTCGCCACAGATGGTTTCAATCCATTTGGAAACTTTAGCTTGGCATATAGTATGTGGCCTATTCTTGTAACGCCTCTAAACCTGCCACCAAGGGAATGTGTGAACCCATCGAATTGCTTTATGTCTCTACTGATCCCGGGCCCAACCTCTCCAGGAAAAGATTTTGATGTATTCTTGGAGGCTCTTATAAAAGAACTAAAAGACCTATGGAAGGGTGTCGACACTTTTCATGTACTACATCTTGATAATAAGAAAAGGTTCACTCTACAGACTTCCATGCTTTGGTGCATACACGATTTTCCGACATTGAGCACCTTGTCAGGCCGAACTACAAAAGGTTATTATGCATGTATTTATTGCGACAAAAATCCATTGTCAAGGAGCCTAAGAAAGAAGCTAGGCTACCTTGGACACCGTCGTTACCTTCCTAGGGATCACCCTTGGAGGAAGAGCTTGGATTTTGATCAAAAAACTGAGGACCGAGATGCGCCAGAAAAGTTCACCTTACAGGAGGTCCTTGAGGAACTCGAGAAGGTGAAAGATGTCTGCCGAGGTAAGCATGGAGGAAAAAAGAAAAGAAAGCATGGAGAGCATGTGATTTATAATAAAAAATCTGCTTGGTGGGGGCTGCCGTATTGGAAGGACCTGTTGCTGCCACACAATCTTGATGTCATGCACATTGAGAAGAACATATGTGAAAACATTCTTTGGACATTGCAAAAAGTGGAGGGCAAGACAAAGGACACAACGAACGCTAGGCTAGATTTGCATGATATGAACATAAGGCCTCAATATCATAGCATGCAGCAAGGCACCTCGCTTAAATTCTCAGAAGCTCGCTATGTCATGATGGAAAAACACAGAGAAGAATTTTGCAAGTTCCTTAAAGGTGTCAAGTTTCCAGATGGTTATGCAGCCAACCTAGCAAAATCCATAAGTGTAGATGGTACCAAGGTAGTTGGAAAGCTGAAAACGCATACTTGCCACGTCCTTCTCTAGAGGATCATACCTGCAGGCTTAATAGGTTTTGTTCCCAAAGATGTATACGAAGCTATTTCAGAACTTGGGAACTTCTTCATGCAACTGTGCAGTAGAACTATGAGGAAAGAAGTCGTGAAAAAGCTGAAACAAGACATCCCACTCATCTTATGCAAGCTTGAGAAGATATTTCCACTGGCTATTTTTGAAGTTATGGTGCACTTGGCTGTCCATCTACCTGACGTGTCACTTCTTAGAGGGCCCATACAGTATGGATGGATGTACCCAATAGAACGGCGACTGGGCATGTTGAAGAATTTCTTAAGGAATAGGGCCAGGCCTAAAGGATCAATTGTGGAGTCTTACTTAGAAAGTGAGACGTTGGCATTTTGGGAGAGGTTCGTGGATGATGATGTTAAAACAAGATATAGCTAGGACAACAATATGTCACATGATGAGCCAACAGATGGTGACACCTCTGTTTTCATGCATGGTGTCAAGCCAATTGCCAACATTAGCACAGTGAACATCGATGATAAAGCCAAAATCAATAAGCTAGCTTGGTATGTCCTTAATAACTATGACAAGATTGGACCATATGTGGAGTAAGTATGATTTTTTATATGCTAATTTGATGTTTCCTATATTACGTATGAAATGTTACCAATAATAATGCTTATATGTGCTATAAAATATATAGACAAATTTTAGAGGAAGGGGCAAGTGATGATGTTGATAGTAGGCTAGCAGCAGAGTTTCCAGCGTGGTTTAAGTCTCATGTACATGATTAGCATATTTTAGTTCTGTTAGGCCGATCATTGGTAGAATTATACGACAACTTAGTGGTGATGGTGGTTTCATGTTTGTGTGCAGATCGAGAAGCTACGTAGAGAGAAACCAACAGAGGTTAGTGAAGGTTTGTATGCACTGTCATGTGGTCCTGATACCAGAGTCCAGGTCTGTGTAGCTTGTAGTATTAACGGAGTCAGGTATAGCACTGTTGACCGCGAGAAATCCCTGTGTACATAGAATAGTGGAGTCATGACCGCCGTCACACATGAAGGCCAATTAGTGGAATTTTATGGTGTCCTTAGAGAAGTTATTTAGTTGATGTATAACTCCAGTGTACAAAGTCATAGGACGGTGGTTCTTCTACACTGTGACATGGTACAATCTAGCTGGCAATACGAAGTTTGCAAGCATTGACGATGACGGACATTTCAGACCCGTCAACATTTAATCATTCTAGTACAAGGATGACCCGTACATTATCGCGACATAGGCAAGGAAGATTTTTTATCTGTAGGACACCTCGTTGGGTAAAGATTGGCGGGTTGTGTAGAAGTTCGAACAAAGGGATATGTATGACGTGAATGAAATAGAGCATCAAGTGCACCAAGATGATCACTATTCTAACAACGAGCATGAGGTCCTGCTAGGTGATGGTGATCAGGTTATGCACGAAGCTAGTCATGATGGAGAAGGCACTGTCATTCAAGCCAATTTAGAAGACCTTCTAAGAGATAAGATGGAAGCAATTGGCATACTTGAAGGCATACTTGAAGGCAGCGAGGATGAAGATGATACTAGAAACCAGTATTGTAGTGACGACAGTAATTATGGCGGCATGGATCACATGTCTGGAGATGACGATGACTTGTAGGAGATTTCATGTATAATCTTTGGGAAAACATGTATTCTAAAACTACACTTTGCTTTGGATTTCTGGCTTTGTATTCTGAACATGTTTGGTATGCTCAGTTCTTATAAACTTATGCTTCAGCGGACACATAGGCTTTGTCCGCCGATGTCAGTACTGCACTATGTGGACTATCTGTTGTGTGCATGACTATTTCATTCAACTGCAACTAGTACTTGTTATAGGTTCATATACACTGCATAAGCCAGACATGAAGCATTCCTTTCACACAGTATGCTTCAACCACTACGGCGAGATCATTAATCAGTTTGACTAGCATGCCAAGTATGTATACTTATACATGTCTGGTTTACCGAATCGAGGTACAAAGCAACCCTTGTGCGGTTGTCAATAGTGAATTGAAGGTAGGAGGAAAGCCTCTACTGTTATTTCACTCCAAAAACATAGTCACAACAGTCGAGGAGCAGACTGAAGAGTGAAGAGGAGTTGCTTTCGTAAGCAATTCCTCTTGGTTGGTTTTGCAGAGACATGCTAACAAGATGAGTTGGGTTCACCATAGATCAAAGCCACTCATGACTACTAATACTACAAACAAATGCACACAGATCACTACGACACTCAAAACTACGAACGACACATTTTCTATCTGACGCATTCAAATATATGGTGGAAGGACTTTCTTACGTGTGCAGTAGAATTTCAACACCTATGACTACTCTGTTCTGCATTTAGGCCAGGCTTGCTCCTCTCAAAGAAACCTTGAGCGGTTGCTGGGAGCAAAGTGATGAGTTGGGTTCAACATAGATCAAAGCCACTCATGACTACTACTACCACTACTGATACGTGTTTGTTTCACCAAACCGAGGCACAAAGCAACCCTTGCTTAGTTGGATTGAGATATCTCTGACCCAGTCAGGTTTACAATGCTTGGACCATCACATGTGCATGAAGATAATGGTAAATGATACTTTGTGAACCAAAATGTTTGCACAAACGCGCACATTATATGCATAATAAGAGGATATCAGTGCTACTTGATAGAAAGATAACGGCAAACCAGACTTCATATATGTATGGATTATAGTAATGATACGAGTTCAGCCTACATAACCATGCCTTCATCTACCACAATAATAAGAGGAGAGCAGTGCCATCCCACTAAAGTCATCCAACTACTACCAAGACATACTATTTCTAACTATAGATGATTAACATGACTTCATACTAATTCTAACGGCACCTGGTAGCAAACTAGTCCTAACTACATATGTTGACATGACATGATACTACTAATGAGGAATGTCATCCCACACCTCTATGCAAGTCATGCAACAAGGGCACCAACAGGTGCGAACAAAATCCAACACCTACAAGGTAAACTGGCCTTGGTTGAAGCCAACAAACCTCTCCGCCATGGCGAACTTGCGTGGTCGGATGATCCCTTCAGGCCATCTAGCCCTGGTTCCTTGCCAGGGCACGATGTGGGGCAATGTTCTTGTCATTGGTGTAGGTGCCGTCTAGGGGGCGTGTGCCCTCACCAGCACATGTGCCCTGGCGTCGGCCTCAATCCAACCACGGGCCTTACGGTTGGGGCAGACGGGGCATACCATGCCTCCATACGGGCTGATGCACAAGAACAGATTTGGGCCTAGGAGAATAGGTGTTGTGTAGCCGTGCAAATGATCATCCTCTGAGTCCATCATGACGTAGCCCGGAGAGCCACCGGACTCAAACTCAACCTCAACCAAGATGTCGGCCTCGTCATTGACCTCATCGTTGGCCTTGGCCTCAGCGGATGGCGAGGGTGAACACGATGGTGTAGGTGACCCACCCACGTGGGTAGTGGATCCAACGATGGTGAGCGAACCCAGCAGTGGCGAGCGGGACCGTACCAGGGCCGGTGGTGGTGAGCGAACCACCGGTGCCAGTGGCGTCAGCATCATCGCCGTGGGCGATGGGAAGAGCTGCAGCCTAGGAGATGGCTTGAGTCTTGGCGATGGGAATGCTGATCTACGAGGACTGGATGTCACTGCCACCTCCGCCGACACCAACCCAGGGTGCGCCATCGGCCCTGCCTCCACTGAACCACTGGAGGAAGCAGGGTCTGCAGCCGAGCCACCGATGGTCTTCATGGCAACCGATAGGGTGGTGGAGGTGGGTGGCGAGGAGAGGGCTTTTGCGCAATGGAAGGTGGAATTGGGGCGAGGCTTATAACGCAAGATACTCTATAAAGATTTATTTATACACAGGGACGCTAAGGCTTCTAAGGCATGATACTTTGTGAAGATTTATCTTTCCCAGAGGTTGGTGCCGTCGCGCTCCCTCGGGAATCACAACCGTATTACACCAGCGGTTGCAAAAATAGAGCACATCTCCTCCATTTACACTAATGAGACAGCGTGAGTCTCAGTACAACGACATCAATTGTGCGGCCGGCGGAGTTTCTGGCGTGAGTAGTAAAATTTCATAGTTTATGATCGACTACACTCACTCATCATTTCATCTAATATTATTATACTAGTAGTAGTGGCGTGGTCACATGACCGTGTTCTGCTTGGTTTTTAATTTAATAATTCCTAAAAGAAAGTAATGTTTTTCATAATGTATGACATGGGGCCGGGAGTACATTTGCACAAATGCGTACGACATGTATACTATCCGACGCGTTCAAATATACGGCGATGGGACTTTCTTGCGTGTGCAGTAGAATTTTCAACACTTATGGCTCATCTATTCTGCATTTGGCCAGGCTTGCTCCTCTCAAAGAAACCTTGCGTGGTTGCCGAGAGCAAAGTGAATGCAGGATGAAAGCTGGACAGGAGTGAAAATTTAAGAGATTTTGACCACCATGACATGGTTGAGACTTGAAAGCCCGGTGCGGTTGTGATCGGTCTTTTCACTCCTATCCAAGCAGTCACAACAGTTGAAGGGTAGACAGAAGAGTGAAGAGGAGTTGCTTTTGTAAGCAATTTCTCTTAGTTGGTTTTGAAGAGACATGCAACGGCTAGGAAGAGATGGGTACACTTACTATCTGACGAAAGATCCAATGGACAGCAGGGGACATTCTGGCATGTGCAGTAAAAATGCAACATCTATGCCTCCTTCATTGTGCATTAGATTGAGCCGAGACTTGTTTAGATGAACTCCTCGCTGCATGCCTGTTGCAAGTTCAACAATTTTTATCAGACACATGCAAATAAGACGAGTTGGGTTCACGACGGATCAGAGCCACTCAATTTGAGCATGATCAGAGCGACTCATGACTACTACCACCACTAATACGTGTTTGGTTCACCAAACCGAGGCACAAAGCAACCATTGCACGGTTGCCAAGAGTGAGATGTGTTCGTCCTGGTCAGATTTATAATGCTCAGACTATCATGTGTGCAACAAGATAATGGTAAATGTTCCTTTGTGAACAAAAATGTTTGCATAAATGTGTATGACACGTATACTATCCGACGCATTCAAACATACGGTGGCAAGACTTTCTGGTTGCCGAGACTTGCTCCTCTCAAAAAAACCTTGTGCGGTTGCCGAGTGCAAAGTGAATGCAGGATGAAAGCTGGACAGGAGTGAATTGACCACCATGACACGGTTGAGACTTGAAAGCCTGGTGCGGTGATGATAGGTCTTTTCACCCCTTGGGTGCCATCGCACTCTCTCGGGAACCTCAACCAGTCGTACCGCAGAAGGCGTGTTCGACCGGAGATGCAGGATTATTGACGTTCCCAAGCATACACTGATGAAAATAGAGCACGTCTCCTCCATTTACGCCGATGAGACAATGTCAGTCTCAGTGCTGGTTTTTACATGTTAGCTCCTCCACTGATGCCTCAATAGTGTGTGCACTCCTTGCGTTTGTGACAACACTAGAAACACAGAAAAAGAAAGCCCCTCCACGAGAGGAGAATAAGAACAGAGACATACCAGCAAGGATTCTTCAAGACTGTCAAGTTCCCTAGTTGGCACGGTAGGGCTACAAGAAGATATGTCAGGACCAAGCTAGAGTGACCTGGAGTGCATGAAGATCCTTTTTCCTAGAATGTATGCAGAAACATTGGTAAGTGCCCATTTTCTGTGTGCAGAATCTGATCTACTGGGTTTTGCCTTTGGGAATGAACTTGTCCCTCTATCTAGCTATGTTCATCGTTGTGCACGTAGAAACTGCTGACTACAATGGCCTAGGCCATCGGAGGTCGTCGAAAACTCGAGCTTTGTCTGGACGACGAGCGGAGCCTGGTCCAGTGGAAGGTGGAGGTGTTCCCCGATGGCGGCCACTTGTACCTCCACTAGGGATGGAAGCACTTCACCCATGCCCTCAACCTCCAAGATGGGTTCTCTATTGTATTGCGGTATGACGGCCGGTCACAGATTAACGTCAAGGTCTTTGACCTTACCACCTACCGCAAGTAGTACCCGCACGACTTTGACACCGGCGGTAGTCAGCTCTCCCTGCCCATCATGGAGCCGAGGAGTTTTGCAGTAATCCTGAAGAAGTACCACCTCATAGCGAAGTATCTGGTGGGCACTCATGCGAGATGCAGAACATACCGATGTCGCAAGTTACCAGTGTCATCTTTCTCATCAATCTTTTTTTACGCGAGGCAAAGAACGTGCTAGTGGGCTTCAAGGTGGCGCACAACTACCAGCAGTGGCAAGCCGTTGGGCTACAGATGGCTGGGTAGTCCTGGTTCATGGCCTTGGATAGGACCCTCATGAACAACAAAGTGCACACATCGTTCAAGTACGTGTGGGATGAGTTCTGCGCAAGCAACCACCTCAGCGTCGGTGACACTTGCTTCTTTAGCGTGATCTGTGAGGCCACCTGCAGCGATGACGAGGATGAGGAATGGGAGGAGGAGCAGGAGGACGATGAAGCTAAGCTCAAGGTGGAGGTGCGCAAGACAAACGGTGGATGCTTGCAGTGAACTCGGTGCAAGAGTTGACACGATATGTATTTTGTTGTTTCGTCAAAACTATTATCCGACCTGTCAAGATTTCCTCATATCAGACTATCTTAGGCCCTGTTTGGATGGACTATGACTAGTTAGCCATGGCTAAAAAAAGCAAACTAAAAATTAGCCAATTAGTTGTGTTATTAGCCCATACTTGTTTGTATCCTGAACTAATTGTTGGGTTCTATAGACTAGAACTAATTGTTAGCCCCTGATAGTTGGGTTCTATGGACTAGATGGATAGCCCTTGATAGTTACCAGCACTGTATTTCATTGTTCATCGACTCATAGTGATCCAGAGCGTCTATTTTTTGTAGGGTCGGACTATCTTAGGGTCCCAAAAATCTCAACAGCTATACACCCACGTCCTCCGATCAGAAAGGGCGAACATTGACGGTTGCGATGCCCATGGCGTTGCGATGCCCCCGAGGAGACGTGGCCCAATCTCAATTCAACCACATTGATGTAGCAGTTACTAATCATTGTAACATCCCAGATGTTAAAAAGCAGTTAAAACTTCATCATGTGCATCGTGAAGCAAAATCACCAAGCATTGAGTCATAAATGCAATTTATGTTTCAAGTATAACATTCATATGTTGCATATGTGATGTTTCATATGTTGCATTGTAGTGTTTCATATGTTGTTCTCAATATGTTTCATTAATACAATTCATGTTTCATATGTTGCATGTCATGTTTCACATGTTGCATGAAATGATGCCAATAAAAATGATTAAGATACTTTGTTAATTTATATATGTGAAATTTCTTAAACAGTTAAAATTTTGTTAAAATAAACTTTGTAGTATAAAGTATGCCTTGTAATATAGAACAAAAGGTTGATAGAGTTTTCAAATAAAACATGTTCAAAATTGAGCTCCAAGTTGAATCTAGCACTGGTTTCCACACAGCCATTTTTTGTCTCTGAAGAACAGTGTTAAGTTCAATTTTTGGTGAATTATTACATGAATTTTCATAAGTAAAATTTTGTCAAACTTTGTTCCATTGCTTGATGCTATGTTTGAGCTATGTTACCATGTAATTGGTTGATATGTTAGATAACTGTTTGTTCACTATTTAATTGTCCAAAGTTGCTAATCAAAAACTGTTTCAAAACCTGAAACTGGATTTAGTTTGTTAGTTTCACTGAACCCTAGTTTGATATCCAAAATCACAAAATGTATTCATCTTTTGATGTTGGCCCTTTAAGCAAAGATGGAGATCATAGATCAATGAACAACTTTGCTTACTGGCGCTCATCAAGTTGTTTTACAATAACACGAGAACGAGAGGGAGGAATAGGGTCTGCTAGTCATGAATAGTAGGTCAGTAAGAAGCTGCCACGCAGCAGTCTGCTCACCACTGACACCACCGCCCCCAACTACCACCTCAGCGCGCGTGGACACGCACGTGCTTGCGTGGCAAAGCCCAAGCAGGAGCTGGCGATCTCGACATTTCGCCCCGGCCGTTTTAAGCACAACGCCCCCGGCCGCCTCTCGGTTTCCTCTCTCTGTTCCGCCGCCAGACAGCAAGAGCTCGCCAACCAAATTTGCCGTGCTTGTTTGCCCTCCATCCAATTGCTCGCGCATCCAGTCCTGCGTGATCCTTGCGCATCGTCTGAGCCTGCTGTCCTTGCCTCTCACCTCTAGAATCGACGTTGGCACGGCTTCCTGCCGCGGTGGCTCGCCATCACCACCGAGCTCCACCTCGCCGTGGCTAGCTCACTCTAGTGCAGCTCCCACTTTCTCTCTTGGTGTTTTGGGTTCCTTGCTATGTCGCGATGCTCATAGGCTTTCCCTTTTAATCTCTACCGTACAAGTTCCTTTGAAACGCCGTCGTGTCCGTCGGTTCACGCCATCGCCTCTGACGCCAGTCACCTAGCTCCACTGCGATCCCGTCCCAACTAGCAGCCGTTCTAGAGTCGTGGTGAGACCCTGATGCTAACGCCGCCATCCGTTTAACCTCTACCACGTCGTAGTGATTGAAGTGCCGTCGTGCCGACGTGCTCAGCTCCGTCGAGCCACCATTGTCGTGGGTAGCCGCACTGCTAACCCTAGCGCGCCCAACAGACCCCTTGGACGTGCTCGCTTGAGTGAGGTGAGTGTGCCTATGTGCTTGGTGTCACCAGAGAGGTAGTCGTAGATCACTGCCGCCGTGCCCGAGGTCCGCTGTGCTGCCATGGCCACCGGCATGCATGCTATCGAGCACTAACCGTTCATCCGTCACCACCGTCGTGTGCGCGAGAGAGTGACGAGCCCGTCGGTGCTAGTATCGTCGTCGGCGAGGTCACTGCCGGTGAATACTCGCCGGTCAATGGCCATCGCACCGTGGTCAACGCGGGTGGGACACCGGGCCTGTCAGTCAGTGAGAGCAGGTGAAGGGGAGATGAGTGAGAAAGGATTTTTATTTTTTATTATTTTCAGAAAAAGCTAACAAATGTTGATTCTTGTTTAATTCATAAATAATTACTGGAGCATGATAAAATTATATACATTTTGTTGTGTGCTTGTTATCATGCACTCTACCTAGCAAAAATATGAAATAAGCATTTTCAGTAATATTATTATGGTTTAAAATTACCTCTTTTAATTAATAATTGTACCTTCCATGATTTTTATAGGCTAAAATAATTATGATTTAATTATGAAACTTTTTGTGTGTGCTTTACATGCTTAGACTTGCCTTCATAAAAATCATGGTACTGTTTTGATAATTTTAATTTATCCACTTAATTACATGCTTTAATTATTAATTGATAATTACCAAAATAATTAGGATAAATCATAAAATGATTTTGGGTGTGTTTTATACATTGATTGTAGACCTTGGGACACCAAACCCTCTGTTGTTCCTTGGCAAATGAAATAATTCATATGATATGTTTATAATTAACTTGTTGATTAATAACTAAAAGGACTTACTTAATTATTTGATTAGTAATATGATTAGGTCATGAAATGATCCTTGCTTGCCTCATGGTTGAACTTATGTAATGTTAGTTAAATACCTTGCCTTGCTTGACTAGTATAATGTGATAAGTGTTGCTTTCTTAATAACCACATAATCAACTTGTTTTTATGATTATTCAAATGGTTTAATTAAATGTTTAGTTCTATGAATTTCTTATAATGATCATGAGTTAGGAAAGACGTTAATCACATGTTGGTCCATGTTAAGTTATGCCTTTCATGATAAACATCTAACCAACTTGAATGTATATCATCATGCATCTTGGCATGTAGTCCATCATGTTAAGCAAAGCATCATTTATTACGTGTAGTGCATACGAGAGTGAGAAGATTCTTGTCGATCAAGTTTCGGAGGAGGTCCATTCCCCAGTGGTGTTGGTGCCAAAGTCTAACTCCTGTGATCCTCTATGGAACTAACCTTCTCTACAACGCAGGCAAGCCCCGGAGCATAAACCCTCTCTTAGTATTTACAAATCTTTATTACACCTTAAGTCTTGTGAGATGTGCATTAAGTAATTAGCAGCTGATCGAATACCATTGCTGCATGATTACCTTGAATTCAGGTACCCTTAGTTTACCCAGCTAGATGAATAGGTTGATATCTCTTATGCTTAGTAATGCTTAGACTTCAATAGAAGTCAAATGATGGTTTCATTGTTCGCATGGAATAGGTTTTACCTTGCTCTTCTCAACTCTGGTTATGGGTTGTGAAATACCATGGTTATGATAATGTTAAATTGAGATCGGGTGGGTAGCTTGCATCGAGAATGGAGTCTCAATGTAGTGCTTCCACCTGTGTCAATTGAGGACCATACCGTTGTAGACCTATGTGAGTCGAGACTTTGCAGTACTGGCCACATACTCTGGTAAGCCTAATACCTCGACTATTCCATTATGAGAAAGGACAACCGCTCACTGGGAGTGGAGAGATGGTGAGAGTAGCGTGTACCCATCCTGTGAATCCACCAGGAGTGGCGCAGGGAGGTGGAGTTTCGTGCTCTCGGGTAGCGCAGGACCCGTTCACATTTTGGAGGATTCGAGTGAGGGTTAATATATGTAGGTTTAGGCTCGGGCATAGACCTACATATGTCGTGTGGTAAGGAAACCCCAGCGGGGCCTAATCGATTCGAATCACCGCTGCTTCTCGGAGAAGGAGACTCGATTCTCTGATCTGCATCATAGTTAATCAATGAAACATGGTTACTTGTGAATAAGAGATGAACATGAGATGAGATGGTTAATAAAGTGATTGAGCTAGATTAGGTGCAAACTGGATACTACTAATGACTTAATGTGAAGCTAAACCATTGAAAGTAAGGATCCACTCATAGTAAGCTTTTCCGCAAAAGTTACTTCTTGCTTCAATCTTTCCTTTAAGCCAGGATGCCCTTGGAGTCTTTCTTTTGGTCGGGTAAGACTTGTTGAGTACCCTCAAGTACTTAGGGTTTGTTAACCCCTGTTGTAGGTTCTGACTTGTGCTGCTAATCAAGGTCATGTCAGTGGGCTCGACATGATCTGGTCGTCTCTTCTACCTTAGATGTTTTACCTACATCTCTTCCACAATTCTATTCACCATTTGAACTTAAGTTAAGTTTTTACTTGAACATGTTTTGTAACTTAAATGTTATAAGTCTTATGCACTCTGATGTAATTATTTTTTTGTACCAAATGTTGTAATGTTGTGCTAACTCCGTCTTGATCCTGTATGAGTTGTAAAATGTGGATGATTCGGGGTTCCCCGAGGACACCCGACAGACTACCGGAGTTATCTGGCTCTCGTGTGCAGCAGTCAGAGGTCTTTAAGACAATGATAGATGCATGTGAGCCATATAATTTGGGTGGTTCTGCCACAATCATCATCCATCCAATGTTTGGAACTACTACAACACATTCCCGTAGTTAAGTGAAAAAGTTAGTAGTGAACAACTTTTTTGCCTCTGATTTTGTTGTGACATCCATCCACACGACTATCGCCTCTTCCCATGGCCTTTGACGAGCCCACCAGCAGCAACATCTAGCATACGGTGCTAGCAGAGCACAACACTAGCATTGTCCCTAGCGCCGTGGTTGTCGATGCTGATGGAGCCACGGTTGCCAATGCTGGTGGTGTCGCGGTTGTCAATGCTGAGGGTGACGTGGTTGCTGACAAGGATGCCATGCCTATTGCTGCCGTCGATTATAGGAGACCCATGATGTTTGTCTTTGGGGGTCTGGCATCGTGGTATGGCCATTTCACTCCACAGGACGTGCATCGAGCGTCGCCCTGTCTGATGGCACCAAAGATGTCTGCTGTGAACAACTTAGCGGTTCATCAGATAATGGAATGCATGGGCTACAGTGCTGGCCACGGCCTTGGACTGCACCACCAAGGGGATACCAACCTCATCTAGTTGCGACTGTGCCACAGGTACATGGCATCTTGGCACCAACTGCGCTGACGCCTCCTACATCATCCCTACAGCCAATAATACCTCCAACGGTTCAACCTCATCTGATGATGAGGGCGCAAGCAATTTGAGTCCTCATGATGATGAAGTCATGCAACCCCCAAGCCCACATGAGAGCCACACCAAGGTCATCTTGGATATGGTTATTAGTGAGTTCACAAAGTTGCTGACTGAGTATCCCTCCTATTACAAGGAGATGTCCCTACCGGACACAGCGCGCAAGATGTTGGTCCCTATCGTGCATAAGACGTTCAAGCAGTTGACTTGGTATGATCTGCTGGAGCAGCCGAACAGGAAGATGGAGGCAGAGAGCAAGCTCAAGTACATACTCTTGGACGGCAAGTCTGCCTCCTTGCCATATGCTAGGCTGTTCATTGAACTAGTGGTCAATCCCATTACAAAATGGTTGAAGGAGACATGGACTCCCACTAGGTTCCCGCAGTAGGAACAACTAGTACAGTTCTTGCACAACCTACTGCCAGAGTTCCCTCATGCTAGGGAATTCCTACATGATGTAGTGTTGCCTGGACTGTCTGGCACTGTCGACAGGTATGATGCTTCCTGAGATATTTTTCTAGTTAACATATTTCTATAGCCGTCGATGTCGACCATCGACCGGGACTTGCTACAACCGATGCTCACCAAGGTGCTGACCGTGGTCTAGAAGTTCCTGTTGAAGTGTACTGGTGAAAACATGCACAAAAATTGTGATATTGTGCTACAATGGAAGCAAGCGGATTGGCCTGACGTTTGGAATGAGTTTGTCGATGGTGTCATCATTCCTTACCTGAAGCGTGAACCTGGAAATGTCCACAACAAGCTACCGCTAGGAGGAATGGAAGCTATGGACACGCGGGTTGACCACCTATTGAGGTGGGCATTTGAGATTTCACCCTAGAAAATGCTTGACCTCCTATAGGGTGAGTTCCCTAGAAAAGATTGGTAGGGTGCTCTGTGCAGGTGGTTCTTCATGGCAGATTGCGATGATAAGATGGTGCTACAGTATGAGCTTGCTTTTTAGTGGGACCGATTGGTGGACGCCATTTGTCAACAAGCTCGTTGTACCGCGCTTGGTGTCTCCGTTCGTTTCCATTAGTGTCATTCCGCCGAATGAAGGGTACGACGTGTTCCACATGCTAATCACTAGTTGGAATCCGGTCATGTCACCGAAGTCGATGATGAAGAAGGTCTTGACTTGACGGGCTGTGCCACTGGTTGTTTAATGCGCAACCTACAAAGGAGGAGGTTGTGGCCTGGTGCCAGGAGTGGATGCGGCTCCTGACGCCGGATTTGCTTGCCATCGACAGTGAAATGCACAATGGCCTCCAATAGATCCACGAAACATATGAAATACCATAGGTAACTTAGTAACTTATTAGTGTATTTTCTGTTCTAAATGCTTGCACCTGCGTCAGGCAATGTAAATGTTAATCATTGGCACAATGTGTATTTTCTTATCTGAATGCACATGTGAGAAAGTCTAAAACTACATGATTGTAACACACCAGACAATGACCGAATGCTTTCACCTATGTCAGGCATTGTATAAATGTTAATTGTTCGCACAATGTGTGCTACTCTTTTCTGAATGCACACGTGAGAAAGTCTGATACTATGTGATTGTAATGTACCATACAATGACTGAATGCTTTCACCTGCATCAGGCATTGTATAAGTGTTAATCATTGGCACAATGTGTACTACTCTTTTCTGAATGCACATGCGATTGTAACATGATGGACAATATCTATCACTCTTTTTTATTACTACACCCGCTGCAACCTATTGCATGGAAATCCACAGCAATTAAATTTGGATTAAATTTGCACCAAACCTGGAGAGCCTAGTGTGCTTGACTTAGCCATAAATCTATGAGAGAGGTAAGAGCGAGGCAACCGTGCTTCTCTGTCTTCTTGTGGTACTCCTTTGCCTTCTCTCTAGCCTCGAACAAGTCGCATCTTCGGCCGGAGTGATGGACCATGGGAAGCGCCCGGCGGAGAACCCTCTAGGGGAGCGGGCCTCCACCGCTTCTCCACTCCCATTTGCGGCACCTTGGGTAAGGCGGTCTTGTTCTTAGTTGCCGGAGTCATTCCGTTCTGATCTCCTTAATCTTTTTAGGGCCATTTCTCACGCCACGATGCTAGAGGTCGGGCGGTTCTCTGGTGCCACCCACTCTCTGGATGCGCGCCCAGCAGAATCAGAGGGGTCTTCTCCCCTAGCTATCGGGAAGCCTACCATCCCCTCCGTAATCGGGATGTAGCTCATGACCCGCTCTCCGACCCTAGGGGCAAGGTTAGTTGGCTCGCGCTCTGCCTCAACACTGTCCAGACTGCCCTTGCCACCTTGGAGCGGGAGACTGCTGATGCCTAGGTGGCAGCTGCCGATGCTCAGGCCAGGAAGATCGATAAGGTTTCCTTCATTGAGAAGCTCTGTCCAAATGTCTAGGGCCTTGTTTTGACGGTTTTTAGTGTTGTCAGCCCTGGTGGAGGAGTTGGCCGCTCTTCAATGGCGGCTCTCGTCACCATCAATGATGTGAACGCAGGGGGTGTCCTACTTGAGGACTATCTATAGGCCATGCTAGCTTGGGTTAGGACAGTGGCCCTTCATGGGGTGCGGCTAGTGCTACCTTAGCCCTGGCCACAGCGCAGCTTCATTCCGGCCATGATCTCTGCCTGAGTGAACCTAGCTTCCCAGTTGGCGCCGATGAGGAGGAGCAGGAGGAGCTCACCGGTGACTTTATCATCGTTGTGGAGGCCATCATGGTGGCCACGCATGTGGGAGACGTCGTCCTTGCTGCCTTCTTTGAGCCATAGATTGTATTTAGGGTCATTCCAATCTTATTGAAAGGCTAGTTTGTTACTTTAATTCAAAGAGCAACTTATGCGCGCCGCTTTGTCTTTCACGGTGTTTGCTTCTTGTGCTTGGATGCTATTGACGGTAGTTAACAACCATTATAAACCATCAATATAACATGCATAAGGGCAAAAATATAATCACCAACAAAAGGTCTAGGGGTTTAAACTAACAAATTCCACAAGTTTTGGTGAATTTGTATTTTCTACAGGGTTTATCCAGAAAACCATCAAGGTGGACCAAGATGTCAGATTTAATTGCGCTTATCCATAGTGAAACGAACACCAGAAGGTTCCAGAAGACTCAACAGGACTCCACACCGAAGCGGAGGGCGAGATGCCAGCCCCACCAGTTGGCCGGCCGGCCCATGGGGCCCACCTGTCAGCCCCCCGTTGTTATGTCGGTTCTCCACCACCTCCTAGGTTGCATCTACGCCGTCCTTTAAGTTGGTTTGATCCAAGGGCTCATGTTGGAAGCTAGGGCCTATATATACTAGCCCCTACCACCCCCCTGAGGCATATACTGCATAAGTCATTTGAGAAGATAGAAACCCTAATCATCCTCAGAGCTCCACCATATTTTAGGGCATAGATAGTTAGGCTAGGTCTAGAGGGAGGCAAGCAGGCTTTGCTTGGATTCCCAATCTTGTCAAGAGTGTGGTTTGGTATAATCTTTGTACGCCCTCTCTTTTGTACCTCCATTATTTTTATATGCTAGTTACAATTGTTATGACAATATTAGTATTCATCTTATTCATGTTCTTTGTTATAATGTTGAACGTCTACTTTGATTATATACTTAGTATAGCTAGTTTATCATTATGTTTATGCATAAGTTCGTAAAACGCTCAATCTAAAGTACACAGGGTGGGTGGTCGACATTGTGTAAGCATGGTGCTTATACGTTGTTTACCTATGGATACACCCTATATTCTGGGTCATGTGGTAGATCGCAGATGTAACACTCCCGTTGAGTCCTTTGTAGTCCACTCCCTGAATATAGGTGCAAGTAGGGTCCAGTTACGAAGGAAGAACAAGCTCTGTCCTTAATCTTCCTTAGTAATATCCCTTATGTGTAGATATAAAGATAACCTTAGCCATGACTACTATGTGTAATTGCACTACTAAATATATGCTTTGACTTGTAATTAAGAATGACTTAGGAATTATTCCTCTAATATTCTACCTGACCATGCTAATGCCATAGAAAGGAGTACTCTGAGTGATTTATCATTATTGATGATCAGTACTTATCATATATATATCTTATCCTATGACTTACCCCTGTTATGAGTAGAATATTGGTTATGTTTTATTTTTCCATCAATAGTATAAGTTATCAATACATGTCCATGCTAGACCTTCCCTATGGTAAAAATATAAACAAAGATACCTAGAATACTTCCGGATGAAGTGCTACAATGGTATAATTATCTATGCGCTTGCAGATCCTTTTCATTCATATATTTATATATTCTTCCTAGTCACATAAATTAATAAAGAACTACTTAGTATTATTATAGTAGTAATGCTATGTAGTACCAAGAAGCATCTCTGGCATCATCACTAGGGATGACAACCTAGTAAAGTAATGTTAGAAGATATAGGTTTATAATAGGTGGCTACTAAACACGTGACAAGTTAATAAATACCAACAAGCATTTCTAGCGCCGTTGCCGGGGAAGGTAGCTAGGCAAAGGAAGTATTGATAAACTTATACTTGTTGTTGTGATCGAGGAAAACCATTGACCTCTGCTCAAACAGGCTTACCCTTGTTTTGTCTACTTGTGTATCTTATGCAGGGTAATGTATGACCGGTTTTGACCTTCCGACAAACTACGTTGAAGATTCAGAAGCATTAATCAGGAGGACTATAGCTAAACTCAAGAAAGTTCCAGCTTTAGAGTTAGAAGACAACCATATAAGGCGAAGCTTAACACCTAAATTTGAAGCTATGTCTAACAGGACTCTCCGTGAATTCTCTGCTCCAACTACGGCCAACATCCGTACTAGACTAACAGTAAATGTCAGAGATAATGGATTCGAGCTCAAGCCAGCCCTCATCAGCATGGTGCAAGCAAGCCAGTTTTGTGGAAAGGCACATGAAGATGCGAGTGCATATCTCGAACACTTCCTAGATATCTATAGCACTTTCACCATCAAAGGAGTAACCCAAGATGCCATATTACTTCGCCTTTTCCCATTCTCACTCTTGGGGAAGGCAAAGTAATGGTTCTATGCCAACAAAGATAGAAATAGTACATGGGATAACTGCTCCACTACCTTCCTAGCAAAGTTCTTTCCCACAAGCAAAACCAATGCTCTGCGTGGGAGAATTTCAAGCTTTCAACAACAACATGATGAATTTGTCCCTGAGGCATGGGAACGCTTTCAAGATTACATTGTGGAATGCCCTCATCATGGGATGGAGAATTGGCTACTCATGCATACTTTCTACCATGGGTTGACCAACATTATCTGTGAGACTATGGATGCTACTGCAGGAGGTGCATTCCTGTCACTCACCATACCAGCTGCAACAGCTCTTGTGGAGAAGATGGCCTCCAACCAAGGTTGGAATGAAGAACGTCTTCAGACCCACAAGAGAGGTGAAGGTATGCATCAACTCAATGAGGTAGACATGTTGTCTGCCAAGATGGACCTGCTGATGAAGAAGCTTGAAGATCGAGCCAATGAGAAGAGAGAAGTTATGCACATTCATGATTCTCGCATGACATGTGAAGAGTGTGGAAATACTAGGCATTCAGGGAACAGCTGTCCTAAAACCCAAGAGGATGTGAACTTTATCAATAACAGCAACTACTTTCGTCCTCAATAGAATCAAGGATGGAACTAGCAACAGAGACTGAACTACCAAGGTAACTATCAAGGTAATAATTTTAATAATTTCAATCAACCACCCTTGAGAGAATTAATTGCTGGCCAATCCAAACTTATGGAGGGATTATCTAGAAAGGTAGCTACCAATGATAAAATTTTAGAGAACATAAATAATACAATGGATAGCTTTGCTTTTTCCATTAAGAACCAGCATAGCTTTAATAAAATGGTAGAATCACAAATAGCTCAGCTGGCAGTTGCTGTCCCTCCGTCCGACAAAGGTAAGATTCTAGGGCAACCAGAATATCTTGAAACTACAAATCTTGTTGATATTCACAATGCAGCATATTATTATATACAACCATCGATGGGAAGGCTGATAGACTATACCTTGCCTGAAAAGAAGAGCGATCTAGGGAGACCTGTCATCCCCATCGCCATCGGACCACACATTTTCAAAAAAATTGTCTGTGACTTCGGAGCAAGTGTCAACATCATGCCTAAGGTAATTTATGATCAAATTAATGGATTTACTTTGTTGTACATAGACATGCGTTTGTAGCTTGTAGATCAGTCACTCTATTACCCCAAGGGAGTTCTTGAAGATGCCATTGTTCGAGTGGGACAATCATATGTTCCCGTAGACTTTGTGGTTTTGGAAATAGGTGGAGATGTAAGGGCACCCATTATTTTGGGCCAACCTTTCCTAAGCACCGCAAAAGCCATCATCTACACGGGCAGTGCCAAGATCTGCTTCACAATCAAGGATAGGAAGGAGAAGTTTTCTTTCAAGAACCGCATCCTACAATCTATTGGACATCCGTAGATGCCATACCTGCCCGAAGAGACAACAGTGACCAAGAAGAAGAACAACAGGAGAAGGAGGAAGAACAAGGCCAGGCAGCCTCAAGAAAAATCACTTAACATGATCAACACACTTCGATCAGAGTACGACCACCTCCTCGCTTCACCATTCCTTGCTAAGAAGGATGACCTAGGCATACCCACGATCAAGTGTACCATTGGACAAAGAATTTTTCACAAGACCTTCTGCGACAATTGGTCGAGTGTCAATATAATGTCCAAGGTAACATATGAATACTTATTCAGTGATGAACCGTTGTTCCCTACATATATGCAGTTGTAGATGGCAGACCAATCAATCTGATTTTCAGAAGGAATAGCAAAAGATGTCATGGTAAGAATACATGATCAGTTTGCCCCTGCCGACTTCATATTTGCTAAAGAAATAAAAAGATGCATAACAAACTAAAAGAAAAATAAAAATTTATCTTAGCTAGTTATATATATATTAAGGTGTGATCTTAAATTTTGAAAACAAAATAAAAGGTGTGTTATGTTTTCTTTAAGTTTGATTTTTAAGAGCTAAATAAAAGGACTCTGAGAATAATCTCTTGCAATGGAAATGATGAATAGTTGCTCTATCGTAATTCCTTCTAAGTACCTAGTTTTCAGGCTTCAATTCTCCTGAGTTTTGGATACGACTGTTTTGATATAAAAATTTACTCTGAACTTGAAACTCATGGTAGCATATGCTTGATCTAAGTCTAGGTAATTGACGGATATGATATGAGAAGGTCTGAGCTGCTGTTTATCTTGTTCCAAGTGACATTAAAGTTCTAGAGATTTATCTTTTGAAAAACATAAAAATCCTACATGATGACCTCCTATATGCTAAAGCTTGAATTCCTACCAGAGCCATATATGATATTTAGATTAGGAAAACTTCCACTCATATATGCTGCTTGCATTGCATTGAGTTTAGTCAAGCTTTGTTGACCCTTATGAGAGGTTTGTCATGCTCTTAAAATCAAGATCATGTACACACCACCCAAATATGCACTACTCCTACACTAGGGATAGGTGCAACAACATGCCATTCCATCTAGATCCACCCAAAAATGTTTTACTCCTACACTGGGAGTAAACACCAAAAATATTCTTGATAGGATATGCACCAAATAAATGCTTCAAAGTTCTTGTTGCTATCTCTCAAAAGTTATGTTGCAGAAAAGAAGCATATGGCTATGTAAAAGTTATTCATAAAAAAAAGAACGATGAGAAAATATGGACAAGTGTACGAGATATTTAAAACAATGGGTACTTAGATGAAAAGATGAATAAGATAGCCCATGTTTTCTTGCAAAGTTGTTTTTAAGTTTCAAAAGAGAGATATGTTTTCAAGGAGCATAGTAGAATTAGGTTATCCACCAAATATATCCACCATACATCCACACACATGCACATCTTGATTTGATTGTATGACTCAACTCTCTTTGGATCTGAGGTTTGACTTTACAATATATGTATTGCAAGTATGTTCTTTCATGCTTTTTCCACTCCTATGAGCTCCACATAAGCTTTAGTTGTAGGAAGAGGAAGGCATAACACCGCTATTGCCTTGGTGAGGATCCACAAATACCACATATATTGAGAGACTTGAGAGTGTCATACAAAGGAAGCTCTGAGTTTTATTTTAAAAATTTATAAAAAACTCTGGAATAATGGTTGAGCAAAGAACTTGAGACATAGTGCTTGACTTGATCATTCTGTCTTTCAATTGCTCAAGACCCAAGCAAAGGCTAAGAAACCCCATGGTTGAAGGTAATATGGTTAAGTTTGAAAGTCGGATCGGTTTATTCCAATCCGGAGGAGAATTCTTGTTTAAACGCATGTGTACTCGTGAGGAGTGAAAGCATCGACGCAACTCCTGATCCATTTACTAAGTTTAGCTTTGCTAAGGGACTAGCAAAGGTTAAGCTTGGGGGAGTTTGTTGACGGTAGTTAACAACCATTATAAATCGTCAATATAACATGCATAAGGGCATAAATATAATCACCAACAAAGGTTTAGGGGTTTAAACTAACCAATTCCACAAGTTTTGGTGAATCTGTATTTTTTGTAGGGTTTATCCAGAAAACCATCAAGGTGGACCAAGATGCCAGATTTAATTGCGCTTATCCATAGTGAAACAGACACCAGAAGGTTCTAGAAGACTCGAGAGGACTCCACACCAAAGCGGAGGGCGAGACGCCTCCAGGTGGGGCCGGCCGGCCCCTGGGGCCCACCTGTCAGCCCCCCATTGGTATGTCGGTTCTCCACCACCTCCTAGGTTGCATCTACGTCGTCCTTTAAGTCAGTTTGATCCAAGGGCTCACATTGGACGCTCCAGCCTATATATACCAGCCCCTGCCACCCCCCCTGAGGCATATACTGCATAAGTCATTTGGGAAGACAGAAACCCTAATCATCCTAAGAACTCCACCATATTCTAGGGCATAGATAGTTAGGCTAGGTCTAGAGGGAGGCAAGCAGGCTTCGCTTGGATTCCCGTTCTTTTCAAGAGCATGGTTTGGTATAATCTTTGTACCCCCTCTCTTTTGTACCTCCATTATTTTTATATGCTAGTTACAATTATTATGACAATATTAGTATTCATCTTATTTATGTTCTTCGTTATAATGTTCAACATCTACTTTGATTATATACTTAGTATAGCTAGTTTATCATTATGTTTATGCATAAGTTCGTATAGCGCTCACTCTAAAGTACCCGGGGTGGGTGGTCGATATTGTGTAAGCGTGGTGCTTATATGTTGTTTACCTACGGACACACCCTATATTCTGGGTCATGTGGTAGATCGTGAATGTGACACTCCCATTGAGTCCTTTATAGTCCACTCCCCGAATATAGGTGCAAGTAGGGTCCGGTTACGAAGGAAGAACAAGTTCTATTCTTAATCTTTCTTAGTAATATCCCTTATGTGTCGATATAAAGATAACCTTAGCCATGACTACTATGTGTAATTGCACTAGTCAATGTATGCTTTGACTTGTAATTAAGAATGACTTAGGAATTATTCCTCTAATATTCTACCTGACCATGCTAATGCCATAGAAAGGAGTACTCTGAGTGATTTATCATTATTGATGATCAATACTTATCATATATATATCTTATCCTATGACTTACCCTTGTTATGAGTAGAATATTGGTTATGTTTTACTTCTCCATCAATAGTATAAGTTATCAATACATGTCCATACTGGACCTTTCATGTGGTAAAAATATAAATAACGATGCCTGGAATACTCCTGGGTGAAGTGCTACAATGGTATAATTATATGTGCGCTTGTAGATCCCTTTCATTCATATATTCTTCCTAGTCACATAAATTAATAAAGAACTACTTAGTATTATCCTTGTAGTAATACTATGTAGTACCAACAAGCATCTCTGGCATCATCACTAGGGATGATAACCTAGTAAAGTAATGTTAGGAGATATAGGTTTATAATAGGTGGCTACTAAATAAGTGACAAGTTAATAAATACCAACAGATGCGAAAGGCTTGTGCGGCCAACATGCTTGGATGAGGTGATTAGGAGGTCATGGGCCGGATCCTGCCTCCACTCTCGAAAGGGAGTTAGGTTTTAGGGAAGCTTCCTTCCCTCTTATGAAACACCATAGGTAGCTTAGTAACTTTGCATATTTCAGTTCTGAATGCTTCCACCTGTGTCAGGCATTGTAAATGTTAATCGTTGGCACAATGTGTATTACTCTTTTCTGAATGCACACATGAGAAAGTCTAACGCTATGAGATTGTAATGCACCGGACAATATCTATTACTCTTTTCCGAATGCGCATGCAAGATTTGATTGCGCATGAAAGAAAGTCCGCTACTCTATGATTGTAACACATTGGACAATGGATTTCATGTTTGGGCAACTCCTTGACTTGCAATGGGGTTGTTCGACCCTGTAGTTCTCTCTTAAGACGAACGTCTCGAGTTGCAATGAGGTAGTCAGACTAGATAGATGTCACTCATATCGCACTTAGATGTTAGGTTTAATTTACAGTGGTAACATAGTGATAAAAATGGTTCAACATGTACAACTTATTACAGAACCGTAAAATAGACATTGTGTCCTAAGCAAGACTTTAATTATTACATCAAGAATCGCTTTAAATCCAAATTTCTATGCCTACATTGCAACATAGTGATAAAAAGGGTTCAACATGTACAACTTATTATAGAACCATAAAATAGACATTGTGTCTTAAGCAAGATTTCAATTATTACATCAAGAATCGTTCTAAATCCAAATTTTGATGCCTCTGTTCCCTCACCTTCTACCGCATCCCTCCCTTCGACTGTTGAACTATCACCAATCTCTTGTACGTCCCTTCCTCAGCAGGGAATCAAGGTGACTATGCATCCGAAGGATGTGGTGATGATGATGAAGTAGGCATCGAAGCCATGACGGTGCTGTTAAGGTCGAACTCGCCTGGTGACTACTCTAAAATCTCATCATCTGAATCTGATGTCTCATCATGCTCAGTGACATGGTTACCTAGACGAATGGTGGACTCTTTGGTCTGCTGAACTGAAGAAGTAGTATCAGACCCTAGGGTCGACTGGGCTCTATTAATGGTAGGATTAGTAGGCTCAGTGGTCGCATCAGGCTCCGCAATTGTTGGGGAAGCCTTGGGAGGCTCTCTATGTGCCCCTATGGCATTGCACATAGTATGTGGCCCCTCGACCTGATTGGGCGGAGAAAGTCGATTAGCTACCTCATGAGCTGAAGCTGAACTCTGCTTATGTTCGACTGTAGTAATACTAGCATTACTAGTTCAGGCATCTCGGTCGTTGGAGAAGCCCTGAGAGGCTCTGTATGTGTCCCTGTGGTGGCTTGCACCTCAACCTAAGGGGGCAAATAAGGTGGATCACCTGCCTCATTAGGACCTAAAGCTAGCTTAGGTATCTTAGGCATTGGAGAAGCCCTAAGAGGCTCTATATGTGCCTCCGTGGCGGCTTGCACCTCAACCTCAGGGGATGAAGAAGGTGGATGACCGGCCTGATCAGGACCTGAAGCTAAACTCTGCTTATATAGTGTTGTAATGGGTAACTCTGTGTGGACAGTTGTATTATCAAGACTAGTTAGATAACCAGTAATGGGGTTGACCTGACTACCACATTCCAACTGAAGTGTCTGAAAGTCAGGGGCTTTAACCGTTGTGGCACTGTACAGTTGATTAAAGCAACCGGTGAACACATTACACATCATGTTGATTTTTGGCCTTGTTGGTTGATGGCCTCACAAAAAACAGATGATTGTTGGCTCATCTACTCTTTGAGAAGGATCACACTCTCCGCTTGCTTATCAATACTTTCTTTCAAACACCTCTCTTGTCATTCCATATGCTTCTGGTTTTCTTCCTGGCCGATAACTAGCCTAGCAAGTATCTGTCCAAGCTCTGATGGTTGCTAAATGGACACTGGAGGCGGTAACTACTTGGCTAATGTCTCTGTAGTAGGTGGAACATCATCCATCTCTTTGTCGGCCACACCACCAAAAGACGACCCTCCCTCGTCGTGGTCATCTGACGTAGGGTTATGGTAGTCGCTATCATCAGAGTCTGAACTTGCATTCGTACATTCAAGATTCCTCCAATCCCAGACTAGTGCTCTGCCTGCTCTAGGGATGCATCCATCATTTCGTGTCTTTCTCTGTCTTATATGAGTAATAACTCTTGAACGGACCTAAGGGCACGTTGTCCATGACGATGATCGTCCGGACTTGCTGGCATGAAGGTCATAACCTCGCAGATCGACTCGTTGTACAGCGGCCCATTCTTTTTATAGTCAATCATGCATAGCAGATAGCCGATGATGTGAGGGTACACATGCAGCCATCTAGTACTGATAGCATCAACTATCACATCCTCGATCTCAGATAGGAAAAAGTGTAAGAAGTCAAACTGCTCGCCTCTCCATATTGATAGTAGTAGCCACTGCTGCAAGCTGGTCAACGACTCCCTGTTGCTTCCACGAGGAAGGACTGTCTTCCTCAGAGCCATGTGTAGAACGCAAGCCTATGGACGCAGTCTGTCCGGTGTACGCAAGGAGCCATTGGCGAAGGGCTCCATGAAGAGCGGCCGAATCTCCTGGTCTATAGGAAAAGTACCTCCAGCCCTGCTACGACACGGAGGAAGAGCATCTCTGTAGACTATCTAGTGCAGCTTCCTATCTGAAGTGTCAACCTCAAGGAGTTCTTGTAGGCGGTTATAGTACAATCACTCTGGCCAACCATGGAGCATAAAAGCAATTTAGTCATGCTCTGGATGAATCCACACTATTGCATAGAACTAATGCACCTATCTTATCACAATTCGATGAACCTCACTGAAAAGGTGAATGAAGCCCGGGAACCGCTCAAAGAGGGACCAGATGGGTGTACCAGTTGCTCTCTCAAGCTCATCCTAACCAAGTATCCTTTGGTCTACTAGTGTCGTACCTCTAGCACGGTAGCTCCTGAAGAAACTCTCCTGAGTCATAGTCTAGAACTGTGATATTGTGTCAGGCTCTTTGACTAGTGGAAACTAGAACTCAATATCATAGAACCTGATGCTCCATATCTTCTTTGAGCTATAATACCAAAAATCATAGAACTAAACCACCTCTTTCTTTCTCTCAATATTACTGCTCCTCATAGCACCATTGGTAGACATCAAACCTCCTCGATTGCTCCTCGTACCACCATTGGTAGACATCGAATTACCTCCTCAACTACACCCCGTACCACCAATTGTGGCACACATCGAACCTCCATGAGTGCAAGCGCGCCCCCATGAGTAGCTGTGGATTTGATCCAGGAAGGTGCAAAGCGATTGGTCTGGTTTTTGGAGTGGAACTCGATCATTTGGTGTAGTTGTTCCTCAGTGAGCTCTGCCTCCCTAAGTTTCATTTCAGCACTCTCCTCACGCTGCTGCTGTCGACGGGCCGTTCGAGTCCCCTTGTGAGAATTCCCGCACTCTAGGGCTAGCATAGCTTTGGTTGCTTCTTCCTCTGCTTCTCGGATATTGTCTACCATCCTCTGCCTTTTCTTGGGCGATGGTGGTGCTGTTCCTCTACTTCTGGGACACTATGAGCCTTCCTCTGGCTCTTTCTAGGCTATGGTGGTGCCTATTCCTCTGCTTCTTGGAGAATGGTTGCCTGCCTCTGGCTCTTTCTGTGATGTGGTAGTTCTGTCCGCTTTGATTTAACTCGTGCCATCTGCAATAATCAGAAAAAATTACACATGTGTTTCATCAACAAACACCATAAATTCATGAAGAAAAAAAAGGAGATCGCAGATGGCCTCACCGTGCTGAGGCAAGAAGGCGATCTCAACCGGCTTGCTCATTGGAGTGGCGTGCGGACAGACGGCGGTGCGGTAGATCACCGTGGCGTAGTAGATCCCCACGGTGCGAAAGGATCTAGGCAAGAGGTTTCGATGTGCGGGGGAGGGGGAGGGGGAGGGGGAGGAGGGAGGGGGTAGGCGGCGTAGGGTGGGTGGCATTGGAGGGTACTGAGAGAATGCCTTTAGCAGCAGACTGTCCCACTTGCCGCGTAATTGCAACACCAACACATAAACGATATCAAGAGTCACCGTCCACCAAAACTTGGGGGATTAATATTGGTGACCCGACGGTTAATACACATTAGTGTATTACTCCATATATATCATCACCATTCATCATGTAAAATTCGGTCTCTGTTCACCAGACGCCAGACGCGGTGGCGATCTGCCCGTGAGAAAATTTGATTTCGGGCAAAAATGAAATCCCCGCACCCAGCAGTGCCGCCAACATGAACCAAAAATTAGATCTCTCTCACTTTTGCCCTCCTCGTGGAAAATTGGTATACCACGCCATTGATTTCAAACAAGGGTATTTGCGGTATTGTGATGGCCACATAAAAGCAAAAGGAGTCGTCATCTCCGCCTCCATCTCCATTTTCCAGCCGGACTAGCCACACCGTCTCTCCTCCCGCTGCAAAGCCTAGACCCTCTACCACCCTAGATCTGAACCCTAGCTAGACACATCAGCACAGCAGCTTGACTCCCTCTCCACTCTCTAGCCAAACCCTCTCTCATACCTTTCCAAACCCTAGCCAGAGCCAGATCTGGATCCAATCCCCTTCATCGACAGCAGGTCCGCTAACGGCGGAAGGACCACCGTCAGCGGCAGTACACACCGGATTCGGAACCCCTACGTCAGCACCTGTTCCGACCGAGCCCCAGCGTCATCATTGATGACCACCACACCGGATCTGCTACCCTTTTGTCGATGTCGGCCGCACCACTTTTGTGACTAGGATGACAAGAGGGCAGTGCTGACGACGTAGCGTAGCTCAAAATAGGAAGAGGTACCCAAATTCCTTTTATGATGTGTGCTATATTCTATTGGTTGAACCTGGGACATGTAGATATATAGTGATGGGGTCACATGTTTCTTAGTTGATTGTAGTTCACATGTGCTTTATTCGAGTATAATAGCTTCCATATAAGTTGTAGTTCATATGTGCTTTATTCAAGTAATGGCTTCCATATAAGCTATAGTTTAGACGCCTAATTTGTATGCTCCTACTCTATTTTGTTGACATTCGGTACAAGGTTAACTAAATAAATGCCTTTGTGATCTACATGTTGACATCTAGAATATCTCCACATTTTGACATCTGGAATATCTCCCTGAAGTAGGGGAGCATGTTCAGGGATATGGTAATATAGATACAGATTTAGAAGAGCTAGTACCACTTGCAATTGAGGTGCTTGTTCTATCTTGTCATGTTGGGATGGGAGCGAGGTTGGTTTAGGTTGCAGTGCAATTCAATACTTTGTTGTGTGGATAGCAATGCAATTTTTACATGCTTGTCGCTTAAGTTTGTTTCTCCAATTTCAGGGTGTGGGTTGAACAAGCCGTAGAGAAGTCCCTGCCAGCAGGGAAAAAGGCAGCACCGATATGGGTCCTGGGGGATGGCAATCCAAGAGAGTGAGGCCAACTAGTCTAGCGGAGTTGTAGCATCTTGTAGTTCCAACTAGGTCCAAAAGTCAGCACGCACAAGGCGAACAAAGCCTTGTGAGGGACTAGTGACATGAAGATGACCTTAGCCATGCCAAAGAGGAGACTCCACCTCCCCACCCGTAGAATGACCAAACATGTGAAGGTTTGTAACACCCCGGTGTTATGCCTACATTTAGGCGCTGCAAATCATGCATATCATGCATCATCAAGCATCCTAATCATACATGCATAATCTTGCATATAATAACTGAAACATTACTTCGAAACATACGAAACATGTTTGTGAAACGTAAATGATGCATACACTTATTAGAGTTGTTTTGCTCTGATTCTTGCTTGCCGGGTTAGTAGAACTTGTTTGGTTATGATTGTAAATCATCTAGAATTGTTTAGCACAATTTTTGGAGCAAGGTTTGTATTTGAATTATTGCCAAATTTTTCTTTAAAAATAATTCTCAACAATTAGGGTTTTGAGTTAAAATTTAACTTTGATTGTATAATTTAAAATCTAGATAGAATTGGACTTTGGTCATAAAAGCAAAGTTGTAGGGAATTAAATTCTAATCAATTTTCGTTTTTGGTCCATTTTAAAAAGATGTCATTTTCTTGCTCAAAATAATATTTGAAAACTGTTATTTGAAAATTTATTGAAAATGGAAATTGAAAAAAAATGTTCTCTGTTTTAGCGGGCCGCCGCCTCGCTTCTGGCCCGCCTGCCAAAGCCGGCCTGGCCCGCGTCCCCGCCAGCCGCGCGCCTCGCCCGCCCAACGCGTCAGCCCACCTCGCGAGTCGGCCCAGCAGCGCCCGCCGCTCGCGCGCTGCGCTCGCCTCGGCCCAGCCCCGCGCCGTTCCCCTGCCCGTCGCTGCGCCACGCCGCGACCGCGGCAGAGAACTTCCGCCGCGTGGCGACCATGTGCCGGCGTCGCCCGCCGCGCGGCAGCTGCGGCCTGACACCGCGCCCACGCGCCCGCCTTCAACTGCCGGTGCCCGTGCGCTCGCTCATTCCCGCCCAAGCTGCCTTCCTTCTCCTCCAGAGCCGAGAGCCCCGAGCTCCGCCCTCGCCGCGCCCGCAGCTCCGCCGGCGTCGGTCTCCCGCACCACCGCGCCATTCCCCGATTCCTCGCGCCCGCAACTCCGCCTCGCCCTCCTTCAAGCCGCGCTCGAGCTTGCGCCGCCTTCCGTGCACAGGTCGAGCCTCCCCGCGCTTCGCCACCGACGGCCATGGCGCCGCCGTGCTCGGCCGCCATGGAAGTCGTCTTCCTTCTCCCCTCCAGCCTCGCCTAGCTACCCTACCGCGCTCGCCGTCTCCTAGCACAGCCCGTGCGCTCACCGGCTCGCCCTGCCGTGGCCGGAGATGGCCGCCGGCCGCTGGCCGAGCCGCGCCGCCGCGCCAGCGCGCGCCCCAGCGAGGCACCCTGCCTCCGCCAGCCAGGCCTGCCAGGCCGAAAGCGGCCATGGGCCGAGGCCCTGCCAGGCCGCCGCGCTCCCTTTTCGCTCGGTCCGCGCGGGCCAGATGCGGCCATGGGCCGGCTGTTCCCCACGGGCCGGCCCAGTATTTCTTAAATGAATTGATTTCCATTTATTATTTGTTAATTTAAAGCTGAAATGATTTGAAAAATGTTTGGGTGATCAAACTTGCTCCAAATTTGTTGAAACAAAATTTGCTAGGTTCCTTATCACCAGATCTACTTGGGAAAATTATTGCATGTCATTTTTGGGATACTTTTCTGTAGGATTTTATTTAATCATGGATATTGCTGATAACTTGAAAAATATGTAGAAAAATCTATAGTCTGCAGAAAAATATGATTTCAAGTTTGTTCATCTTCTTATGTCATGTACTTCCTAAGAAAAATAGGTTTCATGCATGTGCTGTGGGAAAATTTTGAGGTGTAGTTCAAGTCCCTTTAATGGCTGACTTTTGTTATTTTTGCTAAAGAGCCAAAGTTGCATAAAACATGCATCTGATAATTTTTGTACAGTGATTATATGCTATAAAGAACATAGGAAAAATACTCAATCTGTTGTTTGACACTTTTCATAGTACAAAGTAATTTCATGCTCATTTTTATGCTATAGCTTGTCATTTTTGTGTAGACTATTTTACTTATCCAAATGCCATGAAAATTTTATGGTAGTCTACTTAGAGTAGTACTATGCTACTGTAATTTTCTTAGATTTTTTATAAGCACCAGAAATATAGGTTGCTGTTGTAGCCTTAGTTTCAAATGCAATAAAATAATCCTCTTTAATGCAAGTTAGTTAATAATGTTAGCTTTGGTGTATCTTTGAAGCATTTAATAAGATGTGTTGACTTAACTTATTAGTAGTAGAAGAGAATGCAGTAGATGACATGTGCTTGTAGTATATTTTCTTGGATGATGTGACTACCTTGCTTTTCAACATATCCATTGCATTCATCTCCTTCGATGCACCGATTGCATAAGCACTTACACGCATTGCATCATACAGGATCGCAAACCGAGAACCCGGTCGTCATACCCGAGGAGCCCGAGGAGCAGCTCGAGTGCAGCCGCAGAAGTGCCAGGTTTACGAGGAGGACGTTGAAGAACTTCCGGAGTGCCCCGATCACCGTCAAGAGCTCCTTCGAGAGAGGCAAGCCCGAGCATCTTTCTCCCGGTTTGCAATGATTTCATTAAATACTTTACTTTAAATTGATGCATTACGTTCAGGAGTTGTTTGCAACCGTTGCTGCATTATACCTTGTTTACCTTTGTTATACTATATCCTTGTTACCCTGGTATCCGCAGTCGAGTCAATGCTTAGCTGGCTTAGACCGGTAGAAGTCGGGTGATTTCCTGTCACCTGCGAGCTATAGGTGGTTACCTGGATCTGTTTGGATGGCTATGAAGTCATGGTATAACTAAGTGTTAAATGAAGTTGAGACCGAGGCGGAGACTTGCGAGTTTTGGACTGTAGTGTTTCCGTCGTGTCGATTAAGGACCGACCGTTGTTGGGCCTCGAGTCATGTTGAACGCATGCCTTACATTTAGTGGCGGATAAAGTACCTTCCGACCATGAAGTTGGGAGATTTTCGGGCCGAGTAGATTGCCCATGACGCCTTGTGCGAAGCGGTGTGGTAGGACACGGGCGGGATGATAAGACCAAAGTGCGATCGGTCGGCCCCGGTACATGTGGTTCTGGCAAACTCGAGATACCCGGAAAGTTGACTCGGTGATCAATATCTCACTTTAGCGGGTGAGTGAGATTTGTGTAAGGAATAAATCACCGCTGGTTAGGAATCGATTCGAATCGCCATCGCTCCTGGATAGTGAGCACTTGACTTGAGTGACTTCATCGTAGTAAATGTTTATGGAACACTTGGACAGTTATAGTGAATATGACAGTATGGAAGTTGTTTAATGATCAGTGGTTATCATTAATTGCTTAATCACATGTTTACTCTAGTATAGGTGCAAATCTAGTCGACAGGTTAATACTAATTAACTTGACAATAATGCTTTTAGAAAGGTTCTTAAAATGCTAAAAATGCTTCTTTTGCAAATGAGTTAGCTACCCTATTATAAAGCCTTCATAATCCTTGGTGTCATTTATTTTCGGTTATGTCGGGTAAGTCTGGCTGAGTACCTTCTCGTACTCAGGGTTTTATTCCCACTTGTTGCAGATGGGCAGATGTATTACGGCTATTGTATCAACTGCCTTTATCCTGCGATGGGTGATGCTTAGGACCATGGGCATGGTCATTCCTTACGTCTCGTCTAATGCTTTTGTTGGAGATGATCATTCGCTGGCACTATATTTAAACTCCACGTGAGTGTGTGTGTGGTTTGAACAAATGACTTCCGCTACTTTTATTCGAACTGGTTTGTAATAACTATGTTTAAACTCTGGTGTATCTGAGATTGCGAACTTTTATGTAATATGTGATGGTGACCGCTAAACTTATTACGATCGCCATTTGGGACACGAGTTGGTTTGAAATCCTTTGTGATTTTCACGGACTACCGAGTTATACGGGCTTAAGTTTGCTCAATCGTCTACTCTGGTGGATGATTCTCTTACTTAATTTCGTATAATTGGTCGGTTCTGTTACAGCTGGCATCAGAGCATGGTTTAGCGTGTTACTGTTCACAAGTGTATTTAAAACAAAAGGCATTTGGAAAACGTGATTTTCAAAATCTAAAGTGTGCCAGTGATCATATCCCTTATGCCCAGTTAAGGACTTTAGGTGGCTTAATTAAGTACTGACTTGGGGTTCTTGCATCATATTTCTCTTTCGTCGCTCATACGGCGTGCTATTGTATGAGTGCCACTTGTTTGAGTGGTAATGAATGGATCATTTGCCTCTACGCCTCGGTAAGTGTGAGTTGTGAGAGCATGATCGGATACACCGCCGATCTAGGGTGAATGCTTATATGATGCTGGAGTAATTACATGTTCTACGCATGTTTTACAAAGGTATCTCATGTATGGGTCTTCCGTCTGTGGAGGCGATGCCGTCAATAGGACGATGGTTCGGGTAGTTACTACCGTTGTACACGTATCTGGGGATTCGTGTAGAGCGTGTAGATAAAACTTTACTGCTATTATGCATTCATTGGGAATTGGGCTGAAATGAATCTTCTGCAGGTACATAACAACGCTATCATGTAGAACGTATTAGTTACGTATTTGAGAGATCGTTGTATGCCACCGAATTGGTCGTTAGAAATTAATTATTCCTAAGTTGTGAGAACGTACGGTACGTACATACATCATGTTACTTGTGCATTTCATTCATCTCATGCATTCCTCCCCTTATAAATTGATTATCTCATTTTGATAAAAGTGGTATCACCTAAAATATGTTTCCCCGAGGTAATGAAAGAACTTTTGCTCTGATGGCCCGCACGCAAGCGGATCAGAAGTAAGTCCACCGGAGGAAGAGCACCTCGACGTCCGTTGGCCTACGAGGGAGCACCGCACCACGGACACCTTCTTGAGTGAGTTTGGCATGCCAACTTTGCTTTGGAGAGTGCTCCATGATGTGGGGTACCCAGAGGGTCAAGAGCGGTGTACTCTTGGAATGAGAGCGATTAGCGGAAGATGGACTAGCGATGGTGGAGATCACGGTTCCCCGCTCTCGGTGATGCTCCAGATTGGGATGGTTGGCACTTGGAGTTTGAGGTCGACTCCGGTGAGGGTGCAGAGGAGCAGCCTTCCATGTCATTAGGGACATTATGAGCAGATTTCCCGGTGAGCTTGCGGTGAGCTCTGGTTTGGTACTTTTCCTAGGGATGATCCTCATGATGCCATTTGGGTTCACCTCGTGGAAGTGCATTGGTCAGAGGTCCAGCTGAAGGACAGGCTAGCGACAACCAGGCAATGAGTGCTATGTTCGCCGCCATTAGAGCGTATGAGGGTCTCGAGAGTACCTACTGGACTTTGACTGGCTTGCGTAGTGAGGATAAGCTCAAAGGAAGAAGCCAAGAAGAAGAGACGGGCACGTGCTATAGCTAGCTTGCGGGAGCGGTTGGCGATATGAACTTACAGCGAGATCAAGCGGTTGAGAGAGGTGATAGAGCTATGCAGCGAGTGCATACGTTGACTCAAGCCAACAACAATGCAGACCGCATGATTGGACAGTTGGTTCAGGAGAGGAATGAAGCCTGGAACGCAAGAAACCTTCTGCTGCAGAGAGTCGATGAGCTAGAGGAATACAACGGCAACCTGCACGAAGAGTTTCACGCGCTCTACAATGGGGTTGGCCCATATGCTCCAGCAAACGCCGCTGGCATGAACATCGACGACGACAACCAGAACGAGCCTGCAGTTTCACCTGGAGGCGACGGTGACGTCTCCGATCCCGACGATGGCCCCGAGGAATAGGCTAGTTGCCTTGCGCTAGTATCTAGGTCCTGTCGCGACGACCTTTCTTTTGTTGGCATGTAACCTATCGTATGTTGTTTCGAACGTATGAGACTTGGCATGTGGTTGGAACTTGATGTTCGAATGCGATATCTGAACGCATAAAAAGTCCAGTGTATGTATGCTGGCAATGTGACTGTATGGATGCGATGTTTGCCGTTGAAGTAATTCGATTTAGTGTTGTTGTCTTAATTGGGATGAGATTGTTGTGCCTCTGTTTTATTGCATGAATTTATTCTCTCCAGTAAAATCAGTACGGCATAATTTTTCTTCACTCGCAATCATTACAGCTTCACTCAATCGTTACTTGTTGCTGAAATATGCAGATGACAAACACTCGCCGAACCACGTATGAAGCCGCTGAGACCGGTGCTAACGGTGCGGGGACCGGTGGTGGTGGTGATGGTGGGAACCACGGCAACAACAATGAACCTCCCCATGAACCACATTTGCCACCTCCTCCCCCGTTTACCCCCGAGATGTTTCTCGCACAGCTGCTCGGGAGTCAGCGCAATGCGGAACAATCCCAGAAAAACATGGAGGATTTTCTGCGCACCATCGCCAACAACGTTCAACGTGGTAACAATCAAGGTGGTGGCATGGGAGTGAACCAATATAGCAGCTTCAAGGATTTCATGGACACCAGGCCACCCGTATTCAAGGAAGCAATAGAGCCACTCGATGCTGAGGAATGGATCAACACAATGGAAGATAAATTCCGTGTGTTGAGGATGACTGAGGTTCTAAAAACGGAGTATGCTGCACTTCAATTGCAGGGACCGGCGGGAATGTGGTGGAAGCACCATCGCACCACCTTCCCTCCAAATGCTCAGATTTCTTGGAGAGAGTTTGCTGAGGCCTTTCGTGGAGTCTATATTCCACCCGGGCTGACTGAAATGAAGTTGGGAGAGTTTCTGGCATTAAACCAGGGCACCAAAACCGTGACGCAATACCTGCATGCCTTCAACAACTTGTGTCGCTATGCTCCTGACATGGTTGACACAGATGCTAAAAGAATAGCCAGTTTCAAGAGAGGACTCAATCCAAAAATGATGAAGCATGTTGGTACCAACAACCGTGTCAGATTCAATGACTTCATCAGCGACTGTCTGAAGCAGGAGAAGAATAACAACGCCAGCACTGCAGCCAAGACACGCAAGAGAGCCTTTGAAGGTGGGCCATCTCAAGCTAGAGCACCTATGGGAGGTTGTCCTCCATATCGCCCATCGGCTTTTGGCGCTAGGTTCGAAGCCACCTCGGCCAAGAAGTCGAATTTCCGTGGACCTCAAAAGCCATACAAGATGGCAAGATGTTAACAAAGCGTACCGCAAGAATCGGTAGATACAAGGAAATTCAAGGGGCGTGGGATCTCACGGGGACGATAAGAGGACCTCGCTATAACTGTGATCAACCCGGTCATTTCTCGAGGTTTTGTCCGCACTACCAAGAAGAAGCGGCAGACTTATAATGCTAGAGTGCACAAAGCATACAACGATGGATGAAATTTCGGAGGAGAGCCGTCCTTCTGCTGGTAAGTTTCTCATCAACGAAAACCCCCGCAATTGTTCTATTTGATTACGGATCATCGCATTCTTTTATGAGTCAAGCATTTGCACGAAACACGAACAACTATGCATGTAATTGGGTTATGGTTACCGTATAAGTTCAAAGTAGGGCTGATGTTTTGACCAACCGGATGGTTCGAGGGCAACCCTTGAATTAGGTAGCGAGGAAGTTCGAGTGAACTTGATAGTTATGCCCTGGATTAGTCTTGGATGTCATTATAGGGATGAATTGGATGAAAGATTGGGGAGCGGTCATAGATAATTGGAAGTCGAGTACTTACCCTTAAGGATCCCTCGGGTGAAGGTACTTTCCAAGTACCATTGCCTCGGAGAATGCAGACCTTATAAGTGTTACATGTGCTACGGCGGCGATCATTCCTATTCATCGATTCGGTAGTGTGTGAATTCCCGGATGTATTCCCGGATGAGCTACCGGTCTTTTCGCCAGATAGGGAGATTGAGTTTGGAATTGAGCTAGTACCGGAACAGCTCCGATTTCAAGGAGACCATATCGGATGCCTCCAGATGAGTTATTTGAGTGAAGAAGCAATTAGAAGATTTGTCAAAAATGGGGTTTATTCGCCAAGCAAGTCCGAGTGGGGATGTCCCGCTTTGTTTGTGAAAAAGAAGAAAGAGGGCACGTTGAGAATGTGCGTGAGATTACAGTGCCACTCAACGCCGTGGACCGTAAACAATAAGTATCCCTTGCCTCATATTGATGTTACGTTTGACCAATTATCCAAGGCCAAGGTGTTCTCAAAATAGATTTGAGATCCGGTTATCATCGAGATCAAGATAAGGCCACAGGATATACCAAAACTGCATTTTCCACGGATCACGGGTTGTATGAGTATCTTGTCATGTCTTTTGGCTTGACAAATGCTCCTGCATACTTTATGTTTTTGATGAATACAGTTTTCATGCGTAATTGGATAAGTTTGTGGTAGTGTTCATCGATGATATTCTGGTGTACTCCGAGAATGAGAAAGATCATGAAGAGCATCTGAGAACCGTCTTGACCAGACTTAGAGATCATCAACTGTATGCTAAGTTTAGCAAATGCGAATTCTTGTTGAAGGAAGTTCCTTTCCTTGGTCACATTCTGTCAGAGAATGGGGTTTCATCGATCCAAGTAAGGTGCAAGAAGTTATGAATTGGAAAGCACCGACCTCAGTTCCTAAGATTAGAAGTTTCTTAGGATTAGCGGTTATTACCGTCGCTTTATACCGGACTTTCGAAGATTGCCAAACCAATGACAAGCCTCCTACAAAAGGATCACAAGTTTGTGTGGACAGAGGAGTGTGAAGCGAGCTTTCCACACTTTGCGGAAACTGTTAACCACTGCTCCCTGTTCTAGCACAACCAGATATCGAGAAACCATTTGATGTGTTTTTGCGACGCATCAAAGACCTGGATTGGGCTGTGTTCTTATGCAAGAAAGGAGAGTCATTGCTTATGCATCACGTCAATTGAGGAAGCACGAGGTCAACTATCCAACACATGATCTTGAACTTCTTTGCAGTTGTGCACGCCCTAAAAATTTGGAGACATTATCTACTAGGTAATGTGTGCAACATTTTCACGGATCACAAGAGTCTTAAGTACATCTTTACCCAACGAGCTAAACATGAGACAGCATAGATGGTTGGAATTGATCAAGGATTACAACTTGAATGTGCAATATCATCCTGGTAAAGCCAATGTAGTGGCGAGATGCTTTGAGCGAGAAAGTCACATTACTTGAATGTGCAGCCATTACTTGAAGATGGGTTCGATCTAATGCATCCCTGTGTAGTATTCAGATTAGTTGTTCTTTGGAGAGTAAGATAATAGAAGGCCAGAAAACCGACAAGGGATATTCCACATCAAAGAGAAAATAAAACAGAAACCGTCTCAACACTTTAAAGTGGATGAACAGGCGTGTTGTGGTTTGACGACCGTCTTGTGGTTCCCAAGGATCGAGAGCTTAGAAATAAACTCATGGATGAAGCTCACCTTTCTAAGCTATCTATCCATCCCGGAAGTAGTAAGATGTATCAAGAACTAAGATCTCGTTATTGGTGGACCAAAATGAAGAAAGAAATTACAGCATATGTTGTCAGATGTGACACATGTTGTCGAGTGAAAGCAATTCACATGAAACCTGCCGGTATGTTGCAACCATTATCAGTCCCTAGTTGGAAATGGGACAATATCAGTATGGATTTTATCACGGGTTTGCCCACTACTCAAAAAGGACATGATTCGATTTGGGTAATTGTGGATCGTCTTACCAAGACCGCTCATTTCCTACCTGTCAAAACCACTTATCGACCACCTCAATATGCTGAGAAGTATATCGCAGAAATTGTGAGGTTGCATGGAATACCAAAGACCATAGTGTCTGATAGAGGCTCACAGTTCACGGCTCATTTTTGGGAACATTTACACAAAGGCTTAGGAACTAGTTTGATTCGCAGTACCGCTTATCATCCTCAGACAGATGGTCAGACTGAACGAGTGAATGCTATTTTGGAAGATATGTTAAGAGCCTGTGTATTGTCTTCTAAGGGATCATGGGAGTCATGGTTACCGTTAGCTGAGTTTTCTTATAATAATAGTTATCAAGAAAGCATCAAGATGGCCCCATTCGAAGCTTTATATGGCAGAAAATGTAGAACACCATTGAATTGGGTCGAGCCTGGTGATAGAAGATATTATGGCATTGACTTTGTAGAAGAAGCCGAGAAGAAAGTTCATATTATTCAGCAGAATATGAAAGCGGCCCAATCACGTCAGAAAAGCTATGCAGACAAAAGAAGGAGACCCCTTAGGTTTGAAGTGGGTGACTATGTTTATCTGAAAGTCACGCCAATGAAGAAGAAAAGGTTTGGAGTCCGAAGAAAGCTTGCCGCGAGATTCGTAGGACCATACAAGATCTTAGAACAAAGAGGTCCGGTAGCCTACAAGTTAGAGTTACCTGAGACAATGAGTACAGTTTTCCCAGTTTTCCATGTATCACATCTCAAGAAATGTTTGCGTGTTCCGGAGGAAAGAATAGAACCTCGAGGTATTCAACTCAAATCAGATTTGGTGTATCGTGAACAACCAGTCCGGGTGTTAGACACTAAGGAACGTGCTACTCGGAATAGTGTGGTGAAAACATACAAGATACAGTGGGATCATCATGATGAGGGAGATGCAACTTGGGAAACAGGAGAGTATCTGCAAAAAGCTTATGAAGAATTTTATAACAAATGGTTCGTAACCCAAATCTCGGGACGAGATTTTTATAAGGGGGGAGGGCTGTAACACCCCGGTGTTATGCCTACATTTAGGCACTGCAAATCATGCATATCATGCATCATCAAGCATCCTAATCATACATGCATAATCTTGCATATAATAACTGAAACATTACTTCGAAACATACGAAACATGTTTGTGAAACGTAAATGATGCATACACTTATTAGAGTTGTTTTGCTCTTGATTCTTGCTTGCCGGGTTAGTAGAACTTGTTTGGTTATGATTGTAAATCATCTAGAATTGTTTAGCACAATTTTTGGAGCAAGGTTTGTATTTGAATTATTGCCAAATTTTTCTTTAAAAATAATTCTCAAAAATTAGGGTTTTGAGTTAAAATTTAACTTTGATTGTATAATTTAAAATCTAGATAGAATTGGACTTTGGTCATAAAAGCAAAGTTGTAGGGAATTAAATTCTAATCAATTTTCGTTTTTGGTCCATTTTAAAAAGATGTCATTTTCTTGCTCAAAATAATATTTGAAAACTGTTATTTGAAAATTTATTGAAAATGGAAATTGAAAAAAATGTTCTCTGTTTTAGCGGGCCGCCGCCTCGCTTCTAGCCCGCCCGCCAAAGCCGGCCTGGCCCGCGTCCCCCGCCCGCCAGCGCCTCGCCCATAACGCGTCGAGCCCACCTCATGAAGTCGGCCCAGAATAGCGGCGCCCGCCGCTCGCCAAGGCCGCCTTCGCCAAGCCCCGCCCGTTTCCCTGCCGTCGCTGCGCCACACCGCGATCATGGCAGAGAACTTCCGCCAGCGTGGCGACCATGTGCAGCGTCGCCCATTGCTGGCGCATTGTTCGACACTGACAGCATACGCGCCCGCCTTCAACTGCCGGTGCCCGTGCGCTCGCTCATTCCCGCCCAAGCTGCCTTCCTTCTCCTCCAGAGCCGAGAGCCCCGAGCTCCGCCCTCGCCGCGCCCGCAGCTCCGCCGGCGTCGGTCTCCCGCACCACCGCGCCATTCCCCGATTCCTCGCGCCCGCAACTCCGCCCGCCCTCCTTCAAGCAGCGCTTGAGCTTGCGCCGCCTGCCAGGTGCAGTCGAGCCTCCCGCGCCCGCCATCGACGGCCATGGCGCCGCCGTGCTCGCGCCGCCATGGAAGTCGTCTTCCTTCTCCCCTCGGCCCTCGCTAGCTACCCTACCGCTTCGCCGTCTCCTAGCACAGCCCGATGCGCTCACACGGCTCGCCCTGCCGTGGCGGAGATGGCCACCGATCATTGGCCGAAGGCATGCCTTGCGCCAGCATGGCGCCCAATGAGGCACCCTACCTCTCCGCCACCAGCTGCCGCCAGTCGAAAGCGGCCGTGGGGCGAGAACCTGCCAGCCGCCAGCGGCTCCCTTTTCGCTCGGTCCTTGGGCGAGATGTGACCATGGGCGGCATTGTTCTACTGGGGCGGCCCAAGATTTCTTAAATGAATTGATTTCCATTTATTATTTGTTAATTTAAAGCTGAAATGATTTGAAAAATGTTTGGGTGATCAAACTTGCTCCAAATTTGTTGAAACAAAATTTGCTAGGTTCCTTATCACCAGATCTACTTGGGAAAATTATTGCATGTCATTTTTGGGATACTTTTCTGTAGGATTTTATTTAATCATGGATATTGCTGATAACTTGAAAAATATGTAGAAAAATCTATAGTCTGCAGAAAAATATGATTTCAAGTTTGTTCATCTTCTTATGTCATGTACTTCCTAAGAAAAATAGGTTTCATGCATGTGCTGTGGGAAAATTTTGAGGTGTAGTCCAAGTCCCTTTAATGGCTGACTTTTGTTATTTTTGCTAAAGAGCCAAAGTTGCATAAAACATGCATCTGATAATTTTTGTACAGTGATTATATGCTATAAAGAACATAGGAAAAATACTCAATCTGTTGTTTGACACTTTTCATAGTACAAAGTAATTTCATGCTCATTTTTATGCTATAGCTTGTCATTTTTGTGTAGACTATTTTACTTATCCAAATGCCATGAAAATTTTATGGTAGTCTACTTAGAGTAGTACTATGCTACTGTAATTTTCTTAGATTTTTATAAGCACCAAAAATATAGGTTGCTGTTGTAGCCTTAGTTTCAAATGCAATAAAATAATCCTCTTTAATGCAAGTTAGTTAATAATGTTAGCTTTGGTGTATCTTTGAAGCATTTAATAAGATGTGTTGACTTAACCTATTAGTAGTAGAAGAGAATGCAGTAGATGACATGTGCTTGTAGTATATTTTCTTGGATGATGTGACTACCTTGCTTTTCAACATATCCATTGCATTCATCTCCTTCGATGCACCGATTGCATAGGCACTTACACGCATTGCATCATACAGGATCGCAAACCGAGAACCCAGTCGTCATTCCCGAGGAGCCCGAGGAGCAGTTCGAGGTGCAGCCGCAGGAAGTGCCAGAAGCCGACGAGGAGGACGTTGAGGAGCTTCCGGAGTGCCCCGATCACCGTCCGAGCTCCTTCGAGAGAGGCAAGCCCCGGAGCATCTTTCTCCCGGTTTGCAATGATTTCATTAAATACTTTACTTTAAATTGATGCATTACGTTCAGGAGTTGTTTGCAACCGTTGCTGCATTATACCTTGTTTACCTTTGTTATACTATATCCTTGTTACCCTGGTATCCGCAGTCGAGTCAATGCTTAGCTGGCTTAGACCGGTAGAAGTCGGGTGATTTCCTGTCACCTGCGAGCTATAGGTGGTTACCTGGATCTGTTTGGATGGCTATGAAGTCATGGTATAACTAAGTGTTAAATGAAGTTGAGACCGGGCGGAGACTTGCAGAGTTTTGGACTGTAGTGTTTCCGTCTGTGTCGATTAAGGACCGACCGTTGTTGGGCCTCGAGTCATGTTGAACGCATGCCTTACATTTAGCTGGCCGGATAAAGTACCTTCCGACCGCGAAGCTGGGAGATTTTTCGGGCCGAGTAGATTGCCCGCAGCGCACTGTGCCGAAGCAGGTGTGGTAGGACACGGGGGCGGGATGATAAGACCAAAGTGCAGTCGGTCGGCCCCCGGGTACATGTGGTTCCTGGCAAACTCGAGATACCTGGAAAGTTGACTCGGTGATCAATATCTCACTTTAGCGGGTGAGTGAGATTTGTGTAAGGAATAAATCACCAGCTGGTTAGGAATCGATTCGAATCGCCATCGCTCCTGGATAGTGAGCACTTGACTTGAGTGACTTCATCGTAGTAAATGTTTATGGAACACTTGGACAGTTATAGTGAATATGACAGTATGAAAGTTGTTTAATGATCAGTGGTTATCATTAATTGCTTAATCACATGTTTACTCTAGTATAGGTGCAAATCTAGTCGACAGGTTAATACTAATTAACTTGACAATAATGCTTTTAGAAAGGTTCTTAAAATGCTAAAAATGCTTCTTTTGCAAATGAGTTAGCTACCCTATTATAAAGCCTTCATAATCCTTGGTGTCATTTATTTTCGGTTATGTCGGGTAAGTCTGGCTGAGTACCTTCTCGTACTCAGGGTTTTATTCCCACTTGTTGCAGATGGGCAGATGTATTACGGCTATTGTATCAACTGCCTTTATCCTGCAATGGGTGATGCTTAGGACCATGGGCATGGTCATTCCTTACGTCTCGTCTAATGCTTTTGTTGGAGATGATCATTCGCTGGCACTATATTTAAACTCCGCGTGAGTGTGTGTGTGGTTTGAACAAATGACTTCCGCTACTTTTATTCGAACTGGTTTGTAATAACTATGTTTAAACTCTGGTGTATCTGAGATTGCGAACTTTTATGTAATATGTGATGGTGACCGCTAAACTTATTACGATCATGGCTGGGACACGAGTTGGTTTGAAATCCTTTGTGATTTCACGGACTACCGGGTTATACGGGCTTAAGTTTGCTCAATCGTCTACTCTGGTGGATGATTCTCTTACTTAATTTCGTATAATTGGTCGGTTCTGTTACAAGGTTGGTGCTACCTTAGACATGTCTATAAATCAAGTCACACTATTTGATATCCATGTTACTTTTCTAACAATCTGAATGTATGAAAACTATGTAGTACCATTGCAGAGAAGAGTGAGGAAGTCGAGGCAAGCAACTAAGGGGGTTGGGCTTCACAAAACCACCCAATCAATGGGAACAAGGATGCCCATCGTGGTTATCAAGGGGAATAGAAAGCCACATGATCCATTGCAAGCTGCCAAGTTTGCCTCAGAGGCAGGTGTAGTAGTCAGGTCTCAAGTACTAATTTTTCTTCACTAGAAACATTACAAGTGACGGATCAAACATCATAATGGATTTGTGGCCAAGCTATCTATAAGTATGTATATCCTCTGTTGACATTCAACTCTGCCTTGAGCAACTTAGTAATGGATTTCATTTGCATTCACACTTCTACAGTTGAGGCTGGCTATTGATGACAATGATGAAGCAACAAAAGTAGCATGCATGAGTGTATTCCAGTCTGTTATATGGCAGACATGGTACAGGTTCAAGTGATCTTACTTCAACGGCGTCCCCGCTGATGAAATCAGAAAGACCTCTCCTGTGTCTTGTGTGAATGATGCACAATGGTGTGCACTTGTCCACATGTGGTTAAGTTCTAAGAACAAGGTGTGTGTGTGTGTGAACTCATTTATTTCTTGTCTAGTCTTTATGTGGTCTACTTGTGCTGTAGTCTAACACAATCGTGGTTGTAGGTAGTCTTAGAGTAGAACAAGCGAAATCATGCAAAAGTCAAGTGCCACCAGGTTATAGGATCTTGCTCCTATATTGCCCACCTGCAAGCATATGTAAGTGATGGTTGTGTTACTCTTTTTATATCCAATACGCAATGTGTTTTGTATCAACAGAAAGGCATGTGCAATTTTAACAGAAGGACAAAAATAGGAAGGACACAGGACACGATCAAGAAGTTCTCATTGAAGAACATGATCGACCTCATGTAGATGTTGATGAAGTGGAAATCTTCAACAACTTCCATACCAGTAGCAACACAGGACTGAGCGATGCTGCAAGAGAAGAAGTGGTAAGTATCTTATTTGCTTTCCTTGAAATCTGCTGAAGCCATTGGCATAAAAGAAGGAAAACTAGGAGGAGCCTAAAGTGGCACCATCATTTTGAAGTTGTAATATTACAACAGTTAATATGTTATCTATGCATTGTGCTTATGAATCTCTATCGATAGTAGGCTGAGGAAGACCTATGCATCACTTGTAATGAAATAATTTCTTGGTTCTGCAATTTAAGTCCTCTTCCTAATGTTTACTCCTTGGTTTTCGTAGGAAGCTATGGAAACTATATGAGCAAAACCTGTTGATGATGTTATTTCCAAGGTCCTCTCCTAGGCTAGCTGCAACACCTTTTCTTTGAAGAATGCTGGTATCAGGACAAGCTGCTCCAGACTTTGGGAATGGCTTGCTGCTCATCAGGAAAGTTTAGCTGTCCTAGCCGAACAAGTGGATCAACTGAAGAGGAAGGCATAAAACACTGATAGGGATTTGAGGAGTTCAAGAAACAGCAATAGAAGGAGTACAATAAGCTCCGTGAGCATATCATGCTCTTAAGCGCTGGTAATTCTTAGTCTTGTTGATGCAGTGAACATGTGGTTTGTTTGCGGTTTTGATGTGAATTTTTAGTGGCTTGATATGTGAACTCTGTTAGTGGTTTGTTGCTGAGCTGAACTGCTATTATTTAATTTAGGTTCAATATAGTTATGCATGTAATTATTTTGTGCAGTAGTGTAGATCTAAAATCATTTTTTTCTGATGTAATGATTGGTGTGCACATGGTAGATCCGGCACAGGCACGTTGTTAAATAAGAATCTGACACATGGACAGACCAGTGAATGACACGTGTAAGTGCCAGGATAGGACACGTGGGCCAATACAAACAAAATACGTGGTACAAATCTGTCCTGCCACGTGGTTGAATCAGAAAAAGATAGGTGAGTAGCTCAGGGCATGACACCTGGCCCAATAAAATACTGACACATGGATGTACAGAATTGAGACACGTGGTCGAGTAAAAGAAAGACACGTGGGGTATTATGGTCACGCCACGTGGACCAATAAAAAATACAACACATGGTCCAATGAGGAAGTGACACGTGACCCAACTGCAACACGACACGTGTGCTAATAGAAAACTGACAAGTGGAACAACAGGGCCCCGACACATTGTCCAGTAAGAACTTGAAACGTGCAAGAACCAGAGATGGCCACGTTGTGCAATAAGAAGGTGACACGTACCCGAACCATCTCCAATGCAACAAGCTATAGCATGTACACGTTGAAAGCATCTCCAACGGAAGCACTCGCCAGCGTGGCTGTCCCCTACCACGCATGCCAAAGCAGTTCTATGACGGTCAGTTTTCGTCATAGATCTATCCACATCTATAACGAATTTCTAAAATCATCATGGAATTTCAAGAATGACGCGACTTCTATGATGAACCATTTTTTCATGATAAATTCGTCATAAAACTGAAATTATGACGAATTTGACTCCTTTAGTGACGAAAGTTGTTCGTCATAGAAGTGGATATTCCTAGTAGTGTCAATAAAAAGCAAGAACGTGTTGTCAGGATAGAATGCACCTTCGGATATTCTTGTTTGCTAACCATTTCAGGTTAAAGATCAAGAAGAACAGGGGACATACGATGCCTGACATCATGGGAGCTGCATCAACTACATACATGATGATCCTTGGTAATGAAACACACTCAAAAGGAGACCTCGATCCTACACACTTGACTTTCACACAAAAGTTCAAGTGTGGGGGAGGATGGTGATAGTCCAAAGTTCCATACACACCAAAGACCATCCTAAAAAAAGAGATGATGATGTTAGCTCTACCTTGTTATATAAAAAATTTATGATAAAAAATGATGAGATAAAAAAAGGGGAAAAGAAGAGAGAGAAGGAGGATTCTCCTCTCCTAAAGCCTTTGCTTACCACCACAATCAAGCCACCGCTGCAGCAGTCCCACAGCTCTCATCCACATATGCTACCGATAAATATACTCAGATATGCAAAGGTAAATAAAAGTTCATGAACTCCTTTACTCATGTTTTATTTCCATGAAGATATAACCTGCTCATACAAATTCATGCTTTCATGGTTTATGTCATATGCTTTGGTTTGGGTGTAGTCACATAAGCCTGTGTGGCACACTCATAGGTTTTTTAAATTAGGCATGGTGCTTAGGTTAAAATGACCTTCTTTAATCAAAATTAAACATGGTGTTTAATCTTGATTAATGAAACTTTATGTTATCATTTTCATAAACAAATAGAAAGTAATCTAATATGGAGATAAACCAAGACTAGGAACACATTGCAGCCTTACTTTAGCCTTGCTTGAGTTAAAACTGAAAAAAAGTTGGGTGCACAAGTTTATAATAAAAAAATTATAATAAAGATAATAATAATAAAATTTAAGCTCCCGGTGTTCAGACTAGGAGAGTCCTTCTTTGTTTCCACCTTAGTTTCTCTTTTTGAATAAACAGATACAAGAATAAGTGTGGGGGAGATCTCTCAAGCATAACTAACACACATTCAAGATCTCCCACCAACATGTTGCACAACATCAACAATCCAACATGTAGAGGGACAGAACATATGAGTCTAGAATGGATTGGCTAAACCTCTAGTTTACCAAACCATTTTAGATTCCGCTTAGCTCCTTCATCTTCAACGATGGTTTGTGCAACACTCCCCTCAACTCTCTACATTAAATAAGAACTAAAATTGAACAAATCATGAAGCTCCATCTCCATGCTATCCTTCAATTAAAATTTGGATATTCTTTATTTCTAGCTAATATTCCTATAACTTGTGAACAACTTATCATAGGGACCCCATGTTATCTAAGCAATTGGAATATATGATATAGTGGGATGACAATGAACCATGCTCTTTTATGCAAAGAACTTCGGATTTATTTTACAAAATCAAAATTCAAATAGCATGCTCCTCAATGATATTCAAATTACTACCAAAGCCACATCTAGTGAGTGGAGCTTAAAACCTCCGAAATTATGCTAGTTACTCCTGCATTGAGTTTTGTCAAGTCTTGTGGACCCTTGTTGAGAAAGTTATCATGCCCCCAAGATCAAGATCACGTACACTCCACATATATAAGCTATTCCTACATTGGGAATACACTAAAACATGCCTCCATCCACCGAAAACTGTACTCCTACATTGGGAGTAGACAAAAAAATATGTGTTTGTTAGGTAAATACTCCATGTTTTAAAAAGATAATGATCACTCTCGAAATATGTGGTTTAGAAGAAGAGACATGGGCTATGCAAAAACTCTTAAAAAATATGGACACATGAAGGTCCAAGAACAAAAAAAAGGGATACATGAAGGTCCCAAAGTATTGAAAAAAAAATGATGAGCACAAGAAGGCTCATGTATTGAAAAAAGGAAGAAAGAGAGAGTAATAGCCATGTTCTCAAAGTAAAAACTAGAGAGAGATCATTCTTATTAAAGGAGTATAGTATTGGTTTATCTTTATCCACACACATGCACTTCTTGATCTAAGGGTATGACTTCTTTTCTCCTTGGATCTAGGTTTTTATATTAATGGACTGTTGTATACACTTTTTAATTTATTTTTATGCCGTGCCTTGTTCAATAGGTGAATCCTTCCTACTCATTCACCTCAGAAGAGGTTAAATACCTCACATCGCATACCAGAGTGGTGGAGCTAAAGTAGTCAAGGTATACTTTTCCAGTTTCCTTATAGTCTACTGAATTTAGATCAGTAACTCTTAGCAAAGAATTTCAGTTTCTCATACCCATGTTGATGATACAGGTTCATATATCAAGCACCTGTGATTTGGGGTTTTGCAGATATGAGCCCATATCATTTACCTTCCAGTTGTAGCCTGCTTATTGCATATCCTATTATCCTACACTATATCATATAAGATCTTTAGTTTACGAGCCCAGACTGCCATTGTATCTTTGAGAAAAATTAGATATGCTAATTTGGGCTGCAACTAAGTGCTCTTATTATGATGCATGCATCTATCTCCGAATTCACATTGCTATATGGTACCTCAGTGCTTGGTGCATATAAAAACCGTTTTTGCTGATGCACCATGTATTGTTGTTGCACTGTCAGCTGACAGCCGTGCAAATGATGAAAATCTTTGCTTTTCAGCCTGTGATGAAAATGACACATGTAACTTGAGAGTATAGGCTGATGATCTTGCTCAGCTATTACCATAGTTACAATTAAAATTTGCTCAGCTATTACTATATATACCTTCACTCATTGGGACATGTTTGGTTTTAAGCAGGAGAAATTGCCAAGTGAGGACAGTAGGAAGGCCGGCAGTGAGGCAACATATAGTCAATTGGATTTACACTTGCATATGTAGTGCGGTAGTTATCAGTTGTGAAATTCATGAACTGTTGAGATGAGATGGTAATGCTTTTGAATGTATTGATGCTGGACCATTTGGACATCATCTATATGTAGTCCGGATGACATTAATGAATGTGCTGAACATTTGGATCTTTATATGTATGCTATCTATTATGTTGTGATGAAATTACAGTATGGACAGTCTATATTTAATATGTTGTTGCTACTGTTCTGTTTGTATATAATTATTGTATCCAATTTGCTGCATGGTTAAGGGTTTTTTCTGTCGATGGTCTGTTATTTTTCTGTGCGTTAACCGAGACCGACACAACATTTAAATTTAATCTGGGCTAATGCAATTTTTCTGTGCGTGTAACACCCACAAAAAAATCATTTTCTTGTCGGGCTTTTCTTTTTTTCTGTGAGGATCAACGCACACAACATTTAAATTTAATCTGGGCTAACGCAATTTTTCTGTGTGTGTAACACCCACAGAAAAATTGTTTCTGACGGCGAACACACAGAACAATTGAATTTTTCTGTCATTATATTTCTGTGGGTATTTTTCTGAGGGTACACCGTCAGAAAAATATTTTTCTAACGGTATTCGCATTTTCTGTGTGTTTTCGCACACACAGAAAAATGCGAGATTCCAGTAGTGTATACCCATCGGGTATGCCCGCGCGTACCCTCCAGCAAAGGCATTTGGCCGATCCGGAGCACGCCCGCCGCCTTCTACTCGGGACTCGGGGGCTCCGACCTGATCTTACTGCTGACTGATACAATGCACCGAGCGATCTCCTACCAAATCTCTCTCTTTCTCTCTTATACTCTGTTGTAACCCTCAGATTTTGGGTGCTCTTGATTATAAGGATCATCAGCTGCTTGACGTAGGCCCCCAATAGCCTGAACCAGGATAAACCGTTGTGTCCCCTCTGTGATTCTTGTGTTCTTGAGTCCACCCGAGCCACCGGAGACACGTACTCTGACACCTGACGAACAACAATGCTTGTTGCAGTTTCGACCCCGCGATAGGCGTCCTTGTTCTGTTATTTGTGTTGCCTTTGTACTAGTATTTGTTTGTTGTCTTGTTGATGAGCAAGTTTTGGGAGTTCTCGGCACGTCAATTAGATACGTCGATGATGGGCAAATTTTGTAGTCTTCATATGCATATCAATTAGTTTTTAATAGTTTATGTGTTGATTAGTTAGTGCCGTCACTTTCTCTAGTCATCCACCGCTTCCTCATCTTCATAGTTAGCCGCTTCATTGTAAAATAGTAGCTAGAAGCGGTGACCGTGGATGTATTATTGTTAATCCCAGTTGTAACACAGCCCCTACTTCCGGTGATTGGCCAATTCTAGTGGTGTCAATCGATGGTGTAGCTTTGGTGGTACTACTGGAGGTGTTGTTGAAGTGGCCGCCGAGGATGTGGACTTGGTAGGGACATGGGTGGAGGACTTGACAGATAGGGCGATGGTCGCGACGAATCCAAAGTTGACGGCGCCGTCGTGACTGGGCCATGGCATTCATAAGCCCGAGCTAGGTGCATCGCCGTCTGCAAGTCTTGTGGCTTGCGTAGCTCAACCTCCTATTTGATGTGCTCTAGCAAAACCAGTCGCAAACAACTCTGCCATCTGAGATGGCAGGAGGTGCTCGGCATGGCAGAGCAACGCTTGGAAGCGCTCCTAATAATCCTGCACCGTTGCAGTCAACCTAAGTCTTGATAGCACGCCAAGGCAATTGCTGCAGATCGGTGCTCCGAAGCGCTGGTTTCAGAGGTCCTTGAAGTGCATCCATGAGGGCATGCCTGTGTCATGCTCCATAGCAAAGTACTAATCATGAGCAACACCGGTGAGGTGGTATGATGCGAGACAAACTTTGTTCGCCTCCACCGTGCGCTACCCGCGGAAGAATTGTTCACATCTTGTGATCCAGCCTAGTGGGGGGCGGCCGGCTGGTGATGTGCACTGGAAGATGTCGTGGTTACCCATAGGAGACCGCAATCCCATAGGGAAACTCCAGCACAGATCTCGACGGCTGAGGTGGGTGGCATTCCACCTCCGACACGTGTGACGAGAGGCCGGCCAGTTGCATGGCCATGTGACCTAGCTGTCGAGATATGTCGGAAACCATCTTCGTCAGCTCCTCCAGCGCTTAGGGGAACGGCGGGCAGCATCGACGCCGATGACTCGCCATCCTCCGATTCTGGCATCTTTGATACCAAATTAATAGAGCCCAAGAATCTAAGACTATAAGAGTGAGTGGTGGTGGCTGGCCGGCGCTTGCACAACGTCGTACGGGCGCCGTCAGAAGGAAACATGGAGGAACTAAAACAAAGTATCCTAAGTGGAGTGGACAAACAACTCTGTTGCCCTGCTTACCCCCTAACTGCTTAATCCCTAGACTCTAATACATGTTGGATGCAAACACACGCACACAACCGAACTTCTTATGTCGCGGGTGAGATCATGGGAGCGCCCATGTCTTCTACCACTGTCCTGGTCTTCCCCTTCTGTTGTACACAATACCGATCATAAGAGCAGGATGCCAAAGAGTGAAGTGGGACAGTGGCACTACCGAGAGCCACTAGTATGAAACATGCGGCTGT